>JAWWTY010000077.1:133829889-133949411 GCA_035222235.1 Margarornis squamiger
CTTGCTTAGTACTTTTGTGAAATATTCTTCTTGGTTGTTTCTTACTCCTATAAAACATTTTACCAAAATACTTATTTTCTCACTAAATTAAAAGAAATCTCTTGGGAAAAAATGTGTAGCTTTTTCTCTCTGTGAACTCAAGGTATTAAAGAACTAAAGACTCTGCAAAAGTTTTGTGTGGGAAATCTTGAGAGTCTTAGATGTAAGTAAACTGGGCAAGCGTGTGGCTTAGACCCAGGCCTTTACACCACACAACAATAAAGGAGAGTCCAAGTGCAGAAGTGGGGTCAAGAGGCAGGCATGACCTGTCAGCTGATGTACAGGGGGATCAAAAACATCAAAAAACCCTCAAAGCCCTGGCCCACTTCCAGAAAGGTCCAGAAGAACAGGAGGCACATGCTAACTCATTTACATGAAGAATGAATAACTTAATCCCAGGGCAGGGAAAACTTATCTATAAAAAGGTTGTCCCACAAAGCCTGGACGGTGTCCCCAGCACCCTTGACACCGTGTCAGCTAGATTGATGTAGGACCCAGGATTGGTGATTTCCTTTCCTCTCCTTCTGATCTCCCTTTCACTTTTTCTTTTTTCCCTCTTTTCTTTTTTTCTTTTATTACTCTTACTATTAGAAGATAGGGACAAAACTATTTTCCATGCTGAGTGAATTGTTGGTTAACAAAACTTTATGAGACTTTTTGGATCCTTTTAGCTTTTTCCACTCTTTTTTGACCATGGACATCTATGAATCTTGGGTGCTCCCTCCATGTAGTACCAGGAAGTGACAACTCTACACAAGCATGACACCATGCTGAATGTTATGTAGTCTTCAGTGATAGATTAAGAGTTTTACCCAGACATAAAGGATTTACCTACAGTGGATTTGCCTTCTTTGTGGATTAGCAGAGATGGAATTGAAATTCAGATTTCTCTGATTCATAGAGAGATTATTCGGCTATAGAGAGATTATTAGAACATTTCCTACATTATGTGAGGAAGATGAATTTTTTAATTGCTTTAAAACTACGGGAGCATGCTGTGCAAGCCATGCAAGACTTCTGCCATGGTACTGAAGATAAGGCTGAAGGAGAGTTCATTGGCAACAAACTGTTAGATTTGAGAGGCCCTAGGGGAGAAGTCTTGGGTGTGTGATGGTTGTTTGGGTGTGTGATGGTTATCTAATGGGGAGACCAGTGTCACCACTCCTGGACAGACCAAGACACCAGGGAAAACAATCAGGTTTGTCAAAAACCTCTGAAATGGTGATTATAAACCTTTATTCTTTATCTCTGTCTTTCTCTCTCTTTTTTTCCCTTCAACTCTGATTCTCTTATCTTTCTCTCTCTTTCTTTTCCCTTACACATTTTCTTAGGTGGCTATGTTACAATGAAAAGAGCTAAATCTCTGTTTTCCTTTGCAACCATATTGTACTAAAATAAATCCTACATATCTGCAAACACGGTAGTGTTTTTCTTTAATTCACTCCAACAGATTTAATAATAAAACAAAAGTTACCGCTGCCTGGTAAGGCAGGTCATAACATACTATTCTAGATAAGAAAGAACAATTTTAGAGAGAATATGATTGGTCACTAAAGAAAGAGATATGATAACTAAAGTGCAAAATGTCAAAACCAGTCCAGATACAATCTGATTCATGAAGACACAAAATTTGTAGGATGTATACTCCTTTCATGCGTTCAAGCCAGATGACAGAAGTCTCTGTTATCACTGTAAGCATCACAGGACAAGATGGGTTACAGAAGGTTCAGGATAAAATTAATTAAATGTTTTTGCACAGCAAGTGTTTTTGAAACATTTTTGACTTATTCATTGAGACAATTGTTACATAAGAATATTACTTGGTAATGTTCGTGACATGGCACTGAAGCACTACTCTGTACTCTGTATTCTGATAGTATAGAACCTTAGTTGATAGTAAATGACAGAAAAAATATTCTGAGAATATAGAAAAAAAGAACCAGCAATATAAAGCGTTTCCTTGTCTCAGAGTGAAGCTATTCAGAAAGAAAGAACTGGACTTGTATGCAAGGCACCAACTAAGTCTGAGACTACAAAAACCAAATAAAAATCAAACAACCTAAAGGAAATGTAATTTTATTACAAGACTGATGAAGTGTAAGAAAGTTGTTGGCATTTTAGTGAGCACTTATGTATTATTTTTTTCCATAATATGTTGCATTTACAAAGCGAGTCAACCTAACTGGCCATTCCTGAACTAAAGGCTTCTTTTGCATGATGGTATGTTTAATAATCATGAATTAGACAAAAAAAGAGAAAGTTCTGCTACTACTTACTAAGTTTGCCATCTAGGCCATTAAAAATGGCGGTAGTGTTGTTACTCTCCTTTTAAAGAGATATGGTCTGTTGACAAATTTCGTGTTACACCAAGGAATAGTCAGTGTTCAAATGACTGGAAATTTATTATCTATGAGAAGAAAATAATTGATTTTTAACAGATAAATCAGCCCTTTTTTTTGGATTAATATATTTTTTGTTCCAATAGCTTCGAAAAACTATACCCTTTCAATCTAGCCATTAGAGAATATAAGCTTCCATTTGGTTGGCAATGACCAGCAGAAATAAAGGCAAGAGAGACCTACTAAAAATTACAATAAAAAAAAAAAAAAACAAAAAAAAACCAAAACAAAACAAAAGTCAGAGTGACTAGGAGAGCCATAACAGCTATGGAAAAGAAATGGGCCATAAAGAGACCGACTAAAGACAGTATTTCCCAATCTTGTGATGCATAAGATTGTCATAGGAATATTGTTATGTTCTCATACTGTGTAATAAAACAAAACAAAGCAAAACACCTGGGAGCTGCTATGGGATTTACATTCCTAAATAATGCTGAAACAGGAGTATACAGGAACTATTTGGAGATGTAATTATACACAGGTTTGTCTTATCTTTGCCTCTATATGATAAAAACTCAAAGAGGGAATAAGCTCTGTTTCAGCTAAAAAGAAAAATCATACTAATGCTTTGTTTCGTTATGTGATGTCAAGGGAATGAAAAATACAGCACAGAAATAACTGAATCAGGATCTAGATGTTTGTGTCAACTAAACACATTTATTGAATAGCTCAGCCTACTGAATATTTTCTTGGCATATCTAATGAGGAAATGGTTTTCACTGTCAAGCTGTTTTTCTCCCAGACTTTGGTACTTGCATGTCTGAAATTTATGCAGTTCTATTCATCCTAGGTCTCCCTTCAGAAGCAGTACAAATGCTGATGAAACCAATTTTAAATAGGCTAACAACAACTTTTTGTCTCCATATATCTAGTATTTTCCCTCTTGCATGTACTGTTTTTGAATGCAACAGATTAAAACCAAATATTTTTTTCAAAGATTTTTTTACCTGACATACACAAAGGAAAGTAAATCTATTTGTTTAACTTTATAAGGAGGAAGCCTTATACCTGTTTGGAAACTATCTCTTTTGGTATTCATTGACTGTCAGAATACTCCTTGAATTTAAATTGTACAACCACACAATAATTTGGGTTGGAAAGCACCTTTAAGTCACCTATTTCAATCTTCTGTTCAAAGCCAGTTCAGCTGCACCAAGGAGCTCAGGTTCTTTTTCAGTCTGGGTTTAAAGCTCCAACAATGGGAATTCTGCAACTCCTCTATTCTAATATTCCTTTTGTAAATATTTAATTGTAATATTGTATTGCAACTTTTTGTTCATTTCACTTTCTCATATTGTCCTGCATCTCCTAGAAAACTCTAGATTCATCCTCTCTAGGACATTCCCTTAGGTAGCTGAAGTCATAGTAACATCCAACTTCTTCTGGTTGAGCAAAATCCTGCTCCATCTGGACCATATTGATAGACCTCCACCCGATTCTTTCCAGAATGTCTGAGTTTTTTCACGTACTGGAGAGTACACGAGTGAGGTTTAACCTGGGAAGTGGAGTGGGGGGAAAGATGTTTTTAATTTTGTTCTTATATATCAATGTACTATTCTGTTATTAATTTGCAATAAATTAAATTAATTTCTCCAAGTCAAGTCTGTTTAGCCAGTGTACATTATTGCTGCATGTTCTCCCTATCATTATCTTGATCCATGAACTTTTCCATCTCATTTTCTCCTCCTGTGCTGTTGATGAAGGGAGAGAGAACATGGTGGGCACCTGGTGATGAGCAAAGGTCACACCATCACAATGTGTGTTAACATGGTGTTTCATCGAACATTGCTTGTTTCTGGAACTATGAGATGTGTTGGCAGTCTAATGTTAGCTGCCACCCACTGGCTTAAGGGGAAAAGAGTCAATCCTTGCAGGATTCTCTATGGTAGTACTGTCACATACTTGCATCCTACAGAAGAAACATGTTACTTGTACCTGTTAGTGCTTTTCTGTGCATTTCAATATATAACACCAGCACCAATAACTTAAGGAGGCATAGCAATACCATAAAAAAACCCGAATGAAGTATCTTATTTTCTGATGCTCAATCATATTGGTAAATACCAGTTTTCTGAAACATCTTTTTGAGCAATATATGGACTACATTAATATCAATATTTATATTTGAGAGAACAAAATAAAGAAATAGAGGAATGATTATATGAAAATCAAAGTACAGATATAAAAATGGAAAAAAATAATTATAAGAAAAACAACTAATGCATGATGTTGCTATTACTGCTAGTACCCAGGAAAACATGCCAGTTTATCTGATAATAAAATAGGCATGGAAATAACTAAAGGAATTATATGGTAGGGAAACTGATGAACAAAAGATAAGAGAGCATTCATAGAAATACCAACACACCAACTAAACAAAACAAGTCACACAACTTTCTCCCTTTGAAAAATAAGCAAGCAAGCAAACAAACAGACAAATAGATGAAAGTATTCTTACTCTAGACAAGGACAGAATTCTAGAAATAGAGTATCCAGACTCCTCAGCTTTATAGAAAAAAATAGAGGAGGAAAGATTACAATAGACAAACTTTGCAATCACACGAAGAGAACATAAATCAACAGATTTCTGCCACTGATAGCAATCATTAAGTACTAACAGTAATCAGAATATTTGCTTCACATGACTGCAGAATATATTTTGATTTATTTTTGGTTTACTTTTTATACTCTCTAATTTCCTTGTATAATTCCTGCCTGTAAGAACAGTGTCACAGTGGACTTTTTTATTTATGACCCCAAAAATATACTTGTAAGTACAGAATAGAAAAGAGTTGTAAGAGTTCTTTAAAAAATCCTCTATGTTTTTTAGTGTGAAAAAATAAAAAAGTCTCAAATTAGACAAGCTATTTCATATTTATTCATGACCATATTAAATTATTTTTAGAAACCATATTAACGAACAGATAAATCATTGACAAATTATGAATAGGCTTTTGTCACGCTGTTTATCTTTTAATGGATTATAGGGATATAGTTCTACTGGTCAATCTCTTCTCCCTCCTTCCACCATTTGATTCAACAGGAAACTGATTCCTTCTTGCCTCTTCTCAACCTCCTCCATAGACACAGCTATAATTTTTAGCCAGATTATCTTCCTGAACTGGAAAACTCTGCATTCACGTGCATGCCAGCACGAATTGGATGTGGTCAATGGCATAAACCTAGATTCGGATTGGTTTAAACTATCATGAAACCTCACCCTAAAAGCTCAATAATGCAAACAGAATCAATGGTGTAGTATTAGTATTGCCAAGTTCCTCTTCATTGCTTTGTAAAAGAACTTAATTCATTAACTCAGTCTACTTTGAGTACTTTCATCTGCATTTGAGCAGCTGGTTTAACATTTCTGTCAGCCCATCTTGGACTGGAATTAATATTACATCTAAGAACATGACCTGTGACATGGAAAATTCTAATCCAATATTCCTTTTACACTGTCATTCAGCCCTACAGATACCTCAATTCTAATTAATTTCTTTATTTAAACTTAAGAATATTATTACATACCTATATTAATGCCTGAGCCCATAATTAAAAAAATCCCAGTCATTTGGTGACATTTCACTCTAATCCACCCCAAGGGATCTATTAACAAGAACCTAAGTTAGCCCACTTCAGAGGTGGGCCGTAACACCACATTGTAACCCAATAATATTTTTTTCATCCTGTATCCAAGACCTTAGTGTGAATTATCTTAGTCTTCATAGGTGATGTAGATGGCCAGCTTCCTCCACTGAGCATGCTCAGCATTGCAAAAGTTTCCTTTCATAAGCCTACATTAAACTTTTTAACAGAATGTCTAGTATCTATCCAGAAACTTAAAGCAAAATCCATAGTTCTATTGTCTGTCATGTTGTATGTCAAAGGAAAGAAATGATTTTTTTTTCAGATTCTTAGAAAAAAGCAAGTCACAAAACCTTACTTTCAAGACAGTTTCACACTTGGATAGAAGCAATGCATTTAACCATGAAAAGCTCTTTTTCCTCAAAGGCCAGTCACTATCCTCACTGTCTTATCAATTGCCTTTAACTGTGTTGCGGTCTTGTAGATCTTACTGCAAGGCACTACTCCCCTGCACTGCAGAGGGGTTTTGGTGCATAAAATTGTGTTACAAATGACACCGTGGCTAAGCTGATGCTGTGATAAACTCTTACAATGCTCAGTCTACGCCTGGGCCCAGCTTTAAATCCTGCCTGCATTGTTACATTTCATTCAGCTGCAAGCACTACTGATGGAGGTAACCTTGGGATCACTTCTCTTTACAAAGTTAAAATTGCCTATACACTCCTCTCACAGTAAAATACAGAATTACTCCTCCAAGGCACAAATTCTAGACTTGAATTGACCATATGTATTTTCAACATAATATTCCAATATCTTTGATTTTGACTATGGATAGATAAATATCTCCTTTTCTGTTTTTATGTTTCAATTTTTGTACTCACTTGTTTTGTTGCTCTTCATACTCTTCCCTCTCTCACACTATTTATTTTTTTTTTTTTTTATTTATTTATGTATTTATTTATTTTTAATTTCTGCTATGGTAATCTGTAATAGGTTATCCAGGTTTTAAAAAGGCTTTTACTTGTACTAATCCCTTTTTTGGAACTTCCTTATTTTAGAGTCATGTCTACGGACCTTATTGGTTTAGGGAAGCAGTAATTCTTTTGTGGCACAATTCTGTGCCACAGAATATGATGAGTCAGGTAAATATAAAAGAACTTCTGCATATACTCACATCTTAGAGGAAGTTGTGCCTGACTGTAAAAGGGGATTTTTGCTTGGTTGCTTTTAATTTTCTTCTTGGTATTAATGTCATCTGTTTAAAGGTAACTGTATGCTAACCCAGAAGAGTTCTGGATTAGAAATCATGTGAAAATATAGTCGACATGAAGAAGCCAGGCTGTGATACAGAGCATCTTGGCTAACCTTAAAAAATGGAAAAAAAAAGAGAGTTATCCTGAGTAATGACAAGTTTTCAGCTGATGAGTTGCAGACAGCCCATTAAAACCTGGTTGTGTTACTTACCATAGGATGCCTATAAACCTCTCCAGCAAGTGATGGCAGACTGGGAGAGGTAAATGAGGTTTAAGATTTTAATGCACAAATTATTTCCAGCAGAGATGAGAACGTTATTGCACAGAATTGAGCTGAAATCTGGTTGTGATATTGCACAGATAAAATCTGCCAGCAGATATAAGAAAGGACAGCTAAAATGAAAATAAAATGTAGAATCTCTCCTATTTAAAAAAAAAAAAAATAAAAATAAGGCTTTGACTTACTCAGGTGGAAGAAGGAGAAGAAGGAATATCAATAGTGTTTTTTAGACACTGAGGAGGAGACCTATCAAAGCTACAGGATAAAATTGTCAAAAGAAAAAAAAATACAATGTGAACATGATGTTGCTAATTAGCAATTTCAAACCATGAGAATAGTCAGGTATTGGAACAATATTGTGTTCACAGTAATGAAGGACAAAAAATTCAAAAACCTTCTAAGATGAAGATGAAGAAATGTATAAAAAGGCTTATACACTGTGTTTACCTTCAATAACAGGAGCTCAAGTCACTGACCCAGAAGCCTTCTAGTCCTGAGTTCCCAAGTACACATGTATTTTTAATTTTAAAGTTAATATAAAAGAAATTGCATTTTATTCCAGGTTCTATAAATCAAATTTTAATATTTGGCTATTTTATAGCTACATAAATTTCTTTATAAGAGTTGCTAGTCTAGAAGATATTTATAAGCTCTTACAGCAACTACTGAAAATACTAACTTCCCTTGATTGATACACTGAACGTGACCACATAGGACGTACTAATTGGAACCATTTTCATCTAATTATTGCTGTGACATTTTTCATAATAGCACTACTTGACATTTACCGTTAGATGTATGATTGTTCCTTATATTAATTTTGTTTATGGACATCTTAGTTTGCTGTCACAGTAGGACACACATTCCATATGAACTGTCTCTTTTACAGTGATTTCTTTTAAATTTGACAACTTATGCAGTAAACTTTGATATTAGAAAGGACAGAAATTTTATTCAATTTAGCCCTGAATTCAATTTCAGTATGTGTACAAAAGTTTTCTGTATGTGAATCATTGCTACTGCACTGAAGACACTATACTAAAGAAAAAATAGGAAAGACAGAATTAATTTTGCATTCTGCTTGGTTCCGCAAGTAGAATAAAAAGAGCTATTTTTTAAAGTTAATAGCTGTATGACTTCCAAATTTATCAGTCTTTCTAGAATATATATAATTTAATCTTCTCTTCCTCACTTTTAAGGACCAAAACCAGAGATTTTTCTCTGTATGTAGCACCTTGAGGAACTGTAGAAGTATGACTAGTGTTTTATGGGGCTTTGTTGATGTTGTTTTTATTTACTTGGTGAACAGCTTCACTTTTCATTTTAAGAAAGAATAAATGTTTATAAATATAAGAGTGAGACACAAGTTCTGATTCTTTTAGCAATCAATTCTATATAATTTGAAAATATAAATTACCTTGCATATTTTTATGTGCAACCTGAAAGACTTACTAACCTTGTGAAATAGGGACTTAGATGGAACTTGGTACCTTATGTATATTACTGTTCCAGATTTATTGTAAAATTGGTCCAGGATTTTTATATGTACCTATACTACTCCATTTTTCTTGAAGAGAAATCCAGCACTGAGTTATATATGAATTGCAAGGAAGCCTGTAGTGTGCAATTATTAGCATTACATCAGCAAAGCTCTTGGTTGTCCTGTCTCATTCCAAGGTCCCCAGCATAAAAATCTGTCAAAGGAACAATAATTGACCCAAATTATCCAGCATAAGAATAATATATTACAGCTTGTTTCTTCCTGCTACTTCTTTCCTTGGGATGTCGTCAGATATTTTCAGTCATAATTCATCACTGGCAGCTGCTGTCTTTTTCCTGATGTGTGACTAACAGGCACCAATTCTACAATAATGTCATAGAAATAGAGGAAAATATGCAATATGCAGTGGAATGAATTTTGAGTTAAAATACCTGCTAGCACAACTCTGTCAGTTACAGCCTCAATAAAAAAATTCTCCATTTTTCCAAAAATTTATTAGACATATCTGAAAGTCCCAGAAGCCTTTGAATCTTCCACACTGCCAGAATGTGGAACCCAAACAATAGCTTATACGCACATTTCTTTGGTCATTAAATATAAGATTTTGTTAGGCCCCGTTACTTTATTGAAATAAAGAAAAATCTTTATCATCTCCTTAGAATTAGCATATTTTCCTGGTTCTTCCCTTTAAATGTTTTGTTGTCCAGGCTGTTGATCAATTGTTTACCCATACTAATTGTCAGATTTTAGCTGTAGGTCCGGAAAATTCAGATGGAAATTGTAAAGTATAAATACTCTTCAGGCATTCTGATATATTAGTTTAACTGGGTGTTTGAGGAGTGAATTCTTTTGATGTTGAACTATTTCAACTGATATTTTTGAAAGGATTTTGGGTTTTTTGTTTGTTTGGGGCTTTTTGTTGTTTTTTTGGTTGGTTGGTTGGTTGGTTGGTTGGTTTTTTTGTTTGTTTTTACCCCCCCCCCCCCCCCATAGTGACCATGAATAGTTTTTCTTAGTTGCTTGTTTTAACAGTTAGGAAAGAACTTCACCTTTGTGAATATCCACTGCTTCAGATAATGCTTTTTTTTTTTCAATAATTAGAAATTCACCTGTGCAGACTAACATTCTCCTAATTTTATTCTTCCTTAGATAATTATTGGACTTACATAAAAATGTCAAATTTCTGACAATATCTCACTTTATAGTCATGCCTTGCTCCATTTTGTCTCACTGCCACATCAGAGACATTTCCCAGCTCTTCTCTGTTAACTTTACCCTTAGCTTGTCATCTTCTCTTTGTAATTAAGACTTATTCAGTATTAAAATTGTATTGATTAGTACAAATCTCTTACTTGCTTTTGCTCTTGCAATACAACTTTTTCCGCAAAGTTCTCACTGCAATGTTTTCATTTTACATTGCACTGTTTTTTTGTGTCTAGAACAGACTTTGTCCTGAGGTGTCCAAATAACCGTTGTTTGTCCCTTAAAAATAAGTAGCATCTACTTTTAACTCTTCAAAATGCTTCTTTTTTCTATCTAAATAAAGGTTAAGTAAGTCCTACAATTTTTAACTTTAAATGCACTATGAGAAATAGTGTGCTAGTCTTGTGAGTAGGAGCTGTTAGGAGTGGACAAACCTGGTCATCCATCAGAGGTGAGGCTGCTGCAGCTCCATGTCTCAAGTTCAGCTAGTAGCAAGAATGAGCATGTGCTCACGGTAGGTGGTAAACCCTCAGTCTGCCTTGATTAGTTTCTTAAAGGGTTCTTTGGTACCCTGGTACAGGCTCATGGGAGAAACATGACAACATTCTCAGGAGGTTAAACAACAAACTTTGGAAAATAAGGGTACTTGGCATATTTTAAAGCAAACAGTCAATCAAAATAAAGCCTTCCACAAAACATGAACTGAGCAAATTCTAACCCATCCAACTTTAAATTACCCAGACTCCAAGAAGAAAAAATTAGGAGAAGAAAAAGAGAGAGTGAGAGAGAGAAGGAAAGGGGACAGAGGAAGATTAATAACAACCGCTTTATTTCCGCTACTCTAAAGTGCTGTATATACACGTGTGTATATACACACTCTATACACGTGTGTCTTTGTGACAGCATTTTGATCTGCTTTGTTCTCTTGGGGCCATCCTCCAGTAGCTGGCCTTACATTTTTGACCAGCAGCTGGCCCCTAGATTCACCAGGTCACCCCAGTTCTCTCACGCCAAAACGTAGCAGTAAGACTCAGAAGGTAAAGAAAGCTACACCATAATGTTTTAAAGTCATAGGTTTATTCCCTTGTAAATGAGGGAAGAATTGGTAAACGCCCTCATTACTATGCAAGGAGCTGACCAAACCAGTTTTACGAGAATGTCTCCCCTGTCCCTTGTCCCCCCTGTCCCTTGCCTATTGTTAACCCTTTTCCTACCCTCTGTCCCCCAAGGTCCAGGATGTGACCTCACTTTCCCTTGAGAACCCTATAAATACCTGTGATCCTGGGAATAAAACCTCTTTGCTGCCTGCCTCCCCTGCGTGTGGTCTTCCCTGCAACATCTCTGGGACCCTGGTGGCCACCACGTGGAGGGGGGAGGGGTGGAGAGCATTCCAACCAGCCTGCCGGACCAAAACATGCAGATGTTCTTTTCCAGTAGATGGCACAGATTTACAAACTCACCAACTGCTGACTGTTAGAATCCTGGCTTCTCTGGTAATGTGCTTGCTCCTTCAGAAGCCAACCCTCACATCATCTGGTCTCTTCAGTGATCTATGACCTCTCTGATACCTGGTTCTCAAATTTCTTATTGTACTCTCTGGTTACTCTGATCTGATGCTCGCTACTAAAACACCTGCACATAGACACATACACACTACATATATACTATTTCTCCAGCTGCTGCACCGTGGACACATGGGCTCTGACCCGTGGTCTGACTCCAGTAGGTGCACTCAGGCCTCAAATATACACATGTGCAGAGACAGCCCTCAGCCAGTTAGAAATGGAGTTTAATAAGACATGACAGATTGCTTTCTATTCCCTCTATTTTACCATGCTTGCTTCTCCTCAAAGCACTGTAATTCTTCCTTTCCCCCATCTTTAGTTTCTCCTCCAAGCATTCCATAAGCTTTGCTTAAACCCAGAACGCCCTTCCCAACATTCCATCATGTGTCCCATTCACTAAGGGTATTTTCACATTTATCACGTAAGAGTAAATTTAATCCAATTTTTCACTAGTAACTTCTCCATCACCTATCTGGCAGATTTAAGCTCAGTGAAGGAAGATTTAAACAGGTATCACTATGGCTTTTTGGGCAAGGCAAGGGCTGAGTTCAGTCCCGTTCTGACATCTTGCATGAGACAAATTTCACATGCTGAGAGGGATTTTTAAGTTACAATTTCTGGACAAAGCTTTATTTTTATGGTACGTACACTGCATACTCTACATACTGTGTCTGCAATATGGTTTAAAAGTGTAATATACCACAACCTGATCCAAAATTAAGTTCTGTTTCTAATTAGTTATTATTTCAAAAAAGCAGTTGAATAGATACATGTGATCCTTTTCATGTTATGTATATGGGGCTTTAATCCTTCAAACATGTGACAGAAGATTGAAAGCAAACATAAACATGCTTGCAAATACATCTCTTAAGGCTTTACATATTTTGTGCTATGTCACTGGCAACAACAGCACTAGCCTTTTATCAATGTATATAATGTTATACATTCAGTTAAGTGTTTCTATTTGTAATAAAATGCTCTGCTAAAGAAAATTTGAATGTATATATTGTCAAATTGCAATTGCTGGCCTCTATTTTTTTCTGATTTGTATTGTATTTAGCAAGACAAACACAATATCCAATATAAGCTTATAACAAAAAATACACATTTTAAAATCATCTGAGCAAAGCCTCACACAACTCTATGGCAAAATATTTAGATAACTAAATTCACTTAAGTTATGCTCAATTCAAGCATGTAAACTTTCTGCAAATATTACAGCAAAGACCTTAATTTACTCCTTCTACATTCTCTAAAGAGCAATAAAATTACTGTGGTGATACATACGAAAACCAATTTTGAGCTTAGACATTGAAGTAGAAAAATGCTATATGTTATCAGTGTTTATAAAATCTGGTCAGAATAACTTTGGTTCTGAAAGTTTACTAGCAAAAAGCACCTACATAACTTGAGTGGAACCAAACTCTCTCTGAGGAGTTTGTGTCTCTAATTTCCACATAGGGTTTATTTGTTGAGCCAACAGACTACAGCATAGAAATTCCAAAAAGTAATTAAAATATGAAGAGAACTGAAACAGCAATATGAATAATGAAAAGTTGCTAAACACTATTGCTAAAATAGTTATGCAGTGTGTAGGCTTCTTACTATTTAACCATTAAAAGAACTTTTCAGAAGGGGGATAGCGATTAAAATTTCTAAAATGGAAGCCAAGAAACTGAAAAGAACTTGGTAAATGCAGCTTTTATCCTGACGAAATTATAGCAGTATGTTCACAGAAAATTATTTCAGGGTTATTCCAGCAAATAGTTTCTGTGTGCACTGGGGTTTTGTTTTGTTTATTTTCTGTAATGTAAAGCTGCACCTGTGGGACCACCTGTAATCACACAATCTAATGGCTTTACAATAACTTTCAATATGTGTTTTCTGATGTCAGTGGACTATAAAGTTTTCTCCAACAATGGAATTAGGCCTTCTGATGGAGAAGAGGTGTAAATGTTGTAAGATACTTTTCAAAAGTAGGGTAAAGAGCAATTTGAACATGATAGCTGTGGAAATCAATATTTTTCATTCATTATCTTTGAAAAAGTTTCAGGACTCTGAAAAGGTAGCTTTTTACAGGACACAATTCAATGACTGTTAGATTTCTATTTGACTTCACTATATACATTGTTTGGCTTCACTTCTGTATGAAATGTTTTACCTTTTCATTATACAAAAGTTTTTATATTGTTCCAGTGGTGCTTATAAAATTGATATTAGTCATAGTTGTGAAAGACTGAGTCAACAACCACCTACCCGCTCATGAAGACTAAATGAAATCCTAACATAGATTTAATTCATGCCTTTTTGTCCTGCAGGTTTACACAAGGTTAATTCAACTTATACTGACCAAACTATCTCTAGGGTTCTGCTGACAGGCTGATAACATATGATCTAAGAGGGTTTGATTATCCTCCTGGTGGTTATGAGCTCATTGATAGGACCAGGATGCAGCTTGCCAGCTGCTTTTGTGCCATTTCTAAACATTTTTTAGAAAGGGATCATAAAGATGATGATGTTGTTAGACCAGGGGCAACTGCAGGCCTGGTGGTATCTGGATGTTTAGTCTGTCATCTTTGCATCTCCCCTGCACCTTCCCCTTGAATGAAGGATGGGTTTGACTTGTGTGATCAGGTCAACTGCATTTGTTTCTTGTCCTGCTCAGACTGCAGAGATCAAACACATCAGTTATCCTCAACAGTCAGCAAATTACTACATCATCCCCTGCCTCATTATCCCATTTCTGGATCTCTAACTTTTTTTTCTCCCATACTTATGTGTGTCCCTTTCTCTTTTCCCTTTGAACCCAGCTTTGCTACGTCTGTACTCAAATTTGATTTTGCTGATACTGTCTGCTGATTTTAGCTGGGATACAGTTAGTTTTCTTCACAGTAGCTGATATGGGGCTATGCTTTGGATTTGCCCTGGAAACTATTAATAACACAGAGATGTTGTCACTGCTGAGCAGTACTTACACAGTGTCTAGGCATTTTCTGCTTCTCACCTCACCCTAGCAGTGAAGGGCTGGGAATGCACAAGTTGTGAGCACACACAACCAGGACAACAGATCCCACCCATGAGAACCAGATGTCTTTTGTGGTACTATTTCTGACTGTTACCAGTCATGTTTAGTTGTCTTCTGTGTTCTGCTGAATCAGCATAACCTCAGCCAGCGCCTGGTCAGTGGTCAAATCATGTGCCTGTAACCTAACAATGCAATCCTATGGACTTCTACATAAAGTACATAAAAAGGATTACTGTACCACTAGTTTTAATATAAATATAATAATTCCTGATTCAGTTTAAGTACTGGATGTAATAAACTGTCATGCTTTCTTTTCCTCTAGTAGATTTCTTTCATATTATTAATCACAAACTAACATTTGGCTTTTTGGATTTTTTTTTTTTTGCAATAAGATAATGCATTCTAATGGGGACATGGTGCATTATTTTACTACTGTTCTCCCACAAATAAAAATTGCTGTCTGACATATTGTGTTGGAATGCCACCTCTCTCTCGAGCATGATCATGTGCTGCACAGCTATATGTCTTTGATAATGAGAACCCAGAAGCCTCTCCTGAGATGTGTATTTCAAAGCAGGAATATTTTCTTTTAAAACAGGCAGTAAAGTTGTTACTTTTTATATAATGGCCAACTGGTGCAAATCCTCAGCAGGGAGAAGAGTTTCATTCAGCATAAGAGAATTAAAATCCACATATATTGCCAGCAAGATGCAAGCCTCAATCTCAAAGGCTTTAAATTATGCTGGGGTTGCAGTCTGCTTTTGTGTGGGAGTTTTGCAGAAAAGAAGTCAGGCTTTACAGGGCAAGGGTAGGTTGGTAGAATCAATTGACTCTTTAGTATTTCCGACCCTTATTCACAGCTCGTAGGATTAATTGTGCTGAATAGTATCAGGATGACATGCAGAAATACTGCAGAGAAGCAGGTAGTCTTTCCCATCTCCCTCTCCTTGAATTCACCTAGAATTCACATGGGGCATTATCCTTACAGGGTAATTTTAATCTGTTTCCTCACTCCCACTTTGGAAAATGTGGTTTTGAAAATATAGATGCAGAAGAGTTTGGAAATCACTGTGGTATTTCATAGGAAAGTCTAATAATCACTAGGTTACCACTTTGGAAAGATGAATGGCAGCTTCTCAGTAATTTCAGAACAGATAGCAGTCATAGCTAAATTTTGTGAGACATTTAATTTTAAACATGTGTGTCTAAGTGTACCTGAGTTTTGAACATGTTCTGAGAAATGCCTGGGTTACTCTGGTTCCAGTGAAATTTAGAGAGGAGATAATCACCATGCTGCTCAGGCTAAAGTAATTCTGAGACAATCCATAGTTAAAACTCCAGGGAGCAATGATTTCAAGCAGGCAGATATTCATCTACTTAGGCACATCCTGTATTATACAATGCAGCTAAACAGGAGGTTTTGATATTAAAGAAATTAATTTAAGGACCTCAAATCTACCTAAGTCCTGCTTGGAAACTTAATTCATATATTTAAGTTTGCCCAGTATGTCTGTTAAAATGCTTGATTTGTTATCAACATTTCTGAGATTTTGTCAAGATGGCTACAGCCCACAACAAAAGCAAAGATTATGGTATCAGATATGAAAATGTATAAATGCTGCTGTTAATAACTGAGAAACAGTGCACAAGACACCAGAAAGGAAAAAAAAAATCTTGTAATTAGAGCAGTTAAAATGTTTAATATGATACTCAATGAATGTTTGACTAAAGTGCATTAACAAGATAAAGACAGCTGTCAAGTGTATATCATAGCTAGGAGAGCTTATTGGGGGACCACAAAGTTTTGCTTTCCCCAATAATTAGTAATGTTAAATAAAAAGGGAAGCAACCTTAGATTGAATTAATCAGGAGACTGAATTAATCAGTAACACGTGGAACTCTGTGACAAGAGCCAGTATTAATCAATAAAATGCTCTGGAATAATGCCGGGCATTAGAAAATGAGTGTATTGCAGTACCATATATCAAGGTTTACAATGATCAATGAACATATAATGGGAGCTTTTTTACCAGCTGAAGCCCTGAGAGGAATAACCAGCCTGAGAGGGTTCACTGGAATACCTTATTGCTATGGTTTTTTGTAGTACATGAATTCACACATCACTGCAGTAGAGCAAAAGAGCTTATTAATTTATTTACTGACATCAGTGATGATCATCAGTATGCAGTTCCTACAGTGCACAAGAAATCTTACTTTCCTTAGTTAATCTTGAGGTAGTTTATTGATCACAGTTCACCAAGTAACAGGAGAGAAAGACCACAGAGTTTGCTTAAAGGATGATGAATTTCTTCATCCCTTTGCCTAAAGGGCATCTCTCAGTGAAGCCCTTTTTATTAACTCAGGTGAATAAGCAGTTCATGATAGAAGCTTCTACATACAGTTGTGGAATTTATCTGTGCTAGACAACATCAACCCTGTAAATGCATTAATCTTAAAACTTTCAATGCCCTTACTCTTGTAACTCAAACTGCTTTGTTGTATTTGTAGACTGCTTGAATGATGGCAACCCACAATCACTGTAACCTGCAATATACCAAGTACAGGTCTTTCTTTTTTATTTTTTTTTTCTGGTACACTAGTTTGCTAAGTAAGCCCCCGTTATCTTGAATATCTCAAGACAATTTTTTTCTCTAGGGTAGCACTAGTTAGGGTCTCAAGAGTAACATTTGTGGCCAAATGGTACTGTGGTAGTATGAGGAAAATTTCTGATCATGTTAAATGGTTGTGGGTTCTATGGTTCTTGTCACAAGATATCCAGTCTAGGCCTTTTCCCTCAGCAAAAGAGATGTTCTGCAACATACAAAGAAAGGACTGTGTGATCAAAGACAAATATCCTAGAATAACTCCTCCCAAATTTTCACATTTTCAAAAATAAGTGACCAATTTTGTTAGATTATTCTTCTGCCCCTCTTTTTTTTTCATATTGTCTTCTACTTATTTTTATTTTACTATTTTCATTTTCTAATTCTAGACTTCTCAAAGAGAAAATTTCTGAACTTCAGAAGGAAATCTTATTGTTGCAGTTTTTAAAAAATTGCATGTATTAAAAAGGAAAGTGATTAATCAAGCTCCAAACTTTCTAATCATAAATTTTCATTAGAGTAGGAGGTATAGCCAAAATACTTTTTTTTTATCACTCCTGTCTAAGGCACAGTTTATAGACAGGTTATATGCCAGTGAACCCATAACTCCGGTCCTTCAAAGGTGATGATCAACAACAAGTGTGTGCTGGTTCCTGGCTTGCGAGGAGCCTAAAATTTGTGATATTGTGTATACTGACCTTCTGGACCACTGGCTCAGCATGACAGTTTCCTGGCAGTCATTCATGTTATTCAGTCTCAGCTCTAACTGTGATGGCCTGTAGTTCCACAGGAATGGAAAATAAACCTTTAAGACACCATACGAGAAGCAGAGATTAATAAAGATTAAAAAATTATATATAAATATAACAATTGTAATTTTGTTTTTTGACTCATAAAATATATAGGCAACTGAAATACACAGTTTAATTACTCCTAGTTATAATAACTCCTAGTTATTTTTTGTTCTTTTCATGATAAGTTTGGATTTACTATTTTTTTTTTTTTTAATAGAGCTAAAAAAATATGAAGGGCTAGAGGAGCATCTCTGAATTTGCAAAAGAGGTTGGATGGAAATTCATTAATTTGATACTTCTGAGTTTGGGCCACTGTTGTCAGATAAGTGAAGCCTTTTTTGAGACTCCTTATTGGCAAGAAGAGTGAGAGCCTGGAATACATGTGCCTTGAGGGAACTCTTGCATCAGGTGGTTATGACAAATGCCAGAAATTAACTCCCAATTTTTAACATTGACCATCTTCTGCATTGCATGGATTAGATAAAGAGTCAGCCCTCCAGGACTGGATATTTTCATTTAGGGAAAAAAATAAAAGTGCATTTTTTTTCCTGTTTCTTTCTAGAATCCATAAATCTGACTCTTCATTATTACCAAACATGTAATATAAAAAAATTCTGACACTTCAAAATGATACCATTTTCATTATGGTGAAAACTACTCATCAATTCAACTCATATTTGCTTTACCAAAAATTGCATTTGTTCCATGATTAATGAGTCACTGAAAAAAAGTTCATTTAGTTTTAAAGTCAAGTTCTAGTTCTAAAATATGATTTAAATATATATCAGCAGATGTTTACGCAGGTGTGTAGGCAGTCAATATCAGTGTGAAATCAGTTGTGCATTAAGGAGTTACATCAGAGGGACACAGTTACACCATCTGTGAGGCTGTTCTACTTCAGATTGCACATCTAAAGATGCTGAGCTAAACCTAAAACTGAGAAGCTTTAGAAGTCACCTACTTTTTTCCTGCATCTTTTCAGCTGTTCATAAGTCCTCTAAGTTATGCATGAAAGACCTTGTGTCTCTCTATTCTAGTGCATTCTTCTGTGATTTTATCATCATAATTTTAGAATTTGAAGATAAGAGAAAAATATCTATATCTCAGGTGTATTGTATTTGACTTCTTGTATTGCAGAATTAAGCAATTGTTGAGATTTTCAAAATATCAGGTAGCCTTGTGTTGTCTCAATATCAGACTAATAGAAAACATTTCTTTTGACTAAAATTTATGAAACAGTTTTAACATGTAAGTAGAGCTGTAGCTCTGTTGTAAGAGTCAGAGAGACTTAACCAAAAATTTTAGAAGAGCATTAACCACTCTCTTTAGTGGATTTCTGTGTTGTTTTTGGGGATTTTTTTGTTTGTTTGTGGTTTTCTGGTTTGGTTTTTTTTTGTTTGTTTGTTTGAATTTTTTTGTTTGGTTGGTTTTTTGGTTTTTTTTTTTTGAGTTTTTTTAAATAGCTTGAAAAGAAGAGAGGTCACTATTTATCGAATCTTTGACCCTGAATGGATTGTTCTAATTTGTGTTCAAGGTTTGGGTTTTTTTGATGTGTTTTGGTTGTTTGTTTTCTAGGTTGGAGGTATTTCCACTCCACTGTACAGCAGCATTGAAATGAGTAGAAGTACTATATATTTACTATGGATTTTGCTCTATGTTGTGAAAAGCATGTGCAAGCATATAAAGTTTGTCTTGATTATATGAGACAACTATTAAGGAAAGAAATCTATTTCCTCATTCTATGAATCACGTTTTTGCATTACGTTTTTAGAGGAACAAAATTCCTTGGTCCATTTTAAGAAAAGCTTTATTTTTCTTAATAATCCCCAATAGATCATATTCATGGGATACCTAAAAAAGAGAAAAATACCCCACAAAATGAAACAGAAGCTTTATGTTTCTTTGAAGAACGACAGAAGGAAGGAAGTAACGTAACAGTCAATCAAAATCCAAAGAATAATGAGAGAACTCATTTTTTTATCTTGTCATAGCACATCACATCTCTTACTATGCACTGAATGGGTCATGTGCATGTGTGCAGAGATATAAAAAGGCCTGGCTGCATCTTATTCCTCATAGAGGGCTCAACCATTTTTATAGCTCTGTTATGGGAAACTAGAACTGTAAGGAATTCTTTGAGACCTTTTGTTGCTTACTGAGCCTGAAAAATCACCACCGTCCCTTACATCAAAGGAAATTTGTAAATGGTAGAACATTTCAAACTCGAGATTCAAAGGTGGATTTTTTTTTGTGAGTTACCTGTAAAAAAAAGTAGTCTAAAGAATTAATTACATCATTATATACCAAATTCAAAACTGAAATGCACTTGAATTTCTGAGCCTTGAAACTTCTTTTCAGAAACTGTGTTACTTGTGATATGCTTTTGATGACCTAAGCTTTACTTTCTTCTTCTCATCTTCATTTTTCGCTAGCATTGGTTATTTCACATGGTCAAAAAAATTGCATGTCTTTTTCTCTTTAGCATAAACCTTTAGTTCTATTTTACAACTGGATTTTATACAAATGATTCATAATTTGTATGTTTTCAGAATTTGTACCTTAAACTTGAGAAGAATCTATGATACGTCTGCTGTGTGGAGATACCAATAATGTTCTCATAGGAATCAGTGGAATTGTATTCATTTGCCTATGGTGCATAGGTGTAATTGAGTCAAATTTTTAGAAAATAAAATTTATACAGAGGATTGAGTAGAATTATGTTGAGAATTTAGGGTGTCTTTGTGTACGTGTGTGAAAAAATACAGCAGTTTGTGCTAAGTCTGTTGAACTGAAAATTGGAACTTATCTTTTTGGCTAAGCAAGGAAAAATACTGCTGAAAAGTGGGTTCAAAGGAAGAAACAAGCATTTACAATTGCAGTCTTATTGTATTAGTCATAAATTTCACGTTTTATGTCTTGTGATAGCATTAATATCACAAAAAGCCTAAGCAGTATAGGTTTGGCTGGTAAAGAAAACACTGTTTTGTGATAGTAGAAGCCTTTCTTTCTGATAGTGTGAAGTTATTACAAAGATTAATGATAAAAATGGTACCATAAGGTTGATGTAATAATTTTAATCAACACCCAGATCTCTCACTTCCTGAAGTCTCTCCTACTTCCTATGAATTGCCTTCCTTAGGTGATTCCCATATCGATAATACTGCTTTCATTTATATTTGTGGGTCATGAAACACTTAATATATTCCTGGACTATAGCCACTTCTAATTCTAAACCCTCCATTTACAAACCTTTTACTTTAATTAAAAAAACCCTCACAGAATACAGAAGAAAATTGTTATTTTTTAGTGTCTGTACTTTAAAAAATAATCATGGAGACAGCCAAATTCTTTTGTGGATTCTTAGAAATCTTAAAAATGTGGTGAAGATGGGAAAAGTGAGATGGAGGGCTTCTTTTTCTTTCTAACTCAGATAGTCATATATTGATTTTTTTTCCCTTTTCCTCTTCTTGTTTAATTTTTTCCTTTCTCATTTGTCAAGTGCACATTACAAATGTCAGCTGGAAATCTGCAGTGTATGTTTGAGATTAGTCTGGGCTAAGAAATCTGAATACTGAATTACCTTGGACATTGGAATTTGAAGTTTAGAGAAAATGACATAATACCTGTCCACTATGCATTATGCCAAGTAAACTTAACATATAATCTTCTTCATCAAACACTGCTTTTTATGCAGGGGCATTCACAATGTCTGCTAGAGTGCCATGTGTGACACAACAGTGTGGGCTTTTTTGCTTTCTAATGGGGAGCAATTTGGTCTAGCAAATTTTAAACTTATTTTAATAAATATAAAATAAAGCAATTGATTTCCTCACATATTTATCAAGATACGCCATGACTTTAGGAAGTCATGACTTTAAGTGCTCAGTCAATCTCCTTTTCTTGTGGGTCTGCTTGTTTATTTTTGCTTAGGATCCTGAATTTTTAAAAGGTTTATTTAGAAATGCACAACAAAAATATTCTCTTCCTTCCTTTCTACTGGTTATAGATACTTAATGAAAGTTTACTATCACAGTATCAAGGGAGAGTTCAAGCTGGAAGGGACCCCAGGAGGTTCTGTGTCCAACTTCCTACTCAAGGCAGGTCAGCTGTGAGATCAGATCAGATTGCTCAAGGCTTTATCCAGTTGTGTCTTTGAATGTGATAGACAAATACAAATCAAACATTTGGGTGATTCTTTCCTCCTTGAATGGCTCCTTTGTATTATGCAATTTTTTAATAAGGGCAAAACTTCCATTATATAAGACAATTACAGCAGGTTCATTTTCAAACAGCTTCGTTTACTTCAGCTGAGTCAAGACTTTTGATGATCCCCATTAAGATAAGATTATATCTGCTTTTCATGAATGCCTAGAAATGTGTAAAAGATGTAGTAATTACTGACTCATCTTTCTCCTTGTTAGACTGTATGTTTTATACTCAGAAGAGTTTGTTGAAGATAAGATTAATAGAAAAAAATTTTTACTTTCTCTACATTTAAATACTGAGTTATGTTTCATTATCTTAAAAACTCATGCTTTCAAGATTTTTCACTCTTTATTTTTTAAAAAAAAATGTAATAATAAAATTCTAATGAACTTTAGCAGAATTGGAAACAAGACAATGCAAAAATGCTGAAAATATCTCTACTCAGTTGTGACTTATTCTTTTTATCTCCTTTGGTTAGATATACAATTTAAATTATTATAGCAATGCAATTGTTAATTATTATAAATTCTCAAACCTGGACTGTGTTTAGGTACACAATTACCAATTCTAGAAAGGAAAATACAAGAAATTAGCCACCTATCTTTCATGGGTTTCTCTGATTAGGCTTTTTTTTTATAAGAGGAAGATTGGCTTCCGTTGGGAGCCTCTGGAAGTTTCCCTCCATCCTACAGAGCAGAGCCAATGAGGGCCAGCTCCGAGGAAAACTTCCTGCATTTGAGCCATTAAGTTACGCCCATGCATGAAAACATATTTAAGAAGTTGTTGGGCAGTTAGAAATGGGCAGCCATGGCTTAACAACATCACAACCCAGACATCAAGGTCAGTGCAGGAGGAGATGGAGGGGGAGGGACCCCACGGATCAGAGAGAGGACTTAAAGCTATTATTCCCTGACTATGTGGTGATGACCATGGTGATTATGAGCTGTCCCCTCAAAGACCACAGGATCCATCGGAGTGCAATGACAGTCCCTGTCATAGCAGGGGGATTCATGAAAGAAGCTGTTACCTCGTGGGAGGCCCCCAAGGTGGAGAAGAGGTCTGGCAAAGTTTTGCAGCTGAGACCCACAGAGGGAGAAGCCCACGCTGAGCAGGTACAGCCAGCTTTTCCTGAGAGACTGTACCCCATGGAATGACCCACGAGAGAGCAGAGCATCTCTCTCGTGGGGGGACCCCATGGAATGCAGGGGAAGGACTCAGAGTTATGATTCCCTTGTGACCATGGTGACAACTGTGGTGAAGCAAGCTGTCTCCTTTGCTGTCCCCTTTGCAACCCACAGGAAAGCCCCCCGAGACAGAACTGCTACTTAAGTTTTGGACTTACATCTGCGAATGGCTGACCCAACAACAACTGACTGTAAACCTTCCATATCCCTGTCCCCTGCACCGTCAGGGGAAGGAGGGGGCATGGACAGACTGAGGGGTGGTGGTGGAAAGGTGTTTCTAACCTGTTTCTATTTCTTATTTCTAGTTTTTAGTTTGTTAGTAATAAATTTAAGCATTGTTCTAAGTTCTGTTTTGCCTGTGGTATTAATCAAAGCACCTCTTTTGGTTGTTATGTCTTGCCATAAATTCCTAGCTTGTTTTTTTTTTTTTTCTCTTCCCTTTGGAAGGCAAAAAGGTGGGGAAAGAAAGGCCTTTAAAGAGTTTTGCTGGACACCAGGCATTTATCCAGGCTCAAACCACTACACTATTTTAATTTTCAAACTTGGGAAATCAGCTTCTTTCTTTTTTTTTTTTTTTTCCATTTAATTGAAGTTTGTGAGGCCTTTGTGTTGAAACTAAGTTACTCTCCTCTCTCCTACTCATTTATTTAAGAGAAAGCTTTCAGTAGAAACAGATAGGACAGAGTTCAAATGTTTCCTATTAAGACTGAAATCTCTAGTGAAACAGGATAAGTGCTTTTGAACCACATAAATTCCCCTGTGGATGAAAAGAGAGGACCTTGGCTTCCCTGTAGTAGAACTCACCAGGTTTCCAATCTGTTTCTTTAACAAACTTAGACAGGTAAAGGGAGTGACATGGGCTGGAGTGCATCAGAATGATGATAACATGCAAGAAACATCTTTAATTGGCCTCTTATGGTCCATTTACTATTTGGAATAGACATAGGTGACAGAAATGAAGTATATGCTGAGGCATTATTTCAACCATAAAGGAGCATTTTCAGGAATACCTGTTTCTGGAATGCAGATGGTTGCTTTGTGTGGATGCCACTGGTGCAAGAGGAAGCAGATATAACTGTATTCTGTATGGCACCTGCTGGATTTCTGCAATCACACCGCTGGCATTATGAAGTGTGCTACGGCCTTCAGAGCTGTCACTGTTCTGGAACCACTCCAGATGCGTGTGTCTGGAACTTGTGCTTCATGGTGTTGTACACATAGCTTTGTCTGACTACGGGAAAAACACCCTTCTCTTGGCTTCCAGATTATTTCTTACACATTAGTTCACTATGACTTTGTAGTCATAGACAAGGCCTTACTGCTCTTCTTCAGATGGACAACTTCAATACACATCTAACAAATTTCCTTTGTTCTGTCTTAAAAGTACTCTGGGCTATAATTCACCTTCAGAAGTTTGTCTTTGGGCTTCTTGTATGTGCTACAGTCCTCAGCAGTTAAGCAAAATGTTGATGCATCATTCCCTTAGTTTGTAAGACAGATGACATTTGATTCAGGAACTGAAGGATTGTCCATCTGTTGACCTTTGATTGTCTCTATTCCATTGCTCCAGAAGTATTCGTATCCCAGCATTTACGGGAAACCATGCTGACTTGATACTGTAATGCCTTTTTTTTTTTTTTCCAGTTGTTGTCAAATTACAGCTGAGTGCTTTAGTATTGCTATCTAAGCAGCAATATTAATCATTACCTGCACTTCTTCACAATTTTCTTTAATAAATCTTGTTAATAATTAATGTCATTCTTTTGATAACTCCAAGATAAGCTAGGAAAGATTTAATAGCTTTTCTCCAAATGACCTACCAAGGTCTCAAAATCTATTATAATAATTAATGTTTAGCTGTGAAGTTGAACATATTTCACATAATTTTTTAATGTGTGTTTCTGATAAATATTGTTTATAATACCAGTGATTAATCAGCATTATAACTACATGTCCACATGCATAAAGGAGAACCACCCCAAGTGAATTTAAATTTTGCTATTATTGGAGCTAGACAAGAGAAACTGTGAGCTGTATATGAGGTAAAGGGCAAAAATGCTTGGTAGAACTGCCTCTGAAGCAATACTGACACATTCACAGTGATACATTCATACCTATAGGGCTGAAGTTTCACCATTATGATGATACAGGATGCGCTCTAGGGCTGTGTTCATAGCAATGCATGAATGTGATGTGGTTTTCCAAGAAGAGCTTCTTTTAATGATGTTGCTCATCACATCCAGGGTAAAATTAGTTATATTGCTTATGTAGTTTTCTCAGTGCAGAAACATTCTGGAAAATAACTAATATAAAATTAATATCATTAAAAATGTTTTCCATTCATTCCAGTATAGAAATTATGGTTGTAACCAGTTTTAAAATGCATATACAACCAGCTGCAAGGTAGAATTACACTTAGGGAAAAAAACATAGTGTCATCATGTAGAAGTTTTTCTTTAGCAGAACTCTAAAGGTCCTGCCAATCTGCAAGAAAAAGCTTGTCTAAATAATTTTTAGTATTGTAATTATTTGGCAATAGAATCTGGAAATTCTTAACCTCAGAATATGAAATGGACACTTATGAAACATGTGCTATACATTGAAATGGTCAAAACGTAATGCCTCTGTGGTTTTAGACTAAAGCACAACATTTTGAAAAATTATAAAAATTCTTAAGATTTTCTTTTTGGACATGGTATTCCAAGGGATTGGAGACTTCAGTGATGGTTTCCACAGTGCCACATAACCTTTCAATAAACCTCTAGTACAGCTGAATATAAATCCACACTATTTATATTAACATTAGGTGAAACAACAAAGAGAAAAAGAAGCTGAAATGTTTCCTTTTTCTCTTTAATTTCTAAAAGCAAACACTATTTTAGAAATACTATAATCATTAATACATTCTTTCCTATTCTTTTCTCTCCTGAATTTCTTTGTGTGTCATTTTATCCTTCTTAATTTGCTTAAAGTTGTGTTACTGTGATATTATCTGACCATAATTTAAGCATTGAAAGTTGCTGATCAAAACCAGAAAATTATTTGCACTACGATGCTACCTACAGATCTCATAAAGACTCTCAGTCTTGTAATCAGCATATATACTATGCATACAATTAAAACACAGTTCATTTTTTCCCCAAAAGAAGTTAAAATATACAGGAGCTTTTGATTTTTATTTTTATTTATATCTTCTTTATTTTAGAGATAGAAGACATTTCTTGTTCAAGAGTTAGGTTAGATTATACTTTTTTTTTTTTTTTTTTTTTTTTTGGAGAGACGAAGTTTTTAGCAAGTATTCAGTTTGTGTATATATATGTGTGTATATATATATATTATATCATCTATTCCTTTTCTTCAGTGTGTAATTGTTTTCTGTTATTTTTTGCTAGACAGCCCAGAAGTCCCAGGCAAAGGTGATGAGATACAAAACTAAATAAGTTCACCGATAATTTTGGGACTGTAATTTTTCCCTTACTACAGTGATTTAAAGTAATTTGCTAGGGACATTTGGAACTATAGTGTACAGAATTTAAAGATTTTGTGGTAAATACATTAATGGCCAGTACCCATTTTGGGTCTTTTCTGGTCTTCTGAAATATATATCTGTTAGCAGTGAAACATAATATGCATTATATGTGACCACGTAAAATAGAAAGATGCATTAAAAAAGCAGATTTTTAATAAATTTGATCAATACTAAAAACTGAAATTCTGCTTTCTCTTCAGGGTCAAATACAGATCTTTGTGGAACTGAGTCATGCTTACTCATCCCTCCTACTCATATCCTTTTACTTCCTGAAATATTCCCTTGTTTTGTGGTGTTAAGATTTGTTATATGGCATTCTGTCCTTTCTTTCACTGTACTGAAGCATCACAATATCATGAAAACAAAGACTATTGCAACAACACATCATCAGGAGGGTAAAACTAACCTGCCTCATGATGGTCTGTTTGCTGAAACCTCTTCCACATTAAATTCAATCTGTTTCAGCAAACTTCTGGTCAAAACTTCCAGGCAAGGAAAAAATAAGAGTAATTTGTAACAACAGTTCATTTTATGGACTGATGAAGGACGTGTGTCAGTTGTGCACCTTCTAAACTATCCTGAATTCAGAAAATGTGTTCTCTCTTACCAGCAGAAGTAAAAGGATGAAACATGGTAGTTGTGAGCAGAAAGAGCTCAGCAGTCAGTTTAGTTTCTCAGCCACAAGTTTAGTTACTGAGGGGTATATCCAACATGTTTGCACATTGCATTCTTTGGGGGTTTACATGTTCTTTCTGTTCTGGATTAGTTCCACTGAGTTTTTGTTGAGCTGGTCTGAATCAAGGAGAGACACAGAAAGCTATGCAGTTTCTGTGTGGCAAGGCAATGCAATGTGTGTCCCAGCCAATAAAGAGAGTGCTGGGGTGCTGGGGCATGACTTTTTTGCAGGTAACTTCATTATATTCTTATGTTTACTTTCAGTTAAAATTAAATATTAAAATATGTCTTCATAATTATGTTTCCTGCCTTACTAGAGTGGAAAGTGTACTGTGTATATAAAATATTAAATCTGTACTGTTCATTTGTGAATAGAAGGTCAGAAGCAAAAGAAAAAAAGTATCTATAGTATTTAAGGAATTTTCTGTTTTAACAAACACTTTTGACAATAGAATGAGATAGGAAGTGACATTTGCCTGTTGTTATAGAAAGAGGTGGTATATAATAAACATATTTTTTTCCCATTTCTCATTGTAAATTACTGTGAAACTGTATGGGTGTTGCAATTATTTAAATTAATCTATTCTTAATGTACAGTCTTATGTATCTTGTAATAGAGACAACCCAGGCATATAGGAATAGGCAATCTCTACAGCTTTCTGAGATTCCTGTTTGCCAAATTAAGCTGATTTTAACTTCCCACTTCTGTGTAATCAAGATTAGGTTTCTTTTTTAAGGTATCTGAGCATTTTGAGCTGCAGAAGAGTTGTTCCAACTTACATGTGAATAAGAAAAAGTTTTAATCATTGGATGATAGTCTTATAGTTTAGGGAAGTTATTGAATTCATCATTACAACAAGCAGCATTGTTCTCAAAATAATGCTAGGCCATTGTTAAAATACAATAATTTTAAAATTATGTAATTGCCTGTAGTAAAACCTCATATTTTCTTTAATATCATATCAGAATTTACTATTATGCTATTATTTTTTAAGACTTAAAGCTCGAACATTGCTCTTACAGATTATAAAATACTTAATTTCCCCAGAGAAGAGGATGAAATAAAGGAAATACTACCAAAGAAATAAAATATTCATTCAGAAAATTAGGTATTTCTCAAGTTATTTTAAAACTTATTTAAAAAAGGGAAGACAGTGATATTACTTTCCAAAACTGTAGTTTCACTTCTGCTTTTATATCAGGGTGATCAATGTTAGTAATTTCATTGTAAACCTTAATTAGAGATGTTTCATTGTGGCAACTGAAACCCAGTTCTGGGAAGCAAGCAGTACAGTACTCTTTTCCTTCATCCAAAATTGCTGAATTGGAAAAATCTTTCATATAAATGTTATAACTGGAAAACATAAGTTACAAGTGAAACAGCTATAACTGCAAAAAATATCTAGTGTTCAAAAAGAAGCCATCTTAGCACTAATTCTTTAATGACACTGCTACAGGTTAATATCTGCTCTGTAACAAATTGTTTAGCATACAAGATAAAAATCTAACAATATTAAGCAGTCACTGTGTAACTAACACATGGGTCAATAAGAAAGGAAGAGTGCTTGAACAGGCTCTTTAAAACCATACGAAAATAATACCAATAGTGGACTCAAGACTGACGAAATTCTCTCCACCTCATTAATATCATAATCATCTTGGAGAACTCTGAATGTTGCTATTTCATTGTGGCCTTTCTTCAGGAACAGCAGCTTCAGTCCTGTGGCCCAGAGAGGCATTGGAAAAGTAGGTATAATAAAAGGGGTGGATGCAAATAGGTTTATGTATGACCAGGTAACTACATTACTAATTCAGGGTGGTGTTTTCATTATTTTTTTAAAAAATAATTACATTATTTAGGCAGTGCTGCCATAATTGACATTGGATAAATTATAACTAATTTTTGCATTTGAATTAGTATGTGAAGAATTTAATTGGTCAAATATTAAACTCTTGGCTCAACTTAAGGTGTGTTCTCTGGGCATAATGAGATTTTGGGCTAACATGGCAGTTTTTTATTCAGCTATTAAAGTTGTTTGTTTCTGCTTAGATGTTGTTATTTCTTCTGAGTTTATCCATTTGAGATTATTTGACATTTGAGGAAATTTTTCATCCAAGCAGGTGGAGAGCCTTTACTTTGTGCCTCGCAGTTTAGGAGGACAATTGTATGGGAGAGAACCCAAGAAATGCCTGGATGCTAATTAGGATGAAACAGTCTAGTTAACGGCCACAAAAATTGTGTTGCCAGGACTATTGGAATCATGTGTAGGCAGGTTAGAAATTAAGTTAAACCCTTTAATAATTTTATCTTCTATTATCTGTAATTTTTCCTAAGAGAGTTAGCCCCAAAGCTTATAAAGTTTAAGTCACTATTTGTTTTAGATAAAATATTCAATAGCATACATTAGCTTTCAGGCACAAAATTCTTTACTCAGGTCAAATGTTTGACTTTTGGAAAGAAACACATTATTTTCTGCATGGATAAGAAAGCATGGTTGGTCTAAGCAGGTAGACTAAATATAAAGTGTTTGGAATGGGTACACAGAACAGAACAGAGCAGACACTTTTAAAAAATGCTGTATCTACAGTGTAGGCTCACAGTGTAGGCTCACAGTGCCCCTTGGGCTCCTATACTAAATTAAGGTTTTGTTGATTCCCTTTGATATGTGACTGGCACTTCATACTCTTGAGATTTAAAGTCTTTCTTTAACAGTGTCTTAAACAGTATTTTCTCAAAAGTGGCAGTAACCAACACAGCAAACAATAGATTCCAAAAGCAAAGTTACTGATTATTTGGTGTGCAATATAAATTGCAGTTTCTAGATAAGACTAGAGACTAGAGAAATATTCAGGTTTGCTTTTCTTCATAGGGCTTTATCTTTCTACGAAGTGTAATTGTGTCTAAAACTCCTCTAAATTTGAATCACATAGAGTAACCAGTCTCCCCTGCTCTCTGTGGGCTTCAAAACAACCTAAACATTCTAAAATTTTAGAAAAGCAGAAGTTTTTAGAAGGAGGTGTTTCACAAAATGTCAGTACTATGTGCTGCTCTTCAACTACTGTCTGCTCTCATCAGTTTAGGGTCATTTACCCTTCTGAAGAGATGGTTTTAAAGCAGCTTGAGTACATCACATAACAGAAATGCCATGTGGTATAGAGAAACACTTAGATCTAAAAATATAAAAGGCATTCAAAAACTTCTCAAAAAGAAGTTGCATGGTTTGAACTTTTCCCATGTAATTCCTGCAGATTATGGACAATGTAAAGAGATACATTTCTTGTTGGAATAGATTGTTTTTTCTCTTCAATAAGGCAGTGATTGCTTAGCAGGACGGAGGCTGATTGGTAACCTGACCCCACAGCTCTTTTCTTTTGAAGTAACCTGCAGGCAGGAGAGACATGAGAGGAATGGAGTAACACTGACCAAGAGCGACAAAGGAACTTTCAGATATGGACAATTTAAAGGAGGACAGAGATTTCCATTTTGCATACCAGAGTTTCCTTTTTATTTTGAAAGAGATATACAAAAGGAAGCAAAAGTGCCTCCTAATTTTTACCGTAACATCTTTCTAAACCCCTAGGGAGTGACAAAAGGAAGAAAAAAAATCAAAGGAGTAGCACAAGTGAACATTTGACTGAAGTTAAGCTCACTGTACTATAGGTAACTGCTACACAATGTGACTGAGGGTTGGGATTGTACTATATTATCATGCTACAGAGCAAGACATTTTCAGGTACGCAAGATAAGCTCTGTCACCCAGGTAGAGATTGGTATGAACTCCTGAAATATTAATATATTCTATTGAACTAATTTAATTTTTGTGTCATCAAAGTTGCAAAGAAATATAGACAGGAATTCAAATCTATTGACTTCTTGGGTCACTAATTGTACATATTGAAGAATGTTTCACATGGGTGGAGCTTTTATTCCTTATTTTGGTGTAGATGAGGCATTCTAAAAAAAGTATTCTTTCTGAATCTTAAATCTTGAAAAAACTTTTCTTGGCACACTGCATACCTTTTTAAAAGATGATCAGTTCAGTGATGCTGACAGTTCAATTACAAACGGTTGAGTAGTTCTGCCATTTAGCTGGCAAGGGAAAATGAGACTGATTTTAGTGTTTTGGGAGATTTGGAATATATTAACCTTCTTTCTGAGAAGTTTGTGTGGTGTTACGTTTATCCCTACTTACTTTCCTATAGTATTCAGTACCTTGTGTTAACATAGAAGAATGGTAAATTCATTATTAGATATTTGAAGTGAGCTTCCCTGGGTTTATGGATACAAACGAGAAAATACAGGGTTTCCACATGAAAATCTGAGACTTTTATTTACTATTCTGACATTTTTCTCTCTTCCTCCTCTACTAACAAATCAGAAAATAAAAACTTTGTTTTTTAAGAGGGTAAATTAACAAAAAGTAATAAAATAGGAAATTCTCTATAAAGATGTTGCACACAGTTGGGTATCAGAATTTGACCCTTCTAGTCAGCTAAATTGCCCTCTTCAATGAAATGCTTACATTCACTCTTTTCTCACTTGGTGCTTGGGTTTTTTTCTCTCTTTCATATAAATGAGTTCCGTATTGCTCAGGCATATAATTACTCATTTCTTCCTTCCTTCCTATCCAATTTTTTATTTTTTTTTTATTTTTTTTTTCATCAAAAAGGGTAGTGCAGTCCAAAAATAGCCTTGAGAGAAGAAATAACAGAGGTGGTGGGGAAGCAGGTCACAAGCTATCTGTGTTTAGTTTACCCAGAAATAAGTTTTAAAACCAAAAATAAAGGGAGAAAGAAAATCACACTGGATAGCATAAAACCCAAATGGATTAATTATTTATGGAAATATGGCTTTTATTATTATTATTTTGAGAAACTAAGGAAATGTAGTTAAAATTCCTCTGTATCTCAGTTGGGAAAAATTGATATTAAAAATGTACGCAGCATAGATCTTAATCTTAGAAATGCTGTAGCTTCTCAGGGATGGTAGTCTGCTACTTATTTTTAACCAAGTTAAGATAGCAGACATGCACTGAATTTGTTCCTGAAAATTTTGACTTTGTTGGGTGGGACAAGGTTCGCAGTAGCCAGGAGGGAGCATGGCCAGGGCCCAGAGATTATTCTATACCACTTTGTGTCATTGCTGGGCAGGGGGAAGAGAGTCTCTTCCAGGGAGCAGTGATGTCTTTTAGTAAAGTGTGGTGAAGGTAGCGAGCTGGTGATGTTGATTCTGAGCATCTTGCATGTTAATCACTTGCTTCTCTCTTATGCATTTTTGTTATTAATATTGTTGCTCTTACTGTAATTTTTCTGATCTCAATTCCAGTAACTTGTTCTTATCTCAACTTGTGATCTTCACCTTTTGTGCCTCCAATTCTCTTCTCCAATCCCATTTCCCAGTGGGGAGAGAGAAAGAGGGGAGGGAGTCAGTGGCAGTGTTATTTGGAGAGTCTCTATGGGGCCACTAAACTGGGGAGTACCATTCCTAAAGCACAACACCCTTTTTGAGCAGTTGGTGGGGAGAACAGCAGAAGACATCAAGAAGTTGCTTTCAACCTGGTATTTTTTTAAGTAGCATAGTAGATATGAAGTCCACTAAGCTCATAAGGTTGAATGTTCTTAACAGAATATATTAAGGTACAGTATCACCTCCAGAGGAACAAAACAGGGTTCATAAAGCGTTGGCATTGCTTAAGCAGAACTGCAGACTGCTTCCAGTGAAGCTGTATCAGACCTGTCTCAGGCTCATGCTGAGACTTCAAATGAGGTCTGAGTTTTCAAACTCTTCTGATCATTAAAGGCAGCATGCTGTTTTTCTATTAGACTAATATTGGTTACTACTAAATTCTCAGTTAGGAACTGTTATTAAACTGAATCCTAGAATTTCTAGTCAGTAGCAATACATGTAGATCCATTTAATCTACCGATAATCTCTAGATGATGAAATTGATGGTTTGCAACTACTCCTCCACTCCCATGAAAATTGCTGCATATATTGCTTTGCTCCAGTCAAGACACATGTGTTAATAAGGAAAAAGTAATATTCAGATGGCAAAACACCTTGGGATTCTTTTGTATATATTCAGGAGCTGGTGCTATGTTTCAGTGTCTTGCTCTGTACCTGGAACTGTCAGGGTGCTCCTGAATTTGGGTTTCTTGTTTTTGATAAGTTGCTGCAGTGAAAGTTACATCTAATCTCAAAAATAAAATATTTTGGCTTTTACTAATGTTCACAAAGTGATGGTTACTGAAGAAAAAATTGCAATAATAAGACTGATTCTCTGCAATAGTCAGCATTTCTAAATTAATATGCCCTGTTAGGACTAAGGTGCTTACAACACTCACTCTCATTGCTCTCACTTTTCTATCCTGTATAGAAATATCTGACCTTCAGCTGCACTTTTTGAATCTAGCATGCTCTGTTTAGAGCCACCCTCTTCTTTCATCTCCATTTTTTCCACTGCTGACTGTTTGATGGATGTGTTTTTTCTTTTCTACCCCACAGTTGTTCCTACATCTCTTTATTTTATTTTATTATTCTTGGCATGTTACCAGAGCAGAACTGCCATACATGGGAATCAGGAAAAGCAGAACACTGTCATTTTGATTCAAAATAATTTTACACCTGCTGCACACTCAAGTAATACTTTGTCTGGAATGGATGTTTCTCTGACACCTTATTCCAGGCCACTAAACCTGAGTCACACTCTTTCCTTTTCAAGTGGTCAGACCATGTCTCTAGTACTCCTGTGGGTATGACACCATGATCTAATGTGTCTTCACCCAGACTCATTCACTGCAGTTCTTGTTCCCTGACTGCCAACCAAAAAAGAGATTTGACATGTACAGAATTTTGCTTTTGGAGCTTGTAGGCAGTAAGAATGTGCAATGACAGAGGAATGATTTACGACTTATTTGTTTGAAGGAGAATAGCATTCAGTATGTTTATGACACACTGTATTAACCATAGCTGGCATTTCAGTGAAGCCTGTAGGTAGATATGATGTAGCCTCGCTAAATTCTGCAATTTGCAATGTCTCTTTGGGAACAAAGTGTGTCCTAATTCAAATTGGCCTCACTCTTTCAACATGTCAAATTCTAGATGCTGTGAGGCAGATTACAGAGGTGATAAGTATGTATTCTCTTCTTAAAAACATGCTGTTCTCATCTATGGGACTGAAGAATTATAATTTCACAGCTTCAGATGAGAAGGATATGTTGAACAGAGTTCTGTGACTCTCTTGGATCTAGTCCTGCTCAGCATTCATATATACTACAGAACACCACATTAGTATGCCAATTAAAATGTCCTTCAGACAAAAAACTGGGAATGCCTACAGGTATGGGAAGGTAACAAAAAACCCCCGAAACCAAACACACAGGATTTTATACAATCCTGAATAAGTGCCCCAAAGGTGACAAAGTTGTTAGTCAATAAAAATGTTTGCATGGGTAGCAGATTTAAAATAATTACGCACAGAGAAATTACTTACTGTATAACTTGCTCTGCAGAAAAGTTTTGAAATGGTTCATGAAATGAAGCAGAAATCTATGTTGTGTTTCTACTGTTGCACAGCTTGTGCAAGCAGAAGTAAATGCCAAAAAAATTATGAGTAATGCTTCAGTGATGCCTGGGAGCTGTAAGATTCCAGTAAGAGAAATCTGTGTAATTCTGGACACTCCTGTTAAGGAAAGATAGAATGGTTCATGTGTGTATATATATGTGTGTGTGTGCGTATGTGCGAGAGAGAGAGAGAGAGAGAAAGAGAGAGAGAGAGAAGGAAATAATATGATCTTCAAGTATATGAAAGTTTCTTAAAACAGGGAATACTATTCATATTCTTGGTGACTACAATAGGATGCAATGGAAAAATATTGTAGACATGGGGGAAATTTTTCTGAGAGTGAGAGCAGTGAACAAATGCAGGGAGAGGTCGTGGAGCCTACAGATCTTTCAGGAATGGTACAAATACAATTCTGTCCCAAGAGCAAGATACTATTTTTTCTCATTGTTTTTTCATAGATTCTTATCCTTCTATCCTTTTTACATGTAAGAATAGCCCAAGTATTTTGCAATTCTTGAAAACCACTTATTTTCAGACAAGACAAATCCAATGAATGTTTCATCATATAAGAACAGTGTAAGTGTGAGAGAATTGTATTTGTCCAGATGTAAATAACTTTGGATTGAAATAGGGCAGAGGAGAACGATATGACATAGGTACAGAAGAACTATCTGTAGGTGTATTTCATCTGTGGTTTTAACTGTAAGAGGAGTTATAGATTATCTGTTTTTATTGCAGTAGAGGTATAAGTCTTCTCCAAACATCGACAGTTGTCTCATAAAAACTTCTTATTTCAGGCCAAACAAATTTTTCCTAAGGATTTATTTTATGTCACATAAGGATAAAAGATCAACACTGAAGATTTTGGAAGACAGACAAATTCTTTAAAGGCCAGTACCAGGTGACTCCTGGTCTGAAAGTAAGCGTGATTGTGCCATTATTGTCATCACGGAATCATTGTGCCCAGAAAGTCAGTGTTTTAGCTTGCACAGTCCATAGTTGAATAATGACTTGAGACCTAAATGGCACTGCAAGCAACATTAAAACTGCATGTTTTAGCAATGTGTCAAAGAGCTCTCGTCAAAGGGGTTATTTTCTCCAACCTGCAAATATCATGACATTTTTTGTTGAGTTAAAGGGCAAATTTCCCATGCATTTTCTTGCAGAATTATGGCACTTTTCGTATTTACAGATAGTGTATATTTCAGTTTGGCATTTGTCCCTTGGTTCCAAGAATAACACTGAGCTTAATGCTTTTTTTTCTACTTAATATTCTTCTGTCTGCAGAAATATCTGATGTTTTAAATCATGACAAAATAAGCTATGTAGTTTATTTCTTATTACAGATGTCATCTCTATGTAGAATACTTTGAAAAAACTCAGGATCATAGAAATGAAGTCTGTGTACAGATCTTCAGGTGCTCGGCTTTTTTGAGTCTGAAGACTTTTATTAGTGTATCAGATTTTTTTCGTAGTTTTGACTTTTTCTATATAAAAGGTGACCACTTCCTTGTGATGTTAATTTATTTATCAGTATGATTCACTATGACAGCTGAGTGGATGTTCCCCCTTCCCCTCCCCACTCCACGTGGTATCCAAGATATTCCAAGAAAGCAAACACACGCAGGCAGCAGGACAGGAAGCAGAAAGAAAGTTTATTCCCAGGGTCTGGGTTTTTATGGGGCTTCAGGGGAAGTGATGTCACACCAATGAAAATCGAGGGTTTACAGCAAGGAGGGAAAGGGTTAACAACAGGACAGGGAGGGGGCTTCTCACATAACCTGCCCAGGTACCTTCTTGCATTCTAATGACGGTGGTCCCAGGGTGTTCTGGGAACAAGAGGGTGACCCAGACTCCATTTTACAACCGAGTAAGAAATTGTTTTCAAACCATTATGGTCAGTTTTTCTGTCTTCTGAGGCTCACTGCCACAATTCACTTAAGCAAGTACTTTCTCATTATAATTACAACAAATAATTCACATTATTCCCATTATTATTTAGTATATGATTGGGAATTTGAGAATAAATAGACTGTTTCCAATAATCCATAAAATGTTAAGTTATCAACTGAAATAGCTGACTTTGAGAACCTTCCATGTCCCGTGAACTGTAGCTGCAATTTCCTTACTTGTTTTTCCAATGATGTATTTATATGGTAGATGGTAAAAATATATTGATGAAAGACTTAAGGGTAAAGTAACCGAAAATTTAGATAATCATAATCATTTTCTGGCTTACTGAAATCAGTTTTAAAGTGTATTCTAGCAAGATAGATGTGATTTCATAACAAATATTTTAAAGAGCACAACTTTTATTTGGAGAAAGGAATTTGCAAACCTTTTAAAGGAAACATTGTTTTCTGAGGTCACAAAACATTTTAATTACTAGTTACTAGACATAATGTCAAAAAAGGAGTGTGTTCTTTACACTAGCAGAGAAATACCACTGCAGGGTATTTAAGTGGAAGCTTTTGAGAATTATAGTCCTATAGTCTCTAAATTTGCCATTACAATTCAACTTCATATAAAAAAAGATAGTGGGCTAATGCTATTTGGCTGCATAGACACTGAGAAGATAGTGTGTAATATTTAGCTAGAACAATGCAGTAGTCATTAGAGACTGCAGGCTTCACAGAATCCCAGAATAGTCTGAGTTGGATAAGTCTTGGTTATTGTATTTAGGAAGACAAATAGAAGAATCCATGCAATCCGGTTTTGCACAGAGCTAAATCATGCACCTAGTACTGTTTTTCATAAGCATAAGAGTTCCATAAGCATAAGTTCCATAAGAGAAAAAGGACAAAAACCCAAGCATCTGTAAAGATTAGTTTAAGAGAAGTTCAACAGTAATTCAGGAAATTTTATATTACCTGCTGTTACTTCCCAAAAACCTTATCATGTTTTTGTTGAGTCACTCAAGCAAGAAGCTTTGGTTAGAAAGTACAAAATGAATCTATAACACTGGTATAAGCATTATAATAGTACAATATATAATAATGAAATTTGATACTCATTTGGGTGCTCTCTAGAGATTGCCATAAAATATAAATCAAATATGTTAAGGAATATTTAACAAAAAAAATATTAAACAAAGAGAGTAAGACATGAAAAGTGTATTTACAAAAATGGATGTCTTGTAGCTGTTTCCCCAGTTTGATCCTTGTCTACATCTCACTGCCACACTTTACCCTTGCTCACCCTTGTAAATGAGGCTGTAAATTGAATACAGTATATACATTTGTTCAGCTGCTTTTGTCGTGTATTCTATGAGGTATATCTGCATTTATATTTAGTAAAAAAGGTAGTAATGATCATTGGTTCTGTTTAATAAACTACCATCTTTTTTATATCAGCATGAACAAGCAGCAGAGAAAACCAGTAATGTAGCAAAATTTAGCTCCATCTAGTGTGACAGTGATCACATTTGTTCTTCCCCTCACATTTTCCCATAATTGATAGAACTTCTTTTTCAGTTATCTATTTGTAGAATGGATCTTAAAAAAAAAAAAAAAAAAGTATCTTTCTGTCTGTGAACACCAAATCCCATTGGAAGTAGCGGTAAAAGACCACTGACTGCACATGCATTTTTGAAAAAGCCTGTGGTTGAGCATGTCAGGCAGTAATGTCTCCTACTATCCTACTATGTCTTTTAAACACATTTGCTACCCTGACTTCATGTCTGATTTAAGTCTGTATTCAAACTGTACCTGAAGGTAACTAATGCTCTGTGGAGCACAATCTATGGTCTGCAGAGGAACTAAAGTATAAAAAGTCAGAATAGATGACAGTGACTGGCTATTTGCTGAAGTTCAGACATCTATTCTGGAAAAATCAGATACTTTGTTACCTTAAAAATAAATACATAAGATAATGTGGCTTATGGTTTACTAACGAAATCTGATATTTTTGTCTCATGCCACTTGCTTCAGTTCATTCTACATGAACATGGCCTTAAAGCCCTGGCATCCAGGTATCTTTGTGTGGAGTGTGTTCAAATGAACTAATGGGAAGACACAAGCAGTCTCAGTGAAGACAGCCCCTCATGTAGCAATACATATCAGTATGGCAGTAATCATGATACTATCTAATTCAATCTGATGGGATGATCCCTTTACATTAGTTTGTTGATTTTAGTAGGTACGTTCCAAAAAGTACTGAGCAGAAGCATGTAATCATTAGTGCTACCGATGTAAACAGTACATCAAAGACTTTTAAAAGTCTATATTTCTGGTTTTCATTTATCCCCTTTCTACAAAAAAAAATCCAAGATGGAAGTAATGTTCTCAAAAAATTAAAATAATCCTATTTCTTTTTGTTTCCTTCTAAGAGCAAAGTTTTAAACAATTTAATTGGAAAAAGTTAATCTACTCTACCAGAGGAGATATTTCTTCCATATAGAACTAAAAATCAAGGATTTTATTGGATAACTTACATTTTCTTCCCAATTGCTCATATAAAAATCTATCCAGTCTACAGAATCCTCAGTCTGGCTTTTTTATTATGTATTAAATGTTTAAAAAAAAAATAAAATCAAGTATAAATAAACATAAAAGGAGTATTTTATTAAGACAAATGCATATATATACACTAGATGTTAACTTCTTCCCAGTAAGTTTTCATGAAGAATTTCTCTTGCAAACTTATAGTTAATCACGTAAGAGCTAGGATGTCACTAGATTTAAAAGTTCTTAAATTGTAGTTGATCACTAGTCATTGATAGCATGAGCATCATGTCTTAAAAATCATTCCAACCTATGAAGTAACATGGTGACTCACAGGAGTTTTACCACTAAGTAGATCCATAAATTTTTGTTAAGTCAATGGTTGAGATTGTAAGTGTTCTTATGGTCCAAATGTGCATCTTTTCCCCTTCACTGACACTCGTCTTTAAGTAAATTACAGGAACGTAGAAAGAAAAGCATTTTACACCCCCAGAAGGTCCATGAGGGTGATCTAAAGTTCACCAAAATTATTAGGAGTTTACAGAAGATTTTTATTGTGACAATATCTCTTCACTGTAGTTCTGAGTAGACTCTTTATCTCATGTTCAGAAATAAAAGTCACACAATTTATAGGTGCTACACTGTAGACCTAGTAGTTTGGTCGAACCACACATGGGCTAAAACAAATGTCTTTCAAACATGCATTAGGCATTAAGCTATCAATAAATATCACAACTGCATGTGCTGTCACATAGTCCATTTGTACAGCTGTGGCAACGAAATGCCAAGGAACTGCCTCTGATGTTTTGTCTTTCTGTGTCAAACATCATGTCTACAGCACCACATAGGTCTGCAGCACTCCTGTGATGAGAAACAAGGTTCTTAAGAGGCAAAATACATAAATGCCTATGTTATTCAGCTTCACTTCTAAAACAATTTACTATTTGCTCAGTCTGCTTGTGTCAGTATAGACATTTTGCTTCTAAAGAAAGATTTCTGCTCTTGGGGAAAAAGGAATTGACTGCAAGGCAGACATTGCAGACATCTGAAAGATAGTTTGAGGCTTGATTATTTCTTCCAAGATCTGAACAGAGTGGCAGCCAGAGAGTGTTTCTAGTTATTCCCTTTTAGCTGTCCATTACTTAGGGGAGTGTTCCTTGCTTTCCCACTCTCCCTTTGAAAATGTTTGCTTTGGTGTACCCATAAATACTACTGGGAATCATTGTATTATGTGACTTTTTTTCTTTCATGTAAAAGGTGAATATTTACAGGGATTTATACAGTAAAATCAGTCAAGCAATTCACTGTTACAAAACATGTACTTATTTTTTTTTTTTTAGAAAGTCACTCAGTCAAAATTTGCCTGTTCCTTCCCATGTATTGCCATATATTCCCATTGTATAAATAACTTCTAATAGTCCTTAATACTTAATTCCAATTGTTATTTATAACATATATGTCTTAGAATCCAATTGACAAAAGAGAGCACCTCATGTTTTGTCTGTTATTAGAGTCTTAGATGCACAAATAACTTTTGCAATAAGTATTAAGGCTTATTCTTTGGAATCTTATATGATTCCCCCCCCTACAATTACATGATTACTTTTATGTTTGAGTTAATTTACTGATTCTACTTCCTCCACCTGTCAGTTTCCAGAATTTATTTTCATTTTCTCTTTTCAATGTTCCTTTTTGTCTTTTACTCTTCTCAACTTTTTCTAGGGATTTACATCAGAGAAATGATGCCACAGACATTGCCATTCGTAGTTTGCCTTTAATAGAATGACACCAGGGAATGTCTCAACCATTCTGTTTGCTTTACAGAGAGTGTAGACTGCCTGTCCCACTGAATTCAGCTTTCCATTATTCACTTTACTGTCATGTAATACTTTGATTAGTGTCTGTACTTAATCTAGAAAAGCTGTCTGTTTCTTGCCAGAGTTATTTATTTCCCTTAATAATATCTTAAAGAAACTTACAAAAACTTTCATATTATCACATAGAAATGATATATACAGAATCACCTTTATCTCATGTTTTACTTTTATTCCTTCATGCTAGAAAATCTTTACAGCCTACCTAGATTTATATATGTGTGCATAAAAAAACACAGTTATCTATGATACCACATTGATGTAATTTCTGCTCACTACATTTCCATTTTACTATTTTTGCTATGAAATTCCAAATAATATATTTAAGAAGCTTATGACAGACATAGCTATAAAGTGCATTTTCTCATTTTGAGCCAAATATTTCAAAAGAAATTTGCCCAGAGTTGTTTGTCAAGTCATACCAGAATTGCACAGTGCTGTGCCTTAGTTTCTCTGTGAAGGCAAAATCAGTGACACAAGTTCTGGGTAGGTACTGAATGAGGCCCACCTGACCACTGTAGCTTGGCACAGTTTCTAATTTGGTTAAAGAACTCAGGTCTTTTGCTGAAATCTTCATGGCTCCACAGGATGGCATTTGGGTGTTTTTAAAACTAATTATTAATGATGAAGGTATTGTTAGTTTAGTTTAGTTCTTAGGTTAGAAGAATTGCTGAGTTTGACCTGGTCCTGAATATTTTCATAGCAATATTTTAGAAATAATAATGCCTGCTACAAAATGGAGCTCTGGGAATAGAGTGTTGTAAAGAACCAACTGGCTTTGCACAATGGAGCTTTGTTATAGGAAGACTGGTTTGACCTGGATATAAGAAACACCACTGCATCCTTCTCTTCTCCTCCTGCACTGACCTTGATGTCTGCGTTGTGATGTTGTTAATCCATGGCTGCGAATTTCTAATTGCGCAACAACTTCTTAAATATGTTTTCACAGAGGGGCGTAACTTAATGGTTCAAAAGCAGGAAGTTTTCCTCGGAGCTGGCCCTCATTATATAGGATGGAGGGAAACTTCCAGAGGCTTCCAATGGAAGCCAATCTTCTTCTTCTTAAAAAAAAAAAAAAAAAAAAAAAAAAAGCCTAAAAAGATAAACCAACAAAACATTTTTTCTAGGTTATGATCATGTTAAGATTTTAATTTGACTAACAATAAATTCCTAGCTTCATACCCGAAACCCATGGCAGAGTTGTTTTCAAAGTGTTTTCTAGCTGGAACCATTGGAGACTCACTGTCTTGTGAGGAGCAAGTGGCGTGGCATATAGATGACATAATGTGTACTGCGCTTAAAAATCTTATATGGGAGAAAATTGGATGAAACATTTCTATTTTCTATGTCTTTAGTTATTTTACCCTTTGTTTTAGACCTGGTAACCCATATAGACACTTCAAACTCCACATTATATGAACCTAGCACATTCTCTGTGAAGAAGTTCATTAGTCAAGTAAAAAAAAAAAAAAAAATAAAAAATTGACAGCTTTTGAAGGCTCAAGGTGATCTGTTAGTTCATTATTTAGCAATTATTTTTACTTTAAGCATGAATGTTTATGAACGTGCATAAGTCAATACAAAGTGTTAGACATTGACAATAGACATGCTGATTTATATATGCTTTTTGAGTACCAGTCTTACAGCAGGTTCCACAGTCATGTTAATAAGAAATGCAATTTTATTACTATGTTTATGCATGGTGGGTTTTTTTGTTGTTGGTTTTTTTTTTTTTCTTCTTTCTCTCTTTGTTTAAAGCTAAAACAAAGCTGTGCCTTGCTGTCATCCATTTGGAACCAATTCTACCATGTATATCTGTTCAACCTGCCTTTGAGTAAGTTCTAGTTACTTCTCTAGTATGTGGGAAAGTTGCTTAAGGTAAAGTTACTGTGTAGTAAATGGAACATATGGCCTTTAACTAGAATAACACCAGGACTGACAGCAAGAGAGCACTGTCATCTTTTTCACACTTGTTCTTCACTTCAGCAACAGGTGAATTAAAAAAGGCACTTACTGAACATAGTTTAATAATGTTTCCATTTCAGTCACTGAGTATATAGTAAAAAATATTAGCATTAGCATTTATTGGTTTTGCTTTTAGAAATTTTTCCTACTTAGTCAAGGGTAAAACAGTATTGGAATTTTAAAAGAAGGAAATAGATAATATGCAACAGGAAGATGAACTGCATTACTTTAAGTTTGCTCATTAGATGATAGAGGAAGTAAGGGATGTATACGCCTTTCTTAAAATTCAGACTGAGAAGTGGTGAAGAAAAGGACATTAAAAAGAGAAGATAACTTGCTAGAAGACAAAAATGACAAAACCTAGAAATCCTGTGAATGTTTAAATGGGAAAATTTTCCAAACTGCAGCTTCAAATTATTTGATCCATGAAAGAAAGTACAAATTAAAAGAACCCATAGTAATTCACCTGCATAGCTTCCCTTTTGATGTTGCTTGCACTGAGATAAAGGAGGAAGCTAATACTGAAAAAAACCCATGAAAATACACTCCCTCCCACTTTTTCAACTTAAGAGCTTGACCTGAAACACAGGTTTCAAACTGTAAAGGTTCTTCACATTTTTAAACTAAATAATTCCAGTTAATATTCTTTTGCTCCTTTCATACTAGTATTTTTATACACTGATATGTAATACTTGACGTAATCCTGATGATCCTCACGTTACAGGCTTTATTCAGGAATAGTTTCAATTGCTCAATAGAATTGTTTCCTTTTAGACTAAATGCCTGTAGGCTGTTGAGATACATATATATCTATGATAATATTTTATCTCTGTATTTCATGAGGACATTGAAGGCTAGAGAAAACTGTTACAAAATGATCATGGTTTAATAATGTTTACTATTTCAGGCAAAGAAGAATCTATGTTTAGCAACCATATTAGTAACTATATGGCTATTCTTGCTCATGGCTCCAGGAAATCTAGGTATAAAATTACTGTTTGAAGTACCCTGAGACCCTACATCTTCAAACATCTCTTATACACTATAAAACATTCCCCTCCCAAGACATCCTGGCTTAGAGCTGCCAAATACTGGCTTATCTCTGCAGGTTCTTGCTCTAAATTCAGTAGCATGAAGTCTGTCACACACTGTGCTATTAGAGATGTGAGACTGAACTCACTCATAGACAAATGAGAATGCTATTGTTTAAGCCACTTTTTGAGTTACAAGTAAAATAGAATTTGTTTGCAAAACTATGCAATGATATTTATTGGATAAGGGTATTGAAACTTTGGTCTTTGCACTGTTCTTGATTGTTCTGTTGCAAGTGAACACTTAATGCCATTTACACCAATCATATAAAGTTCAACAAGGACAAGTGCTGGATTTTGCACCTGGGACAGGGCAACCCTGGTTGTGTATATAGACTGGGGAAAGAGAAGTTTGAAAGCAGCACTGCAGAAAGGGACCTGGGGGACCTGGTCTATGGGAAGTTGAATAGGAGTCAGCAACGCCCTGGTAGCCAGGAGAGCCAACCATGTCCTGGAGGACAACAGGCAAAGCATCACCAGCCAGTCAAGGGAGAGGTTTGTCCCACTCTGCTATGCACTGCTGAGGCCTCAACTTAAATATTGTGTGCAGTTTGGGGCACCACAATGTAAGATATAAAGCTTTTAGAGGGTGTCTAAAAGAGGAGTGACTAAGGTCACTTGGTCTGTTCAGCCTAGTAAGGAGGAGACTGAGGGGAGACCTTGTTGTGGTCTACATCTTCCTCTCAGGGGGAAGAGGAGGGGCAGGCACTGATCTCTTTGTGATGACCAGTGACAGGGTCTGTTGGAATGGTCTCAAATTGTGTCAGGGGAGGTTTAGCTTGGATATGAGAAAAAGGTTTTTCACCCAGGAAGCGGTTTGACACTGGAACAGACTCCCCAGGAAAGTGGTCGCAGGACCAAGACTGACAGAGTGCAAGAAGTGTTTGGAAAATGCTCTCAAGTACATGGTATGACTTGTGGATGGTCCCATGTGGGGCCAGGAGTTGGACTTAATGATCCTTGTTGGTCCCTTTCAACTCAGGATATTGTATTATTCTGTAGTAACCTTTGTACCCCAGGACACGGAATCTGTTGTGTTATTGTGAGGATTGAATGTGCTACTGCAATTCTTCAGTTCCAGCTCCATAAAATGACCTTTGTTGTGTCATTTCCCCCGTCAGACAAGTCAAGATGTTAGGCTGTAAGTGCTGAGGAATGTGAAGATGCACAGTGATAATTGAGACAGAGAAGAACCAACTTTGTTCTTAACATCAAGGTACTTATCAGCAACTACAGATTTAGATCTGTGCCACCAGAATGTGTGACAGAGAAGCAGGAAGATAGGCAGCAGATTCCTCCCAAATCACTTCATAACATAAACATCAACATCTTTCTTTGTTATGAACACTGAAGTATTCAATTATAGTTCAAGAAAGTTCATGCTGAAAAAAAAAAAAAAATTAACTTCTTTTTTCTTCTGCAAATAAATATGTAAAATAACTCTTGCTGTTTTTATTATGTTTCATGGATAAGATGTGTTATTCAAATGTATTAAGGAAGAGCTTACATATATTTTGATACAGACTATTTAATGTAAAAAAACACATTAAATCCATAGCAGTAATTTCTGTTTGGTAATAGACATCTTTAAGTGAAGCATAGAGAAGAACATAGCTAAGCATATTCTCTTTACAGGAAATGAAGACATACAGGAACATTCAGGGAATAATCTATCCCCACTTAATTTAAATATTTATCTAAAAGTGGCATGGGTTATCCTTTAGAGATAATTCATTTCTTCTTCTGAGTGGAAAAGGAGATCTGAAAAGAAACTGAGCCCCTAATTTTTAGCTAGTTCTGTTTAGTGGGGGTGAATCTTATACTTCATCCACTATGAATTATTGGTCTTGAATGTACTGACTGCTTCCTGTATAGACCATCTGAAAACATCACTATTTACACCTCTTTCTTGTTAATATGATGCAAGTTGTGGGCATGAATCATCAAATCATTTAACTTGGAAGTGGCCTAAGGAGGTCTCTAGCCCTATCCCCTGCTGAAAATAAGTAGGACATCTAATTCAGACCAAGATGCCCAAGGCTGTAGTCTGTTGGGTCCTGAAAACTCTCAAGCATGTAGACAGTGCAAAATCTCTGTGAAGCCTGACCAATGCATTGTTTTTTCTCATGGTAAGTCAACTTTGTAATAGTCTATTTCCACTTTATAACCACTACCTCTTTCCCACAATTTACATCAGTAAAAAGCCTATCTCTGCCTCTTGGTTACTTGTAGGCACTTGCAGGAGCTATATATTGCCTTGAAGCCATCTGTTCTCTAGGATGAATTGCTACGGCTCACTTAGCCTCTCCTCGCAGGACAAGTGCTCCAGACCTGACCATTCTAGTGTCTCCTCACTGAACTTTTTATCCATAAATTTCTAGCACTGTGAGGCCTAAGCCTAGATAACGTGTTTTAAATATACTCTATACAGTGCTGAGTCAAAAAGAGCTCATCACTTCCCTTGAGCTTCTTGCTCTGCTACTCATTGGTACAGTGAGGGTGCTGTTTGCTGTTACCATTGATGGGTCACACCAGAACTTTTTCAGCAGATCAGCTCCTCAGCACGTGAATGCCTGGCCTGTATTGTTCTTTCACAGATGCAGTACTATATGTATACCCCTGCTGAATTCCCTACCTGATTCTCCTGGGTAGAATTGCTTTGAATCTTCTGAATGGCAGGCCAGTCCCTGAACAAGTCAACTGGTATCAGTCCCCCATGTTTGGTGCAATCTTCAGATTTTATGAGGATGCATTTTTTCTCCTCTTCCAAATCACTCTTTAGATATATTAAACAGGATGAGTACCAGGGTAGACCCCTGGGGAAATCCCTTTGTTAACTTGTTTTCCGGTTAAAAAACCAAAACCTACTACCTAGAACCTGACAATCCAGGCAGATTTTTATCCTCCTGGTAGTCCAGACTTCCAGACACCTTTGCTTGGATCAAGAATATTGAGAGAGACAGTGTCAAATGTTTTACTAAAGTCAAGGTGACAAATTTTGACTGCTTTCTGTTCATTCATGGATCCAGACATTTTTATCTGTGGTAAATTTTAGCTCTGTGATCTTACTTTGATATTTCTATTTATCAACAAGTAAGTTCTATGATCTTACTTGTTGATAAATCCATGCTGGCTGGTTCCAGTAACCTGTCTTTCCTTCATGTGACTAGGATGGTCTGGACTGGAATTTTCTAGGGACTGAAGTTCAGCTAACCACTCTTGTATTCATACTCATCACTCATCCTTCTTGCCTTGTTTTGAAGACAAGTGCAAGATTTTCATCTGTTACTGGGGCCCTCTCCTTGTCTTCACAATGTCTCAAGTGTGATAGAAAGAAGTGTCACAATGACATCAGTTGTCTGTTAGCACTTTGGTATCCATCCTATCTAGTCCCACAGGCTTATAGTTGTTGAGAATACCACTCTTATCTAAAACAAAGTAAACTTGAACTTATGGTTCACATATACACTTGATTTGTTACAGAGGTCCACAGGGACTATCAGAGCAGTGGGTCTTTTCAGATGCCATAAGAAACTCAATAACTAAACATAATGAGATTTGATAAGGACAGATTTTCACCTTATTTCTGAATTGCTTGACTTTTATCCAGCCTACAAGATATCACTTGTATCTTTCAATAAATCCTTTTTTGTTTCATATGTCTGGGTATAGACTCAACACTAGTTATCTTATCTTGAAAATAAATCAAGCATCTAGCTAAATCTGCACTGCATCAACATTCTATTTTCATAACATCCCCTAGTGAAATGAAATGAAAGATGTCTGACATGTATACTTTAAAGGATAACGATATATTACAGCTTTCCTATATTCATAGATAATGAGGGCAACAGGGGGAAAGTGAAAGCATTTCTGCCTTAACTAAATATCACCTGGTCTATTTAAAAAGAGCATTTTTTTTTTTTTTTTACATGTGAGGAGACAAAAGTATTATTTTAATTTTTCCATAACACATTGTGAATTAGGCCTGACTTTGATGGATTTCATTTCCTCATAACAACCTTCACATTGGTAGCTAGAGAGGTGTTGAAAGCACACCAGTGTTTTGGATACTGTTGAGCAGTGCTCACACAGCACCAAGGCCATCTCTCCAATGCTTGCCTGTAGACTGAGAGTGCGAAAGGTTTTGGAAGGGGACATAGCTGGGACAGATGACCCAAACTGACCAAAGGGATATTCCATACCGTATGACATCTACTCAGCAACAAAATCTAAGAGAAAGGAGAGGAAAAGATGGGTATTTATTGCTATGTTTATCTTTTGGAGCCACCATTATGCATACTGAAACTCTACTTCCCAAAATGTGGCTGGACATCTCCTCTGATGGGAAGTAAAGAATAATTGTTTTTCTTTGCATCCCCATGTGATCTTTCCTTTTGTTCTATTGAATTGCTCTTATCTACGTTCATGGGGCTTTTTCTATCTTATTTTCTCCCTCCCTGAGGAGAGGAGTGATAGAGTGGCATGGTGAGCAGCTGGCATCCAGCCAAGACCAAACCATCACTGTTGTTGGATGGTGGATTTATTTTGCTTAATATAGCTTTGTTAATTGATACAGTAAAGCTTCCATAAATATCTGAGAATCTGAGTTACTCCATTTTTACCAGTATTGTGTTTGCAAGTGCCAGCTCACTTGCAACAGAGCGTGTAAGCCTAAGTGAGTGATTTAGATGTATTCAGACCAGATAAGAAGGATAGTTTGGTTACTGCATATCAACACTAAGTTACACAAAACTTTTTCTCCTCAAACTCTCTAATCTCTAATTATTAATATACACAGATACCAAGGAGCCAAATCAACACAAGCCAAATAGACAAATGCAGCAAAAATATTGTTTTCCAATCCTCATTCTCCATTATCCTTAATTTGGTATAAATGCTGGTAGTGTCAGAAAGAAGCTTCATAGCGAAGATCCAAGAGGGGAGCCCTCACAGTATTACAAAACTGGGGCTTTTTGTCAAACACTGTCTGTAGTTATCGGTTTGTGATTCCACATTTCAGAGTCCTTTGGAGTTAGTAATTACACTGGGACAGATCTGTGAATCGTAACTAAGGAATTCATACCTGTTGTGTGTCCTGCAATTCATCTGGAGGCTGCTCACCCCTGAGCTCAGTCTGCATGGACTAAGAGCAAGAGGCCCTTTGGAAGCTTAGAAGAGAGGGGAGGTTACATTGCCGAGTTCACTCTGCTCATTTGCCGTCTGCCTATTATGGGCCTAACTAAGACTATATTGTACAGTAAAGTGCTGCTTCCAGTACCCAAACTAGTAATTTAAACCAGTTCTGTGGGGGCTTGCAGTCCAATCTATCCTGTGGATTTTACAAGTGCAAGCTTAGTTTTGATTTTTTGGTGGAAAAAAGACATTCAACACGACTATTTTTTGTAACATTTAATCTGGGTTTTTTCCTTCCTCCAAATGAAATTTGAATGTTCCTATTGAAAGGAATTGTTCTAGGGTGTATTTTATTCGGGTATAAATCACAACTAGTACAAACCACTCCTGAAGTATTAAATGTGATTTCTTAATCGTATTTGCATTTTTACTTGCTGAAATCCTAATATTTAATGTTCTGTCAAGGATTCAGTACTAATAGATCTAGTTTGCTTTGTCTTATAAGCTATCTGTGTCTTTTGTGACACCCTGTGACAAATAACACCATGTACATAATAGCCTACATTCAATACCTACTGAACAGGATGAACATCAACACAACACAGGTAATGTGTGCTCTGTGCTGAAGAAATATCTGCCAGAAGACAGTGACATTAGGATGGAAATATTAAATATTTTAAGTTGGGCAGAAATGAATAATTAGTTCAGAGCAGTTGTAATTGCTTTATTTAAGAGAGGATGGATAACTCAGTATCATTTTGTTGCCAAGTGAAATCTGAGTGATTTGTCAGCAGCTGGCAGTTTAATGGCTTCAGTGTCTGAGAGATCAGGCATATCATGATGCTCATGTCAGAGCAAGGAATGCAGCTCTCTCAACGAGCCTTCAGGTATTCAATGAGATAGGAAAGTGGTTTCCTTTATGTCACCTGAGCAAAGCAGATGAACTCAAGGTGACTGCTAATTACCAGTGGAGATGGCATAAGTCTTGTTACCATGACTTTCAAATCTTTCACATGTTTGTGAAGGACTTTCAAATTCCAGAAAAAAAAAACAAAAAACAACCTAGTTTTGCCAATACCATTATGGAGTAAAAGTTGAGGGATTTTTTAAAAAATGTGGTTTTGCTAGATGTAAATTTATTTAATATCCTCTTTTAATAAAAATATTTGAGATCATATTAAGAAACACACTGAGAGACCTGCCTCAAATATCTACAATAAACTGTTCTGTAAAAATACAGAATTCTAATTTTGGGAGCATGAGTAGGGTTTTATGTCATTCACAGCACCAAATATTTCTACAAAGATATTCCTAGACTTAATCAAGGGTATTAGTTAGAAATAATAACAACTTTGTGATCAAAAACTACTTGAATCTGAGCAATTGCTCAAACTGACTGTCTATTTTCAAAATAATAGTACAGCAATAAAAATTTTAAGAAAGACAATTTAATTTTATTCTTTTTTTTGTGTGTGAAATGTTCTGTAATAATGAGATTCCTGTATTGGCCAAAAAATAACTTTAAATGTAGGAAAATAAGTTTAGATGAAACTCACAAGGCATCTTTAAAAATAGAATTGACTCTAAATCAAGTTTTACCTAGTTCAAAATTATATTGCAGGTAATTATATCAGTATTATCAATATTTGTTGGCTTTCATATTATTGTGTTTTTCAGAAATGCATCAAACTGCACAGTAATAAAGAGTTGCTGGTAAGTCAGAAATTAATCCTGTGTTGGCTTCCTCATACCATCTTCAAAGTCAGATGGATGTCTTCAAATCATATCAAGGATAACAGCAAAATCCCAAGTCATTAGCAGTTGCCTGTCTCTCAGAATAATAAAACAAAACCCTTTCCTGTAAATAAAAACAATTTTCTGCTTTATTCCTAGTCAAAAGCTGATTTGGTTAGAGCTGGTAAAAATGTATTATTACTATGACATTGTGCAGGGTGAGATATTAGTGACTATGCCAAGGAGAGACAATGCATAATCATGGTATTGTGTACATTTTTGTACTGAAAGAATCTTCTTGGCACTGTAGCAGTCATAAGCTGGAAAACTTGAAACTTTTGAATGCAATGGGAATAGGAAAGAATTTGCTATTCACTACTGTAACTGGTGAAGTTTCAGTAGTCAAGAAAGCATATAGCATCACAATTTTATGATGCAATAGTGATGACATCAAATTGCATTACTTCAAGGATATCCAAAACTGAAACAACAAGCAAGCTGCACAACTATTTCAGTGGCAAGTTAAATGCTTTTACCATCAATATAACAATTCTGTTACATCAGTTTCATCAATGATCTTAAGTGGAGCTGCTATGACTTAACTGAGGATTTACCCCAATGTTGCTACAGAGATGACAATATGCATGTGAAATGTAGTCAGGACCATATTGCTACTTCTTTTGGTAGATTGGAAATGATTAAGAAATAACACAATAAATTGTTTCTCACTCCAAGTAAGCATAATACAGATATCAGCACAAATATCCTGTGCAATGGCACAAGGTCAAAGGTACTGCATTAAACAGTTGTCATATCTAGTTTTACTATTATTGGTCCCAAATCACACTATTGTGTTCTAGAAAATACTCTTTCTGGTTTCTCTTTTTCTTAATCTGATGGAAAGGCATTGCCTGCTGAATAAAAGGTCACATAAAATGGGTTAATTTAACAGTGTAGTGATCCTCTACTAAGTATCTTCTCTGATAGGAGTCTGCATTATTTCATAAATAATTATTGTGATGTTGGCTGCATAGTCAACACTTATGAACATAAATTCAAATGAGAAAAATAAGGCAATGTGCTATGGAAAAGTCTAGAAGATAAACACTGTAGACTTGCACTTGCTTCTGTTTTCACTGAATATCTGCAGCAAAATTGAAATATAGATGGCATTTGAACTTTACAAGCAACTAAACATCCTATACATTTTTTATTTTTTCTATAGCTGTGTCTAGAAATAATGTATGCCAAGACCTCTAATGGTTGCAATGTGTTTTGAATCAAACTGTCTAAAGGAAAAATGAGTATTTTCTTAAAAATGTTAGTTATAAACAGGTGACAGATTGTTTATGTTCTACTTCTCTTGCTCCCTTACTAATGTATGTTGTTTTGGTTTCCTGGTTTTCATGAGCAAAGAAAAGGCATTATATTAAAGAATATCTGAAAATATATTCCATTTCCATCACTCTGAGTCTACTCCAGTATTTGAAGTATAGAAAAAATAAGTCAGGTGCAGCGATTTCATAGTATCATAGAATGTTTTATGTTAAAAGGGACCTTAAACATTACCTAGTTGCAACTGTTCTGCCTTGATCAGGGACACCTTCTACTAAAACAAGTTGCTCATCCAATCTGGCCTTGAAAACTTCCAGGGGTGGGCCATCCACCTCATCTCTGGGAATTCTGGTCCAGTGCCTCACCACCTCACAGTAACAATTTTTTTCCTTATATCTTATCTAAACCTACTTTCTTTCACTTTGAATCCATTCCCCCTTGTCGTGTCACTAGATGACCTTGGAAAATCTCTCTCCAGCTTTCTTGTAGGTCCCCTTTAGGAATGGGAAGGCTGCTTTAAGATCTCCCTGAAGCCTTCTCATCTCCATGCTCAACAACCCAACTCTGTCAACCTGTCTTCATAGCAGAGGTGCTCCAGCCCTGTGACCATCTTTGTGGCCTTCCTTTGGACTCACTTCAACAGGTCTCCTGCCCTACTCTGCTCTTGTGAGACCCCACTTGGAGTACTATGTCCAGCTACGGGGATCCCAATGTAGAAGGGCATGGACCTGTTGAAGTCAGAGTAGGGCAGGAGAACTCCCTTGGCCTCCTGGCAATGCTTCTTTTGATGCACACCAGAGCAGGCTTTCTGGACTACAAGCACATCTTGCTGGGCCATGTTGAGCTTCTCACCTGGCAATATCCCTGATATCTCTTCTGGGCTGCTCTCAGTCCATTCCATACCCTCTCTCTCTGTATTTTTGCTTGGGATTGCCTCAATTGGAATTTCTCTATTCCAGGATCAGGTTTTTAACAAAAAAAACCCATCAGATAATAAAAGGATTCAATAACCTCTAGGAAAGGGTGGCACAGGCCATAAAGTTAATATGTTCAGAAGTACCACTCGTTTCCTTATTTACTTTATAGTTCAGGGCTCGGGTCCTAAAACTGAAAGAACATTGGCAGTCCAGTGATTGTGCCCATGCAGTTCACCAGTCTATTTTATTTCTTTCATAATGGTACTTACAGTATTCTTTCATGCTACTTACAGTATTTGTAACTACCACTACCTTAGAAAACACTGAGGAAAGCTAAATCAGAACCTAAAAGAGAAGGTCAAGACTGACAGCAATACCTATATATATATATATATGTTTTTTATAGGCAAATCCTTATTATCATGAGATACATAAAACACCTTTAAATTAGAATAATATAGATGTGAATAAGCCTAGAATTTAAAATCCTCATTTATATTTCTTCAAAAAATTAGAACGGATGATGAAAGCCTAATAACATTTAATTATTTGTTCTAATTTTCCTTATCATGTACCAGGGTGCTTTTACATTGCGATATCTTTTAATTCTAACTATTTTTGAGCTTAAAAAGCCTAAATATACAACCTTGTCCTCTTTTATTTAGTTTGTTTCAGTTGAAAGCTCATCAAGAATGAAATCTACCATGTTATCTCTGTAAAACATTCTTATCTATAATAATTTTTAAATTTTGTGAAGGAGAGAAAAGTGAGAGAAATGTAATTCCATTGTTTGGCTTTGTAATTTAGGATTTTTTTTTTTTTTCCAGTGGATCAAAAGGTATTCATTTTAGGGGTTTTTGTATGATTATGCTCCTTCTGAACTGCATGATAAGTTTTCAATGTCTTTTAATAACCTTACATAAAATGAGAATTCATGTTTAATTTTGATGGGTTTAATATCAGCACCAGGATGAAATAAAGTAGAAATGAAAGAGAGGAACTCATTGTCATAGGATGGTCTAGAAACTAAAAATATGAATTGGTTTCAAGAACAATTAATTATCTGCCAAACACAATAGTCTAAATATATTCTTTGGCTCACAAAGTCTGTAATTGCCAAGCACTGGGCACTCATGGGACATCCATCAGATAATTCCAGATTTTCTATGGGCTTTTTTATAATCTTTTTTTTTTTTTTTCCTCAAGCTAATTTTCTACACAGGATGAATAACCATTTCCATTCTGTTATTAAAAATTGAAAAGAAAAAAAAGGATTTAACAGTCAAAAATGTCTGATAGACATAAGTTCCCTAAATTTTCAGCAATCTTGCTGTTCTTTTCCAACAGTCCTTTTACTATGATTCTTCAAAAAGTAAGATATTCTTAATACATGTGTTACTGCTAATGTAAAAGCTTTAAAATAGTGACCACTTGGTGAAAGGAATTCTAAATACAAAGAATTCTACAATTATTTGCTATTTAATACTTTGATTTCTTCTTGAGTGCAAGTACATAGTAAAAGAGAAAATAATAGCTATTACTGAAATGCTATATTTATGACCTATTGAATCTCATAAAACTGTTACATTTCAGTTAACTGAATTATCTGAATTCCCTAATCTGATCTGTTTCCACATGTTGAGCCATAACGTGGCTTTAAGCCTGCATCCAGTACAACAGAATGCTTCTTCCACAGGAAGGAATGTCACTAAGAGGAAAGCTGACCTTAAATTTTTAGGCAAAATATATTTTTTATATAATCTGAAATGTTTCACTAGAAATGTGAGGAGATCTCCAAAGTTTTACTGATTTCAAAATCATCTGGAAGATTTTATTCCTGTAGAAGTGATTGTGTGTAAATCGCTAGTACAAAAATAATCTAATTCTTAATAAAACGAGTGGAGCTAGCTCTTAGTTGTGCCATCATTTCTTCCATGGTAATGTTCCCTTTATATGCTTTAATGTAAAAGTGCTTGTTAGCAGAATTAGATTTTTGATACTCATAGGGTACTGGACATATGTATTGTAGGTTTTGGTTTAGAGTTCTTTTTTTTCTTTTTTCTTTTTTTTTTTTTTAATTTTTTTTTTTTTTTTTGGCAGGTGCAGCTCAAAATTTTTCTTAATTGTGTTACATCTGTTTGAACTAGTTACTTTGTACTGAATGATACAGTCCAGTTTTGTTTAATCACTTTAAAGAGAATGAAAAAATAATGAATGCGAGATTCTAAAGAACACAGTTTTAAGAAATTGAGAATTTGTAGTGCTGTGTCATCAGAGGAAATGTTCCTGATTTCACCAAATAGTCTGGCAGCATTAGCTGACAGAATAAGTATGTATCAAAGGGTTGAAACACAGAAATACGCCATGCAGGAGAGATGCAGAAATGAATGAAAGACCATAGTGAAAGGGGCTGATAACATTGCTGCAATGCCACCGGGGACTGGATCAGCTAATACCTTTTCAGGACTAATTCAATAACATAAATGATTTTTACCAGTTTTGTGGTGTCCTGCAGAAAACAGTTTTGGACTGAGCATGAGCTAATTGACATAAAACATGGCTGCGTTTGGAGTGATTTTTAATTGTCTTTAATTTACTTTGGTTTGTTCTGTATTGATTTGTAGTACCTAGCAAGTTTAAAAGCATAATTCTTTTTGGCATTCTACTAAAGCTGTTTCCATAAACAACTTGTGTTGTTTTTTATGTGTCTGCATTGCTTCACATGCCTCCAGTGAATTGTAGGATACATAGGAAAGAGAAGAGAAATAATACTGAAGACTACAGCTGCAGCACTTTTTATACAACTGCTCAGTTACACAGCCGGAGTTGTGGCTTTTCCCCAGATATCATGCTTCTTTCCTTGTTTTGCTAGCCATGGTTTAGGCCATTTATGAATAAAATACTTCTTCAGCCAGGTACCTGTTTTGTCAAATACAGAACCACTACCAGTCTCTACTATAACAGTTAAATAACTGAGTGATCCAATTGAAGTTGCAATACAAAGAATAACCATAATAATGTTCAAGTGATAACTAACTGTGGGGTTTGTCTTGGCAGAAAAATAGTATAATTGTTACCAATGGAAAAGGATTAATAATTTATTTTTATTTTTTTAAAATACCTAGAAGAGCATTTTAATGGGGTCTTTTGGTGCTTCAGATGGTTCAGTTCTACTGGTCAGCATGTCCTAAGCAAACAAATGTAGCAATAAGCTTTACATAAAAATCCTTATAAATATTTTAAGGGTAAGGCAAGAGTTTTACTCAGGAAATATACATGCACTTGGCATTAACCTTGATAGGAAACTTTGCATACATTTTTAAAATATCTTGAAAAGGGTGAAGATTGTAGTTTCCCTCTATTTTTAGACATAAATTTGAACCGTATACAATTAGAGGTATAAAAGAATAAATAAGTCTTAAGGCATTAGTAAATGAGAAAATCTTATTCAATATTAGAATATAAATGCAGAAAACCAGAATGCACAGCTCTAACTACATCATTCTATTTATCTCCCCGTGAGGAAAAGATGTCACATAAAATCTTTCAAATACTTTTTGAGGTCCAAAATTCAGGAAAGACAATAATTTATCCTGACCTCTTCCCGCTGGTAAATTGAGATCCTAACCACTAGGTTAAACAGCTATGAACATACTATATTCCTAAAAATTATGTTTCAGTGAGACGCAATGTTATTAGTAATATACTTGAGGCTGTGTAATTCAAAGCAAAAACAATTACAGAAATAGATCAAATAGAAGTTCAGCTTAAAACATAGCAATTAAGTAGAAAAGTAGGTATGTTATTTTGCTTATGAATAAAAAGTGCAAACCTCTCAACTATATTAAATAACCTCCCCAACTTTCTAGTTATGGCAAATTAACATCAGATTGAAATTTGAAATTATATATCAAATATGCAAATTAATACAGTCAATACCACTGTTACAGGTCTATATTAAATCACTGGTAACTGCCACACAAGCCTACAGTGTTGAAGTCACTATTTTAGTGATTTTGAAAACTTCACTTTTGACAAGCTACAATATTTCTTCACATCTAAGAGCAATGTACCAGTAAAGATCTGATAATGTATGATTTTGCTCTTTCTCATCCTTTTCAGAAGTGGAAGCATCTCACCAAACTCAGTAGTAGTTACATCCATGTTGCAGAAAGAAGTATGAAATCCTTTACACTTTATTTTTGACACTCGATGGAAAAGATATAGGGCAAATATAGATTTATAATATCCTACTAAATAAAAATATCCTTACCTCTATGTATGTTCACTGACGTTAGGGTAGCCATCATCTAGGAAAGTTGTAAACCAGAATACACCAGCCTATGTAATATTGTATTACTTACATTGCCTTGTTTGGCAGTACTTAAAGTTGTTTTTAAGGTTGCCACCAGTAAGATGAAACAAACCTGACAAAATATAAAACAAATTAAGTGTTTCTTTTCATTGTGATCAAGACAATTACATAATCCTCTTTTCATGGATTTTTTTCCTCCTTCTGAAATGTACCTCAAGTATTTAGATAGCTGAAGTTTCTGCTTTTTCATGTGAATTTTAGTATTTTCCATGACCTCTGTCTGTAAGAGATGTAAGACAGACGTGATTGTTTTGTATAACTAACATGGGAATATAGTGTCTACAATATCACAGGGGACAGAACATCTCTGCCTTGTTCTTGCTATAACTAACAAGGTAATATGCATTGTAGAATTTTTTCCTCAATTTACCATATATCAAGCAGTGACATGATCTGCAAATAAACACTAATATGAAACACAGTTCTATGTATCTGGCAGACTACTGCTTTTCCCATAGCTGGCAGGTAATTGCCAGTAGTCTTTTCTTTCATTATTTGATGCACTGACAGATCTGTCTGTACGCTTTAGTTTTAATTGTAACATCTGTCCTAGAAAACATGCTCAAAATCCAAGCCAGATTTACTGCTTATTTCACTCTCTTTCCCTCCTCTCAGTTATCATTCTCTGCAGAACAACTGATGTGTGTTTAATTAACAGCTGAAGTTTGGCAGGATTGTTCCATCACTGTTTCATCCTGCACAACTTGATGACTTGCTGTTGCAGAACAGGCTCAGCACCCTTGTAACTGATGAGGAGCTGGGTGTGCTTTCAAACAGCATTTCTGGGGTGCTGAGTCTGAGCCACTCAAGACCACAAAGAAGAAGTGGTGCATGGTGATGGTAGGGGTGTCACACCAGGGACAGAGGCCTGACCTGCTGACTGTACCTGTCATCTGGAGAGGTTTGCTACTTGCTGGGGGCTTGCGTTTTTGAGTTTCCAGAGAGGTGATCAATGCCTAATCCAGACTATTAGTCTCTACTGTTCTTCCACATAGACAGCAATGATATAGAAAGGGGAATTGTTAAATGGGTCTACAGGACTGTCTACAGGGGCAGTGTTAAACAGTGTATTCATAGTGTTTGACTCCTGCCGGCAAGGAGAAAGGGCATTAGGCAGACACAACAGATCTCATGGGTCAATAATAGCTTGCACAGCTGGTGTTTGAGTACAGCTCCAGCTTCTACAACCATAGGACTCTCTTAAAGAGTCAACAGCTGTTTGGAGAAGACTGAATCCACCTTGACTAAGTGGGACATTTTTGCCAACAGACTGGAAAAACTGGTAAAGACAGTCTCAAAAATCAAGTGTGCAAGTTTTACATGGGGTAGGCAAACTAAAAGCTCAGGATGATGGGAACAAGAGGGATGCAATGACCAATAAAAGAGAACTGAAATGGAAATGGAATTTCTTCAAGTTTGAGCATATAAAGAAAGAACTGCCTGCAGAACAGCTTTATGGAGTAAGCATTCTGAAATGGAGAAGTCTCTCTGAAATGCCTCTAATACATGCAGCATGGGGAATAAACAGGAGGAGTTTCACGTCCTTTATCTCAAATGTTTCAGGACACAGCTGGCTTCAGACTTGTGCATCCTGGTCTGAACTGAATGTCCTACTTACTTTCAGCAGGAGACTGGCCTAGAGATCTCCTTAGGCCACTTCCCAGCAGAATGATTTGATGATTCATGTCCACTGCTTGCATCATATTAAAATGATAGAGGTGTAAACAATGAAGTTTTCAGATGGTCTATATAGGCCACATTCAGTATCTTCACAACCAATAATTCACAATTAATGAAGTGTTAAGATTCATCTCACCAAACTAGAGCCAGCTAAAAAAGAAGGTTCTCAGTTCAAGTTTACTTTCTAGTCTCCCTTTTTTAATTAGTCTGAGTTTTCACAATAATATACAATAATATATAAGATAATGAAGTATCTCTAAAGGATAATCCATATTATGTTAGGTAAATTTTTAAGGTACATTTGGATAAAGAATTCCCTGAATATTTCTGTGTGTCTTCATTTGTTGTTGAGAACTGGCCTAGCTAGATTTGGCTATAAACTTAGCTTAAAGATATCTATTACTAAACGGAAGGAGTAATATCCTGAATTTAAGGTGTGCTGCACATTAAACCAAGGAGGTTTTCAGGTCCCAGCTGGAAAAAACTTTGGATAACCTGGTCTGACCTTAGACCTCACAATGCTTTGAACAAGACTTTGGACTACAGATCTGAATTTCCTTCCAACTTAAATGATCATGTGAATGAATGATCTATCAGCTAATGGGGAAGTTTGAATTTCAGAGGATTCTCCAGGGAATCATTTTAAGTCTGAGATCAGGCTATACCACAGTAACTTTCAAATACTTTTTAACAGCCCAAAGCTTTCTACTATTTAAAAAAAAGATATATATTGTAGATTTCATTTTTATGTAAGGATATTTCAGATTTTCTCAGTGATTCCTTGTACTCCTGACAACAAAAGAAGTACAAATGGGCAGTGTTGCTTTTTTTCCTAGAACAGCTGTGTACCCGAAATTAAAAATTATATTCTCTGCATGCTGCAGACACTTTTAAGGGCTTTTAAAAAGCAAATTTATTGCAGTGGAGAAACAGTGTGGTTTACAGTATATCACTTTATCTTTCATCTAAATTTGATCCTGACTGCTTCATTAATTATTCTTTGGAAAAAATCATATTTAATTTATTTAATATCTAATGGCTACCCTATTTTTTAATCTGTACTGTTTTAATGTTTATTGAGGAGAAAAAAGAGTTCATTATGTTTTAGTGTGTGCATGTATCACATTCAAGTAAAAATATTAAGCAGACAATATCTAGAAACTATCAGTTTTCTATATATTCATTGTTTTAAGCACTGCATGATAGCTGTCTAAAAAAAAAAGTGGTATTTGAATTTGTGTTAGAGGATAGAATCGGAGGTAAGAGACCAAGAGATAGGAAGAGATTTGCTGACACAAAGTAAATGGAATTCTTGTCTTTCCTATGCAGAAATAGGTGTGAATCAATAAGATGTTTCAGGTGCAAGGACCACAGAAAGTGCTGATATGAATCAGTGACAAAGGGGTCTTGAAAAAAAAAAAGTATTAAGACTAATTAACTCTGGGTTTACAGCGAACTGTAGATTTACAGGAAGATTTTTTATCATTAACAACAGAAATTAATATTTCAGATGAAAAAAATATAACCATATTAATTAGAAAAATCATAGACTCATAGAATTGTTGAGTTGGAAGGGACCCAAAAGGATCATCAAGTCAACTTCTGTCTCTGCACAGACAAGCCCTAAGAGTTCTTGAGCTCTGTTAGGCTTGATGCTGTGATCACTCCCCTGGGGAGCCTGTTCCAGTGCCCAACCACCCTTTGAGTGAAAAGCCTTTTCCTGATATCCAACATAAACCTCCCTGACTCTGCCTCCTGCTGTTTCCTTGAGTCTTGTCCCTGGTCATGAGAGCAAAGAGATCTGTACTTGCCTCTCTGCTTCCCCTCTTGATGAAGGTGTAAACCGCAATGAGGTCTCCCATCGGTTTTCTCTTTTCCAGGCTGAACAAACCAAGTGACCTCAGTCACTCCTCACAAGCCTTCCCCTCCAGACCCTTAACCATCCTTGTGGCCCTTCTTTGGATGCTCTCTAATAGCTTAATGTCCTTTTTTTTTTTTTTGTATTGTATTGCCTAAACCTGCACACAATAATCAAAATGAGCTCTCACCAATGCAGACCAAGTAGGGCAATCACCTCTCTCTTCTGGCTGGTGATGATTTTACCTGATGCACCCCAAGACACAGATGACCCTCCTGGCTGCCAGGGCACTGCCAACTCATATGCACTTTGCTAATGACCAGGACCCCCAGGTCCCTTTCTGCAGTGTTGCTATCCAGCCTCTTGTTCCTTAGTGTATACTCACAACCAGGATTGCCCTGTCTCAGATGCAGAATCCACCACTTGCCCTTGTTTAACTTCATACAGTTGGTGATTGTGTTTGCAAATTTCTCTGATTTGTAGCAGTCTCTCTGCAGGGTCTTCCTGCCTTTGAGGGAGTCAACAGATCCTCCCAATCTAGTGTTGTTGGCAAACTTAGTATTCCTTGAAGTCTTGCATCCAAGTCATTAATGAAGATATTGAAGAGAATTGGGCCAAGGATGGAGCCCTGTGGAACCTCACTAGTGACTGAACACCAGCCTGATGTCACCCCATTCACTATAACTCTTTGTGCCCAACCCACCACATAACATGGTTATCCAGCTGTATACCGGGAATTTTGTCCAGAAGGATACTGTGACAGCATCAAAAGCTTTGCTGAAGTCCAAAAAGATGACATCTACTGACTAGGTGGGTTACCCTGTCATAGAAGGAAATCAGCTTCGACATGCAGAACTTCCCCCTCAAGAAGCTGTGCTGTGTGTGACCAATCGCTGTGTCATCCTACAGGTGTTTTTCAGTGCTTCCCAGACATTTTCCCCGATTTTACTGAGCACTGAAGTGAGACTGACAGGCCTGTAGTTTCTGGGGTCCTCCTTCTTGCTGTTCTTGAAAATTAGGACAAAATTTGCCAGTTTTCTCTCAGCTGGGACCTCCCTGGATTCCCAAGAATACTCAAAAATCATTTAGAGAGGCTTTGCAATGACATCAGTCAGCATTTTGAGGATTCTTGGATGAATCCCACCAGTCTCCATGTGTAAGAATCCAGCTGGAGCAGCAGATCCTGCACAAGTTCAGGGTCATCTGGAAGTTGATCAGTCTCACAGTCATGGTCCTCCAGCTCAGGGCACTGAAGACCCCCTTGGTCCATCATCCATGTTGAAGACAAATGTAGAGAAAGTGTTAAACATCTCTGCCTTGTCTCTGTCCCTGTTTGTGAGGTGACCATCCTTATCCTGTAATGGGCTGATGTTATTTTTACATTGACTTTTGCCACTAATATATTTGGAAAAAAAACCCTCTTTTCATTGTTTCCCACATTTCTGGCCAGCTTCAACTCCAGCTGAGCTTTGGATACACAAATTTTCTCAATACACTGGCAAGCAGCATCTCTGTATTCTTTACATATCACCTGACCTTGGTTCCACAGAACATACACCTTCCATTTCCATTGTATTTCCAAGACAAGATCCCCACTCAGTCAAGCTTGTGAAATTTAGGAATTGTCTGTTCCTGAGGAGATGCTGTTTAAAAAGACTAGCACTGATGGACTCCAGTGCACGCAAAAGCATATTCCCAGGGGAACTTGTTCACTAATTCTCTGAGCAGCCTGAAGTCTGCTGTCCTCATGTCCAGATTTGAGGTTTTGCTGGCACTTTTCTTCCTGTCAATGGAGATTTTAAACTTGATAGTTTTGTGTTCACTGTGGCCAAATTGGCCACCAATCTCCACTTTGCTCACGACATCTACTCTGCTGACAAGCAACAGATCAAGGAGAGCATCTTTCCAAGTTGGTTTCTTTAGAACCTGTTCCATTAAGTTGCCATCTAGTCTTTTTAAGAATATTCTGGTCCAGATTATATTAGCCATGTGATGCTCCCAGTTAATTTCTGGCAGGTTGAAGCCCCCCGTAAGGACAAGTGCAGTTGACTTGCAAGTGTCCCTTAGTTACTCAAAGAAAAATTCATCAGTGTCATTGTCCTGGCTGGGAGGTCTATAGCAGGCTCCCATGATAACATCCACATTATGTATTTGCCCCGTGATTCTCGGAGACTCCCAACTGTGCCGTTGCCAGCTGTGAGCTGCATACATTCTAACCCTTCCATTAGATACAATCCCACCCCTCTGTCTCTCCTGCCTTGCCTATCTCTCTTAAAGAGCCTGTGACCATACAACAGGGCACTCCAATCACAGGACTCATCCTGATGGGTTTTGCTTATGACAATGATGTCAAGTCTCTGGGACTGGGCCAAAGCTTCGAGCAACTCTTGTTTGCTCCTCATGCTGCATTGGTGTAGAAGCATTTCAGGTGTGATACTTTGCAGCCAACACCCCATGAAGCAGGTTATCACCTGACAAATAGGTAAACTTGTGGATTTTTTTTGAGGTTTCACAAGAGGATTTTGTAACTGCTTGAAAGGTCATTGAGGGAGATCTTCATAACTTTTTCTACAGCTTGTGAGAGGTATTATATTATATATATCGGAGAGTCATATGCAAATCTTTTTCCATATGAACAGTGACATCAGAACACTCATAAAAATCAAAATCTTAACTGCAGCCTCTGAACTACTGGGCTCTGGAGTATTCTGTTTCTGCTGCTTAATTTTCTCCATTTGATAAAAACATTATTATAAAAGATATCATTTCAGTGCTCTGGCCACCGAGCTGCAAAGTTATTGTCTCTTTTTAAAAATTTGCTCTAATATATACTCACATTATTAATATACTCATATCTTTTTATTAAAACTGCTCAGAAATAAAGGAGAAAAAAGACTACATAAAAATCATTATAGTCAAGGAAAATATTCTATTTAATGAAATTTTTTTTTTAAAAAAAGTACGTTCAGTTTAGTCTCTCTGCTCATTTTGTGCAATATAAATCAGATTCTTCGTGATGGTGACTTTATCCTAAGAGATAGAAATGGAAGTTACTCTATTCCCCCAGTATAAATGCTTAAGTTTTATTATTGATTCAAAACAAAACCGAACCAACAAAACAAAGACTTCAGTCTCTAAAATCCCAAAAATAGCCATTAAATATATTTATTCTTGTATTTATTTGAAGTTTCTATTTTTAATCTCCTTTTGTGAACCCAGGTTTCTTAGTAGAGTGTAGATATGGTGATTTCTTCCTAGCTAGGTCTATTGAGTCAATTTCATGTTCACACGCTGATTCATAGTTTGATCAATCACACCTTCTCTTTTGACACTTTGTCCTCACTGACATTCCTCACTTTCTGATTCTTCATCTGTCTGTGTTTGAGACATATCCAGCATAGCTCTTAGTGGACTTTTAGTGGATTTATGCCTTCCCATTGATTAGTGCTGAAAAACATAATTTCTAATATAACATGATGTTCTTTCATAGGAGATTATCTTGTCCTCAAGTCCAAGTTTAATTTCTTGTACCTCTTTGCAATAATCCTTTTCCCAATTTTTTCAGTACTAACTACTTCAATCCAATACTGTTATGCATCTACTCTTAGAAGTTGTATAGCATGATAAAAACAGGCTCTTGAAAAAGCTTTCAGGTCATTAATGTAGCTCTTAACCCCTCCGAAGTGTGAAGTGTCTGTCCACTCCTTGTAGCGGCTGAATAAAAAAGTTTCTAGAAGTGTTGTTCCACATGATCATCTGTTCAAGAAAAAAATTGTGTTGTGCAGAAGTGGCAAAGCAAAGAAGTCTGTGAACAAAATAAATACAATGCATCCCAAATCCAGATGTTATCAATACTATTTGAATGTTCTTTCTTTAAAACAAACAAACAAAACAAAAAAAACCACACCAAAAGAAACAAAAATTCCTGCCATAGATAAAGGACTCAAAACTATATAATTTTGATGCTTCTTACTGCTAACATTTTTTCAGAGGCCAGAACACTACACAACTATGTCAGCAATATTTTCTTTAGAGTGGAATAAGACAGTTTCTGGAATACTGTATGCAAGTGACCTTCTCAGTTTGCCTTTTCCACTGGAGTAAAGTAAGATTGATGTTAGTTCTCTGTCATGTGAGTCAATGATAAAATAATCCAAACGAAAAGGAGTAGCTTCCTCCTAACCTTGTAGATACCATAAAGACTTTTTTCCAAAAATTTCATTTGTCTTTAAAATTAATTGACGTGGAATTTCATTGAAATGTACATTTAGATAAACTTTTGTTAGCATAAAATCTTAAATAATTTTTCTCAGGAATCTTGGAATCTGAGGAAGATGAAAGCATCATCATATTGTGTTCACTTTGTGGCAAAATAATTCTTCAGTCCATTACTGCAAAGCTGGCACTGTATTCAGCAAGTAGTTCAGCTTCAATCAGTTGAGGTAAAATTCTCTTATACTTAAGGACTACTTTCAGGCAAAACGTTGGCCTTCAAACACCTTTAGGAAGATTATATGGAGCTTGGATAATAACAAAAAAAAGTTTGTATATCATAATTTTTTTCAATATATTTGAGAATTTACAATATGAAAATAAAAATTTTAGAATTTGTATTTCTAGACTATATTTTCTCTATTTTTACCTTGCAATATTGTCTATAACATGTCTTCAACTGCTATAGATAATTGATACATTTAATTTATTTAGTGAGCAGATACGAATTCTCTTTTTTTTTCACTGAGAACAATTTGGTGATATTATGATCAATTCAAATTTATTTTTATTTTTTTTTTTAGCACATGTGATGTTTTTAGTCACTGAATAAATGACCAGTGATCAACTGATCAAATGAAGACAGACATTTTCACTGTGCTTCATTTTCATCTTTCTTGATCAGGGAACAGTATAGCACCTATAAATACACAAGCTTCATAGAAAACGGTGCAGGATGTGGAACTAAATGTTAGGTAGCCTATGACACATCTGCCAAAAATAGACACTTAACAAGCCATTCTTCGAAGTGACAAAAGTCTCAAAAGAGAGGCACTTAAAAGCTTCAGTCATGTGTTTTAAGTACCAAATTCACAACAAATACTTAATGGAAAATTCCTTTAACATGTCCACATCTGATAAATAACAAAAAATACAATGAAAAACTTAGAGAAAGCCAAATAAATTATTAAGTCCTTAGAAAATTCACTCTTTCTGTAGAAGAAAGTGTCATCAATGATTATTATCTACAGACTACTTTTCCTTTAAAAAGAGCTTCTTGCCAAGACCAGAGGGGGAAATGCCTCAAAATCCACCATAAAAGTGGACAACAATCTCTGTTTTTAAGAAAAAAATTGTCACAGTATTATAAGAAAATTTTCTATTTTCAGTACAGGATTTTTTCAACTGTATTTACTTCTGAATTTTTTTATACATGTCCTGTTTAGAAGCAATTTATTCTGGTCTTGGTCTGTAGTTGAGCAGACTATTCTACGTATTCTAGGTCGACTCAAAATAAACTAGTTACAGTATTTTTAAAGCAGTATCTTTTAAAGATTTCTGCCCTCTTACTCTTTTTTTTCTTTCCCAAAAGAAACACAATTACATTTATTCAAATTTATATCCAAGTTATTTTGTTCCACTTTAATAATAAGGTATTTTTATTGCCATATCTTTTATTACCTCTAACAGATAACATAACCACATGGTACAGGAAGTACTTAGATATTCTCCTATAATTGCAAGTTGTGTTTGGATTATGTTTTAATGGCCTAAATAAGTACTAGAGACTGTGCAGAACAGTACTTTCAGAAAAGCATAGCCATATTCCCAGAGCAATGAGGGGTCAAGAATGTATCATTAATACACACATGGATGTATTCAAAAGCTGTTCAAACTTGATAACTTCTGCTCAGCAGAGAATGCAGAATATAGTTGTCCTCAATTCGTTTATAAGGGATGTTTAGTGGAAAGTTCAACCTTGCATTGTAAGGAAAAGGAAATATTTCTACTTCAGGCAATACAGCAGTTTTGTCCTAAATCATATCTCTGTACAGCTTCACAAGCACTTTGTAGATGTAGATGTAGCTGCTTGTTCACAACCAAGATGATAGCTGTGTATGTGTCCGTTTCTATGTGCATTTGTGCAGAAAAGAAGACTCTTAAGCCAAATTTCTGACAATCCAAGCTATAACTTTGCTTTTAAATTACATTTTTTTGTAGATAAAAAGAAAATGTGAAGTATTCCCAACAGGTTTCTTCATGCACGTGCCATCTCTACACACAGTAAAATTAAATCTGCGTGGACTACTGTGTTTATTTAGAATAATTTTTTTTCTTCCTTCTTTCCGGAAACTAATGAATTACTTGCAAATAATGTACTGAAAAAAATCTATTCAGCAATGTCTCAGAAAAACTGAACTTAATCATTATTACTACATGTTGAAAATTATTAATGACATTTTAAATACTCGTATATATTGTCTTTGTACTTAAGATTAATTGAAAACTTACATAGGAAAGGTACCACTGGCAGAATCATCATATAAATATATATATTAAATTTACTAAAGTAAGAAACATTTGAAGAGTGAGTTTAAAACAAACCAACTAGTACAAGCTCTCTCAAACCCCAGACCTAAAAGGAGGTGTTCATTCTAGACTCTTTGTCATTTGACAGCTAACAAAGTTGTCCCTCTCATGAAGTATTTGCATTCCAGACTTTACATAAGGACTTCCATCATATTCCCATGAAATCAGTGTGATCACTACCATTCAAGGAAATATCAAACAACAAACATCAACATCAAATCCCACTAGTGACTGGCCATCAACTATATGCGGCACCATTCAAAACCACTCTTCGGGCCCAGCCATGCAGCCAGTTCTTAACCTCTCAGAGTGCTCCTGTTCAAGCCACGTTCAGCTTCTCCAAGAGAGTGCTGTGGGAGGCAGTATTAAAGGCTTTACTGAAGTCCAGATAGACTACTTTCATAACCTTTCCCTCATCCGCTAGGAGGGTCACTAAAAGAAGATCAGATTTGTCAAACAGGACCTGCTTTTCCTAAAAACTTCCTGGCTGGGTCTGATCCCGTTTGTCCTAAAAATCAAGTACATAAAATTTAAGAAAGTTCCATCCATCAGGGTTATTTTAATGACTTCCATCCCTTGGTCTTAACACTTTACTAAGCACAAAAACATAGGTCCCTGATGTACCAAGAACTTATTCTGAAAGCAGTGAAGTTTAGACTCTATCTTTTCCTCATTCCTGTTATACATTTGATTTAAATTCCTTTGTTATTTAAAAAAAAATAAAAAAATCTACTTTTAATACATGAATCTTCTCAGCTCAAGGAGCAGCAAATGGCAAATTGAAAGAGCAGTCTTTTCTCACAAACCTTACAGTTTACTCCAGGGTTTTTAGTAGAAACTCTTTAATACTGAGGGTCTTACAAATATTTAAACAGAATGGTGTTGAACAGAATTTGCTCAGAAAATACTGATGACCACCAGCACATGCCCCTGCTGCTCTGGTCTGGCTGTGACCAGCACTGGGGGCCAGAATGCTCCCTTTGATCCAGTGTGTGTGTGTCCCAGCCCTGGTTGGTGGCCTAGCAGCATCACCTGGGACTCAGCTCTCCTTACGTGGATGTGCTCCCGCTAAGGTGTTAGCGTTTTCATTATTTATCACTTTCTAATTCTAATGGTTGGCACCTGTTGCTAATGACTTCATTGGTCATGTAGTCCCAGATAAACCTCTTTTATTTTGTCTGTATCTAAAGGCAATTAATGGTCATTTGGGTGTATGTAGGCAAGGACTCATTTTCTCTCAGTGGTGTATCTGAGTAGGTTTCAGCCTGTGACACAGAGAAACATGTTCATTAGTGAGTAGATGGATGGCTGTAATCTGTACTGCTATTAAGCTGTTGGTGATTATGTGTTAAGAAGAACAGACCAATTTTAACTAGATAAGCAGTATCAAGTATGTTTACTGAAAGGAAGAGAGTTGAATGCTATTTTATATAACAGCATTTTCTGCCTTATACAGGAGCTTCCAAGGAAAGCACATAAGGCTTCTACTTTTACACTTTCATTTTTGGTGTCCTGCATAGGACATCAACTTTTTCACCCACAAGATAAACATAAAAATATCTTTGCTTAGTGTTATCTCTAATAGTTTTCATTCAGGTCACCAGAGTATACACCAACAGATAATTGTAATAGAATGTATTGTTCGTGACAATTTTTAATTGTGAGACGCAATCTCCACAGAAATGGCTTCTGTGCTTCCCCGTGCCCACCTCCCCACCCTCTCCCCCCTCACTCCCCCCACAAAAACCCCCAAACCCCAAAACATTAAACTGTCCCCTTTAAGTAAGAAAACTCACATCTGCATTTATATTCTCAAATTGATTTTATGAAACCTTTCACTTCCAGGAACTTAATTCCTCATTGTATATATTTATTGTAGAAGAGGGGAAAGAAACCTTATGGTGGGAGAGAATTCAGATTCTCATTAATAGATTTGGTCTCAAAGATTAACAGTCTGCTGTTTTAAAACCTTGTTTTTACAGGTAACTACTGCATTATCTAATTAAAATAGATAATATAGAAAAGGAAAGGGAAAATTGGAGTAGATTTGAGGAATTTCTTTGTTTAAAAGTGAGAAGTAATAAACTATATTGTGTTGCATTGCTCTCGTTCTTAAGGATAGCTTGAGGATGGCATTACTATTCATTCATTCATTCATTCATTCAATGTTTTCACTAAACTGAAGTTATTCACAAAATATAAAAAAGCGTAAAAAAACTTCTGCTCTAAACCATATTCATATGTCTTGCAATAATTTTCCACTATAAAAATTATCTATTTAAATAATTTAAAATTAAATATACTAGATCTAAACTAATCTAAACCTAAAAGAAATCACTATTTACAAAGGAAAACTTGAAAAGAAAAAGAAAAAAAAAGAACATATTTACTGTTATTCTCTGACCATGAAAAGTAACATAGCTGTTGAAATCTGATTCTGTTAGGCATAATTACCTTAAATGAAAAAAAAATCTTAATAGCCTGCTGAGAAATGATAATACCACCCTCCAATACATGTCTTTTATAACCTTGGATTTGTTGATTTAATCAACTATAATTGTTGTATTTTTTTAATGGAACATTTTATAGTTATGGCTAAAGGGATCCATGGATTTATTTGGAATAAAACAATGGATAACTTTATCTTATTTAAAAATTGACCTCATGAAACTTATCATTTTGCTGTCATTTTTTTTTGCTTATTGTTGCTTTAAATCAGATTTTGGCTTTTCTAAGTCATGGGTTGAACCTATAAATGTTTCTGAATGTTGGATCAATGCAAACCATTGTATTTCCATCTAGATGCCCATTGATATTTAGAGTGGCTTTATTCTTTTTGTAATTCCTCATTTCATTGATTTTTTTTTTTGATGCAAAATTTATGAAACAATAGCCTTAGTGCAGTTTTGTGGCAAATAAAATCACTTTCACCTGTAAGGCCAGCATTTTGCGCATTTTCTGTTTGGAAACTTTACAACCAGCTAAAAAGCCCCTGCTCAGAAATGGAAAATTATGTTTTCTCTTGGCAAAAAAAAAAAAAAAAAAAAAAAAAAAAAATTCCACAAACAATTATTGAGCAAAAGCAACAAACCTTTACGAAGGTTTGCAAACCTTTATGAAGGAGAACAAAATACTAGGCATCAGTGGAAATACAGAGAAAAAAATAATCCTTTCATATTCCCACTCATCCAGGGCAGGTTAGTTCCCTTACAGGCTGTTACATCATGCTGATACCTTTTCCCTTTTTCTATTTCCAAAGCACCTGTCTTGTAGTAATTTTCCCCTCCCTAATTTCAAATCAGAAATGCTTCTAGCTCTATGCCATGTGTTAGAGCTACAAGTTTCTCTCTTATCACTTGACAGTATCATAGCCTGGAACACAGGAAACTACTCTTGAGATAGTAGTTAACTGCCTGCTCTGACTCAGACTGAGCATTCTGGTAACTCTTATTTGGAAGTATTAAAAAGGGAAAATGAGACAACAGATTTCAGTACCGTCAGCCTCTGGTAAAAATGAGACCTTTTCCCAGAGACAAGAGGGCTTGAGGACATAGCATCAAGCTGTTTTCTGTTAAAACTAAGGCTGGAGAAAAATGAAACCAAGTATCATGCAGAGACAGGAATCAGAGTGCACCAGTAAAGCATACAAGCCAATTTCTTGCTCACAGCCTTATCCAACTCATGCTAATCACTTCCCACCTGATTGTCTTGGAGCTGTGCAGCAGAAGAGCTCAATCCCATATTGCTGACTGCTGAGGGGGAGCTGAACGCTGCGTGCCCATTAGAGGGGAGGCAGAACTGATTGCTTATCCAAAAGGGAGGAAAAATCCCTACGAACTGGCAGTCATATTTCTGCACATAAGCACTAATATCTATGACCCAGTCTGGATATACTGTTCTGCACAATGTATGTTATGATGAAGTATCTTTAAGTATTGATTAAAGGGAAATAACTGCTAGCAGTAAAAACTGATGTATGTAGGAGAGATCAGGCCACATTTTTGAGTTTTGTTGCAGAATCTAGACTGGAAGTCTTTAAGATATCTACAGACACTGTAGCAAAATATATATGGAAACAATAGAATTTTTTTTTTAACCTTAAGGTAAACTTAGTTCTCTGGTACACATAAAAGACAGTAGCAAATATAAACATATGCACACATTTCATTTTTAGATTATAAATTTGCTTGTATGAAAAAGATTAGAGATAGATATGTCTCAGAACACAGAAATCACTAAATCAAAGGATTATTTTGGAAAAAAGTTTAAAGATCATTGAGTCCAACCCGATGACTCAGTGTGAGCCATGAGGCCATGTGGCAAAAACTTCTGGCCATTAGCAAAGCTCTGACCAACCAGAATCAGTAACTATCTTCCAAAATTTTACATTCAGCTAAGCCTCATATCCCAGCATACAATCAAATTTTAAAGTTGGACGCATTTGTTTGCTCAGGTCTTGCAGTCACTTTAGACTACACTCATCTTGAATGACTATGTAAAGCCACTATCCAACAACGTAACCACACCAGTTGTCAAGTACTATGGCAGCTATTTTAAGAACACAGATCTATGAATTTTCATGGAATATCGTGGATATGGGTCTATTTCAGACATAATTAGACTGTGTAATAGAGTGGTGAACTTTTTTTAGGAAAATGTGTAATGCCTTAAAATTATATTGCAAATTAAATCTAGAAGGCAGAATAAAAGTTGTTGTTATGACAAAAAGTCTCGACTGATGACAAAGGGCCTATCTGTGCCTTGGATCATGAGGAAACAAGCTTATGCAGTCAATGGCTATCTTTGTCCATTCATCTGTGGAGTGATCATCATCAGAAGCAAATGCATCTTGAAATATGAATATCTTGTGAGTTTCTTGAAAATTACTGTTTTGTACTGTTTTGTTTTTTTATGCAAAACTGTAGCTTCTTCCCCCTTCCTTTTCCACCTCACAGCAGGCCACTTAGTACAAGCATGGTTTGGAAACAGGCATAAAATTCTTATTCTCTCACTCAGTAATTAGGAAGCAAGGGAAGTAACTGGTATTACTCAAGGAATGAGAAAGAGAAGAGATTCCAATTAAAGAACGTGAGAGGGAAAGAAAATGAGGATTGTGCGGGAGTGTCTTAATGGACTTATAAGAGCAGTAATGTAAAAGAGGCCTGTAGGAAGCAGGCTTTGTTAGTTCTAATTAAGAAAAAGGTTCTCTGAGAAATATTTTCTTGTCTATTTCAAATAATCTTTAGTTCCTTTGAGTCCATTGAATTCAATAGTGTTCTGCACTGTAAGGTATTAATTTTACCAAAAAGTACTGTGAGATGACATTTGTTTGCATTTCACATTTTGTAAATGCACCCTGAAATGTTCCTTGCACTATACTTAGGGGCAGAGAGGAAAAGTAAAGGAGACAGATATTGTCCTTCAGGAATTTTGATATTTTGATTAATTTTTTTTTTCATTAATTCTTAATGTATGTAGTTGATGAAACATAAATGCAGTTTGGGATATCCTACACATGAGAGCATCAAAATAGTTTTTTTTGATTCTGGATTGCATGACACTTAGCTAGTTCACTGTGGATGGTAAAAAATGAAATACCATACCTGTATCAATTGTCTGTCCTTGACAATAATATATAACACAGTATGCATATCCTGTGAAGGCTGAAAATTTTATCTGAGGTGGTCTTTGTATTGGCACTGAAATGTGAATAGTATAGAGAGCATGAGGGGAACTGTTCATTTGCTATCTATTAAAAATAATCTTAGGGAGTGTTGTTGATAATCATTAATATATGAAACACTAACAAGCATTTTTATTGGGTTTATTTTTCAATTTAAAGCATTTGATTCTTGTGCTTGTGGCATTAACATGACTTTTGAAAGCATGCATTGGTGGTCATTTCTCTAATCTGTGTTTTGACCTTTTTGTGACAATCTGTCTCAGAACAAGGACCTGTGATTTGTGAAAACAATCAAAAAATCTTAAATGATGAAACTTTAGCCTACTGTGGATCTGGATCTGGTGTGCAGATGAAGGGCTGGGTTATTTGGGGCAAAATATTATTTCCCTGACCTCATCTTATCCAGAGGTACTTGTCTAGATCTTTATGCTTTCAAGTCTGCTATTGACAGTATATTACTGTGAATAGAATTTATAGCATCTTAATATAGATATTACTGCTTAGAATAACTGTGAAATTATTGCATATATTCCAAACACTTTTTTTTTTTTTAATATGTTGCTCTTTACTATCACTTAAAGATCTGATCTTGATTCCCTCTTCCTTTTTTAATAATACAATCTGTGAAAAACTGTATCAGGAAGGAAATTGCTCTTGCAGAGGACTCTAATAAACATCATGTGCATTATATGGAAGCTGTGCTTATCTGAAGTTGAAATAAAATATTAGCATAACAGAAAATGTGAGCACATCTTTAGTGTCTTTCAACTTTGATAGGCAAAAGCATCTCCTATTGTTGTTTATACTTTCTATCAAAATAGAAATCTATCACCATTTCCTAATAAAAATGTGTGTGTAGGTGGTCAAAAGTTATTTGGGAGATTTGTTCTATATACATACAAATTCAGGGCATTGGTGTTTTGAACATTATTGACATTGAATTGTAACATATTAAAAGCACATCATACCATATTTAAACTTAATTGCTTCCAAACATATTAAGCTGTTCTTTTTAAAAACACATTAAATGAAAGGAGTGTTTTACTTCAAATGTTATCATATTTTCTATGACTCTTTTCCCTTTAAAGAACATTTTCAAAATCTACATTTAAAAAGATTCATGCTGGGAAATTATTCTTATGAAGTACCACCTACGTATTCTTTTCTGACTGTGTAACGGGTGAAGCCTGCTGAATACTTGAACTTTGGCAAGAGACTTAAGTGTAGGGGAAAAAAAAATAACCAGCCAATATCACATACACAGTGACACAATAAATACAATATCACAACTTTCTCTGTCTGGAAAAAGAAAAGTTGGTGAACTAAAGTGTGTGGAGAGACAACAGAAGATGACAAATGAGGTAAAGTTTGACAGGCTTTAATAAATAGACTTCAGAAGTAGGCAAGAGTGAAAGCAAAACAACATATAACAAAAACCAATATCTAACCCCCAAAATCAGAACCTGCTTAAAATGAGTGAGGGACAGTAAATAAATTAGTCTCAGGAGTACTTGTCTCCTGGGCTTATCTTCTGGGGCATAGTTTTTTGTTTGTTTTCTTTATTTTTTTTTGTTTAGTTTGGTTTTGGTTTTTTTGGTTTTTGTTTGTTTGTTGTTTCCCCCCCCCCCCACTTAATGTTGCTGCTTCTCTTGAACACTTTCATTGAGAAAGCACATTAACTAAGGAAAGGTATGGAGAGCCTTTTTCAAGATCTTGCTTTCTCTTGATTAGCTTCTGTTAACCACATTTATTCAGTCTCTTACCACTCTGACAGGAAATTAGTCTCATTCATATGGAATTACTAGGTATGGATACATTTTCAATTTTCACCTGTAGTTCACATATACTTCAGTCTTTAAGTTGCTTTGTCATTTGACCTATCCAGAAAACAACTGAATGCTATACTAACTTGTGAGGTTTCAAAATCTATTTCCTTAATCCCTTGAAATGAAATAAAAACTTCCCAAATAACTTTCAGTGTACTATGTCAGAATCTTCCACTGAAAATGGTAAATTTTGAGGCGCCTTCCTCCTTTTCCACTCACTTCTTTCTGAAATTTGCAGGAGTCTACACCTTGGACTTGCAGTATTTTGATGGAATGATTTCCTACCCTCATTTTCATAGAGTCAGCAATACAACTGATAGTCCCCCTATATATCTAGTGCTCTTGACTTGCCGTACATGACAGTGCATTACATATTTCTTCTAACCTTTGCTAGAAGATTCCTGCCAAATATTTAGATATATTTTAATCCTACTCCCTAGTTTTGCTGCTGAAGATGTCAGTACTCATGCTGAAGTTACGTCAGTCAGAAATCCACTGATGATTTATTCACTTTGTTAAAAATAAACTGGATTTCGGTTCACTTTGAAAGTAGATTGTGTTTGGGATAAGAAACTCAGCTTAACTTTGAATTTTTTTTTTATTTTTTTTTTTTGTGGATGTGAAGGTGGATTTGTTTTTTTTTTTATTTGGGTCTTTTTTGTTGTTGTTGGTTTTTTTTTTTGGGTTGGTTTTTTTGTTTGTTTGGGGCTTTTTTGTTGGTTTTTTTTTGTTTGTTTGTTTGGTTTTTTTTTTTTGTATTTCGTGCTGTGATAAACTAACATACAAAGAGAATTTTGTTCCTTGACATTGGGTTATCCATCTGTAACCTGTCTACATATGCAGTTTTATGGTCTTGTTTGTATCATCCTGGGATGCAGGTTGTATATTCTTTTCCACACTTTGTCAGACTCTATGTCACTTATTGGCACGTCCTGTCATTTTGAGTACTGAAAGTCCTCCAAATATATTTCTGCATCTGTAAATTGTGAACACAGAAATGTTATGACAGGGTTGCTTTCCAGCACTTTGATTCCCACTGTATGATGTTTACCAAACTGTGCATGAGGAACTTTACAGCCACTGATGGCTGTGGAGCACATATCATGCAATGTATTTACTTACTTCATAAAAAATGAAAGTTCCTCATGTAGGGTGTGATGGATGCTAAAAGCTTGCAGTCTCTAGGCAGTATAGTAAGCTTATGGGAAAAGGAAATTCCTTATGACTTACTGCAAAAATGACGAGTGATGCATTAAGTCCCTGAGGCACTAATACAGGGGAGTGTTCAGAAAAGTATCACTCCATAACTGCCTCATGTTTAGGTGTTTCTTTAGGTATGTGTTTTTGCCCAATCTTGTAGATATGGTACTGTTCTAGAAACATCTTTGGTCTCACTATAGTTAGTCTTACCTCTCATATTCTTAGAAGCAGAGAAATGTAAGAAGCTTTCTAGACTTTGAATGCAGTCCCCTGCATTTTCTGGTAACATCTTGGCAACCTGTTTCAAAAACTCTGTTCCCAGATCATGTTGGTTAGAGTTTTCATCTTCTAAGGTTCCCACACGTATTCCTTTGCAGAAACAGTGGGGGTGAATTATATGAGTTGCTTGCACCTATGGCTGGTGGTGAGATGCATGAAGCAATTTATTCTAGCTAAAATCAGAGATTTATAAGTCAGTCCATAATACTTTTACTTATGATTTAATTATGTCCTTCTCCCTCTCACATGATCAGCTCTGCTCTCATCTTATTTACCTCCTGCTAGTCACTTAAAACTAACTGCCTGATTTTAATTGCTTATATTTTTACTTTGAGCAAAACTTCTATTCGTGCATTGCCTACTACCTTCCATCATCGCTCTTAATTGTGACTTGGAGGCGGTTTTCGGCAGTTTTCAAGGTGCTGGAATTGCCTGTAGAGAATGTTTTTTGTACTTCATACTCTGTAATTTTTCACTTATGCAACTCCTATGTGCTCCTCGGCTTTGCTTCTGTTTGTTTTCTTTGCTTCAGGGGAAAAAAAAAAAAAACAACAAAAAAAAGCACAGACTACAATTTTTCTCAGACTGGGAAGCTGTGTAAATAAGTGGTAGTCATGTGGCACACATTTCCCTTCAAAAGTAACTGTGAAACTTTAAAAGTTTCCTACATTATATTAATAAATCAATTATTTCCTTAATACTTATGTATTCAGCTATTTCAACTTAAAAATAACTATAAAATACATAAAAATTAAATTTTGTAAACATTTTTCAAAATGTTATTATTTCAACTTTGTCCATTAAATGACACTTTTCTGACATTTCCTTATAGATAATAACACTAACCACACACATAATATATGGCATTGCAACTCCCTTAAGAAAAAAACAATATGTGCAACTCTGTAGAAAAATAACAGTAATGAGAACTCATTCAGGCTAGAAAAATACATATATTACATTGTCAGTGATAATTCAGATAAGTGTGATACCAAAATCTCTGCCTGCAACCTTTGAAAAACAACCTGGAATAGTTCACACATTTGAAATGCAAAAAAGGCACAAGGTGGAGATCAAAATGCAATATATGCTGGGAAATACAGGAAACTATTTTGATAATTTAGTCCTCCTGGGAAAAACCCCAACTTTAAAATTTAGCAAAACCAAAATGCTTCTGTAAGACCTTACAGAAGCAGTATGAAAAACTAGAGACTAGAATAGAAAGCAAAATACTTATTAAAACTCATACTAGATTTTTGTACAAGGATACTCAGTTTGATTCACTGATTTTTCCATTTTGCAGCTGCTTTTGCCTTCTTTCACTTCAGTATAAATACTCATTTGCTTTCATTTGCCTTTCAACATTTGCAAATTTATTTTCACTGTAATTCATAGAATGTGTATGGGTTAGCTGGTCAATTGCCAGATTAAGTCTTATTCTACAAATCACTCCTGATACTTCAGAATCAAGAAAATACTGTGTGCAGGTTCTGTTCATAAAAGCATTTAAAACTGTATAGTTATGCCAAGTGTTCTGCAAATTTTATAGTATTTTCATACAAGTTAAGTAGAATAAGCTGAGTGCCCAGATGACAGACTGAGCATACAAAAATATAGCTGGAATAATAATGAAATAATTTCATAAGTGTGTCAGATAAAGCATATACACTTTTAAGACATGTTAAAGAGTTGCCTTTAAATAGATCTGTCCATCTATGTCCATTATGAATTACAGCATGAAACTCAATCTATTTTAAGAAGGTTTAGCTTATAAAGAATTTTGAAAGTCAGTCAAAGCTATTCTGGCATTCTGAGAATTACATATGGATTTGCTGTATGCAAAATGAAATGTGGAAGGCCAATCCATACTTCAGAATTTAAAGACCACCTAGTTTCAACCTCTCCATCGTGGGCAGGGATACCTTTCACTAGATCAGGTTGCTCAGAGTTCCATCTGACCTGGCCTTGAACACTTTCAGGGATGGTGCATCCACAACCTCTCTGGCCAACCTGTTCCAGTGCCTCACCATCCTCACATCAATGAATATTTTTCTGACATCTAATCTAAACCTATTCTCTTTTTATTTAAAGCCATTCTTTATTGTCCTATCACTGTATGCTCTTGCAAATAGTCTCTCCCCATCTTTTTTTTAGGCTCCTTTTGGTACTGGAACGCCACAATTAGGTCACCCTGAAGCCTTCTATTCTCCAGGCTGAACGATCCTAATTCTCTCAGCCTTTCCTCACAGGAGAGGTACTTCATCCCTCTAATCATCTTGGTGGCCTCCTCTGGACTAGCTTTAACTGTTCCACATCTTTTCTGTGCTAAGCACTCCAGAGCTGGATGCAGTACTCCTGATGGGTACTCACCAGAGCATAGGGGCAGAATTACCTCCCTCTGCCTGCTGGTCACACTTTTCTTGATGCAGGACAAAAGACTGGCTTTCTGGGCTGCAAGCACACATTGACAGCTCAGGTCCAGCCTCTCATCCATCAGCACCCCCAAGTCATTCTCAGTAGGGTTGCTTTTGATCTGCTCATCCATCAGCCTGGATTGATACAGGGACTTGTCCCAACCCAGGTCTAGCACCTTGCACTTGGTCTTGTTAAACCTCTGGGGTTCCCTTGGGTTCACTTCTTGAGCTTGTCCAGGTCCCTTCAGGTATGTCATCTGCACCACTCAGCTTGGTGTCATCTGCAAATTTGCTGAGAGTGCACTCAATCCCTCTGTTTATGTCATTAATGAAGATACTGGTGCCTGTATAGACCCTTGAGGGACACTACTTGTCACTGATGTCCATCAGGACTCAGCCGTTGACCACTACCCTCTGGATGTAACTGTCTAACCACTTCCTTAACCATCTAACAGTCCACTCAAGAAGGATGTTGTGGGGCACTGTGTCAAAGGCTTGACAGAAATCCAGATAAATGACATCTACAGCCTGTTCCTTGTCCACTGATGCAGTCATTCCATCATAGAAGGTCACTAGGTTGGTCAGCTGGGACTTGCCTTGCTCAAGCTGTGCCCGTTGTCTCAATTCCCCTCCCTGTCCTACATGTGCCTGAGCATAGCTTCAAGGAGGATCTGTTTCATGATTTTCTGAGGCAAAGAGATGAGGCTGACAGATCAGTAGTTCCCAGGGTCCTCCTTTCTACCCCTTTTAAAGATGGGTGCATTTCCCTTTTTCCAGTCACTCAGGACTCAACTGACTGCTATGACTTTTCAAATATCATGGAGAGTGGCTTGGAAACTGCATCATCCAATTCCTTCAGAATTCTGGGATCTATCTCACTCGGTTCCTGTCATGGTTTAGGAATGCTATTCCCCAATTCAGTACCCCCGTTGACATTCTCCAAAAACATATGCTGCTGTTCCTACTGCAGAGGAATAGAGTTGAGAAATGGAGGCACAAAAGGCAAAGATCACAGGCTGAGATTAGAACAATTTACTGGAAACAACGAGATTTTTTTTTTAAAAAATAAGAACAGTAGCAGCAACAATATTAATAACAAAGGGTTTAAATAAAATAAGCAATTTACATAAAAGGCTCTGACAATAAACAAATACTGAACAGCTTCCCCCAGTATGTTTTCCTGACCAGAAAGAGCCAGTTATCCCTGAGAGAGTCCGTTTCCCCCATGCCTGACAATGATGTGATGTTGTATAAAGTAACATCTGGGCCTTAGCCACACCCCCTCCTGGCTACTGCAGAAAATTAACCCTGTGGTGGCTGAAACCAGGATAGTCCCATAGACTTACGCACCATACACAACAGCAGTTCATGCCTATACTCTTATTAGGTTACTTGTCCTGGTTTCCATTGCCTGTCCACTTGCTTCTTTCCCTTTAGTTTTACCAGCAGTTTCCTACCCATGTCTGTCTCTTTATCTTTCTTGCTCCTGTGGATTTTTAATTCTTAAGGTTTGTGGAAGACTTCCTTAAGGATTTGTCAGATCAGTTCCACTCCATTGTCCCTCTGGGCAGTCTCCCAGGGCATCACATTGACTACCTCCCTGAAGAACTGGAATTCTGCTTTCCTAAAGTTCAGGTGCCCAACTTTACTCTGTACCTGGCCCATTTTTCTCAGGACTGTGAACTCCACCAATACACGATCCCTGTAGCCCAGGCTGCCTCCAGCTTGCTTACAGTGATGACCATCAAATCAAGTAATACATTCCCTCTGGTAGGGCTTTCTCTTACTTGGCTCCTGAAGTTATTCTCCACGCAGTCCACGTCTCTTGGATTGCCTACAGCCCTTTATACTAATTTTCCAGGAGATGTCTACTATAGTTTCAAAATCTTTAATGGAATTTTTTTTCTCTCCCTTACCAACACTGTGGTTTGGGAGTTGGAGGCCAGGACGGACGGCTTGTTAAAGCCCAGCCGCCCTCCACTCCACCCCACCACCTCCGGCTCCCAGAGCCAGCTAACAGTCTAAACCCTAAACAAAGGGATGGCTGATAGCTTTGCATTCCAACATGATGGCTGCGGAAAGGAATGAGGGGAGGTGGGGTGAGAGAGAGGTTTCCTGTTTTTTGCCACACTTCTCTCCTCCATCTGCTTAAGTGCCAGCCACTGTTTTCTGAGCTGGTGGAAGCGCTGGGATGGGATGGGGTTCCTGGCTCGGCCTCCAACTCTGTATGCCCTGTGTTGTTCTGCTGAGGGAACAGTCGCTGCTGCCTGTATTTGCTACAGACTCCTTGCAGGGCTGATGCCATCTTCAGAGGAGTTGCTAACTCCCCCCCAGTGCTTTCAAAGGACGGTGAGAGAGCCCTTACACTGCCCAACTGAAAGGTTTCATCCCATCCCTTATGGCTGCCATTCCCACGTCAGCTTTCGGAACCAGCACCTCTCCTGACCCCTACCCCTCGCTGTCCGTGCCTCTCCAGAGCCCGTGGGCCACTGCGGTCACTGCCTCCTGAGGTGTGGCATCGCTTCCTGCTGTCTGCAAATACAACTGCACTGAAGGGGCAGAGATAGGACTTGATTTGTTTGAAAGGTTTGATTATGATGTTGCTGTTTGTTATGTTCTGGTTTTGGTTATGCGTATATATATTTGTAGTAAAGAACTGTTATTTTTTTTCCTCTACATTTTCTGATAAAAGTCTCTTAATTTCAAAGGTTGTGGTGGTTTTCTGGAAAAGGTCCCCTTCCTAGTCCGGAAGGGTTCCTCACTTTCCTTGATAGACATCTTGGTTTCTTTTAAACTGAGACAATGTGAGGGTGGCTGAAGTCCCCCAGCAGGACAAGAGCCTGTGAGCACAATGCATTTTGTAGATGGAGCAAGAAGTTTTCATCAATAGACTTTCTTTGTAATTAAACTATGCAAGTCTGGTGCTTTGTGTTCTATACACCGTTCCTTATCAGCCAAAGCTTTTTGAGCTCAGTACAAGTAAGCATTTTATATGGAAAGTTTGGATGTCATCATACTGGATACTTGTAAAGATGTCGTGTTTGATTCTTTGACTTTAACTTTGATATAACAGGGAGTCTTTCTTGTAGAATCATAGAATAGTTTGGGTTTTCAGTCCATTTTAACCATAACCATAAATGCTTTGTGTTGAAATTCCTTAATATTACCTTAGAAACATCTTGACTATTTGGGATTTGTTCTTGAGAAAGGCATAAACTAAAAGAAACACTGGTAAATTAGTACTAAAATCAGCTGATGTTCTTCTCTAAAATACAAAATTTGAAACAGCAAAAAATCAATCACTGAGTATGTTTATCTCAAATAAAGTCATGGTTGGCATGAAAAAATGTACCAATGAAAATTAAATTGATCCATATGGTGATACTAACCTTAATACAACACTAATTTAAGCATAATCTGTCTTCTCTGGTTTTGTTCATGTGCTTGGCATTCACTCAGTAGAACTAACAATTCTGCAATTAAATTATGTGCATTAAAAAAGTTTATATATATTTATCTTTTATTCCATTCTTGTGTATGTCTAGATATTAGAGTATGCCATGTCACTACTGCAGATATATCTGGTGGAGAAATCAGTCAACTTATGAAATCTTGGAACCTAATGATAAATGTTGATTTTATAGATACATATATATAATACCTACTAGAAAAGCAAATTTTACATTTTATAGATAAACCTTTCACTTGTATCATGGGGAAAAGCCTAATTTCATAACCAACATTTGGTTTTCCTGATTTTTCACATCTATGAGTTTTGTAGATATTGCACTTTTCATGAAATACTATTTTTTAATACAGCAATTAGAACTGAAAGAGATATTGAAAAAAGGCCAACATATTTTGTAATGGCAGATGTAGAGGACTGTGTCTCGGGATTCTGCTCCAGCCTGGAAGAATAATTCCTAGAATCTGCATGTTCTACTTCCTATCTGCATGCCAGAATCATCTGCTTATTCCACTTGCTGCTTTCAGCTTTAAAAAAAAAAATAAATAAAAAAATTTACTTGCCACTCAGAGATCACTGCAAAACTACAAATGATACCTAAAAACCTCCCAACCAACCCCTGCTTTTTTTTTATCCTTTACTATTCAATTTATTGAAGTGTCTCTCTGCTACAATATGCTACATGTGCTAGATTTTGAATTAGTAGATATTTAGCACAGGATTTACTTTTGAATATAAAAGAGTTTTTTAAGGTATGCCTCTAATCTCTGATCAACGTCATCACAAAAAGGCAATTAATCTCATTTTTCTCATACATTTACTTTAACTGAAAGAATAGGCAAGCTTACAGGCACACCACATTTCTTTAACTGGCATACAGATTTATTACGAGAAGATTCATTTGTAGGTTGGAGTATAGTATTTTAGGCCAAAGTCATGTCACAAGGCTTAGTTAATTAATTAATTATTACAAAACACTTTGAGAACCCTGGAGAGAAGACATTATAAAAGTATGTGATGTTATTTTAATAATTTTCCATTTCACTGAGTGGAATGAATTACCTTAGAGCCCTCAGGGTCCTGGGCCTGATTAAGGGCTGCTGACTGCATTACAGAAAGTATAGTTTCCATTTCTCTTCAGCATGGCAACCATCCAACTTCCAGCTGTCTGCTAGTAAAAAGAGAAATCTGTACATTTTTATATATGAGTTTTGAAAGGCTAGAAAAAGGTTTCAGAAGAGCAGACATCAGCTAATTTCATCTAATCAGAATCCCTGGGAAGTCGCTATGGAATGAAAAAGCTGTTTGAGTTTTAATGAAAACAGAGACAACTGGAGCAAAGCATTCTTTTGTGTGGAAAACTTTGAATTTACAACAACATACCCACCTGGCTAAGGAAAGATTTTCTTCTTTAACTGAAATGCCCAAAAAACAAACAAACAAAAAAAAACAACAACAACAAAAAAAACCAAAACACCCCCCCAAACCCAAAACAAACAAACAAACCAAACCAAAACAAACAACAAAAACCCACACCAACCAAACAAAAACAAAAACAAACCCAAACAAAAAAACCCGAAAAGGTGTAGAAGAACTAGAGATGAGGTCAGGAAAGATGAGAACAGTATAATAGCATTATTAGGGACAGTAATGTTAATCAGAAAGGACAAAACTTATTTGGAACTAAAACTAGCTAGGGACTTTAAGGGTAACAGAAATGGATTCTACAGATAGGCCAGTAGTAAATGGATTCAGAAAATGTGACTCCAGTATCTGGAGAGAGACAAGTATCTCAACAAGTATCATTAGAGGAGTGGTGCCAGCCACAGAAAGGAAACTCCAGACTAGGGACTACTCAGAATAACACTACACCTTCAAATTCATCTGCTAGATGGGATTCACTTGGAAATGATGAAACTGTAGGCTGGTTATGAGGCTGTTTTCTGTTCTTTTATTAAGAGAGTTAAATGACTGGGAGAGATCCATGAATACCAGAACAAGGTTAATTCAAAACATATTTCTTTAAAAAGAGCAAAAAGAAGGACATAGAAAATTGTGACTGGTAAGCCTCATCTCTGTCACTAGACAGATTTTGAAGTAATGGAATCAATTTGTTTCTTTAGATGTAAAGAACAGGACAAAAACCAGGAAGAGTCAATATGAATTTTTCAAGGATGATGCTTACCCATTTGTCTTGACTTTTGCAAAGAAATTGCTGCCTGTATGGATGAGAGTGATGACTGTGACAATGTTGGATGTTGGTAGGTCTTATGACACTACCATTGTATTCTCATTTGGAAGCTGAGGTCTGGAACACAGCACTGGTTTGGGTGCTGAAAAATGGATGAATTGTTAAGCTCAAAGGGTGGGAATCAATCAGCCCGTGTCCTGTTGGTGATGGATAATAGTATCAGGGAGACACTGGAACCCGTATTGTCCATTATTTTCATTGGTGCTGTGAAAAATGACAGAGAGAACCCATAGTAAATTTGCAGAAACAATAAAGCAAAATTGTTAATTGACACAATGAAAGAACAATCTGCAATTCTGAATACCTTGATAAATTTGATTAAGCAAGTGTAACACTTAAGAAGCTTTTCAAGAACAAAACTCTAGATGCTGTACTGAATCTGAGTCCACTTTTCACTCTCTTCACAAATAAAACAAACCTCACACTGGACTTGCTTTAGGAGTGGCATAGTAAGAATACTCAACAAAGTTGTTACCCACCTCTACCCTGTGCTAATAATTTTGAGAGGAGTGTTAAGAAACTGGAACAGTGGATCCAGTAGATTGTTACTAATAGATTATCCTAAAATGTTTTGGGCTCTTTACCCTTCATTTTGCAGACACACAGTCCACATCTTAACTGTATTTCAAAAGTTTGCATGTTTCTGCCTGTGTTCATTGATGTGTCTGGCCTTGACATTGAGTGTATTTTATGTACTGGTGTCTACACAACATTGGCGTGTGTGCCTACCTGGAACACGTGCTCAGCCTTGCTACAGACAGGGCCAGAGGCCATGGAGCTGCAATCACCTTGCCTCTGTTGGGCTCCTGGATTCAGTAACCCCTAGCACATATGTCTGATTTACTCAAATTCAAGATAGAACTATTTATAGTCCTCCAATAATGAGAATATCAGAACCATGACAAATAACAGTTTTATTTATTTATAATCATAAAACAGAAAAGAACAATTTTAGCAAATCAAACACCCAAACCTGACTATGTTTCAGTGAAATATTTTGCACACATGGAAGTAAAAGGCTTTATTTTGATATCAAAGAAGCAAAAAAAAAGTTTTAAAATTTTTCACATTTTAAATATCTTATGCTTTTAAAAGACTTTAGAAATTATTCAGATTAAAAAGTTAAGGGTTTTATTTTTCAAAGTATTCTAGTACTATGCATCGTTTCTATCCAGCAGAAAAAAACAAACCCCTCATCTATAATGCTGAGCCAAATACTTTCTAAGTCTAGATGCTCTTAAGGGCTAAACGCTTTAACCCTTTCCCTTTCTGATGAAATAAACATGAAAAATGAAAAAAGAAACTCCAAGGTCACACCTAATTCACCAAAATACTGGTGAGTATCCAGTCTGTGGGATCAAACCAGAGCTGGTCTAAAATAATCATCTTCAAATATACATAATGTAGGTGTCGTGCCTCCAGTGCCAACTCTTTGTCCCTGAACATTCACTCATCAAATTTTTTTGCTAATATAAGTAAAGCCCAAATCAGGCTCAGTGTAACTAGATTTCATCTTAGCTGTATAAGTCACCTCTTACATCCTTATCACAATTTCTGCTTCATTATTACACTGTAGGCTCTTTTAGAGCTGAATATTCAACACTTTGCCCAGGATAGAATTAACCCAGGAGAGGGAATAAAGAAGAACCAGAGTCATCGTTCTGCAACACGGCTGGTCAGCTGGACAAAGGGCCAAAGAGATGGTATCTTTGTAGGCATAGATGTCCCTCTAGGAGAGGGGCTCAAAACCTGAATCTGTTTTCCTTGTTTTCCTATTGCTGATCAGTGAGCTGTTAGATTTCAATATCCTTCTGACAGGTCTGACTCTGCATGAGCTGAAATGGATCCTAGATGATTGATTTCAGAGAAAAGGCCACAAGAGTTTTATTTAGATACGGCCCATTGCTTCTTTTGCTAAAACTGCAGTTTAAAAAGCATCTAAATCCATGGTTCTAAGATTTTTAAAAGCTCTTTCATGAATCAATGCCAAGCTAATTCAAGAAATGTAGGAAACAGCAATTAAAAAAAAAAAAAAGAAATAATTAAAAAATAGAACATTTTTCCTTCAGAGACCCTCATTCCTTATGTTAAATGTCATAAGAAATAACAACATAAATAAAAGTTATTCTTAAAGCCTCAAACATGATGAAAAATCTGAAAGTACCTTATCATTATGAAACCAAAAATGTTATCTTATAAAAGGTTAGGGAAGTAAAAATGTCCAATTAAAACCAAACATATAGTGAGCAGTCCCATAATACAAAAAAAGGACTTTTTTAATTGAGTTAAAACTCGTTATGCATTTTGGATCTGTCAATTCACAACTCAAAATAAATGGAAGTATAGTAGCAATACAAGAAATCATAACTTCTCCAAACCCATTTTTATTCAGAAGTTGATATGTTATATGATGGTATGATATGATGCCATGCGTGTTTTTGCTCTGACTACTATGGAGTCTTCACCTGGTTCTCTGAATTTTTCCCCTTTTTTAATAATATTTTTTGTATATTTGAACCCATTGTTTTTTTTATCAGGATTATCAATATACACATACTAAAATAATGTAGCCAATTTATTAAAGAATTTAATTATTTTTAAAAAAAATTTTCTAAGAGTACACATAGAAATCATAATGTCCTCACACAATGCATGCATTATTTAAAATCTTTTCTATCAGCAGTTGTTAACACATTTGAAATGGGAGATTGATAACATATTCATTGCAATTTTCTTTTTTTTTTTTTTTTGTTTGCTGAGATTCCCTCTTCAAAAGCTGTTGCTTTAAGAATTTGATTAAGCTTTATGAATCTGTCATGCAGAATCTACTAAATGAGTTGTCTTAATTTCTGCATCAGTTTTGCAGTTTTTACATAATGGCAGTAAGTGGTTGACTTCACTGAAGTTTCTTTCTTATTTCTCACCTCACAGGTTTTTTGTTGGTTTTCCCTGTGTAATATCTGTATATGTCTATGGAGGAAGAGAGTAATTTTCTTTTGTATCCTCAGTTTAAACCATGTTGACATTGGTTTTTTTAAAAAAAAAAATAATTTCAAAACAAGAAACAACTTTCTTTTATGAATTGTTATCTCCAAGTAGGGCTTTATAGCATTGCAAACTGTAAAAAAAGCCAACCAACCAACCAAACAAACAAAACCCCCAAAAAACCCAAAACAAACAAATAAAAGAAAAAACAAAAACTCATTCAGAAAAAGAAATTTAGAATAAAGTTGTCATTAAGAGACTACATTACAAAACAGTGGAATATTCTTATAGCACTCCCATTCTTCATTCCTTTAATTTTAAACCTTAGTAACAAGAAAAGTTATGGAGTTTTCAGAATCAGATCCTGAGGTTTATCAGCTCATGCATGCAGTAGAGTACCTTTAAAATGAGGTTTCCAGAATAAAAAAAAAATTGTGGTAACATTTTTTTAATCCGTTTGCTATGAAAACTCTTTCATATTCACTTTAAAATAACCAGGAGATGAACACTCCTTCCACTTCAAATACATGCTAGGAAATGCATGAATTTTTTATATAAAATCCTGAATTAAACTGAAAAATTACCTTGAATTGTAATCTAAGAAGAAATTAATATTAAAAATTCATATTAAAAAACTCCTCAAGAGTCTTAACACTGGTAAATATCTTGGTTTTACAAAGTGCATATTCTTCTGTTCTCCTGGATAAATCCAACCCTCTTGCTTGTGCAAGGGGACAACAGCAAACTGCAATCAGCAACTTCTAGGGAAAGACATTACTTCCATCATGGCAAAGCAGTGGTAGCTGTAAAATAATGATGTACACAACTATGATTCTCACATATTTTCTTTACACATTAAAGTTAGAATGTCAGTACATATTATTTCAACATTTTACTCTGCATCCTGACAGGATATTTCGCTTGGAATAGCACTGCTATTTGAGGCACAATAAAAAAGGCATTTCAATGAATTGAAAATACACTTACACTTTTAAGAAATAAATGAACTGTATATTCGTTCTTCATGGTAATCTTGAAGAGCTTTGCAATCAGCTGTCTTTTTTCAGCTGCCATCTGCATGTTCCTGAACTCATTCAGGATGTCATACAGCTCTGAATAAAAAGCCTCATAAGGTCATTTTCTGCCTTAGAGCTTTACACTTAAAAGACTTGGCATATCTGCAGTTGCAAAATGCAGAGCATTTCACCCAGAATAAATTTCCTGTCAAATGACAATTCCTATCTATGCAAAGCACAGTTTTTGTTTATGCATCACAGGACTGATTATGTGTAGATCAGCTGAAGCCTTAAGAGGTGTCTTAACTTTTCCTAGCAGTGACCAGGAGCTGGCATTTTGGAGTGAGAAAGCAGCTGGGAAACTATGTGACAGAATATTTTTTAAATTGGCCCAGGAGATGAATTTAACATGTGTTTTCTCTGCTTTTTTATGTCAAACTCTGAAACAGTGGTACAGATTTAGAATAATTCCATGTTAAATTAGGACTTCGGATGGAGCTGGGCTCAGTAGGGAAGCATTGTGTTTGGCTTTTAATCTGAACGTCTCTGAGAGTGTGCAACTTTTTCTGAGAGCAGGTTTTTATCATTAGTTTTTATTTATACAGTGGAGAGCATTGGACCAACATCAGGCAATGGAGAACTATGTCATGAAAGTCAAGGCATTCCTCAAAGATCTTTCAAGGTGATACCCTTAGCACAGCAGAAATACAGATGCATGAAGAAAAGCAATTTATGAAGATCTCATAGAAGCATGAATATAATCAAAATTTCATGTTTTAGACAATATTTATTCACTTAGCAAGTTATTTTCTAGGTGCATGGAAGTTTGGTGTTTTTTTGTTGATAGGATCAGATTATTTGTGAGGGGGAAAACTGTGTCTAGAAAAAGAAGTAAAAAGCCAGAAGAAGGGGAGAACAATACACCTAGTAAAAAAAGAACACCAAGATAATGTGAAATTAAACACACTAATGGCATTAATATACACCACATCTCTTGTGAAAATTCTGGAGATGAAAGCACTCTTATCTATCTTGAGAATTTTAAGTGCATCTTTATTTATCCTGTCTTTCATTTAAAACTTACTGTAGGTGTCAAAGCATCTCCTAATGGTGGGAATCACTAAAATGAAGTAGGATTTTTTAATGTAGTTCTTTGCTAAGAAAGATAGTAAAGGACCTTTTCTTAGCCATAAATATGTGTCAAGTTAAAAAGCCACTTTAAATAGAGGAAAATATTGCAAATATAATAAGTGAAGATCAAAATGTTCAGAGAAATTTTTAGAAGTAGCTGTCTTAAGTAGTACTTATCTCAAGCTATTAGTGCCTAAGGAAAACAAGTAGATTGGAAGCATTCTGGAAATTTAAGTTTTTTTAGCTCATCTGGGTAGTGGGAAATGTATGTTAATCTATTCTCTGGTGGAAAGGAATAATTTCTGCATTTATTCAGCATCCATCATCAAAATAAGATATTTCAAAAAAAGTTTTAAAGATTTATATTTATTTTTTAACTATGAAACAGCAGAGTGGAAAAAAAAAAAAAGGTTTTTCTGTTCACTAAGTGGAAAAAAAATATGAAGAAATGTGAAAAATAGCAAAAGGTTGCAAAACAGTATTGTTTGTCATAAATGTCTGTAATAAGACAAGCCATGTCCTGCACTTTCTTTTCATTTGTGACATAACACAGAGGAGTGATTGTAAAAGTGATTGTATATGTGTGATATACTCATCCATTTGCTTAAACTAATGATGCCTATCACATATACATGAATCTAATTTCCCTATTTATTCAGAGTCTAAGTTTTTGGAACTAAATTATGACCTTTGAGTCATCAGTACTTTGATTGATTCCCAATTTTAAAACAAACTGGTTTTTATATTTTTTTGGAAGTAGACCTGGAGGAAAACGATATGAAAAACAGGGGTGGCATTTGCTATCACATCCTTTTTCCTTATTCAGCAAAATTATCTTCCACCAGTTTCTGAAAGAAACTTAACTAAAGAGTTCTGTAAACTTTTTGTTGTGTCTTCTTTCTGTGGGAAGCTAATTTCATTACAGACCACTGAACCGTTGACAAAACATATCTATGCTTTCTGTTTAGTACAACATCAGCATAGTTTGCAAAGTTTTTAAATAAAGCAAAACAAAAAAAATCAATCAAGCATGCAGAGAAGGTGATTTTTCTTGTCAACCGTGTATGGATTCAGGAGAGATGGAGAGTTACAGTACAGCGTTAGCCAGTGGGCTGGAGAGATAACACTGTTAACTGGGAAAATATGGACGTAAACAAACGATCCTGTTTTGGTGGTAGGCAGATCATTTTTATGCTGACAATAATTCTCTGCATAATATGATGCATTAAATAGTCAAATGAAGTTTCCTATCATCTTATATCTTGTCAATAGCACTCTTTAAAGAATCTGCCCAAAACAATCGAAATCAGAATCTGTCACCATAAGTAAACTAGAAGAGAACAAAAATCTTCCGTATAGAATCAGAGGATGGCTCAGGTTGGAAGGGAACTCAGCATCAGATGTGAGATCGTACCTTCTTGCCCTCTGCTTTACCAAGAGTTTTGAAAACATCAAAGGATGGACACTGTACAGTCTTTTTAAAAAATCTGATCTAATACTTGATGGAAAAATGCCTCCTAATATATAGTCAGAATCTCTCTTGATTCACTGTGTGACCACTGCTTCTTTTTCTGCTCTCTTTAATGGTTGGACTTGACCTTAAAAGTCTTTTCAAACCTAAACAATCCTATGATTCAACGCACTGCTGTACAGGGACTGGCTCCATATTTGCAGTAAGCCGCCCATGGCTAGAGAGGCTCCTGACTTCAACTCCCAATATGCTGTTTGCTCCTTCACTGCCAGAATCTTTTCAGCAGAGTTGCTCCCCAGGCACTCAGACTCCAGCCTTCCCTGTTGGCAGGACTTCTTCCTTTCCAGGTGCAGGACTTTATACTTGTCAATGTTAAGTTTTCTAAGATTCCTCTTGGACTATTCTTTCAGTCTATCTAGGCCCCTCTGAATTGTGGTGAATACTTGACTGTATTGTTTGTTACCATTAGCTTGATGTTATCTGTTACACTGATGTGTGTACTCTGTCACCTCTTGGTCACTTGTGAAAATGCTTTAAGGGACAGATCCTATGATAGTCCTGTGATGCTCCCTTGACTCTCCTCGAGGCAGAATACAATTACTTGCTAAGCCAAGTCATCCAAGCATATTTTATCCACCTGTGATGTCCTACCCTCAAGGGGACTGGAGTAGCCAAGACTAGTGGTCAGATTAGATACTTGTGGTCAAAAGGAATGACAAAAGTCAGAGGCTCCACAATAACTTACAATGTTTTATCAGTAAATTACGCACTTGGCATGGAAATTGGCATGTTAGTCGCTGATAATTCCACAGCACTGGGTTTTGGATAAGGAGGTAAGGTGTAAGGGACAAGAGAAAGAAAGGGGTGAGTAAGAGAGACAGAGAAAGGAAGGAATTTGGAAGGAAGGAATTCAGAAGGAAGGAAGGATTTTGGAGGGAGGGAGGGAGGAAGGGAAGTAGGGAGGGAGGAAGGGAGGAAGGAACGAAGGTTTTTGCTTTCTATGCAATTTAGTTGTGCAGTCCATTTTTCTAGACCTTTCTGGAAATGGAACAGAGGACTTCAGGGACCTTTGGTTGTCCCTGCAGTCCATGTCCCCTTCTCAATCTCATTGCTTTGCTTGCACAGTACTGTGCTGTGCTTACCTCCAGGAGCTACAACAAGGAAATTTGTCGCAGAAATATGCCGTTCTACTTCTGTATGGCCACCTTCTTCAGCCACACCCTGTTCTTTCTCACAATGTGTTATTGCCAACAATCCTTGGTTGTTATTATCCACAATCCCTGGTTGGTTCCACGGCTATCTGGCTATTGTTGTTTGCGACATACACATTAAACCCCTTATCTTCTGGGCTTCTACACCACCCGCGCAGACTATAATATCTCAATTTGTGTACAAGAGAATTGTGTGAAATATTCTTGAAAACCTTGCTATGGTTTAGCTGTTTACCTAGTTTGTTATACTGAGTGTTCAGTAGGACTTTAATTTCTATGTTCCCCTGCATAGACCTTTCTCTAGAACTATATGTGTAAGAACACATGCTGAATACTCTTTCATTTTAAAAGAATTGGGTCCATTTAGAGCCATAATTCATATAATTCACAGTCTTTTAATTTTTGTTTCCTGTTTTGTACTTGAATTGCTGATTTAGTGAATTATACCACTGCCAATTTGGAGTCAATATATATAGGTAATATAATGATGTTGGGAAACAACAAATCTAATATTTCTAAACTGTATTTTTGAAGTTTTACTTTTTTTTTATGTCATGACAGTTTTCCAGTTCTGCTTTAAATATAAAATTAATATCTATCACATTTTTGCCTCGTTTCATTATGTGTCTTATGAAATATGTGTCTTGTTGTAGAAATATGATCCAAAGAAGCTATATCATTTTTGTAATAAAAGACAGTGAGGTTTCAGTTAAGTATCAGTAAATATATATTTCTTTTAATTTGGTGAGAATATGGGGTGTTATGCCTAAAAGGGCTTTAGAAAGATAACATGCAACTTTGTAAAAGCATTACAACAGGTTACCAGGATCAGCAAGCATTGCTATGGTAAGGAACCTTTGTTACACCCAGCAAACACAAACTCCATGCAACCCAAGTCAGGTACCCATAACTTACAGAAAATAAGGGTTTAAGTTAACCACAAGAATAAAAAAAGAATAAAGGAAGAGAGATTAAGAGAAGAAAGAAAAAAGAAAGAAAAAGAGGGGAGAAAGGACACAGTTACCACTTAGAAGGCCACGCATTGACAACCTCAAAAAGAACAGGCCAAGGCCCACAATGGAGACCTTGTGCTGCCTCTTTACCTGCTTTACCTATTGTGGCCACTCCCTCCCGGTGGGAACTTTGGTTCACTGACCAATCCCTGTCCCCTTAGCCAAGGTGAGGGTGCTACAGCCATTTAGAGACTCCAGAGGGTGTGAGGTGGGTGGGCTGCCAGGAGGACCTTATTGATTGATGGGTGTGCTGTGCAACCTTCATGCCATGTGGCCAGACCTTGGCAGCCATCCCTTATGACCACATGGACACTGCTGGAGGCTGGTCCTCTCTTCCTCACACACACACACACACATACAGATGCACCCCCACAAGGTGGATCTGACCCAATAATAACTGATCTGGTGTGTAACAGCCTTCTACCTTACTCATTAAGTGAGTTTTTGTTAGTCTCATTCCAATGCTTAAGAAGAAACTAAAAGCTCACTTTTTTCTTTTTGGAAAAATAAAAATCTAATTTGTGTACTTAAATATCCAAAAATAGGAGGTGCTTGCAAATGAGCCTGTCTTTTCTTCTGAGTGGTATTAGCGGAAGGATACTGAAACATATGGTGATTGCAGTGAATATGTTTCATTTGCATCAACATTGTTCATGTCTGAAATCAAGCTTATTGAGACAAGAAAGAAAATTTGTGTAGTACAAAACACTTAATCTTTCAATATTACTGATTTTCAAGGACATGCAACAAAGAAATAAAACTACATTAAACAAAAAGATTCCTTAGTTCTGGGGTTTTAGAATCATTTTCTACATTTCCATGTCCCTTGCAATTCACTGGACAGCACAGAAAGGAAATATAAATAATAATAATGTACTTTATAATATCGTATGGAGGAATACTGCCACTGTTTCTGGTTTAATTTGGACTCAGCTTTTCTAATTCTCTGACAAAATAGAGACAGAATTTAGAAGCAACACAGAAGCACTTTTAAAAATTCTTAAAATCTTTTGCTTTTACAACTCCTTTTATGTTAGCTAATTAGTTTCCATTCTCATTAGTTGATGCGTCATGTCTAATTTAATGCCCTACAGATAAAGCTTTCTGTGAAAATTATTCAATTATTGCCCTCACTTTGTTAACAGCTTAACTATGATATAGCAATAATCATCAGACCTCCTATCACAAATTTTAGTTGTTCTAGGTTTTGGGTTGTTTCAGTAGCTGCTTGAGCTCTACTTTTATAATTTTCAGAGTCATGGGGATTTTGTTCAGTATGTAAAAGAAATATCTCATTAAGAAAACATGGTGTTCTTGCGTACAGAAGTTAACTACTATGGAATTATCCAAGTATTCTAGTTTCTACTGTGAATCTACAGTTTTAGGTGTTTTAGAGTTTCTGGTATTTCAATTTGTATGTGTTGTTTAAGTTAGTATATATATGCTCCAGAGATTTTACTGTCCTCTTGTGAGAAAATAAGTTTTCAAATAATATTTTGGTTTTTGAAATGTAAATATATATGTGGGTTTTTTTTTCTAAGTGACAAAATTATGTTAATTTATGCTGGTCTTCTAGCTGAAGTCTTGTTTTGATATACTTCTGTGATGTAATTAGAATTTTGTATTTATTTTGGTTGCTGTAATGCTTGATACTAAAGAAAGCTTTTTAAAATAAATTGTTTATGTTAGTGGTGTTTGTAGATTTTTAGTATGATTGAATTAGGATCAACACCTAGTGTCCCCATATTCGGTTACTAAATCCCTTCATATAATAAAGTTATTTACATTTGACCTATTGCATCAAAATTTTAAGAGCCAGAACTGCTTATGTTTATTTAAGAAATTGGAAAGATATCTACTGACTTTGGATTATGCCTTCACTGTAGATGTTAATGTAGCTAGAGGTCAGTCAAAGGCTTGACCAAACAAATACATCTTCTATTGTGTCCAATACTAATCAACCTTGACTATGGTACTTATCAAGAAGAGGTAGGCATCAAATGCCATTCAGGCTTTCAGGTTTTTTTGGAGTTATCATGATATTCACTTAATAAAATAGAACAATCTAATCACGAAGAGAGCGTAAGCTGAAACTTTAACCTTGACAGAAAACACATACACAAGCACACAACAATTTCATGACAATGTATATACTCCATTGTTTAAATTTGAACAACCTTGTGAATGCGTTTCTCATCTTAACAAGTTCATTGTGAACTTTAAATTCAGTTGCAATGTGGAACAAACATTAGCATAAAGCTGCCTACTTTAGCTATTAAATGATAAATATAATTATGAATAAACAAAAATTCAGCCTGAAATGTCTCATAGACAGACATGTTAGTAGAAGATATTAAAAACTTCATAAATTGAAATATCTCAAAAATTAGTTATGTGGCATCATAAAGCAGCTAAGTCTGATAACAAGAAAAGAGAAAAAGGAAATAAATCAGAGTGGTCTTTAAAGGATTTAAAGGGAGATGTTGAATCAAATTATGTAAAACATCTAATATATACATTATAAATTCATTCATCTCAGTATTACCAACTTAAAATACATTAAAGTAAGCTGTTAAGTTTTTAGATCCTCAGAAATGCTGGGTACATATTTGTTTCAGCTAAGTGAAGAAAGTGATAATGGGTTGGATTTTTCTTCAATACAACTGATTAGTTGTAAAGGAAAATGCAAAATCTGTTCCTCTATGCTCTGGAGAAGTGAACCATGAAACAATTTGTCTACATATAATAAAAGTGCTTTTAATAAGGCTTCACTTCTGAAAGCTATTTCTCCAGACTTTTTCTGTTGTTCATATTCTTGGGACATATTCTGGCTGATGCAGTTGTGTTTTTTTGTTTTCCCTGTGATGGCTGTGTTGGAATTTCCTTCTGCTTCATTCATTTATGTGGTTTCTCATTATGCCTAATGTAAACTAAATGTGGGTCTCTGACGGATATGGGCTGGCTTCTTTCTCCACCTCCTGGGCTTTCTTGTTTGCTTCCCTGCATTCAGCTCATTGCAAAAGCATTTGTGAAGAGAGAGGTTTCGAGAGCTTGCAGCCAAGATGTGTAGAAAGAAAGGTAGAGCAGAAATTCCCTTTTCTACATTTAAATACATCAGATTAGATTCAAAAGCAGAGCTATACCCCTGAATACCTTTAGGCAAACAGTGCTCCTCTGCCCACATAAGTCAGATGCATGAGTGAATTTGCATGTTTGCAGCAGCACATATTCTTCTTTTACAAAGATTTCTTACAACTATGGTATATCTCAGTTTAATTTAGATTTAATTGGATGTCTAGTAACTCCATGTTTTATGTACAGATCATATAGGAAGCACACTCTAAAGACACAACTTTAAGTCTTGGGAAAGTTTTAAGCAGAGCAACATGATGGAAGCATCAGATAGTCCAGGATATTTGATGAAGCTTAAAGTGTTTAATGGAATAGACACTGAAAAGATATTCAGTGTTCAAGGAGCATCTGGATGATGCCCTTAGTCATGTGGTTTAGTTTTAGAGAGTCCTGTGAGAAGCAAGGAGTTAGACTTGATCATCTTTATGGATGTCTTTCAAGATATTCTATGATTCTAAGATTTGTCATTCCATATCACATAATCTGTGGAATGATTTTCCTACAGCTTTCTCTTGAACTGTGTGAAAACAAAAGCAATTTTTTTCCTAATGAATCATAACATAACACTTAGCCAAAGAATGAAAAAGACTGGTTGTGCAAGAACAAGCATTTACTTCAATATTTCACATGGAGACATTGTGAGACTAAACTTAAAAAATACTGTATTTCTATAAAAATAGAACCTGTTTTCAAATAATCATAGATTTAAAAGGTACAGCCTGTGTAAAAAGACTTCATATAAAAAAAATCTCTTATGGTCACCTAACATGAACTTTTAATTTCAAATATGTATTTTTACATTCATTCATTAGCTGTTGCAAATATTTTATTCATTCCTGAACTGTGAGAAGTGGAGCTTACACTGAAGATTTGCTTTTCATCATCTGAAGCTAATCTACATTTAATTTCAATTTAGCAAGTGGATTCCTAATTTACCATGGAAATGACTCATCAGTGACGTGGATGAGGGGGTGGAGTGCCTGCTCAGCAAATTCACTGATGACACAAAAGCTGGGAGGAATGGCCAGTATCCTACAGGATTGTTCAGCCCATCAGAGGGACCTCAGCAGATTAATGACACTGGCAGAGAAGAATCTCCTGAAATTCAAGAAAAGCAAATAAAGGATCCTGAACCTGGGGATGAATAACCCCCTGCACCAGGCTGGAGCCTGACCTGGTGGAAAAGCAGCTCGGCAAAGGAGGACCTGGGAGTCCTGTGGACAGAGGCAGCAGCATCCCTTTGTGGCCATGAAGGGCAACAAAATCCTGGGATGCATTAGGAAGTGCATTGTCAGCATCAGGGAGGTGATTCTACCCCTCTACTCAGCCCTGGTGAGTCTGCATTTGGAGTACTGGCTGGAGTTCTGGGCTCCAGCCTCCACAGTACAAGAGCGACATGTAACTCCTGAAGCAGGTCCAGGGGAGAGTTACTAAGTCAGTCAAGGGTCTGGAAAATCTCTCATAAGGAAAGATGCAGGGAGCTGGGCCTGTTCAGCCTCAAGAAGAGATGACTGAGAGGGGACATAATTAATGTGTATAAGTATCTGAAGAGAGGCTCTCAAGAGGATGGTGCCGGGTTCTTCTCAGTGGTGCCAAGTGATAGGACAAGAGGCAAGGGGCAGAAACTGATGCGCAACAAGTTCCACCTAAACATGAGGAAGAACTTTTTTCCTGTGTGGATGACTGCACACTGGGGCAGATTGCCCAGAGAACAAAAAGAACGTGACCCTATTTTAAAGTATCTGTGAGAGTGTAAAAATAATTCTAAACCTATCCTTCTAAAATATTTATTTGTAACTACATGATTATAATGAAATGTAGTGAAAGAAACCCTATAATGTTTCATGCACATCCAGAAAGGAATTTAAGTTCTCTCTTGAGCTGACTCTAAATCTGTCTCTTCAGACATGCACATTGATTTTGAAGATGATGCAGCACTAAGCATGAAACATTCTTGATTCCTCGCAGTGCTGTCACTGAGATTGATAAGACACATTATGGTTTGGTGACCATTTAACTCTTGGGAACTTGACAGTCTTTCCCTGGAGCAGGAGCAAGGCAAAAAAAAAAACCACGAAAAGCACACACACCCACACCCACACCCAAAACCCAAACCCACCCACACCCACAAAACCCAACTCCCCCCTGCAAAAAAAAAAAAAAAAACCAACCAAAAAACACCAACTAAAAGAAAACCGCACTCAAAAATGAAAGAAGAGAAATGTGCTGGACCCTGGCTGTGCTCAGGATTGTTCTGTGTATGAAATGCATGTTTTTTGACAGCAAAGCCAATCTCTTTTCTTCTTTGTTTACCTTCTTGCTAAGGAACACAGGGGAGGCAGTATTTTCTTCTTTTAAAGCTGTGCAGTTCAGGCTTTTCGTTTTCTGCAATGAAAAAATAATATTTTCAGAACTTCAGTGTCAGGAACAGAGATCTACTGATTCTGATAGCACATGAAATTTGGACATGTTTGACTGACCTGAAAACAGCATCACAGATGCCCAAGTGACCTCTTCCCTTTTCCAGGCAGCTCTCAGAGCATAAGGAACTAGTAACTGGGGCAAAAACTTCTATGTGCTCTTTAATCCTTCAGCAGAGGTCCATGTGGTTGAGACAATTTTGCAGTTCTTTTGTAAAAGGAAAACCAGTGAAAATTTCTCTTATTTTTTCCAGGTTTGTAATGGAATTCCTGCTCTGCTCTTGGGACAGATTGACTACATTTTATATCTGAATCCATAGTGGAGATCAGCAAAAGTCAAGCAATGATCTGAACCAAGCACTAAATGGAACACAGTTCAGTCAAGGAAAAAAAAGACCGGCAACCCTATAAACTCATGTCTGCCAAATCAACTAGACATTTTGATGAACTTCTGCTAACAAATTAAACTCAGTTGCCCACAAACAAACCACCATGACATTTTTGATGCCCAAGAACATTCAAGTCAACTGGTCAGTGCTGGCAGCCATGGCTCAGGACCAGTGGGAGGTACACGCTTCCCACAGCAGCTGGAGGCAGGGGGAGACCTTCAGTCACCATAGGTGGAGCCTATGGTTAGGGAAAAGAAGCAATTCTGTGATTCTCAAGGGGCAGCACACTCGTCTGCAGCTCAAAGCTCAGATTAAGAACAGAATTCCAATCTCAGTTTTGTGGTCCATCTTTATTTTTGGCCACTTCACATGTATGATTAGCAAATGGATGCCTACAGAATATTGGTTTTTGCTTCATTTTTGGTTCAAGGGCCTGAAGAAACATACATAGAATGTATCTGTGTGTTTGAACTGTCAAAATGATGTGCCATGATGTGCTTCTGAGACTTTCTGCTTTCAACTCACAAGTACCTCAGGATCTTTTGTCCTAAAGCTATGTAAAACTCTGTGTTTCATTTCTTGTGTCTCTGTTTTATGTAGTTTGAGTAGGAGAATTTATTGTTTTAGGATGGGATGTGCGACCTTCACATAGAAATTAGTATATAATTTTATTTTAAAAGTAAATGCTGAGTTATCTCCATTTGTGGCATAATGAACATTCTGTGTAATACTAACTGAAGAGCTAAAATTCAATTAAATTACATAATTCAACATTTGTAAACAGAAGAAACAAAATTAATTAAAAATGTGATGTCTCTTTTTATGATACTAGAATGTTGTAAAATAGAAATGCTATTATACTGTGATTAATTTAATCAGAACCTTTCTTAGTTAAGGTAATTACATTCACCCAAGGTCCATCAATACAATTAGCTATCAATTAGCACTTTATATAAACTGTAGTGAGTAGAGCTGCATAGAAAATTAGTGTCATTTGAAATACTGGAGTTTTTTTCTGGAAACAAGAAACCAACAATTATTGTTTATTATTTAACTTAGTTTAATTGATTTTAACTCTCTTTACCATTGTGCTGTTTTCAAATATATAGAACTGCTCTGCTGTATTTGCATTCTGATCTGTGATGTGAGAAGGTGATAGGTAATTTCACAGCTTTATCACCTGAGGAAAAAACCTACATAAAATGTAAATTTGTGTAAAGATGCAGAAATCTGTAAAGATGTAGAAATATAAGTAAGGCTTTCTGTACTAGGTTTTAGTTGTATTTTTCAATCTTCAAAATATTTTTTCCTGTTGTGGGTTTAAATGTACATTAATTATGACATTCAGAATAGCAATGTGCCAAGTGCCCAATGTCTGTAGAGTACAACTACGCCTGGGTTACACAGGAGACTAGACTGGCTTAGCACTTGCATTCAAGCCCATGGACTGTCTCAGATATGAAGGGAACACACTTTATAAGACATATGAAGTATTGCATATGTAAGTGCAATAAAACATTGCTTCACTGAGGCAAATCTGTACTTGTCATCTACAGGCTACCTATGAAACAACAATATATAGACAAAGCGGCTCCAGGATCCAGCATTTTTATTACAGAACAACCAAAGAATTTTATCAAGATTGTGGAAAATTAGTATATTAGAAGAAATTTGGTACACATCTCTCAAACTCCCAAATTAATATAATTTCCTGACACAATCTGACTCTCACATAGATCTAGAGAGTATTTTTGGAATATATACTTGGAAAAAAAAAAAAAGTGTGTTCAGTAAATCATAAATTATTCACAGATTCTGTGTCATTGTGCCACATAATTCCATTTGCAACACCTTTTCATGGTCAAAAGAATAGAATGGCACAGTTAACAAGTCTTTTACCTAAGTTAAATATGTGGAGAAATATCTTAGGCCATGGGAATCCCAGATTCAGTCCTTTACTATGCTTGCATGAACATCAAACCCGTCACAAGTCCCCTTGAATTCTGGATAGGTGGTTTTCACAGAATTTCCTGCTGACATTGTTCCATTCTGTGTGAAGTACTTAAATCTGCATTGCAGCAGATACTGCCAAATACTTTCTCTGTTTAAAAGACAAAAGAGATTTTAGGGCTATTATACTGAAGGAAATACCAAAGGAAATAATGAACTAGGAAAGCAACTTTTTTGCAAGTGGGTTGTACATGTGTGCAGTCCTTTGTGGATGTGTTGGACATCTGGCACTTCTGAAAAGCATCAGACCTACTAATGGCAGAGTTACTGTGTCATGAATCCATAATAAACCCAGTGTTTCCATATGTAGTGGATGGTCTGGATGGTGTGTGCTGACCTAGCTTACCTCCCTGTGGCCTTATCTGAAGGTTTGGTATCCCAATTAACAATTCTGTACACGTATAAGGAATTTGCTTCTGATAAGTATCTGTCAGATTACAGATGTAGAATAGTCATACAAGCTTTTGAGGTAAAAAACCCCCAAACCTAAACCCCCAAAAATAAAACACACCCCCTCCCCCCAAAAAAAATTTTAAAAAAAAAATCAAGTCTTAGGAGAAAAAAAAGTCCTATGATATTGGCATAATTTGCATTCTCTTTCACTAGCTCCAAGAATATTCTGAATAAATATTTAAATTAAAACAGCCCTAAGAGAAGAAAATAATGAAGTACCATCTGAATACTGTACAATATGCTGAGACAATTTGGATATTAGGAATTTAACAGGAGATGATATAGTGAATGAAGTCCTACCATACTCTTATTTTATGTATTAATTCCTTGGACATAGAGGATTCTACCTAGCCAAACATATAATTTTGTATGAACTGTCAGTTTAACTGACACCTCAATCCATATTTGTTCAAGTAATAATTTAAAAATCTGAGTGAAAACTACTGTACAGAAAACTGCATGTTGCCAATTACAATGTATGTAATGCTGAAAATATTGTTAATACTATTCAGGGAATTATGTTTATTGACAATTGACTTGAGGGGAATATTGCCCAATTTGCCTTGATTTGAATTGGTCCTGTTTTTGGAGAATCTGAGAAGAAAAAAGAGACTTATGGCAGCACATACCATCACTGTTCTAAAGAAAGAGCAAAACTGTAGGCAGCTGAGACAAATAACTGCCTTTTACTGTCATGTCCCACTGATCAATCAGCGCTGACTGCCAAAAGGAAGTGATACAAACAGGTTATAAGGGCACGTCTCTGTCCTTAAGTTAGACAATGTATTCAATAAATCACAGCAGGCTTTGAAATAAACTGGTGGGACTCAGTGTGACTGTTAATGCTTCCTGAAGAAACCAGGCCATGACTGTTTGATATTAATTTAGTGCACAACTGGGTACCATCAAAGATAACATAAAACCTCAGAAGTTTGTTCCTAAATCAAAGGTCACAGAACAGGTTATAAACTGGCTGTAATATGTCTCAGCTGATGTAATTAACTGAACAAACGAAAAACCAAAGAGTAAAACTGAAAAAAAAAATAAATCTTATAGTGAAATATATGCACATTTATGCTAATTGTGAGCAGTTTTTAATTGTTTTCCAGCTGCCACATGTGAAAAACATCACTGACTGTACTAAAGCATTCAAGATTTGTGAAAAATTACTGAAACAGGTTGTCCAGGGAGGTTGTGGAGTCTCTTCCTCTGGAGATATTCAAAAGTTGCCTGGACACAACTCTGAGTAACATGCTCTGGGGAACCCTGGTTGAGCAGGGAGATTTGACTAGATGATCTCCAGAGGTCCCTTTCAGTCTTACCCATTCTGTGATACAGGTCCAGATGAAAGAATTACAAAATGACTGGGCTTAGACAGGACAGATTGACATATTGTAAAAAGGTGGGCTATATATGAAATATGAAGATGCGGATATGTGGGAGTAGGGAAACCTTCAGAGATTCAGATGAGCTAGAAGAATATACTAACTGTGGAGAAGAAGGGAGAGAAAGTGTTGTTATGAAGAAACAATAGAAAGATCTTTAAATAGGTCATCCAGAAATATGAAGATTGCTTGGATTTATTTTTGCTTTCTTTTGAGAATATGAAGGTAAGAAACTTTCACAGTTACATGTCTCAACAGTTTCCATTCAAAATATAATATAGCTTCAATATTTATCTTTTAAGGGTCTCACGCTTAAACTAAATCCTTAGTGTAAGTTGAGCATCCAGAAGATATTAAGCTGCTACATCTTACTTAGCAATTGATATGCAAGTGTGAAATCTGAATGTACCAAAACACCATGTGGAAAGTGCTGCAATGTAGTTGTTCTGCTGGTCCTAGAAAAGTAATTTGAAGTTCCAATTTAGAAAAATAATTTCAGGGACAGATAAATTTTAAGGTATTTTTTTATCTTTTCAAAAATGTTTTTTGGTTTGTTTTGGTTTTTTACTTTTTAAGCTTCAACAAAAATAAATGTGTTTGATTTTGTCTGAAAGCAAGAGGTAATCATCTAAAGGTTTATCTTTTTTTAAATTTTTTTTTATTCATGGACATAGTGTGAATGATGAGTAGGCACAGACTTATTGCACATGTATGGTTAGGTACGAGAGCCCTGATTAGAATGAGGAACTTGTCTGTCACAAACTACCTACATGGTGATGTGTTGGTTTTATTCGGCAAATCTGACTCATGCTGCTGTGTGTTTAAGTTGTAGTCTATTTGGAAACCTGGCAAGGAAACATTTGTACTTGTGACCTGTGCAGAACATGCCAAAGGCTAGCAGTGTTTCACTTATTTCAAAACAGCCAGGGTACACAAGAGAATTTCTTAACTATTGGCTGCCAAAACAGTCACTATAGGCCTAACTTGCTGATTAAAGAACACAGATACTCACAAGTTACTTTTAATTCTCATAAACTTGACAATATCCCAAAGAATTCAGTGTAGACTGGCAGAGTAAGTAAAAGCCTTAAAATTATGACAGAAATACTGCTTTAAAATATGACTCACTTTATCTGATTAAAAATTATATGTAAATTGGTGGTTGCCCTGATATTGTGTAATGTAATGAGTAGACAAGTTTTCATGCTTTTTCATTCACATCACAGATCGAGACACTTGAGGTGATTAGGTATGGTAAAGTATGCTTCAATGTTAAGATTCCTGTTAATATTCCCTTACTACTCCTTGTAGGTTTCTTTCTACCACTCTTATAAAAATGAAGTGTTATTCATGCATTTAACAAATAAAATTAAACTCCTCAAAACTAACATTATAAAACCAGTAGGAACTGTGTGGTAGTAACCCTAATTTAGTGAGACTTGGAAAACTATGGAGGACATTGTAAAGGTCTAGATAGAAAATGCTAACAGAGTGGGAACTACAGAACTAATATAATTACTTGATTGTCTTTCAACAGCAGGATAAAATGTAATTAGTAAAAGTCCTGCAGCTGTTAGTCACTTTCCTTTTGGTTTTGTTTGTTTGTTTGTTCTACAATATTCTCTTAAGGAAGAAATTCCTTAGTTTTCAAATATAAAATTTAAAAAAAAAAAAAAAAAAGTTTAATTGATTTGGACAAAATATATTCCCAGATATTAAAAATCATTATTGTTTGTAAAAGGCTTAGATAGATGATAAAATCTGAAAGTGTTCTAAAATTTCAAAAGTATAAAGTAAGGAGAAAAGGTGATTGAAAGAAAGGTTATTGAAAGGAGTACAGGTGCATTTCATTAGTCAGTAAAGAAACTACATTGAAGGAGGGGAATAGAGATGGAGAAAATAGTATGAATCACTATTCCTTGAATATATGCTGTATTTCCTAAGGTAAACCAATTCAGACATGCTTCTGTCCTTTCTATGAGTATGTGAATCAGTTATACTAGGATAAACAAAACAATTTGAAAATATACATATATATATTTTTTTTTCTATGCTGGAGTTACTGATAGGCCAATTAAAGATACCAGAGCAGATGATTAAACTGACTGTCCAACAGCACCATTTACTTACTGAACAATACATAATATGATGCCTGAATCATGTTAGAGAAAAATTACACATATGTATTTATTGAGCATTTATGTTATCCTTAAGTCTAGAGTGAAACACAGAGGCATACACTGCAAGTTGGGACAGAACTTATAGAATCATAGGATGGTTTGGCTTGTAAGGGACCTTAAAGATCATCTAGTTTCAACCTCTTTGCCATGGAAACGATTACCTTCTGCTAGAGTAGGCTGCTTAAAGCCCCCTCCAACCTGGCCTTGAACTCTTCCAGGTATGGGGCAGGCACAACATGTCTAGGAAACATGATCCAGTGTCTCACCAATTTCACAATAAAGAATTTCTCCTAACTTATAATCTAAACCTACCCTCTTCCAGGTTCAAGGTCTTTCACCTTGCCCTGTCACTACATGCCCCTGTAAAATGTCTCTGTCTTGTAGGCTCCCTTCAGGTATTGGAAGGCTGCAATTAGGCACCTCTCAAACTTGCCCAGGTCCCTCTGGATGGCATCCCTTCCTTCCAGCCTGGTGACTATACCCCACAGCTTGGTGTCCTTGGCAGTTGCTGAAGGTGCACTCAAACCCAGTGCAAAGCCTGCTGCCATTTTCGAGTGATGTAAAAGGTGGCATTCAGTGTACCCAGTTTACACTGCCATGGTGGTCTGATGCCCAGCAGCTTGGTCAGGCTGAAACACCGCTGAAGGGGCTCAGCACAGTCATACTCTGTGAGCTGCACTCGAGTAGGAAATCAGGTACCTTTGTGGCAAAGATTTTACACTGTGTTTTGAATTCCTTCTTTATTGTAATATCCTGCAAAATTATTTTTCTGACACTAACATTATTAGAATTTGAGGTACTACCATGTACCTATTATTGCTACAAGCAATCTTATGCCAGGAACATTAAGTTGTAGAATTTGCTGACATGAAATATAAAGATTCAAATATTATATTCCTGGCAGTTCAGCAGTTTATTGTCTATGGTTTTATTGTTGACAGCAAATCAGAGACATCTATTGTGTCTGACCTTAGTACTAAGAATATATATTTTATCAATTTACTTGTTATACAATACTTTACTAGCACTAAGCAAAAAAGTTAACATGTTTGCTATAATAGTAAAAGTTATTTTTATCTACCTCATTAATTACAAGAAGATGTTTGAAAAATTATATTTGGAGGATATTCATATTATTAAACTTCCTAGATAATAAGTTGTGGTAAATTTGTCTGTTGATGGGACTGTGGTGTCATTCCATTTATTATAGTGTCAGTAGTGTTGATTTCTCCTTTAGGAGTTTTGTATCTTCATCTTCTTTTTGATGTAATCTATATTTACAGAACAGTCCTTTTGGTTTGGTAAGAGGACTATTTTTCTTTTGATAGTTTCAGGTCTCCTGTCTTTAAGCAATTGAAATGATTAAAAATTTTTAGGTCAGTTTAGAAACTATACTCATGCATAAGAATTAAATAAAAAGAGATATTGTCATATAAAGAAGATCTGTATTTAATGACCATATTTAGTAAGATTTAATTTTATCTAAATTACTGTACATTTGTATGTGTTAGAGAAAGATACAAGTTGAGGTATGACATTTGACATCTGCTGTATTTTTGCTGTGTCACGACATTGTGTTATCGTGATGTTTTGACATTCATTTTGAAGTTTTCTCTATTTCCCCACATGTCACTACTGCCTTCTTTAAGGACATGTCCAAATTAATATATAACCCATTCAAATAATGGTAAATTATCTAAAAAAAAAATGCATTAAAATGGTGAATATGGTGTGTTTCAATAGATATAGAAATTATTTATGTGGGCTTAACACGACCAAATATTCATTAGTTTCCACTTGTAAGTAATTGAGCCTTTTCAACTTTCAAATTTTATTTGATCACATAACATATAATAATAAATTAGATCAAATACTGCTTCTTTTTCTTTCACATAAAAACATGATTGCATCTATATGATTTTAATTTGTGCTAAAATTCAGTGTTCAGACAGAATGAAGTGTTTTGAATTCTCACTATACTAATAAGACAACTAAGTGAAAACTGCCAATATGTATGGACATCTAATTTTGCCAATTTTAGCCAAGTATCCTTGCACAGTATCCAGTGCAAAGATATATTGACATTGTATAAGACATCTAACACTAATTTAATTAAAAAATAAACCCAACAAAATAATTCCTATGTATTTTCCAGGTCTAAAATCAGACTTAACATCTAATTGAGTCCTAAAATATTGCATAAGCTAAATGGCTTCCATATTCATATTCACCATGGGAAGTGATGCATATGTCACAGGAGATTCACCAAAGGATTTGGAGAAGGTGGCTGAGATGGTCATCTGGTCAGCACTAAATAGTAAAATACATGTTCATGCCAAATATAAGAGGAAAAGTTTTATTCCTATCTCAGAATTTTCTCAGGGCATATGTATTCCCTACATAATATCAAAGCGTATATGAAAAGCTTAAAAATTAAGCTGTTCAGGAATTTGCGTAAAAATCTTGGGTTTGGGGAAAATATTGATTTTCTGAGAACAAGATTCTGAAGAACAGACAAGGATGTGCTTTTATACTAGCTTACTGCAGAGAGATGAAAACCATGTGGAAAAATACTGAGCCATCATAGGAAAAGATAGGTGCAAAACTTATCTTGCTCTAAGTTTGTCAGATTCCAGACAGCTGTCTTGAGGGTAAAAACTTTGCATAACCTATTTTATTCACTCACACTGTTGGTTTATTCCACTTTCAGTTCTACTTGAAAACTATCTCCAAACTGTGATCATTTTTTTCTTATCCAGGCAGCCAGTGATGGATCTTTTAAAAATATCTTCTGAACAGTTGCCACTTTGGTAGAATTGTGATGCCAGTCATTGTTTGTTTGTTTGCTTTGTTTGTTTGTTTGTTTGTTTACATGAGTAACCGGTAAAGTTAAAAGTCCGATGTCAATGTCTATATCAGTGCTCTCTGCATTACAGAAATGGTCCCTGAGGACTACTTTGGGAAGTAATCTCACTATTATGCTTTCTCTATATTGAGATTCAATAAATATTTACTGATCTTTGCAGATTTGTGAGATTGATTTACTTTATTGATTATGTTAATTCAATACAAAAATTTTAGAAGATTTGCTGTATACTATTGTCCTTATGTATTTCTGAGCATTCTTATGCTCCATAGTTCTGGTCTACAGAATCTGATTTTGAATTGTTTCTCCCCAGATGAATAACCTTGTACTTTTCCAAGCTGAATCATCATTTTTTCCTGATCATATTTCTACCATCACTTGTTAAATTAGTCCCACTGCTTCTCTCAAAATAGATGGTTTCTTTACATGCTATTCTTTCAGAATGTAGAATTTAAATAAAGGACATGCAAAAATGAGTAATGATTTTTTGATGATATAGTAAAATCTGTCTCTGTTAGATGGGCATAGAGAATGTTTTGAAGTAGTAAACTTATTGAAAATAAATGACCTATACACTAAAATAACATTTTAGAGCTTTTCAAACTCTTTTCTTGCAAAGAGGAATACTAAATATATTTAGTTGCCTCGTTTTATCAGCAACACAGACTGCATAGGTTCTCTGCAAGTACAATTTGCAAAACAGACACTATTGGTGTAGGAAGATGACTGGGGGCAAAATTAAAGAAATATGGGAAGTTATATTCACATTCTAACACACCTTTGGGTGTTCAATATGTGGTAAATGTCTTGTGCCTTCCAGACACATGATAAAAGTGTAGCTCAATATCAGACAGGTTGGCCAGCCTAGTGGTTGTGAGCACACCTTGAAATGACTTAAGGTATATTTTAGAATGTATGTGTCTCTTTGCTTCTTTATTACAGCGTAAGTAAGACCTACTGGAACATTAAAAATTGGCATGTTTTGTTGCTTCTGGAAGAAAATAGATGTTATTATTACAGAGTTGGAAAATGAACCTGTGATATATGGCTTACATAGGTGATACAATTTGGAATGATAAAGTGACTTGATTGTTATAAAACCGTAGCTAAACATGAAGAGATGCAATACTGCAGAGCTTCCTGCTGAAGTTATGACAGGTTATAACAACCTACTGTGCGTAGCCAAGTGCAGTCATCAAAAACCCACATTCTTAGCAGTGGGATTACCACAATTAACTATATGCAGTAGTATTTATGATAAATTCTAAAATACAATTCTGTTACTACTCTTTATTATTTCAGGAGTCATTCTAAGAAAAGTGTATTCACAGAATGAGACTGGATGATGGACACGATCTCTCCTGGGTGGAGAATTTATGTAGCTGTGAACATGCCCTTTCACAGCAGACCAGTAACAGAATGGGTTGTTTTTCACCATATATGCAATATTATCACAATAGTTTCAGTTCTTTCTACCCACTGATTTTGTAATCTAACAATATTCTGTAGCACTTCAGGCATTGAGAAAGGGTTATGATCAGACATATCCTTTTGTTGTTCTTGCTTGCTTTTTTGCTTGCCTCAATTATTACTTAGCAGAGGGAGGTGATGGTGAGGATTTGGAAAGAGTGGCCTTGTAAATCTGGTGGAGCATCTTTCATCATAAATGTCAGTGTGTTTTATATGCTTACCTACAAGCTGGACAACAGACACAGAACTGGGAAGAATTTTTCCCTGAGATTTACCAAGTCTTTTCATTCCAGAAAGTAATGGTCAGAAATACTTTAGTGTTTTTTTATGTTTGTTTTCTGAAATACAACATTCACCTTTCCACCAAGATAATGCAGTTTTTTCCTCACATTTTGATGACTAATGCCTTCTCCATTTTAGGTTTGGTTTATCTAGTTGCAGTGCTTAAAAAATAGAACACTTGAAAATGTAGATTTTTTGTCAGAAATTTCTTCTCAGAAGTTATAAATGAAATAAAATTGCCTGAGTTTCAGGTTAAAAGATGCTGTACCAGAAGTAAAGTGCATAATTCTTTTTCACCCCTATAGAAATGAACATCAAGTATACTTTCAAAGATTAATGTTTTTACAGTCAAGATCCCAGATATCAATTCTGAGATAATTGATTCACAATACGTTGGGTTTGCCCTTACTTTCACTGGGAAGAGAAAAAAAAAATAAATTCTTGTACTTTTCACTTCTGTAACAGCATTCAGCCCCCTAAGATATATTGCATCTATGCCATTATATTTCAAAATGCCTGCCTTTAAAAGATGTTCATACTTAATAACTTGTCCAATCATTATTTTTTGATGCAGTGTCAGACTTGTCATTACTTCTCTAAGCATGTGTTCTTTAAGTCACATGTACTGCTGTTAAAACCAGAACAAAAAAAACCCCAAATAAAAACAAACAAAAAACCCCTCAATCCTCTTTGCCATGGTTTTTGCTCTGTGGTTAATTTATGGATTTATACTGGTCAGTCCAAACAGACAAAAAAAAAAAAAAAAAGACTGAGTAGATTGGGACAAATATCATAGAAAGAGAATCATAGAATCATGATAGTTGGAAGAGACCTTTAAGATCACAAAGTCCAAATGTCAGCACAGCACTACCACTGTAACCCCTAAACCACTAAACCATATCATGCAGTGCCAGATCCAGACATCTCCTAAGTACCTCCAGGAATGGTGACTCCACCACCTCCCTGGGCAGCTGATTCCAATGCCTGCCCACCATAACAGTGAATTTATTTTTTTAAACCATAATTATAATATTTTACTCTATTTTCCCTATTAAACTGTCTTTATCTCAACCTGCTAGTTCTCCAGCTTTTCCAAAATGGACTTCTGTGGTTTAAGGTCAGAAGCACCACGCAGCCACTCCCTGAATATGACTCTCCATCCTCCTCACTATTGTGGAATGGGGAAAAGAATCTAAGTAAAACTTGTATGTTGAGATAAGAACAGTTTAATAATTGAAAACAAAGTAAAATAGAATTACAGTAAGAATAATGATAATAAGAAGGAAATGAATTATACACAATGCAATTGGTCACCACCCACAGACCTCCGTTTCTGCACCCAGCTTGGCCCCCCCTTTCTGAGTAACTCCACCTGGTTTGTGGGGGGATGTGCTGTGGTGTGGAGTATCCCTCTGGTCAGTTTGGATCATCTATCCCAGCTTTGGTCCCTCCCACTGGCAGAGCATGAGACAAGGGAAAAGAAAAAAAAGTCCTTGGCTTAGGGTTAATGCAATTTAGCAAAACCCAAAACATCAGTGTGTTATCAACACCATTCTCCTTCCTAAATCAAAACACAGCAGTGTAACAGCTACTGAGAAGAAATTAACTCTACTCGAGGTAAAAACCAGACAGATGTCAATCCTGAAAGTTAAGTTTGTGCATAAGTCTTTGTAGGCAGAATATATTAGAGTAAACTATATTTGATAATTAGAAGTCTGTTTAATTTAAACACATTTGAAACAAAATATACTGCAAACAAGTTAGATATATATTTTCTAATACTCTATATGGCTTTATAGTAATGTGTGCTTTCATTATAAGAGGCACTAGTAAGAAGGAAACATCTATCCAGAGGGTTGTTAGCATTCCAAACTGTTTAGAATAAGGAATTTAGTGAAGAACTATTTATTATCTTTTTTGATTTTTTTTTTATCAAAAACATAATTCAAAGGCATATTCATTATTCATAACTGACAACTAACTCTGTGTGCTAATTTATTCCATGCTATAGATCATCACACTTTTTTTTCAAAAGGGGTAATATTCCACAGAGTAATATTGTGAACCATCACCTTTTTTAGGTGTATACATTATTGCTATAGCCTTGGGTTGCACAAATTATCTTGGCATTATCAGGCTATTTATTTACCAGCAGGGAAAGTACTTGCTTGCATAATAAAAAATTGTTTCTACTCCCTGCTCTGATCACCATATAATTTATAAACAAGAAAGAAATCAAAGTAATTTTGTTTACACTATGTCTTCTGTCAAGGATCTTTGAACAAATATATGTTCAAAAGTGTTTGTAAAACTTTCTCTCAGACAGCATTCTCACAAAAAGAAAACAGCTCAGATAGAAGTATTTTTGGAAACTAATAACAATGGTTATAAATAATGTCAGAATAAATTTTTCATTTGAAATCCAGCACATATTTGAAGATCACTTTTGTAAGAGCCATTAAGTTTTGACAGTCATTTATCACAACAGCATTCCCCCAACTGTTACCGGGAGTTGTTCTGTGTTCTTAGTATCTTCGCAATGTTTGTAAAGACATTTATCTTCCTTGCAAGAATTTATGCTGCTAGAACATGACCTTCAGCATAAAGTTAACTAACATGATGTTGAGCAAAAGTTTTGAGGTAGTGTAGGCAAGGACAAAGCTGAATTTACAATGTTATCAACTAGCGATGATCCAAACAGAAAGAATCCTTAAGTGTAGGATATACACTTTGCTGATTTTTATAGTTACACAAAACTAGAAGAATCCAACACAAAACACCAAATAAAATGAATTAGTCTGTGCTTTGGGAACCATTTTGTAAAACACTTTCTTCCAGCTCAGAAGTTATTTTCTAAATACTTTATAGAATTGTATTATTGCCAGAACACTTTAACAATGCACAGACAAAGAGTGAGTTAACTACATGTTTTGCTTCATTATGATTTTCCTTTTTTTTCTCAAAATGCCACTGATATAAAAAAACTGCAAAAACATATGCAAATTCCCATTTATCCTTCATGTACAACTTGAGAGGCACTGTGAAGAAAGGACTCTGTGAGGACTGCAATATGCAAACTCAAGAACCACCAATAAGCTCTGAATATGCTTGTTGCCCGCTAATAAGTGTATGGCATGAATCCTGAACATAAAGTTTCTGTATAAGTCCTTGTAGGCAGAATGTACTAGATCAAACTATATTTGATGATTAAAAGTCCATTTAATTTTAAGACAATTTTTTTCTGTCAAACAATTATAGCTGTTGAAAAGAACAGTTCCAATAGGTGCTTTGCCTACAATCTTGTTTTGACTGAGAAATATTTTAATTATTTCATAGTTTATAATGTTCTTCATGCATGGTACATAAGTGGGTGACAAATCAACTACAATTTGTTAAATTTGAAAGATATTAGTAAAAGTTTTAGGAAAACTGTTTGGTAATTGCAGTATGTTGTTTTCATATGTGTCAAAGAATTGTTCTGATCAAAAAAAACCCCAACTGTGCTTTGAAGGAAATAAGAATGTTTTAAGAAATGTTTTGAAATACTTGGGGTTTGGGGTTTTTTATACTAAAACATATATAAAGTAAAACTGCCCTTTTCTTTTTTTTTTCAAAATGTTCATACACACATGAATGTGTATGAGTATACCTATGAACATACAGAGAAAAAAGAAAGAGAAAGATATTTATGTTTTTCTTCAGAATTGAACCAGTTTCTGAAATTCTAAAATATTTTCAGAAATAGGGTCTGTAAGCTGTGATGGTCACACAGCTCTAAAATAAACTGGACAGGTATTGTAGGAATGAGGGCTAAAGCCATGAGATATGCCATGAGATATGCGGTGAAGGGATTGCTGTTGGCATGATGGCATACTAAGGAATGAAAGGTTATCAGGCTGAAGACCAGAAGGCCCTTATTGCTGTAATAAGCCAGGTGGAAGAGGGAGTAATACCAATCTGTCATCATTCTGTTCCACTCTCGTGCAAGGTCCATAGCCTTTGTATTCTTCGTCTTTGTAACTGGATATGTCTCACTTACATATAAAGTGTCTGTCCATCCACGGCTCCTTACCCTTATTTTTGAGAGCACCAAGAAGATATTTGACTACAGAACTCTACTTCTCATAAAAGTATAAATTTGGAGTTTGAAATCTTCCATGGATGAGAATATGATACCCTTTTAGGCAAGTCCTCTCTCCTCCCCAAAGCAGGAATACCTCTTTGGTGAGATTTCCACCTTCAACTATGTCAGAGCATACCCAGGAACACTTGCACATACACTTATATTTTGTAGGTCTAGTGCATTTATCACCAGTACTTTACTAAGAATCTATAAACTGTTTCTTCAATAAACTTCACTATTCAGGAATCTGTGACAGTGAAATTTCTTACTAAACCTGACCAGACTTACAGCGCCAACTTGATTCTAATTAGAAGTTAAGTCCAGACACACCCAGCCCTTCTGCTCTCTGAGAACCAGCTGGAATGCAAGGGAGTTTATTTTCTGCCAAATGTCTATACTCTTAACACAACAGGTGTGCAGGCCACAACTGAAATGACTTGAGAGTCTGAACAATGTTGCAGACAGACCTTGTGACAAAAATCTTCATGTGGCGGGGTGGGGCTGCAGTCATCCTCTCTAATGGCCCCAGTTTAAATAAGCTCTACGTGCCATGGCAAGCTGAGAATTCAGCTAAGTTGTTAATACCTTGTGAGTTGGGGACATGTACAGCAGGGATGAAGCTAAAAGTCTTTTCTGCATCTAAGTAATATACCCCCATCTGTCTTCTGACAGTTTTAATAACTGTTCTTTTGCATACTCCAAAATCAGTCTCTTACACTTGAGCTTGTATGGGATGCCTAGGGACTTTCAATTGTCATATTTAATTTTGAAAGAAAGAATTGGCACCAGATGTTAATAAATGTAAAAGTATCTATAACTATTAAAATGGCAGAAATAGAATACCACTAAGTTCAAAACAGCTATGAAAACGTGATGAAATGACACTTTCTTCATAGAAACGTTAGAAAAACTAATTCATCAAAATAATTATTAAATACAGTTTGAAAAACATGTCAGCAGTTACTGGTAGATCATAAAACTCTAAGGACCTGAATGAAATTTTTCTTAGTTCTGTCTGAACATAAAATGAAATTCAGCCCTTCCAGGACATTTTAAATGACTTCTGGTAGAATATGCATTAGAAACAACATGTATCTCTTGAATTTGGAGCTAAAATTACTTCAGAATAGTTGTTGGGGTTTTTTTTGTTGTTTGTTTGTTTTTTTCCTGATACCAAATTTAAGGGGTATAGCATTTTCACTGTTTTATGAAGTTAATGTCTGTAACTCCTTCTTCAGGCTATTTTAATGTTTTCTCTAGCCCCTGGGTAGTCCTTTTTTCAGGGAAGGGCCTGGGGCAATGCCCTATGAGGTTTCCAGAAGCAGACTAACTTACTTGGATCTTGAGTCCAATTAAGAGCTTTATCTTTGCTTAGTGAAGTGACATTCAGCAGGCTCCTTCTCCTGAGACCCTTTAGTGAAAGTGTTTCTTCTGTATCTTAAATGCTCTCTAGAACTTCATCGTCCCACATTTACTTAGTATCCTCTCAGCACAATTTCTAAGTACTGCTTTAACAAGGATACTACTGATGATACCCTGGACACCATTTATCACTAAAATAGAGTGACTTTCATCCATTCTGCTTAAAATTGCATTCTAATTTAAATCACTCACAGATTAGATCAGCTGATAAAGTCTTGCTACTGTCACTTCTAGTACAGTTTGGCCTGTAAAAAAAAAGTATATTTGCTAAATTTGCTGCTTGAGTTCACAAGTAGTAATGATACAGAACGTTGGTAATGATTTTGTCTTCTGTCCTGTATTGTCAGCATTAATTACACATCTTTTCTATGCTTGATTATTTTCACTGTAACTCTGTTAAAACAGGCACATTTTTTGAGGAATTTTTCCTACACGTGGTACTTCCATGATGATAGCTACCTTGTGAGATGGGCTATGCCTTTAATTTCTTGTACTATCACAGGGTGGCTGCAAACCACCACAGCCCCTTTCTTGCTCTGTGATGGAACCTTGAGGCATCTGAGTACCATTTGCCTGGGTGCAGTGATACCTAGGCAGGAGTAGGGCCCATGAAAGACGTCATCCATGGGTAGGCTGGTACTGCCACCAGATCTGCTGTGTTTCACCACTGACTCCTGGACTACTCCTGAGAAGGAGTATTTCAGGTGCAGGCACAACACATCACGGACAGCCTGTGATGGCAAGTTGAAGGCTCCTTATGTAGAATGTGAAGATGTGCAGTAATAAATTGTCCCATTCTCCAAAATACCATTCACTGTCATCTTTTCAGATGAAATCATGAATCCTTAAGAGAAAGATGCAATCCATAAGGGTTTAGGTGTATGGCATAGAAAATAATAAGCATTAGTTGAACTATACCTGTTGAGTGCATGTTAGCTGGCACACAAATTTGCAAGAAAACAATAGCTACTTATTATGTTAATCATTCTTATGCAAGTCATGCACATTCCACCTCATTCTTGTTCAGAGCCAACCCTTAGATGCATGCAGCAGCTCAGCTGGCCTAAGATTATTCAGCTTTGTGCTAGAATCCTCAAACAGAATATTACAAAATGAAAAAAAAAAAGGAGATAATCAGTCTCCAAAAAAAAAAATGCAACGTTTGTGGGTATATAAGTAAGCTCTTACAAATCCCCACCAGCTTAAGTAAGGTTCTGAGAAGATTGAGGCTTCTGTCCTACCACAGCTTTTTTGAATCGAAAAATGAGCTATGTTCATCGCAGTTCAGTTATTTTAAGCCAATATTTTTATTTGCAGGTGTTGCCTGTGTGGCCAGAAGATTAAACTCTCTAAGTCTCCTATGTCTGTTTGAAGGGATATATGAATAAATTTTGTGTTGCTTAAGTTTGTCACATGGCCTTCTACTAAGAATAAACTCTAGTCTAATCTCTAGTCTAACAAAAGACCTTTTATTGATTTACCCTGGAACTGCATCCTTGCTTTCAGCTGAGTGCAATATGATAAAGCATAGGTTTAGCTCATAGAAGGAAGCCACACAGGAATCCACTCACCAAGGTCATAAGCTCACCATATGTGGCTTCAGAGTAGATTTTTTTTTTCAAAGCTAATTGGGCTTAGAGCTAGGCTAGTGATTACACATCCTCTTAATCACAGGTAAAGATGCATTTCAAGCTGGGAGTCATGCCTTTACACCTACTCTTGCATAGTGTTTTTCCTGCCAGAGCTGCTACTCATCTCCTAGACTGGCATGGTGCCTTCTTGCAAATTAATTGAGGACTTGCTGAAAACAGAAATGCCAGGCAATTATGTGTTTACAAAAGAAATCTGCATTTTAGTACAGATGCCAATTCATTATAAAGAGCTATTCCATGAGTGTAGCATCAAAACAGTTACAATGGGACCTTTTTGAGCTGCAAACATTGATATTTCTTTTAAAACTGCCACTTTGAATACCTTAAGAAAGACTAATATAAATTTCAGGGAAATACATATTTGCAATCAAGATAGATTTTGCTCTTGGTCTTCAGTTTACTATACAATGCCAATGAACAGATTTTCAAAAATCACTGCTATTTGTAAGAAAGAGATTTTGTCATTGTCAGGCGACACTCTATCATAACTTAACATGATTTAACCAGGTGGTCAGGTGTGTCACTCCCAGAATTGAAACTGTTGAAAAGAAACTATATACAGATTTTTTTCATGCAAGTGCCCCCTGAATTTTTTATTCAAGTTAAAGGTGATTTGAGCAAATGGAGGAATTTAATAAAGCACTTTTCAGAGCTAATAATTAGCCCCATTTTGGAGTACTTCATAATGGGAATAGTAAAACATATTATGGCATAAATTTTAGAATATTTTGATTTTGGTAAGTGTCAAAAAAGATAAGACCTACTGGGCTATTACATGAGTGACAATGTCCTTGGTAGCAAGATTCAATATGTGAAATAAGGATTATGTAAATCACATGGGAGGTAACAGACTGCAGCTGAGGTATGGTCTATTACACTGTACTGGCTGAACAAAAATTTTGATAGTTTTGGTCAGAAAAAAGTCTAAGATAAAAGATGTAAAAATTTATTTTTTTTAATTTTTAATAAGATAACATTTATTTTTATTAATTCAATGAATCTTTATGAAGTTCTTTAATGTTTGAATAGTGACCAAAATATGTGTGGTAGTAATTGTGATTTCTGGCATGAAAATACCTCTTATCATTGAAAAGGTTTTTGCTTTCTTGTAAAGCAAACAGTTATGTACTGGGCTTTCTCAGCAAGCCTACTGGTGAGAAGCAGGATAAGATGTCCTGACAACTATTCTGCATTCCCGAGTTAAAAGCACAAATTTTTGTTTAAGTAAAAATGTCCTAATGGTTCTCAACAATGGTGTTGTTGTTAATGTATAAAAAGTATGTTTCTCCTTTTACTCTTCAATCTCATGCTTCTAGAACACTTGTCTTAGTTCGAGGGGAGAACTAAGATATCTATGTTGGCCAAGAAATAATCCCTCTCCTTTAAATTTAGAAAAC
>JAWWTY010000077.1:133954856-134013115 GCA_035222235.1 Margarornis squamiger
TCAGGGGAATGGCAGGAGCAGATGCCGGGTGAGCTCCCGTGGGGTCGGTGACAAAACCCAAAAAAAGGCAGCAGAAACCCAGCCTCTGCAGAAAAACAGTCATGTTCTTCTTTCCCCGCAGTAGTCCGTGGTGTCCACGGGTGATTGGTGAAGCCAGAGAACAAAAGACACAATCCTGGTCCCTCAGTGACGCCGGACCTGGTGTGTGTGTCCCCGTCCTCTGTTCTTCCACACCGAGCCGGTGAACTCCTGATCTGCTCAGAAAGCGCAGAAATGCTGACCCTTTCCCCCTGCCCCGAGCCAGTCTTTCTCTTCCCCTCTGGCCTGGGGAGAGATCAGAACAAAGGCTCTGGCTAGAGCTGTTAACATCAGGACATGCGTATCCATTGTGCCCTTTGTTAAACCTCTTTATTGACACTAAGGCGTTGGCTTCCAAGCTTTTGGAAGGAATTTCAACTGAGTTTTGAAACTATAGCAACACTGAATCAAGGACCAGTTCCTTGGCCTATTTTTGCACCACGTATTTTTTTGTCCAGTAAAATATTTTAATACCTAAATGTCAAACTTAGATGAATGATGTCCAAACGCAACATTACAATGTTAAAAATCCCTGCTTATCTGTTACATAATTTATGTGTCTGCTTTGAAGTTAAAGGTAATTCAGAGGCTTCGGACTTGTGATTTTGCATACACTTAAAGCTCTCACTAAAAAATATTGTGCAAGACTAAGTGATTGATTGTTAACTGAGTCTGAATTCCTTCTCAGGTCTAAAAGAAGTATATAGCATCAAATCATATAGAAGCTTGATTTTGGAGACCTGCCAAAATAAAGAAAAAGGTGCTAACAAAATCAGACATGAGGCCCTGAAGTTTTCCTTGCTGTGGATGGCCTTTATTTAGGAATATGCTGTTTGAGGTGCTCACTCAGAAACAGGAGATATAGCTGACTTCTCCTCTTGTTATTTTCAACCTGCTGTTCCTCATTAACAACCCTCATGTCCTGTTTCCCAGACCCTTCACCAGCTTTGTTGCCCTTCTCTGGACATGCTCCAGCATCTCAGTGTCTTTCTCGTACTGCTTGGCCCAAAACTCATTACAGACCTCATCAGTGTGTGCACACGCAGACAGTCACTGTCCTACTCCTGTTGATCACATTTTCCTAATACAAATAATTGCTAAGTCCCAAGGTTTTATCTCATGTGGTTAAATACATTTGAATTTTAAACAGATGTTTGTCTGCCCATGAAGCGTTACATAGAAAAACAAAACACTAATGCAGAAGTATCTTCATTTGCCGCAGTGTCAGAACAACACTTCATGAGAATGGATGAGAACACCATTTACTGAGTTTTTGTGGAAAGGGAGATGATTTAGGCAAAATACTGGCTAGTAAGGTTCTATGAGTATTCTTCTGAAGTAGCTAAATAATGCAAACTGAGATTGCTACATCCCTATTCCTTTTCCCTCTATTGCCCAGGCTGTGGTGTATCTCCCCCTCCTGAGCAGTTGCTGAGAGTGGTGCAAGAAAGATGATGGAGGTCTGCAGATAGACAGAAAGAGTGGTGATCCTGATTTTAAATCAGTAAGCTGCCTTCTAGTGACATGCTTAATATTTGAGTATTTTCTTTTGTCTTCCTGTGCTGCCTCATTGCAATGAACAAGCTCCAAGGCTCAAATAAGGGAATATTTTCTGGTTAGCTTAGGAAAACATTACGTTAAGAAAACCCAGTGTGAAATGTGCTATGGTTCAAATAATATCACACTGACTCATATAGCTAAGTATGGTGAAAAGATTTCCCTCAGCTGATAAAAAACAGACTGGAAGTTAAATTTCTCCTCTATTGTTTAATTTCTTAAGTAACTAATTATTTATTATAACTTCTAGCTAGGAACTGGAACCATTTAATGAATTAGATACAAACTTGAAGCAGTTGGTTTCAGTCTTTGCCTTTTCAACAAGTAACAATTTGAATTGTTTCACTTACTGTGGCAGTAAGCCTCAGAAGATGAGAAAGCTACACCATAATGTTTTAAAGTCTTAGGTTTATTCCCTTGTAAATGAGGTCTGCCACTGTCTTTGTCTGTTCACAAAGAACTGACTACACCCAAATTAGTATGCATGGAGGTGGCCAGACTGGTTTGGCCCAAGCCTCCCCTGCCCCCTGTCCCTTGCTCCTGTTGTTAACCCTTTTCCTACCCTCTGTCCCCCAAGGTCCAGGATGTGACCTCACTTCCCCCCTGGGACCCCTATAAATACCCCTGCACATGGGAATAAAGTCCTCTTTGCTTCCTGCCCTGCTGCCCGTGTGTGTGGTCCCTTCTTTGGATATCTCTGGGACCTCGTGGACTTGGCGGGTGGGGGGGAGGAGTGGAGAGCATTCCAACCAGGCTGCTGGAACTTACTCCTTCTTTCCAAGGGAAGACATGAAATTCAGGTTTGTTTGGGGATTTATTTTTTTTTTGTTTTGTGTTTTGTTTGGGGTTTTTTTGGTGTTTTTTAAACATACTGAGTTTAGGAGGACATTTAAATGGAATTTTGCTTATTAAATATGAAGTGCTCAAGCCTGCAACTCTATATAAATGCTGCTTTGTAGAATGTCAGAAGGCTGAAAGCTTTCAGGGACCTAAGTTTTTATGTCTGTTTCAGAAGAGAAATGGAAATATGAACATTGTTTTAGAAGCAAAGATGTCAATCCAATGTGAAATTGGGAAATCTAAATCTGTTTCAGTCTTCTCCTTGTAGAGCATTGGGATCTGTACTAAGATGAGCTGTACTCCTTGGGTCTGACTCGTGTCAGAACTTTGCAAGTCAAAAAATTCTGATGAGTAAAAACACCTATTCCAGTGGAATTTCAAAAATAGAACATCTCTTATTTTTGCTACTCTTTTGCAATTTTTTTTCTGAGGAAATTTTTTTTTTCTAACCCATTCTATACAGTAATGTCCTTATATAAAAAAAGCAGAAATAAGTTTAAACAGTGACATGCTCACTTAGCATTTCAAAACCTGTTGATAGTCAAAGAGCCAAGGTATGCTCTAATTTCTGTGAAACAGAAAGGAAGAAATTGTGTTTAGTGTAGTAAAACAATTGCACCAATCTCAAAGTACAATAACCACAATATAAAAGTTTTGTACTTTATCATTTGTGTCATAGGTTGTCATAGTTTTCTCTAAATCTTACTAATTTGATTATTTGTGTTGCCAGCAGTCAAATTGATGAAGATCTTATACTGATGAAAGTTAGAAGAAATATTTGATATTTATTGAGAAATGGGACTAGGACAGGGAGGTACCACAGACAGATTTGCTGAAGTAAGTTTCTGATGAAACCTGTTTCTGCAGCCATTTCTGATCACACTTAGTTCATGGAGTTCTTCTGTCTGGGGAAAATTCAGAATCTTTTACTCTATCATAAAGTATGAGACAAGTCACTTAGTGATCCATCACAACATCTTGCCCTGAACAAGAGGATTTACACAGCTGGAAACTGCTTCAGCTACACAGCTTATACTTCTGAATCTCAGTTAAATGCAGATTTTTATTTTTTTGTTTTCCTTATGATAGATGCAATTCTGTTTATCAACTAGAGAGATCAACTGTTATAACCATGCTGAAATAATTTTATTCTACAATCATTTTCTCCATAATTTCCTCTTAATAACTACTCTCTTCTGCCTTGTTAACACACACTAGTGAGGGTGACCTATGACTGCAATTATATGTCTCTTTTGGCCTTTTAATGACTACACCACAAAGGAGAAAAGTACAACTGCTAAACTAGAATAGAAAGTTGTTCTAAAATACCTATGATTGAACATCTTCCATAGATAATCAACCATGCCGGAGCAATTATCTGAGGAAGATTAAAGTTTTAATTAAAATAATTAAGACATATCAAAATAATTTGCCACAGAACACACACTGAGTATCATGACACTTGTGAGCAATGTTCTCTTATCATATGCAAATCATAGAAATAAGGACTATTGAGATAATTTCTGGTTTTCACTGATCTGATTAAGCATTTTGATTTCCATCTCATGGCCCCTCAAAACAGTGTGTTTCTCAAAGTTTATTTTTTTTTTTATGCTCAGCCAATTACTTAATAAATAACTTCCCAATTATCATAAATGTGGTAGCAAAGTCCACATTAATATATGTGTTAAGTTTCTGTGTGGTGTGTCAAAGGTAAAGATATGAGAACACTTTAACCAATGAATAGTTTACTATAGCAGTTAGCCTCTTATAAGAAAATAAATTTTCATAATAAGGGAAGATATATACAAAATCAATTATTATATGTGTTTTACACAACTGAACTATGTATTAAAAAAGTGCATTAAAAAATATAAGCAAGACCAGAAACTATTCAATGAAGCCAATGAAAGCACTTCTAAAGAATCCAAGTAAAACCCATAAAATTGATGGAACAATGTCAGTCTTATGGTAGAAATTGAATGAGACCTACCTGTTTTTAAAGTCCTTTCAGCAGTCCTATGATTCTACTGAAAAAAGCAAATTAATGGAATCTTAACTAATGGGTGTTCACTGTGTGTTAGTGACTGGCTGAAAGTAGGTAAAAAGAACAACTGTATTTTACAAGCAAAATAAAATAAAAGTTTCAGTAACCAAAATAGGGAAACCAATGTAGCATGCATCAAGTCGCTGAACATGTAGGTTGTTTTTTTGTTTTTTTTTTATGTCAGCAAGAAGAATTATTTCTGGTCTCGTATTTCTTCATAAAAGTGATATATGGTGGTCATAGAGAGACTGAGCACAACATTCCAGAAAATATTTTCATGTATAGTTCATTTAACACCTTTCCAGTATTTTAAGGGGTTCAATACTGAGTGGGGTACTGTTAATGCCTCCATCATACAGATTAAAATTGAATCAAATAAAAATGAAATGCCTTGCTCTTAACCCCTGACATTATTCATTACTGTGAATACAGCTTTGTCCCCAGGGATCAAATTCAGTGTAGTATGAAGTAATAGTTACTTCTTTACCCATTTGTCTCTACTGTGGATGATCGATTTCCTAATGGTTGTTCAGAGCACAGAGAGAACATTGTAAGTCAGCCTGACCATGAAGAGCCTTTGCCACAGTTCACTGACATCTATTAACTTCAGGAGGTTTTAGGTCAGATACCATTCTCTATAGAAGAGTTGTTAAATAGATACTGCCAAGTTTTGTCTGTCTTTGGCATAACAATAAAGCTTTGCATAAGCTTGGAAGCTGTAAAAACTTCGGGGAACAACTTTCATAACATCTTTACCAGTCTAGACTATGAAGCTCAGGGATCTCAAGAAAAAAATCTGCTATTGATGATAAGTTACTATAACACAATAAAATAACCATACATCCCCAACTTGCAACTGGTGAGAGGACAAATATATGTGATTTGCACTCTTTGTAATGCCATCAGAGCATGCCATATATACTATATATAGGGCAGTCAGAATACGCTTCAAAAGAAGGGTTAAAAAATGCAGTTGTTATACCTCGTTCACTATAGTATAATTCTCTAGCACCTACCATATAACATTAGGTAATAAAGAGCTAATAGGGAATGTGGATGTTTCATCTTTGTTTCATCAGTTTATTCTAGAATCACAGGGAAAATCTGGGTTTCAGTACATTCTGGTCATTATGTTGCCTAATATAAGAAAGATAAGACTATGACCTTGCAATGAATCTATCATTGCTATTAGAAGATTTCCGATTTGCATTTCACCCGTTCCTCGCCGATCTGTTGTCTGTTTTATGTATTTTTTTCTTCTTGCTTCTGTTCAAGGAACAGGGATTTACTTAGTATGCAGCTTAAACAGAAGAGTGTGAAAAGACCAAAGAATTACATTTATTTTTCTCCCATGCACACTGCACTCTTATGCTAAGACAATATGTAGAACAACAAACATTAACATGTTGCTTTTTTCTAGGAATATTTTCTCGAAGGGGGCTTAGTGAGGCCACACCTGGAGTGCTGTGTCCAGTTCTGGGCTCCTCAGTACAAGAGAGAGATGAAGCAAATCTAGTGGAGGGTAACAAATATGATTAAGGGATTGGAGCCAGCAGTATGCCCAGGTGGCCAAGAAGACCAATGGCATCCTGGCCTATATCAAGAATAGTGTGGCCAGCAGGACCTGGGAAGTGATCCTTCCCGTGTACTCAGCTCTGGTGAGGCCACACCTTGAGTACTGTGTCCAGTTCTGGGCCCCTCAGTTCAGGAAAGATTTTGAGGTGCTGAAACAGCTCTAGAGAAGAGCAATGAGGCTGGTGAAGGGACCTGAGCACAAGTCCTATGAGGGGAGGCTGAGGGAGCTGGGGTTGTTTAGTCTGGAGAAGAGGAAGCTCAAGGGTGACCTTATCACTCTCTACACTCACTACCTAAAAGGAGGTTGTAGCCAGGTTGGTCTCTTCTCCCAGGCAGCCAGCAGTAGAACAAGAAGGCACAGACTTAAGCTTTGCCAGGAAAGGTTTAGGTTGGATATTAGGGAGAAATTCTTTACAGAGTAATCAGGGATTGGAATGGCCTGCCCAGGGAGGAGGTGGATTCACCATCCCTGGAGATGAGACTGGATGTGGCACTTAGTACCATGATCTAGTAATCACAGTAGTGTTGGATCAAGGGTTGGACATGATGATCTCAGAAGTCTCTTCCAAGCCAGTTGATTCTATGATTCTATCTCTCTTACCAGGAAAGGCTGAGGGAGATGGGCCTGGTCAACCTCAAGAAGAGTGGGGACCTTATCAATGTCTATAAGTAACTGAAGAGAGGTCTCAAAAGGATAGAACAAAGCTCTATTCTATGGTACCAAGTAATAAAAGAAGAGGAAGGGGACAGAAAGTGATGCACAGGAAGTTCCACCTGAATATGAGGAAGAACTTCTCTATTGTGCATATGACCATGCACTGGAACAGACTGCCCGGAGAAGTTGTGGAATCTCCCTCCCTGGAGATATTCAAGAACCATCTGGACACAATCCTGTGCCATGTGCTCTAGGATGACCCTGCTTGAGCAGGATGTTTGGACCAGTTGACCCACAGTGATCCCTTTCAGCCTTACTCTTTCGGGGATTCTGGAATATATGAGTACATTCATAAATAAATTATGTATATTTTTTTTGCAACATCTTCATTCACTGATCTGGAAGCAAGATGATCAACATAAACCTTTTTAATTATCTTCTTTTAAGCATGTTTACTTTCTAACATATCAGGGAGGTTTTTTGTTTTTTCTAATAGGTGGTATGTTTTCCTCAGCAAAGATAACGTTAATGCAAATCCTTTCTCTATTTGCATAAATAAGCATTTTCAAAGTAGCCCTACAAAGTATAAACTTCATGGTGTAATAAATATTTTAATTTTTCTTGTATATATCCTTTAAGGTTCAGATCTAGGGAGAGCACCCAATGGAATTGAATTCTGAAAAAGAAAAAAAATCTTTAATTACTATTCAGCGTATCATTTATGGGTCAGTGGTAAAGAAAGGTGCCTAGGGAATCTATTCTGCATATGTTTATTGGGTGAAATGTTATGCTAGTTTTAAAATAAACCTTTTCATTTAATCTTTTTAATTAATACAGTTGTAATACTTGGGACATCTGAGCATTCTGCAGATCTTAAGGCCATATATCTGTGATCATTTGTGTGCAAATTTAAATGAACTTGTGTAACCTTATTGTTTGTGTTATTAGGCTTGTAAGTCTTGATTACATCCAGGATATCTATTTGAGACAGTCTAGGTACTTAGCATTCTCTGCAGCAGATATTTGGTGCTGCAGTTCCTTTCCTCAATCAGATCAGTACTGCTGTAGTTACCAGCCTCTGTTTTGTGATGCCTAGCCCAGCATAGAAAAAGTGAATATGTCATGATTTCAAGTTTAAATAGTATTCACTGTATTTCCATATGCTTATATTTCTGGTGTCATGTAGGAATGAATATTATTAAACGGCACTGTTATAGTTTTGAAGAGAAACAATAGAACTTTGCCTAATTATCCTTGTACAAAAAAAAAAAAAAAAAGTAAAAAAAATTAGCTATAAAGTGAAACAGTAAAAAATGAATAATCATTTTCTTTCCTTGAAAGCTAGTCTCAAACAAGAATTTACTTAGATGTTAGAGGGTTCCCATTAACCCTCATCTTTTCTGTATAGTCCCGGGGAACTTTGAATGCCTTCAGATTTAACAGCATTCACAGCAGATTCCTGTGGCTGTGCTTTCTTTCAACAGTTAATCTCTCTTTTAATTAAAAAGAAATCACTGTGTCATTACAGTTAATAACAGCATGACAGCATGACAAATTTAACTTCTGAACTTTTACAGTTCTCAAGACTAGCAGTGTTGTTTCCACTGCATGAACTTAATCCATTATGTGTGGATGTTATCGCTCTCCACAATTACCTTAGAAGAGATGGTAGTGAGGTGGAGGTCAGTCTCTTCTCCCAAGTAACAAGTGATAGAACAAGAGGAAACAGCTTCAAGTGGCATCAGGGCAGGTTTAGATAGGATATTAGGAAAAAATTCCTTACTGAAAGAGTTGTCAAACGTTGGAACAGGCTGTCCAGGGAAATGGTTTGAGTCACCATCCCTGGAGATATTTAAAAGATATGTGGATGTGGCACCTGGGGACATAGTTTGGTGGTGGACTCGGCACTGCTGGATTAACAGATGGACTCAATGAACTTAGAGGTCTTTTCCTAATTTGTTCTATGATTTTACGATGAGGAAGGAAAATTCTGTAAGAAAGCAATGCAGGTAACTAATTTCTGCAGACAGAATTGCTAGTGTGCAGCTTTGTGTTTATTTCATAATGTAGACTACAGTCACAGAGCAGGTAAATGAAGCATGAAGTATGATGCATATGAGTCATTAAAATACAAACCCAATTGCTTAACATTTTAGAAACTGAGATTAGCCTGAAAGAAAATGTGATAGATCTGTTTTTAGCAAAAAATATTGATGAATAGGTCCTGTGACTTTTGTTTTTTCTTCCAATTAAAGACTTCTTAGAAGTGCAAGGAAATACAGGTAATTGAACTGAATTTTAATAGGAGTATTTTTCTACTTCCATGTGGGATGATGAGTTCCCAATAGTTTCTTAGTCCTGCGTAAAACAAACAAACAAACATAGTGACAACTGTGGGTAAAAATAAATGTTATTTAAGCATAATTTCGAGATGGAGTAGAAAGTTCCCCATGAATAGTTGTGCAACAAAATAGACAAAGAAATTTCCAAAACAAAAATTATCCTTTCTTATAAACAATAGATATGTACATGGTGAACATTTGAAGATATTTTAAATGTTACATCTTATGGCTGTCACTTGGTGACTGAAAACTGTTGAAGTTGAATATTAATTTATGCATATTTATATAAATCAGCTAGGGAAATAAAGACAATGTTGATGGGAGTTTTGAAGACTGACAAATCAAGACAGTTTTTTAACTTTAAAACTAAACCTTTTTAATTAAGTTCAGTAACATCACAGATTGTACTAGTGCTTAGTTCTTTCCTTTTACTATTTTCCTTTCACTATTACACCAACAACTGTTAGTCTTTAATACTTGTATCTTAAAATTCATCATGTGTATACAATCCATAAAGCTGATGCTGTGCAGTAAGCACTGATGACTGCAGCTGGTGATGGTCGCTGAGGTCAAGGAGATCAGTCATAAGCTTTTTTAGGAAAGAAGTAGGAACAAAGGCATCTTGCATTTTATTTTAGTTGTTTTCTGATGTTATTGTGGTACTTGATTTCCTCCAAAAATTGGGAGGTTTGTTCCCAACAATCCTTGTCATGTGTTTTTTTTTTTTCAAAATCACTCATTGTTCCCATGAATTTGGCAGGATGCCTTATCATTCACTGTTCCTTGTGCTAGTCTTGTCTTGCACTTTTCTATTACTTGGATGTTTCTTATGTACTAGTATGTGCAGCTTCGCATCTTCCATGGTCACATTGTTCACATACTTATGCATAACCTATTACCTTGTGTCTGACCTTTTTTTTTTTTGTTTGTTTTGTTTTGGTAATGTGTTAATACACTGTCTCTAATGAAAACAAGAAGAAGAGCACAGACTACTTAAGTGGCCTGATGGAGGCTAATTTTGAAGTGCTGTTTATTAGGCCTGAGGAAACTCTCTCAAACACATGGGTTATTTAGTCACACACCTGTATATTGATTTAACAAATCCCTTACATTAGGGACAGATAGAAGAGTATTTTCTTTCCTCTAGTGCCTGGATTTGATGGATGAAGGTGAATTGGCTGAAGATTGATTCAAAAGGAATTTGAATGTATATTACAAGTCTATTTGACACCAAATTTGGAGAAAATGTTTCTTTTATGTTTCTTTTTAACAATGAAATTATTTCAAGTAAATTACTATTCTATATGTAGACTGTAGTGGTAGTGAAAATGGCATTTCTTTCTGAAAAAGATTTGATAGCCTGAAATTCTTACATTAAATTTCAGCCTCCTTGGTTTGACCCATATGTTTCTTTCTTAGAATTAGACTTTTCCATTTTCCATAAAAATTGGAAGTAGCAATATATTTTGTCTAGTTAATTCCACCTGTATCGTGTTTATCTATGAATAACTATGCTAGCTTTTCAGCATTTTCAGTATGATAGTTGCTGAACACTTTGTAGTCTTGCAATCCTTAAGATGCAAGAAACTGATTTTATTATTATGTGGCAATGAAGTCTGACAGAGTTAACTGAGCTTGAAGTTCTCCAAATGTCAGTTTCTGGCTCTTCCTGCTTTGGGATTAGGATCAAGGTATTTACAGAAAATCAGTGTCACCAAGATCATGTTAAAACAAAAATTAATTCTTTGACTTCAGATTGCTCAAAACCAGCTCTAGTTGATTTTTCAATTTTTTTTTTATTATTATTTATTTTTTTTCAAGGTGCATTTTGTTATGAAGTTCAGTTATGCAAATGATTCTTCTGAGATGAAGTGGTACATAAAAGATTTAGACTTTGCTCTTATTAAGAGAAAATTACTAAGTACATGCTGCATTTCTGATCAGCTAATTTGAAAAGTCTGTTGCACTAACCAGCTATGATTTTTTCAGCTATGAAATATTTATTTTTTTAAATTTTGTGAAAACAAAAGTCTCAGAAGAACAGAGTAATTTATGAATAATTGTTGTAGCTCCCACTGTATGTGTGGAAGAATTAAATTTTATTAGAATAACTGAAAAACTATAATATTATTACACATATCAGCATTTCACATCTCTAATACTATGTAAATAAAGTATCAACATAAATTCTTACTGGTGATGTATTGATGAAGATTGGTAATTTTTACAGAATTTGAACATTTGAGCTTTTACTATTTTTCTTTTCCTTTTTTTTACTAATGTGTTTTAGCTATGGCAAAGCTAGTGCTATCTGAGTACTTCATTTAAATTTCTGATTTTTGAATTTTATCTAGCAGAACAATGAGAAGATTAATTTTAATATTTAAATATATTAATATACAATAAAGTTGTATGAATGGTTATCTGATATAAGGTTTCAGGATGGGAAAGCAATTGAACATATTTCAAAATAAATTTCCATTTTTGGAACATCTGCGCTAGCAAAGCCATGATTCCTTAACTCCCTCAACTCATCATAAATCTAGAACTGTCATAGCCAGATAGAAAATGCAATACTTGGGTAAAATATTTCCAATTAAAACCGCACTGGAGGTATTTTTGTTGTTTTCAAAATTATGCTTTTTAATCATCTAGAAATCGCTGGACTTTCTCCAGTTTTGAAATATTTTTTAATCATTTCCCCCCCCCCCGGAAATTATTATTTACTGGATAAAGTACTGCATAGCTTTGCTAATAAATGCCATACCAATATACAGAACTACTGACTTCTTCAGTTATTTTGGGTATTTTATGAATTAGGGAAATAGATTGAATATGTAGGAATTCAGGTAAAGATTTACAAATTGCAAAAAAAAAGTGCAGTTATTAGCACAGCTGTGATTGAAGGACTAGTTAAAGTGAGACACTTGCGTTAAGAATGAATTTTCTGGTAGAGGAGTATTTCAGTGACTGGTTTGAAGAATGTGGTGCTGGGTTGCTCTGTGGATGTTTTTTTTTTTAATTTTTGATTTTTTTATTAACCATGGATTAATTAAATACAAAACGTAAGATTGCACTGATGATACTTAAAAAGATGGAAGAACTGATAACTGTAGAAGAAACTGAAAGAATTAGAAGTCTGGAAATGCAAAAAAGGGACAAAAATGTAGCAACAAAAGCTTTAGGGGGTGCCTAGAGATGAGTTGTTAAAACTTTTATAAAGGAAGACTGAAAAAGAGGAGCAAATGAAAGAGGAATTGTAAGAAAATTTTTAAAAGAAAAGAGGAATAAACAAAGGAAGATCATAGAAATTTGACTATATCTATCAGATTAGTTACATAGTTGTGCGCGTCTAAAGAATCACAAATAATAAATTTAGAAGAAATGTATTTTAGAGGTTTTTTAGATATGTATCATCTTCTAAGACCTCATCTAGAACACTGTATACCTTTCTGGTTATGTTGATCATGGAAAACATGAAAAAGGCAAGACACTCTTATCAGAGGGTGGAGAGTGAACTTTATGAAAAATGATTAAAAAAACATTTGACTTCTATAATCATCAAAATGAAGAATGAGAGGAGATCAGATTTTTCTCTGTAAGTATATCACAGAAGCCAACAGAAGGTAGGAAGAACAATGATTTAAGATGAAGAACAATGCTGGCACAAGTGCAGTGGCTATGAATTGGCCATGAACTTGAGAGCCTGTACATTTAAAGTAAAGTTTTTGATCATTAGAGGATAAGTGAGAAAGGAAAAATATCCAACTACTTTTAAGATAAACCTTGATCACATTTAATTTGATGGATGAATTAATTTAATTAATTTTGTATTTTGTTCACTATTTCAACTTTTCAACAACTTTTATGTGAAATTAAATTATATTTAAAACTTAAGTTCAGAGTAACCATATATTCCTGTGCTGTTTTAAAGAGATTTAAACTGAGACAATGGTTATATGGCCAATCCATAGTAGTTCAAATTTAATTTTTCCTGTTAAAAATCTATAAGCTTGCTAAGGTCTTGTAGGAAAGAAGATAAAGTGCTTCAGACATATTGAAAGAGCTAATTGCCTTGCAGATTTATTAATAATTTCTTAACTAAATTTCTACTTCTGTTATTTCAGTAATAATTTCACTTTAGGTACTTTGGTGTGCTTAGAACCTTAGATACATCCTTTCCTTTTTCAGTCTTAACAAAACTATACCTAAGAAAGCATTTTAAAAAAATCTATGCTTACACATGACCATGTGCTTCTTGTGCTCTTTTACAGACCATTTTAAGACTGTTTGTGTATTAAAAGAGCTTGATTTAATTTGGTATAGTTTCTGGCTGTGCCTTAACTCTTCACTTCAACTATTGTTACAATTAAACTGTAAGGAAAACATGTCTTTTTAATGAGATAATATAAATATAAAATGATAACATTTTTCATAGCTCTGTCTGAATTGACAGATCTCCCATGCTCTTGGGCAGCTGTAGTTTCTGAAAAAGCCACTAAATTTTTGTTCTGTAAGGCTGATATGAGTTCAAGTATATATTATCCTGTAATCCTGTAGGATTACTTTTTCCTATCTTCTTTTTTTTTTTTCTTTTAACTTTTAGTTAATTATTCTTCTTGTACTGTAAGACACACTATGAATATATTCAAACTGTGACTACATATAACACTGAAAAAAAACCTTTTTCCGGGTCTTACCTAAAATCTGACTAGGTTGCAATTTCCCATGCTTGTATGCTGTTCCTTGGAAAGCATTTAACAGAAATCTGTGTGCTCTTTCAAACTGAACAAAACTAATCAAAATCTTATAGAAAAGACTCTACAGAAGTTAATGGATGATGAAAGTGTAACATTATAAAAGAGCATGAATTTAGATGCCTCTAAGTAACTGCTATTAATATATATAAATTTTCCTATTCATTCCTTTGGCAGGGTAACTGTGACCAGTATAATCCTCAATAAGCTTTTAACTGATGTGATTCGAAAAGATGGCAGAGGAGCACAGTAAATTACCATCACAGACTTTTTTGAGGCCTTCAAATACTATCCAGACTTTGACACTACCAAGTATGGTAACATGGCATATGGCATTTGTAAATGGCCACAGATACAGACTGAGATGTTTGAAAAATAGTGATTTTTAAGCGATTATAACAGAAACAGAAACAACTTGATTTCACACTAGCTGTGATTAATAATTCTTATTCTAAAATCCCTATCAAATATATGCTCTGGGTTGGATGACTCAACCAGACAAGACCGCATTGTAGTCCATGACTTTATGAAAAACAACAACCTATCAATAAGGTTCTTCTGTTTACACTGAAATATACAGCATGTGAATAAGGTAAATAATTCTGAGGAAAGTAAAAATAAATTGTTCACAAAACAGTACACTGGAACAAGCAGGTAATCATTGACCATTCAGGCTACCACAATGTGTATCTGAATGAACGCAGTGCGAGTTTACTACAAACTGGACACTGAGCCCTACATGGTCCAAACCAATGCTCTGCTATCTTATTGGATAGGAGTGTAACTCATTAGTTGAAAATCTTGGCAGAAATTATCTTGGAGGCATGTTAATAGTGCATCTGGACTGAGGTCTTTAGAGGTTCAGTATTGGCATTGAATTGCTTTGTGCTTCCATCACTTTGTTCTTTCACTTACATGAAGTGAACTGAGATCAATATATCCCTCTCCATACCTGTGTATATCTTTGAAAATTTTATTAAATTTCTGCTTTTTGAGTTATTAGGGAGGGACTTTTAACTAGTAAAATAAAGAATAAGAAAAGTTATAATATTGTTTGCTAAAGAATGGGTTACAGTGGTGGAAAATAACTGTAGCTTGAATCTCAAAGTGGGTGGCTGACATGTCTTGTTCGTCACATATTTGTCAGCTCCTGAATATTATACCTCAGCCTTCATTTCAGAGTAATTTCTAGTCCTCACTAGTGCAGAGTAAACCTAAAAGATTTGAGTCCATGTGTTCTTAAGGCACAGAAACCTGAGAGCAAACAAACAAACAACAAAGAGAAAAAGAGAATAACTTACTTTACTCTTTTTTAGTTTCTCAAGGGGATATCAGCATTGTGACCATAAATTATTTTGGCTTGGTGAAAGTGGAATTATCTTTTTACAGAGTTTCGTGTCTTATAATTAAATAATTGTACCTGCCCATAATACTCATCTTTCTTACACTGTGCACATCTACAACTGAATGTGTTTGTCTATGCTGTCAGAGTTATTACAGGTATAATCAAGAATATAATTCACCTAACTAAATGTAGGTATTATATATGTCATGAATCAGGCAATTGAATTGCACTATAGCTGCTACTGACTTTCTATAAGACATAAAATTAACAGGATCAAGTATAAATGTTCTTCCATGTATAATAAATGTCTTTTATATGAGTTGTGATAATGGAAACTCTTTGTAGAACTGCCCTATTGTGTCTGTCAAGCATTACCTACATGAATAATTCAAACATATTAATTTCTTTTTCTTAAGAAAATTTTAACTAAACTAATCAAAGAAGGGTCCTGTTTGTTTGTTAAGTTTGAGCATTGTTGCTTATCTTCTGCCCATACAAATTTTTCAGCAGATATAAGATGTAAAATGCCATCATTTAATAACATGAAGTCCTCCTGCTTCAAAAGTTTCCTTCTGTACTGTCTCCTCCTTTAATAAATTGATCCCCAAAGCCATATTTGAAGTACAAATTTATACTTTCTTTGGGTTAAGTTTTAGAATGCCTTCTGGTTGGAAAAAATAATTTAAACTAGTATTTAAAACAAAAATTAAAAGGAAGTGTTTAAAATTTTATATATGTCTACAGGGTATTCTGCCAGCAATACTGAAACCATGTGAATATGAAGAATGTTTAGAAGTTTATGGGATAAAGAAGCTTTTCAGTTACATGATAAATAATTTACCAGAAAATCGGCAAGTTAAAATTTCTCTTCTTCAAGTTATCTGTTTAATTTAGAAAATTTCTGGTCTGAAGGCCTATGGTCATCATCCAAAAGCAAGTCATCTGGGTTCTTTAGTAGTCTTCTTATCTCCCTGAATAAACCTACTTCGTTTTTCAGACTCTTCACTCTTCGTTCTCATCTGTCTTTGGAATAGTCATGAGGTTTTATCTCGGCACAAATTAAGCTTCAGGGAAGCTATGATAAATTGCGTCACCATGTAATCCTTCTAGGGTTTGGGAGTCATTTTCACCCCTCAGAGCTAGTAACTAGTGAAAGAGGCCAATACCATTCTTGATTTTTTTTTTTTTTTGATAAAACTTTGAAAAACACGTAAGAGTATGGAATTCTCAATAACCATAATCCTCCAAGTGTATTTAACATCTTAGTTTTAGTCTACTGCCAGGTCTGTGAAGCAAGATTTTTCTTGACATCCCAGATCAAAATCAGTTTATATTCCTTTAACTCAAACTCAGACAATGCAGTGATCCACAGGAGTTAGTATATCCTGTCATGTTTTGTTTTCTTATCAGTTGGCTGTCTGGATTCTTCTCTCTTCATGTGAGAAGCTGTGATTATGGCTTAAATTACATGAAACAATTTTGCATTTCATCTTAAAATCTATCTATCCAAACAAACTACTGTGCTTGGCCTGAAAGGAAGGTAAAGCAATACAGTACTGGAGCAATACAGCTGTATAAGGTAGCATGTCTGCACAAGATTGCTCCTAGGCAAAAGCACAGAATTACTTTGAGACAGTTCTAATAACTTTTGTTATGTTGATGTAATATTTTAAAGTACTAATTACTCCCACAGATATTTTGACCATGCCATCCTGTTAGCTTTCTAAGTTCAACTAATGGATCTCTCAGGTTTTCACAAATAATTAGGGAAGGGAGGGTGATGGCTTTTTTTTTTTTTTTTCTTGTTTTTCTTCATATTGACTTACTTACACTGACTCTTAGCCCCTGGACAGAAAAACAGAAGACTTAGTTGATATCAGCTTCCTTAGCTATGGGTGTTTGACCTTGATGTAGTTTTCTGGAGAAAAAAAGTGGGTCGCAATCATGCACCTAAAGGAAAAAATATTGGTTTATTTCCCACTCCCTGCTCCCAATTCACTAGTGACGCAAATGTCAAAATACATTTTAATGAGTTGTTTTTTCATGTTTACCTGATTTTTTTTGTTGTTTCCCTAGTTATGTTGACTGTCCAAACAATTTGTTCCAGGAGAATATCCAGTGATATTTTCTCATGTTTGGCCAGGTAACTCAGTGTCTTTATTGGTTTCATAATTAAGTGCTCCCATAAGCAAGAACATTATAGACTGGCAAAATGTAAGGTAAAATGTAAGGTTTGATGATTTAACATGCACTCTAAAAAAATCAAACAGTTACAATCACACCTTCCAGTGGTTTGAAAAGTGTAGTTTGTTCAGACAGTTGAGAAAGTATATTCTTAGAGTTACAAAAATCTCTAACTTTACAATGTCAGATTAGTGCTAGAAAAATAAAACTTACAGATACATGAGATGAAGCCTGTGCAGAATAGTTAATAATGAAAATAAGAGTGAGGGAATATAGGCAGAATAATTTGATTGAAACCTGGTCATCCCAGCATGATACTTTTCATATTTGTATTTTTTTTTTATTCTGCTACAGTACTGATGCAATTTCTGTCATATTTTAAATTGTATGAAAGAGAACCAAGCTATTAAATATGGAGTTTCTTCTGTTGTTGCTGTTTCTTCTGTTCTTCTATTACCACAGTCCTAAGGTACTTTGAGGGATTTTGTCCTCTCCTAAAATATCATTTCATCCATAAGGCTAATATTTCATACATAAGGCTAATACAGTTCATAGCATAGAGAAGAAGTCCATGATTCTAATGTATAGTTACTAAGATACAAAGGAACTCACAACTCTCAGTTTTCTGAAGAGTAATAATGAGACTCTATCAAGCTATGGAAGATACGACTTTTAAGGAGTAGTGAAAATTACATTTAAATATTAAGTTCATGTGCTGATATTTATCTCAAAAGTAGGCCTGGAATTTTATACAGTGTAGCAGAATACCTCATGATACTTGGAACTGATATGCACATGACAGTCTTTTTAGAAAGCTAGAAAACCACAAGGAAGTAATAGATATTTCCCCCTTTTGATATAAATTAACCAAACTCAAAGTAAAAAAGAAAAAACTAATCAAGGACTGCTAAAATTAAAATCACTTATCTTCAGTTTATTGCCTTTGAAATATGACAGTATTTTTATTTTTTTTTTTACCTCTATCATCAGTCAATATGTAAAAATCCCTCACAAAAGTGATCTTGTTTTAGGGAAATCTTTGTGTTTGTCAAGTAACGTTCACAATTTTCAATTAATTTTAAACTAATTAACTCTAGAAAACATTTTCAGATGTTGATCTGACTTTCTTCAATCTAACTTTTAATAAAATGCTTCCTACTCAGGTTCTAACTCTCAGTAAGCACTAAAAGGACTATAAATTGTTCCCATTTGATGTGAAGGAAATATGTAACACTGGGAGTAATTTACTTTCTGTTTTTCTGTGTTTTCTAATCAGGACTTGTTTTTCATTCATGGTGACATAATATTCTATATACAGCTTGGAAAAGGTTTTGTTTCTAAAATGTAATCATTTCCTTCTCATGGCAAAGATGAAGGAAAAAAACAATATGAAAACTTTGTTTGCTTCTGTATATGTCGTGCCCAATGAAAGACTCTACCTCTGGTCAATGAGATTACTAACCTCTAAAACTGATTTATAGCAGATACTGATTTTTAGAAGAATAAGTAACAATTTTAGTGGAGCTTTTAACTACTCTAAAGTAAAGGTTTTCTGTCCAAAAGATGATTGCATGAAGATAGCTTTCTAATTTATTTGTAGCTTTCAATGTTTTTAAAGCATGGTTCATGCATCAGAATTGCTTTTTGTTCATGGAGATTTGTGAATTCTTTACATTTCAATGGCTATTTTTAAGTGGATCCATTAGCATTAAAAAACCTAAAATGGCTATTGAATTTACCAAAATTGCATTCATTCTATTCATACTAATTGAAATATATCTTTTCTTATTTTTTGAAATTAATTATCAGAAAGCAATATAAGTTATGTAAGGATTAGAGATGTGAAAAATTGGAGTACACAGATTCTTAAGTCTTTAATTCTCTCAGAGAGTTTTCAAAATAAATCCTTGTGTAAGATTATGTAGCTTTGATGGACACTAGAAAAGGGGGCAAAATAGATTTCTGGATTATTCATACCACAAATGTGCAGAGCCAAAAGTCTCCACTGGCCTGTCAAATTTATTTATATTTTGCCGTCTTCATCCCAGACAAGCAGCTTTAGCTTTCTGGCAATATTATTGTTACCAGAATATCCAACGGTTTCAAATACATGTATGTGAACTACTATGTATACCATACCATTAGGTATTCAGGAAAATCTTTAAGTTATAAAACTAGTTTTTCTTCATGGGACACTTCACATAGTACACTTTAGAAATAGCACGCGACAAACTTTGACAAGTTTCAATAGTAAGTAAATCTTGCAACTGTGTGACATTCACTCTTGGTAACTGGAATTACTAAGGCACAAATAATTCCTTTCATCCTCTTTTTTCTATGTTTTCATGGAAAACTGAAGCAGAAAAAGTTTGCCTTACCCTAAATGAAGTGACAGCCAGTCAAACAGATAAATTTGTTTTGTACATAGTAAGGGAAAACACATGAGAGTATAAAGTTGAATAAAGGTTTTATCAGCATAAGCACAGGATGGCTACATCAGTCACAAGTGACAAACCCTTTAGTCAGCCTTAGAGGTCATCCCATGTATCTGTCAATAAAACCTGGAATAGAAACCTTACCCTGGCAGTTTTTAACTTCTACGTGTGCTACATGTTGTCTCAGAGGCTTAGGATAGTCTGTTAGCTTCAGAAAAGCTGAATGGGTAATTGGAACACAGGCGACTATGTGTAAAATGCCTGAAAATTTTGGGAATGATAAAATGCATTTCAAATAGAAGAGTTGCAAATTAATAGAGTTTGAGGTATTATAATTTTATCTCTACCACTAATTGAAATAATCTTCTTCAGACACTTGTGTAATTTTGCTGCCATTATAAAAATGCCTAAAGTTGTCTTTAGGACATGAATTTAACTGTGAATTTTGATCAACTGCATTTTTAGAATCTTCTGCTGACTAAGCTCTAGTGAGAACCTCATTCATCTGTTTATTCTCTGTTGCTGTTTGAGTTTGGCTCTTGGTTTTCATACATTAACACTATGTTTCTAAGTAAGGATATGCAGAGACCTAGCAGTATGTGTATTTATAAATGTCATTCATATCTCAGGAAAAATCAAATTTTGGTAGTTTCATATGCTGATAATTTGAAGATAGACTATACATTTTGGAATTGGATGGTTATCTTTTCTAATTACACTCTGAAGTAAACATGACAACCAGCACAGATGCTTGTGTTTTGCAAAGAGAATATATACGTGGTCTAAAGCACATTGTAAAACCTACTGTGTTAGGAGAAATTTCTAAATTCAAACTTTTTAACTTCAGAAGAAAAGGAGAAATACAAATAATGGTAAATTAAGCTAGTTAAAGATAAGTGTATATATAAAAATGGAATAGCCTATCCTTTTCTTTTATATATTGTAAAAGAAAACACAGTTTTGGGTAGTTTGAAAACTAACCTTTAGAATTAATTACATCAGATGATGACAATGTCAAATATTATAGCTAGAACTTTAAAAAAGTATAATTTTATGACCGGTACTAGTATTTTCAGTGGGCTAGTTATGATAAAATATAACCACTTGTGTATTCAAAATGATAGTTTATTGTTAGGGTATTCATCACAGTATTTTGACTATAGTAATATGCTCACACCATGATTTCAGAAAATATTCATAATCTGAAAGCAATAGCGAACTAGATGGGTTTGGTCCAAATCTGGGGAATCTTTACAAGAAATGCACTTCATTTCTAAGAGTATGCATTATGTAGTTACATTCTATTAATTTTTCTGAGGGTCTGAAACTTAATATTCACAACCTGTCTCTCAATAAAAATATTTAAATATTTTTATTTACAGACTAGTGTTTTGTGACAGTTGTTGACAGTTGTTTGTGACCATATTTAAGTAATTGCAATTTTACATAATTGGGTTATATTCTAAAGTGGAAAAAATCCAGTAAAACATAGAAATGTTCCAACATTTCTTTTGAAAATAAATGGCTGAAAGCATGAGCCTGAGATGCTCAGGTATCATATTGTGTACTCTGATATAATGATGAAAACAGTCTTGAGTGATAAATTCAAATATTTGAAAGACTATATCTCAGCCCTTTTTCTAAAATCATATATATATGGATTTGTCAGATGTTCTTAATTTTTTTCATAATACAGTCCGTTAATCCCCAAACTGGCAAAAAAAAAGGAGACAAATATAAATAAAGGAGATACGTTAGTACATTGAACTGATGACTAGTCCATTTCACTCTTACTCAGTAAATTAAGATCTTTTCTGTAGCCTGAATGGAGTTGAAGCTTCTACTGGTAACCACAAAAATATTTGGGTTTTTTAGAGCTATTTTGTAATAGCTGGCTCCAGAACTGCTAGCAAAACTGCTGAAGGAGCTTGTCAGCCAGTCAAGGAGTACTGCTGGAAAAGAAATTTTTCCTGGCTAGGCAGCTGTACCTTGATTCAAAGGAACGGGGTAAAAACTGCTTCAGTCTGATAAGAAAAATGTTATCAATCAAGATGCTTCACAGAATTAAGAAAAAATATAAAAGCATTCTGAAAATATGATTGTTCTGAAAAGTAGTGGTACATGAGTTTTCAAGTACCTACAGTAGTCTCTCTTTAAGGGTGTGGAATGAATGTGCTCCTCTCAGGTGACAGATGTTGTAATAAAACAAAGAAGCTGAGAATGAAAAAACATCCCATTACTGGAGGGAATAGATTCTATAAAAAGATACTTCAAAGCTATTATTTTTTAGTTTGTACACTGTCACTTTATCTCTTGATTTTGAGGTGATGTAAGTGGATAAAACCTTTCCATTCCACACCTTTCAAGCCAAGGTGTTTTCATATCCTGACATAAGCTATTGAACTGTTCACAGGTCATGAAACAGGGTGACATGACTGATAACACTCAACAAGACCAGCTGTACTTGAAAAGCTCACACTAAACAAAAGAGAAAAACTATTTTTTTCTCAAACCCTATATTAAAGCTTTGTTTGTAGGTTTGGTTCAATGCTCCTTAAGAATTCATATGGTACAAGTGACATAAATTGCCATATATAAACTGTTCTCATTAAGGTTTACTAATTGGTTCTGAATTTAATCGATTTAGATTTAAACATGAAGCTAAAAAGGCAAACAGCCTTTTGTATGTGGATTTACCTGCTGTGATGGGTTGAATTTGGCTGGCTGACAGGTGTCCACCAAGCTGCTTCCTCAGTATTCCTCCTCAGCAGAACCGGGGAAGAAAATAAGATGAAAAGCTCATGGGTCAAGATAAGGACAGGGAGATCAATTACTGTCATGCTCAAAGCTAGACTAGACTTGGGAAATTAATTTAATTTATTGGCAATTAAAAAGAGAGTAGGATAACAAAAAAAAATCCCCAAACTAAAACTAGCTGCTCCCCATCCCTCCCTTCTTCTTAGGCTCAATTTGACTCCTAACTCTTCTGTCTCCTCCCACTGAGCATTGCAAGGGGATGGGGAATGGGAATTGTGGTCAGTTCGTAATGCATTGTCTCTGTTGTTCATGCTGTCCTTCTGCTCCAAAGTAGGGTTCCACCAACAGAAGAGTCCTTCATGAAGTGTTCCAATGCCTTTTTTTATTTCTGTCACCTTTTTTTTTTCTACTGTCCCACACCTTCTGCACAGTGGTTTTTATGCCTTCTTAAATATGTTATCTCAAAGGTGTCACCAGCTTCATTGATTGATTAAGTGGGTCCATTTGGAGTTGACTGAAACTGGCTCTGTCCAATACAGGGGCAAGGACTGGTACTTTCTCAGAGAGGCCATCCCTGAAGCCCTTTTGCTCTCAAAACCTTTCCACGTAAACTAAATACAGTAATTCAAGTCTAAATGATGTCCCATATAGATTCTAGTTTGAGTGGTGAATTCAAATTATCTTATTGAGGCAGAAGTACATATTTTTGTATTCTGTAAACCTACTTAACTGCTAGCAATTCCTTTTAGAATTTCCTAAGTAATTGTTAAACAAAACAATATTGTTTTGTTACATTCTTTTATCCTGCCTTATGAAGAACTCTGTCTTGGAAGATCTCACAAATAATTTGTTTCTGAGCTCAAGCATCAGAAAAGAGACCAACAATGGTGACAACCGTGGTGTTTGCTGTACACTACCTGTTAAAGGTGAGGAATTAGATGAAGCCATTTTAAACCTCTAGAGCAAAGTTCATACTCATGTGACATCATTCTCATAGGGTACACCAACTACCCCAATATGTGATAGAAAGGCAGTGTGATAGGTATAAACACTCTAGGGGACTTTTGAAAAGTATCTAAGACAGATTCTTGATGCATTCAATCTATGGGGAAGGACATATTGGACATGTTCCTCATGAATAAGGATTGAATGGGGATGTGGAGCCTTCACAGCTATTTGGTCAGGGAAGAAAGGCAAGCAAAAACAAACCCTGGGGTTTTTTACTGGTTTGCAGGTATGAATAGTGTATAGACCCTCCTAACATTAATCTAAGGTATGTTTAATGATAGTGAGAAAAAGTCCACTAAATATTCCATCAAAATAATTCATATGTTTAAGCTACAAAAATTTCCTATCAGCGCATCCGTTTTAGAAGTCAACCACTGCCAAATTGCAAACAAAGAAAACCATCCATCCTTACTTCCAAAGTAAACTATTGTATGATTAATTTTAATTATATTGTTTTATCTTCTAGGAATAACTTTTAAATGCAATTTTCAGCAAGAATGCTTATCCTTAGAAAGTGAACACTACACAACTTATGCCTCATAGGTAGGTGCCCTATATGACACTCCATTACTGAGTGGTTTTGACACTCTGCTAGAATTATTTCCCCAGCTGGAGTTCTACGTGTCCTGTAATTCATGCTTTTTATACTTGAGCACTTGAATATGTATATATATATTTTTTTTTTTGCTTGTGATTAAAGATTTGATTAAAGACAAAGCTTTTTTAAACTGTGTATGTTCAAGAAGTAAACTGTCCCACTCTAATTAAATTATTCTGAGCCTTTTTTCCCCACTAAGTCAGTCACTTAACAGGGAAATGAATTCCAGTCACAAAGATGGAAAGATTCCCATTTCTCTGTATCTGCTGTTGTTGAAAACGATTCTAAACATAAATGAAACATGTTAGCTTTGCATTATATGCAAAATTGCTGCCCAAAATTTTCCCTAATCTGACTACCAGACTATTTTTATTTTTTTTATTTTATTTTATTTTATTTTATTTTATTTTATTTTATTTTATTTTATTTTATTTTATTTTATTTTAATGTCTCCATACAGGCAGGAAGAAGTCCTTCTGGCATTGCATCTACCATTTTATTGGGTGATTTTGTCACTGTGTCTGCTGCTGCATCTCTGTTTTCCTTTTTCCTACTTCAACTTGACAAGTCATTTTTCATTTCCTGTTGCTAGAAGTGCAGCCTTGAGTCACTTGAGGGATCTTTATACCTGGAGGTATAAAAGTACTGCACTAGCATCCTCTGGAGAACCTTGTCACTACTGTGCTTGGTCATTCTGATTGATGACTACAGATGCAACTGTCATCATACACCTGTGTTTGCAATTAGGAAAAAAAATGACCTTCATTCTGACCTGTAATTAGGTATTATAATATGCAATGTTTAAATGGTTTCTCTTTTATGGTCACTGATTAGGTAAAAGTTTAGCATTATTCTTACAGTTTAGTTTATTCCTCATTTTTCCTTCACACAGTCAATGAAAGTAAGCCTTTAGACTACTGGAAGTATTCTATTCATTAGAGAGTTTTTTGTTTTGTTTGTTTTCATTTCAGCTTTTAATGGCCAAATTTGAGGACAATTTAGGTTTTTTTCATTTTGTAACTCTTACATGGTTTTCTGTTTTCAGCTTTTTTAAGAGTGATCCTTTTGAAATAGCAAGCTGTCATGCTCATTTGAGAAAGATTCTGATACAAGCAACACAACATAGATTTCTCTGGAATTGTGTTTAAATGCTTTTCGCTGTGGTAATAGTGGTGTCTGTCACAATTCTTGTGTTTCACATTCATAGAGTTGGTTTGGGTTATGAATTTTTTAGTTGCTTCAATCTAATGGTCATTGTTATGCATTCTTTCATGAAAGATTCTTTAAAGTAAGAAAGACCAAACAAGTTCCACTGTTTCAATTGCAGCTATACTGAACCAAGATACATAAAAATTTACAAATGCTAGATTTTAATAATTCTAGACAGAATACTTTATTCTTCTTTTCCTCATGGGTTTAGGAATTCCTGATGCAATGTACTTTATCTCTTAAATACACAAAAATATTTTTTCAGCTTCAGGATGAAATCAGACAACATAACAAACAATAAGGAATTTGGACATATTTACATATAAGGATTTTTGAAGACAACCATTAATATTAAAGGAAAACACAAAGATTTTCAAGTAGTCTAATACTGAAATTACTCTATTTTAAACATCTACAAATAATAATACCTGAAAGTAAAATTAGGTCAGGGAAAATGCAGGCCTTATTGCTATTGCCAAGTGCAAGTGAATCAATGGCAATCTTGAGACCCAGTTTCTGGAGCATTGGGTGAAAATTTCTTATGAATACTTTCCCTGCAGTTAAAAAGGGTCATTGACCTCAAGCTTGCAAAACTGACGTGTTGTTAGGTGGTCTTTTAATTAATGATAAAAGAGGGAAAGGAAGCTGTCAAATAGCACAAAAGAACTCACATGATCTCCCAACCCACAAAATAAGCAAACACTGAATTGCGTTAACTATCTTTTATTTTACAATAAAAAGGGTGAATATTAATAATATAAAACATCTAGATGAAGATAAAAACGAGATCAAGAAACTGCATTATACAATAGATCTGTTCTAATGTGAATAATAACTTTGGGATAGTTTTGCATAAGTGGATCATCTGTACATAGGCATAAAAATCTTTGTAAAAATAATCATAGAAACAACTATATTATAAAGGTGGCATATATCAGAAAGGAGTAATAAAAATTATGGAATCTCATTAGAAGTTCTTTGGGTTAATATCAAGAAAAGAAAAAACATAAAAGAGATTTTTATTTCCTCTAACTAATCTGCAATTAACCGCGTATAGTGTAACTAACTGATTAGCTGCTAGAAAACACAGTCAAGAAGCAAACCAAGAGGTTTTGTTTCTGAATAGACATAATTTTCACATTCAAAGAGACAATTATTAATAAAATGTAATGTAAATCATCACACTGATATAAAAATGCTTTTAAAAGCAAACTACATTTTTCGTTGAATCAGATTTCATAGAAGGAAAGGTTATAGTTTATTACCATAGAAATTAACTCTTTAAAGAAATAATGTTATGTTCCCCTGAGAACCATTAGATAATGTCTTTAATTAGAAAAAGTCTAGGTATTCCAAAAGAAACTATAATTGAGGTCAAATATACTAGAAAACCTTGAACACAATCTATATCAAAAGCAACCTTACTCTGACAGTGATAGCTTTTTGCACAAAAGCTGGACTTAGTCCCAATATGTTTAAGTGAGGGAATTTTTTTTCATGGTTGAGTAAATTCAATTTTATTAATTACTCTGGTTTTATGTGTGTGTGTGTATGTACATATACGTCTGTGCATACACATCCTAATAATATGTGTTCATTGTGACAGCTATACTGATTCTCATCTTAAATATGGTTTTGTTAATTGATTTGCCCTCAAATAGTTTACAAATGAACTGTGTCTCTCAATTCTGTGGCACAATCTGCATTGATCACAGAAGAGATCCAGAGAGAGTCAGCTGCCTATCAGTATTTTCAGTCTATCTGTCACTGCAATAACTAGGCATTCATTATAAGGTTTACGAGAAGCATCTCTGCTATCCCACTAGGATCGTCTTTGCTGTATATCTTAATGACTAGTTATGTTTCTATGCATCATTGAAATGTCACATTATTTATAGGTATTTTTAACAGGTTATTTTTTTTTGTAATATTTTTGTTTTGTTAGCAGCTGAGGAAGGAGCCACCAGTCAAACCTTGATGATATTTTTAAACTCTTAATATATACTTAATATATATAGTACATGATCCATGGGATCAATATATGTATTTCGGCCAGATACTTTTTCTAGCTGCAGCAGTATCCTTTCAGGTTGCAAAGTCTAGACAAGAGAGTTTGCTCAAGGTCATTTGTTTATTATAGAATCTGGCACTTTGCAGCTCAATACTTGACCAAAATGAGTGATACTGATAAAGCCTGATACAAGCTGTCCCTTGTGCATGGCAGCTTTTCCTGGCTTACTTTTATTTCTGCATATTTCCTAGATAATCATCACCTTTATTTAGATACAGCAAACAAATAGAAAATGAGATTGTTCAAACTATCTCAAAGCAACATATACAAGCCTGATTTTATCTAGATCTGTCTCATGTCTTTCTATAATCTTTGTTTATGGCAGAAGCTGATATTTTACCATTTTTGGCAGCCAAACCTTGCTACAGAGAGGTGATTCTTTGGACGTCTACTAAAATCCTGTAGAAACTATCATTTCATTGGAAAAGATGCATTCCATATAGTTATTTTAATTTATATTCTGTTTGAGAGTATTTCCTAAAAATGTGATCTCAATATGGAGTTAAGCAAACTGGTGAAAGTCTGCCGTAAGGACTGATTCAAATTCTGGTTTATTTGAGCTTTGAGTTCTGAATTCCTTGGCTTTGCTCTATTGGGTAGGTGATAAAATATTAAAAAATTATTTGAATATTCATCAAACTGGGCTGCTTACTCTGGTGCAAACACATCAAATACTTCCATGTAAAAACTTACTTTTACCTGTGGTACTTGTGATTTGGCAATTGCTGTCTGAATTGGTCTGGGAAACAGCTATCTTTAGTTGCAGTTTATCTAGCTGGTTTCATTAAATTGTAGACACCAAAACTCTCCAATGAGAGCACATTTCTGATGTAATGTAAAATCAGTCACTCCTGAGGCTGGACTCCCTCTAGAGAGAAGTGAGGTCAATGAGTCACTCATAAGTTAGTTGGTAGTAAGGTCTTCATGTGCCAAAAGTTAAGTTTAACTGGTGTGCTATTTCCTTTCTTTTGGTAACTTCAAAAGTAAGTTTGGATGTGTTTGCTGGTGGTTGGGTTTAGTGCACAATGGGCTAAGGTTTATTGGCTCTTGGTATTAAGTGATACAGGTCTGAGTTTACTCAATGAAGGTTGTGCATTAATGACGGGTCGTTGTCATGTTGATCCACCAGTGTGAAGGCATCTGGGGTGAGAAAGCTCAGCTGTTCAGGGACATGTTCATGTTTTCACTAATTGAAGAATGACAGGCTTGTTTCTAGGGTTAACTCTCATGAGTGTAGTTTCAGTGCTCTCCCACGCCTCTTGCTTCATTTTGGCTGAAGGATTGTTTTAAAGGACTCTCAAGTGTGCTCTTGGGAAATTGAAAGATCACTGTGTTGTAAGTAGGTTAAAGATGGTTATCACCTTTCCTGGATTATAACTATATATTCTGTATTAGAGGACAGAGCTGAGAGCAAGATGTGCCTGGGTAGGGATTGAAAGAATAAGGTTTCTGTGATGAAGAGCAAGAGACTTTCTTGTAAACATTGTTCTCTGGGGCAAATGACCCTTCAGCTATGCATTTTTTTGTTTTTTAAACAGGAAATCTAATTTCCTTCGATATTACTTTCTTATAATTGATTATACTTCCTTGTGCAACTTCTGTGACTATCTCATGAGAATGTCATGGATAATTTGAGGGAAATATATCATTAATCTTTCAGGGATATTCTATGTATTATTTTAAACTCATGTCTTTTTGCATATGGTATGCTTATGCTTAAAAAAAAAGCCTTTATTTTAAAAGAGTTTTAATAGTGAGAATAATTTTCACTGTTTTGGATAAATGTATGGGTTTTTATAACATTATGTTGAAAAATTCATCTCTTGACAGAGATCTTAGGAGGACACACTTTAGAAATTGTGATGATATTGAACATTTTTAAAAGAAGGTTTTAGTGGAAAAAAAATCATGAGTGTATAGAGTAATTATTCATTTTTGAAAACGATACTGTATGAAAATATGCAGCTTCAAAATGACTGATGACACCACTGATTTATTTCCAACAGTGCTCTTGACAATGTAAAAAAGTCAACATTATCCATTCAAATTATATATTAAAAATGTTTTTTTTTATTTTTTTTTTCTTATTTTTAATTGTTGCTGTAGATGTGTTGTTTTGTAACCTTGGAAAAGTTAGTTAAAAAATGACCGTTATTTTTAGTTTCCTGTGGAAGATCCCATGGTGAGAAATTATTGGCAGAGTGATACACATAGGACTAAAACAGGAGGCATGAGACATATTTTGCTATGTCAAGGAACAGAAGTTATCAAAAAATTATTAATGAAAGCTCCTCACCATTGAAAGGGAAGACAATGTATGTTTCAAACAAAAAGAAGGAATCTTTCCTTTTTGCCATCTTTTCTTTTTCACTCTTCTGTACCCTTGGCCCATCATTTTCCAAAATCTCTCAATAGTTTTTCAGAGGAGGTTCATTGCAGACAGTGTACATATTAAAGGGAAAGATTACATTCCACCTCACAACTTCATTTCCTCATGTACTTTTAAAAATTTATTTTACTTTATTAATTTATCCTACTCAATATTCAAAAAAATATTTTCATGTTTCTTGAAATGAAAATTTCCCATGCTGTGATCACATTACAAATATGTTTGGTATACATTTGCACTGCTCACTAATGTATGCTACCCTTGAAAAATAATCATACCTACTCTCTAATATCTGCTGTATTATTTTGACTTGGTAGCATTGCTAACAAATCAAGCGTCAAGAGCAGTGCCATGAGAAAATTCTGATCATCTCCTCATGATATCAGTGTTTGGATCCAAGCACTCTGAAAATCCATTTCCATGTTTTCTCCTTATAGGTAAAACAGGAATCTGATTTGTGGGGGGTTTTCCCTCCTTTTATTTTATTCCTTTAATTGAATGGAAGCTTTATAATCTTCTTACACTTGATATTTCATCTTGAGCATTTTCTGAAACTGCTCTTGCCCACAGAGATCTCTTTGAGTGCACACAATATAGCTCATTGTCACAGATGTTGAAAAAAACCAAGGTAAAAGACATTGACCTTAACTCCATGAGTGTGGATTTTTCCTCATGTCTGAGGAAGAATAATCCATCTGTGTAACATGATGGCACAGAGGCAGTAGATCTACAAGTGCAATAGACTGATCAGCTGCAGCAATGTTCAAGATATAGAGAAGAAATGGTAAGAACTAGCAAACCCATGTACAGTCCAGGTACCCTCACATGATTATTAAAGCAAAATAATTGAAACATAGACCTCAACTTATCAAATATTTTAAAATAAAAGAAGACCACATATGCATTTCCTTACCAGTTATTCATGATAGGAACTGTCTTTTCTGAAAAATTATTATTGACTTTACCACAAAATAATCACTCTATCCTCTGTAGATAAACTATCATCTGTAAGTTTTACTTTTCCTGGTAAGAAATATAGCAAAGGAAACTCATTTCCACTTCATGATATTGTGGATGTAAGAGGTTGGACAAATCACACAGTAAACACATTATTTAAATTTTTGCCATCAATAAGTCAAATATATTTCCAAAATTGCTTCTTGTGTGTGTAGGTGTTTACACATGTAACTGTGCCAGAACAGTAAATCTATGATTATATTAACAAAATCTATGATTACATTAACATAATTTTTCTTAATCTACTACCATAAAACACTACTAGAATATGCAGGGATTTTGAATCTGTATACAAGCATTCAGTCTAGGGCTCAAATTACAACCCTATTGTTAAATCCCTGATAATATAAACTACCTGTATCACTTGATTCGATTTGGAAGAAGCAATTTCCCACATAGTCATATTTTTACACTATAGTCCTAAATTACATGTTGGCAATGGTCTTGAACCAATCAAGTTTATCAGGATCAGTCTGTACCACATCTTATTACAAAGATGGCCATACCACTATGTGACAGAAACCTGTCTGACACTAGCTCCTATTCTAGAGCTTCTGGAAGGGGCAGAGATTAAAGTTACCTCCAACACCTCAGTGAGTTGATGTCTGTACTCTGTCCACTCTTCTCATTTATGTGAAATTTCTCATTAATATTTCACATAGTTCAAATCTTTCACAAGAGCAACCTCTCAGTTCATTCTGCCCATGAGGCTTATTGAGGTCTGAGGATGATGGCAAGACAAGCTCCAAGTTATATATACCAGGCTGGAACGAAGCAAATTACAGATCTTGTTTGTGCTCATCTAGCTGCAGGCAGTACCTGAATCTCAGATGATCTGAAGTCCTATTTTACATCCTCTGTGCCATTTCTTTAGCCTCAGAAATTTTCACTGAATAGTTGAAACCCTCAAAATTTTTTTGATGATGTCAACTTATCTCTGCTTCTGCATTCTTTGCCTTTGCAGATGTGGCAAAGTAGTCTAAAAGATGGACTTTGAGTCTTATGGTTTATCTGTGTTCAGAAGTAGTCAGAACAGATTCTCCCTTCCTCTTTTAAGCTTTGTTCTTTCAAATCCCTTGTGTTTAATATAAAACATTTTCCGCTTGGAAACAAAGTTCAATTTCTTTCTATGTGGCACCTTTTTCTTATTGAATTGCTGAGTCTTTTATTGTGGGGGTTTTATTTATTTTTTCTTTTTTTTTTTTTTAGAGACATTATTTTAAAATCTATTACTTTATTATTAAACTATGTTATGATGCCATCTTAGACTACGTTTTAAAGTCTATTTTAAAATATCCTTTGGACTGATTTTTAGTAGTTTAGGTGGGAGTCACAATACACATAATTCTTTGAACCTTTTTAATCAGAGTTAATGTAGGAAACTCTGAGTCTTGTTCTGAGTCTGAGCAATATACAAATGTGTAAGGAGTCTATATATTTGTGTTTGGCCCCTCTCCAAATATTTTTTCCTGTTTCCATTTACTTAAATTCTCACTGTATGTGATCCTCAAATAGTTATGTTTGGTTTTTTAACTCCATTTGTATGCTTAAATCATTGAGAAAGAATGATGACTGTCCTGAGTTACTTTACAGTATAGATAATCTGAGTAAAGAAGGTTTTGTGTTTGCTTCATCTGCCATTTATTTTTTATTTATGGAATTTTCAATATCCTCTTCAGCAGTCTTCTTAGGACACCAGCTGTGAAGAACATCAGATAATGCCCTTTGTGAGGGGTGCTTGTTCAGCAAAGATCTCAGGGTAAAGAGCTTTGGGGTTTGATTTGTTTGTTTTAGGAGACTGTGAAGAGGCTAGAAGAAAAGGTTTGTTTTAGATCAACTTACCTCCATGGTTTTGCAGTGGCTAAACAGCTCAGGTACTTGTTCAATTAATTTTTACACTAGCTTCAAACTGTATCATATCTGACTTAGCCTAGATCTGGTAACCAAGGATATAAAAATGAAAGAAGTTTGCTCTATGAAAGAATACAAGCATATCACAGACCTGCTGCCTCACTTCTTGGTGAATTGACTCCTACCAATATGCTTCGCAGAAGCAATTTAAATAGCAGAAGCAGACCCATTCAAACAGGTAGAAAGCACCCGATAGCATAGATTTTTCACAGCATGGGCTCAATGCCTGACTCTTTTGTAAGGTTTAGGGTGCTTTATTTTATAGCAGTTTTTGCTCTTGTCATGTCATGGCTCTAGCTGTGATGGGTTAAAGATATTTTTGAGCAATGTTTGTAAGAAAGGTAATATCTGTTCATGTAATAGAAAATAATGTTGAAGATTGGAACGGGCAACCTTCCAGGCAAGAATATGTTCAAGAGCTTGTTCTTTTTTCTCTGTTATAGATTACATCTTCCTGCAAATCTTGCCCGTTTCAGATCACTGTCCAGTGTGAAAAGTTTTTGAGATGGCTTCATACTAAGGTAATTAAAATATTATAGCTTGGGTCTTTCATGAGTTTTCCATGATGTGTAGTTGCACAAAATTAATGTGCTGTGCACACACACAGTAAATGAAATTGTCAGTATCATTTCCTTTCCCTTCAAATAGACAATGTGCTATTAAATACTAAAACAGAAACAAACAAAAAAAAACTTATGAAAAAATTCAAACAAAAACAAACAAACAAACAAACAAAAAAGTATTGCTAAGCTATACCTATTGGGATTGTTTGGGGTTTTTTAATATTGTATTTTCTAGCTATAATTGTTACCAATTTTACAAAATTAAACTACTACTACTTGGATTAAATATATTACTAGTTCCTTAGCTGATCAATTTTCAACAGTATATTATTGAGTCAAAAGAGGAGACTTAGGGAGGACCTTATTGTGGCCTTCCAGTACCTGAAGGAAGCCCACAGGAAAGGTGGAGAGGACATGTAGTAACAAGATAAGGGGCAATGGCTTTAAACTGAAAGACGATAGGTTTAGATTAAATATTAGGAAAAAATTCTTTACAGTGAGGGTGGCAAGGAACTAGAGCCAGTTGTCCAGAGAAGTTGTGGATGCTGCGTACCTGGAAGTGTTCAAAGCCAGATTGGATGGAGCCTTAAAGCAACCTGGTCTAGTACTAGGTGTCCCTGCCCATGGTGGTGGATTTGGAACTAGATGGTTCCTTCCAACTCAAGTCATGCTATGATTCTGTGATAAACCAATAAGTATTTGTATGTAAAAATACGTAGCTGATAAAATACAAAGAGATTTGATACAAAATGGTCCTAAGAAATACTATACAAAGTTTGAAGACATGATATGGAAAGTTGATCAAATATTTTGTGATAGAATGTAACTTTTCAGACATGACAGAGTCATGAATTAAGGCGAACAAAGCTGACATTGGACATGAATGAAAGGAGAAAGTCAGATGAAGAAAACAGTTTTGATGAGAACATTTCACTGGTCATTACAAGTTTTATCTCTAAAAAATTTACATAACATGATTCATACAAGTCATTAAAATAATATATCGGCAGAGATATGGTGCAAGATAATGTTGTTAATATGGAGACAGTTTAATTAAAAGTTGCAACCATAGGTCACACAAAGTTATTCTCAGTAATGACTCAGACTTTCCAATACTTGGCAATATTTACTAAGATATTTTACAGCTGCTATTAGGAATAAATTACTTTTTCCATATGATATAAACAATTTTACTGCTAGAGTAGTAGTGAGAACAGAAACAAATAAAAGAACAGAAACAAACGAAAGAAAAAAATAAATAAATTGATCTGCAAACAAATTAGTTTCCCAAGTGTTACTGCTGAGTTGCTGTGGTTTTATCACCAAAGCATGGCTGACCACATCACTATGTAAATGATCATAAAATATTTAAGCAGGCTTTCAAAATGTCAAGCTTTCCTACAGATCCAAATCCACATCCAGATCAAGAGCCTTAATTCAGACTTTCTCTGACTTTTTCCTGAGAGTGTAAAAGGGTTGTGATATGAGATTGTCATCCATTTTCATACCTGTGACTAAACTGTAGCAAAAGAGAATCATCTCAATTCTGCCTCAAGTCCCCTGGGCAAGATTTTCCAAAGAAAGTATTGATGGATTTAGCTTTAAATGGGAGATAAATTTAACTGGCTCATTAGTTAAAACTAAAAATCCTAAAAACTGAGGATATATGCAAGATTTTTTTTGAGTGCTTGTGAATTGAACTTGCCCGTATTGTCTTCTACTTGTAGAGACAAATATATGAACCATTAACCAGGAGGCTCAATCTGTTACATGCAGGAAAGTTTTCTCAGTGCAGTGCAGTCTCCAGAGTCCAGAAGATAATTTCTAGGCCCATTTCTACTGCCTACCCCTCACCTTCTGCCCCTTCCTGCCTGACTTTAATGCTAGAAGGCCCAGTTCTACTACCTTATCAATGATTGATTGTGAATGAAAAAAATTCTCTCCGGTATTTTAAATCAGTTTCTGGAAATATGTGTTCTCCATCTTTTTGTATGGGTAGATAATTTTTAAAAAAATTAAATAACAACATCTGCAGTCTTAGGATGTCCTGACAATTTATTTTCTTCTTCAGTGGATTTATATGTGTTTTCTGGACAAGCAAAAACATCCTCATGCAATTTCTGCTCCAGAGGATGTGAAAGAAGCTTAAAATTGCTGCTGTTTGGAATATAGATGAATAGTATTTTCAGGTTTGATTTGTTTATATGGCATGCCAAGTCTCTCTTAAATGTTACCCTGGCTGTTCTTCCAGTTATTGAAGTGGTGAAATACTTACTGCAGTAAGAGAATATTTTGTTTTTATATGTATACTAGCATTCTATAATGCCCTTCTGAACATGTAACTGTAGGAAATCAATATATTTTGAAAAGTGTTTACATACATATATGAGCATGGTGTTTTAGATTATCATTTATATAGTTTATACTCATTTCAAAAATTTTGATTGGCAGTTTATTTTCTCATCATATTTAGATCAACTGTTCCTGATTGCTTTTCTCAAAGTGTTTCTTACCAAATTTACTTACTAAAAAAGTAACTTTTTTATTGTTTATTTAATTTTTTGTTTCTCTTGCATACTTTTAAGGAACTAATGCAATAGTGTAATGATTATAACTTCAAATGAGTTCATTATATCAGCAAAGTGTTTGTATCTCTGGAAAGGTTATTTCTTGCCATGAATTCATTTAACACCTATGTCATACTTATCTGTCAAATTCACCCATTTATTCAGTGATGTCTCATTATTCTCTGTACTAGCAAGACCAAGAGATTAGACTTCTTTGTTTTAACTAAACCTAAGTAATTGGTCACAATGGATTCCCCTGAAAGTTATTTTGTACTTTAATTGAAAGATTGACTTTTGTGAAGTGAAAAACTGATTTTTTTTTTTTTTTTGCATATTCAAGAGCTCAGCAACTCTTAAATGTCTCCAGAGGGGCATTAACTGCAGTGTAGACACATGTTGGTTCTCAGTACAAGATAAAGTGACTTATCCTGGATTTTCCGTTATTTTTTTCTCTTATGTTTATGACTTACTGACGAGCCACTGACCGATGACCTTTGGCACACACCACAACCACATCCACACCCACAAGCACAGGCTGAGGTTGAAGTCACAAAAGGTGTTTATTCAATGGAGTCTCGGGCTTTTATAGGGTCCCGAGGGAAGGTTCTGGAACTTGGATGTGATTGGATAGAAGAGGGGGCGGAGTGTGTAACCAGGCAACCGAACAACCAATCAGGGCAACTTGCCAAAGGTGGGAAAAGGAACCAATAGGAAAGCAGGGTCCAGGGCAAAGGTGGGAAACTGTGAAGGGGAGGAAGACAACATGGAGGAAAACAGGATAAAACAACAAGGGATCCGCCATGTTGGGGATCAACCTGAGGGGTGCACAGAGGGAAACAACTGTGGGGAAGACCATAAATGGGGGAGGTTCTGCTTTCTACGAACGATCTTATACTCACAAATCAATCCCTTTATGAGCAATCATATGCAGGATCAACGAATGTCCATAAGCAATGAAAGTTCAGTCCTTTCTTGAAGCCTCTGCCATGAATGTCTGAAACTCCACAGTCTGTGCTCAGTCCTCGGTCTCTCTGTCCTCGTAAGTCCACTTTTGGAAGCTTCTTTTCCATATCTCGTAGCTCTCGCGTTCTCCCACAGTTTAGTTCTGAGATATTCATGCACTACATGCAAAAAGCAAGGCATTAGGGCATCAAATAAACATGTGTAAACTAAATTATACCAAAAAGCTCCTTTCTACTATCATGTTTATTGTTCCCTTTTCTTACATTTTAAATGTATAGAATTAGAAGCCAAAGACAAGATCCAACTTCACTTTTTTGTATGGAATGATATTCTGGAAAGCTCAACACTTTAGTAAATGTGGCCCTTTCCTGGAAATATTGCTGTCACACTGAGTGAGTATACATTATGACACCTCATCAGCATTTTGTCCTGTGGTACACCATGAAGAGTGGCCCATAATTGCTTGTAACAAGGAAATACTAATAAGGAGTAAAGTGGAACACCAAAAACCTTGATTATTTGATATATTTTTCAATGAAAATGTCAAATTCAATTAATTTGAGAAATTAAGTGAATTTTAAAGTTAGTCAGACTTTCTGGGTAAGCAAATAATAAGTAACAGTTATAACCAAAAAGTCCTTCATATTTTTTGACTTTTTATATAAAAATACCTATTTTCAGTCAGTGTTAGCCCAGGTATGAATGGAGTTATAAGCTAAAGTATTTTTATTCACCCTTTATTGAGAATTAAAAGACATCTAACCTGCATTTTCTCCCAAAGCTCAATTCCATTTATCTTATTGAAGTTCTGTGGTTATACTCATTCTTTTCTTCATTTTTAAAAATATGGTAGTAAGGCAGTATGTGTAATGTAAAAAAAAAAAAAAAAAAAGGAAAAGTTGACTGAACTCATTATTAAAGTTCTTAAATTTTGGTAGGTTATCTATGACACTGAAATGCATCTTCTAAAAGAGTTGATAAATCTTCATCTTTGAAGAGGAAAATGAAAATAAGAATTGAATGCTTCATGGCTCAAGCAAAAGATCATTCAGACTCTCTGCCCGAAGTGTCATTTGAAGAAATTTAGTGAAAAATGCAACCACAGAATGTGTAAAAATGATTTCTTTTCATTATTTTCTCAAAGATTTCAACAATGGCAGGTCTTGGGCCATTTCTATTTAATAGCAAGAGAGAAACCTTTTTCACTTGAAATTTTGATTGATTTTGGACACCCTTACACTTTTGATCTCCAGAACCTTGTACACTGAATCAATTCCATATTTTATTAAGTGCCTTGTGGAAAATGTTTCCTTTTTTTGCCAGTGCAGTTCCTGATTTTAGTGGCTGCCTTATATGCCTTGATTAAAAAAAAATGGATCATCACTATCTATTTTTTTTCTTGAATGTATGTTATATGATGTATGTTACATGCTCTGCTTATTCTGTTTGTCAAAGTATAAAACCTATAAAATCTAGACTATTAATCTATCTTCATATGAAAAACATTGCACACTTTCTTCTCCTTTTCCATACATTCTTTAATTCTCAAGACTGTGAGAGAATTTTTGGGGTTTTTTTGGTCATTTTTATCATGTCTGTAAAACTGATTTTTTTTTGAAAACTAACTGTAATGTTCCCAAGCTTTCTTTCCTAAATGACAATATTTTAAATTGAGAAATTTTCTGTAGGTATAAAAATTTTATTTTGTGAAGAAAACCAACAAAAAAACCAAAAAACCCTCTTTACCATTCAGTTTAATCTCTCTATCACTCAATACTGTGATTTTTTGAATTTATTTTTTTTAGCTTTCTACAGTTAACATTGACATTTCAGATAATCTGTAAGCTTTTTGTGTGTCAGTATTGATTATATTTTACAGCTCATGAACAGATAAGCACATTCACATATGATCTAAAAAAAAGTAAAAATATTGGGATATTAGTTTTTCTGCTGGCTTAAATAAAACCCCTATCTTATACTAGCTAAAGAGTGCTCTGAGTCATCATGAGAGAGCAACAGCACAGGGTTAAAAAAAAGGTGACAGAAAACAGCTTTGCCTCACTGTTTCCTCAGACATGAAATGTATGTGTGTAACTTCAGAAATTGTCTGCTTAACTGACTTTTTACATGCTAGAGAAACGATTTTCAGTCTTCATAGAAACTACCTAATGAGAAAAGGTGCAAATAAGGTTTGACACTGCAACACACTGTCTGAGCAAGATGAACAGTCTGTTTGGTACTGTGAGCATGTAGTAAACAGTCATGCAGAGTCAAAACATGAAAATTCAGCTTTTCTGTGTTTGCTGGAGCTTCTGGTACTGTATTTTTAAAGGAAACAAAATTTAAGTGGTTATCCTCATGTGACCCTGTACCTCTAAATATTTAGGATCTTCAAATATGGCATGCTTTCAAAAACATCTCCCTTCCTGATAGTGATAAAATATCTGCTATTTCCTTGGTATTCTTCCCCCTGTTGTGAAGTTTTTAATGTGTATTTACAGGCAGAAGCCCTAGAACATTTGGTATCTCCTCAAAGTCAATTTTTTGAGTCTCATCCTTCAGCTTCAAACTATCTATTACTTCATGTTTTCAGTGGAAATGTTATACTGCCAAATCTGGTATCTCTCTGTTACACCTATATTTCAAATAGACTAATACTGTGGAGAACAGGTTTTTGCATCATGAACTGACTAGTGGACAGGGAGTGAAGTGAAAAGGCAGAAGATTGGAGCTGTAGCTCCATTTCCACTAGCCAGTAGTTGAAAGAGCTTGCCTTTCCTCTTCAGAATTAGATCTCTGAGTCAAAGTATACCACTCTCTATGTATGGTAGTCTGTTTGTACCTAGAAATATGAAAAATCAGGAAGGATTTCTTGAAGGAGAATATCTTGTTTGATTTTAGCTAAGAGGTTGTACTGTGTCTCATTTTTGTCTTTTACTGAGATATGAAAGATTTTAAAATCAAGAACAATCCAAGAAATGTACACACACAGACACATATATATGTATGCTTGCATTGAATACATTGTCATCCCTTATTTCTTCTACTCCTCAAATTCCCCAAGGCAAAAATGTCTGGATTTCAGTGAGATTTTACTGAATTTGAATATTAATTTAAATGTTAATAAATACGATTAGTGTGGGTGACATATTTTGTAGATAGAGATCATTTTAATTTTCAAACTCTAAAATTCTTTCAGCTAATAATTTTCTCATCCACTGTATTTCAGTATAGGACCTCCATATGTAATTACCATATAGATAAGTAGTTCTTTCTGTGTTCTAAATTGGCTAATTACTGGGGAGCTCAGTTACTATATTACCAGAAGTTCATTGAGTGTAAAGAGATCTTGAGCTGTAGAGTGAGAAAATAATAAGCCTGACACTTTCTTCTGCTGATAAACCTTTGATAAAGGTTTGATTTCTCTTTTCCCCTATGTATTGGATTTATATATTTGGTATATGTGGCAAGATTTTGGTAGCAGAAAAACTACAGGGGTGGCTTCTGTCAGAAAATTATAGAAGGTGCCCCCATGTCCAACAGACCCAGAGTTTGCTATAGAATCACATAATCACAGAATTTGCCAAGTTGGAAGAGACCCACAACGATCATTGAGTCTAGCTCCTGGCCTCACACAGGATCATCCCCAAGAGTCACAAAATGTGCCTGAGAGTATTGTCCAAATGCTTCTTGAACTCCGCCAGGCTTGGTGCTGTTACTACCACCCTGAGGAATCTCTTCCAGTGTCCAACCACCCTCTGGGACAAACATCTCTTTCTAATATCTAACCTAACCCTCTCCTGACACAACTTCAGGCCATTCCCTCAGGTTCTGTCACTCGTCACCACAGAGAAGAGATCAGTGTCTGCCTTTACATCTCCCCTCACAAGGAAATTGTAACTGCAGTGAGGTCTCCCCTCAGTCTCCTCCAGGCTGAACAGACCAAGTGCCCTCAGCTACTCCTCATACGGCTTCCCCTCAAGGCCCTTCACCATGTCATTGCTCTCCTTTGGACACTCTCTAGGAGCTTAATATCTTTCTTTTATTGCAGTGCCCAAAACTCCACACAATATTCAAGGTGAGGCCACCCCAGTGCAGAGCAGAGTGGCACAATCCCCTCCCTCAACCAGCTGTCCATGCTTTGCCTGATGCCCTCCAGGACAGGGTTGGCCCTCCTGGCTGCCAGGGCACTGCTGACTCATATTCAACTTGCCATCGACCAGCACCCCCAGGTCCCTTTCCATGGCACTGCTTTCCAGCATCTCATTCCCCAGTCTGTATGTACATCCAGAGTTGCACCATCCCAGGTGCAGAATCCGGCACTTCCCTTGTTGAACATCAAGTGCTTGGTGATTGCCCAGTCCTTTAATCTGTCAAGGTCTCTCTGCAGGGCCTCCCTACCTCTGAGGGAGGTAACAGCTCCTCTGAGTTTTGTGTCTCTGCAAAGTTGCTCAGTATCCCTTCCAGTCCTGCATCCAAGTAATTCATGAAGTTGTTGAAGAGCACAGGGCCCAAGATGGAGCCCTGTGGAACCCCACTAGTGACAGGTCACCAGTCTGATGTCATCCCATTCACTGCTACCCTCTGCGCTCAACCCATGATCCAGCTACTCACCCACCACATGATGTGTTGATCCTGCTGTGTGCTGAACATTTTGTCCTGAAGGATACCATGAGAGACAGTATCAAAACCTTTACCAAAATCCAAACAGATTACATCAACTGCTTCCCTTGATCAACTAGGCAGTTTACCTTGTCATAGAAGGAAATCAGGTTTGATAAGCAGGACTTTCCTCTCATGAAGCCATGCTGGCTGTTACCAATGACTGCATTGTGTTTCAGGTGTTTTTCAACACCTTCCAGAATTATCTTCTCCATATATTTACCTAGCACTGAAGTGAGACTGTAGTTTCTGGGGTTCTCCTTCTTTCCCTCTTCAAAACTGGGACATTCTCCAGCATCCCATGCATGGGAACATCTCCAGCTGGGACCTCTCCAGATTCCCAAGCCCACTCAAAAATCATCCTGAGAGGTCTTGTGATGACATCAGCAGCTCTTTGAGGATTCTGGGATGAATGCTGTCAGACTCCCATAGTATTGTAGGGATACAGCTGGAGCAGCAAATCAGAGAGCACAATTTCAGGGTCAGCTAGGAGTTGATCATTCTAGCAGGCATGGTCCTCCAGCTCAGGGTACTGAGACCCCCTTGGGTCCCATCTCCAAGGAGGACCTGCTGCTGGTCAAAGCTGAGTTGATCAGTGACAGTAGCAGTGAGTCTGTGATGAAATTTTTAAGAAAGGGTGAAAATGCTGTGCAACTGTTATGGGAGAGAGAATATGTGAGAGAAACAATGTGCAGACAAGCAGGGTCAGTGAAGGAGGGGAAAGTGGTGATTCATGAGCCAGAGCTGATATTACTCTGCGTCCATGAAGACCATGGTGACACAGGCTGTCACTCTGCAGTCCATGGAGGACCATGCTGAAGCAGACACTCACTCTGCACTGCAGCCCATGGAGGACCCCACACTGCAACAGGCAGATGTGTCCTGAAGACTGCTGCACTCCATGGAGAGCCCATGCTGGAGCAGGTTTTCTGGCAGGCCCTGTGGTCCAGAAGGGCACCCGTGCTAGAGCAGTCTGTTCCTGAAGGACTGCACCCTATGGAAGGGACTCATGGTGTAGGAATTCATGAAGAACTGCAACCCATGGGACAGACCAACATTGGATCAGTTTGTGAATGACTGTCTCCTGTAGGTAGGACCCCGTGCAGGAGCAGGAGAAGGAACAACAGAGACAATGCATCACACACTGACCACAAACTCCATTCTGTCTCCCTGTCCCTCTTCAGACATGGAACTTAAGAGACAGGAGTGAAGCTGAGCCTGGAAAGAATGGAGGGGTGGCTTATTATATCTATCTTTTTAATTGTCAAGAAATTAAACTAATTTCACCAAGTTGAGTCTGTTTTGCCCATGACAGTAATTACTGAGTAAGTTCTCCCTGTTTTGATCTGAACTCAGAAGCTTTTTGTTATATTTTCTCTGCCTGTCCAGCTGATCAGAGTGATAGAGTGGTTTGGTGGGCACCTGACAGCCAGCAAATGTCAACCCACCACATTCTAACTGAATGTTTTCTTGTTAAGTTGCATTTTGTTTTATAGTGAAGAATAAGTATATGTTATTCACTTATTAAAATAACTTTATAGATTTTAAAGGCTAGAAGTCTGGTCACTTACAAATAAGAGAACTGGAAGATGCCTTTTGTACAAAATATGAAATTAACAGGGTCATATTTTGAAGTACTTTCTTCACTGATACATGCTTCTCTCTCTTACTGCTATCCAATTAAAATGAACAATGTTCATAAAAAAAAAAGAAATGTACAGTCTTTCACTGTAAAATCCAATAGATGTTAGTAACCTTAGGTTAACCAGTAGATCAGGTGCTATTTAAAGAATTTTATTTATTAATTGTTAAGTTAGCTAGCACTCTTTTAGGTAGCTGTGTCTTGTACCTCTGCGTTTAGCTTTGGTATTAAAACCCCTTTTCATTACCTTTAAATTTACTCAAAAACTGATTAAAGGAAGAAACAATGAAGTAATGCAACCATAATTGTATCTCTTGGTACATCCCCTTGTTCATTGCACAAAGTTTGAATACTTTACATAATTACATTAAACTATATGAATTCTCTTTAATAAAGATGCTAGCAGAAAACTTCCTCTTTTCTTTTTAATCCATTTAACAACTCCCTACTGAATAGCACACTCATTATGGATAGTAGATTCCTTTGAAAAACAGATAAGTGATTTATTCTCTTGTGTCACGTTACTTTACATTCAAATATGCAAAGCAATGTAAAGTACAAGAACAACTTTTTTATATGTATTTCGAACATATATCTGAACAAACAAGATAGTTACTATATATGTTTTAATTGGAAGAAAACGCAATTGGTTTATCTGGGAATTGAAATAATTCTTAGGACATAGGCCACCATTCTGTACTCAGATATTATTCTCTAGTGAAGAATTAATTACTATAGGTCATTCAAGCTTGTTTTCTATGCACTACTGATACCCTGTAAGTGGGTATTTGAATGCTAATTAATTAAACATACTGTATTGGACCTTAAAACTATATCGAATATTTAATAGAGCAACAGGCAAGCTAGAAACATCAGGTCAGAAAGGTCTTGTTTGGGTGAAAAAGGGTTCTGCAAGTCCTACACACAGAATGAAATCTATAAAGAAATAGTTTAAAAAATAATGTCTCAGTTTTTATTACATTTTTTTCCAAATACTTTAAGGGATCACTTCCCTTACCAGTCACGGAATTAGATGTATTTTTAAATGTTGCTGGGCTAGGTTTACCTTTGCTGGCTGGTAGACACCCACTCAGTCACTCTCTTACTCTCTCTACAACAGGACAAAGGTAGACAACAAGAGGAAAAAGCTCAAGGATTGAGATAAAAATATGGAGATCACTTAATGCTTATACTATCAAGGGCAAAACAGTCGATCTCATGAAAACTAATGTAATTTATTGCCAATTAAATAAGATTTGTAAGGAGAAAAGCAAGGACAGAATTATAACAACACCTTTGCCCTACACCCTTTTTTCCCCCCAGACTTACCTTCACCCTTTAATTTCTAACTCTACCACTTCCTCCTCGTGGAGGTGAATGGGGAATTGGCACTGCATTCAGTTCATAACAGTTAATTTCTCTGTCCTTTCTCAGGCTGTTATACTGTTCCAGCATGGGCCCTCTTATTCAGGATAAACCTGCTGCAACATGGTTGTGGTTCTTCAATAATACCTGCTCCAGCATGGGTTCTACATGGACTCCATTTTTTTTCAGGAAATATCCACCTGCTCTGGTGTACTGACCTCCATGGGCTACAATGCTGATAGCTGATCCAGTGATATCCTCAGCATGGACCACAGTCATTCTCAGTTTGTTTTTCTATTGGTACTGGTATGCAAGACAAGATTCTTCATTCACTGCTAAGACTGTTCTGCCTGAATAAAATAGATTGATTTAATGTCAGCCCACGATAACATTATCATGACACTGTTTTTCCAGATTGCTGCATTTGGATAATGGTGCAATCTAGAAGATTTTACTGAAGTCAGTCCTGAAATTCTCACTCATGATTAATCTATACTTTTCTTTCCAGAGAATCTGCCTTTATGAGTAAGACCTATGATAGCTGGAGATGTAAATCAATTTTTGTGAGAATCAGTGAAAAGATTCACACCATCTTCCAGGGAAGCTGAATCAGGTTTTTACTATTATGCAGTCTTTACTGATATTACAAAGGCAACCTCTTTACAAACTGTCTGCCCACACCCCAAATTTATTCTGTAGTCATCTGGTCTGTAGTGCAGTATCAAAAACTACTGAAAGGGAAAAAAAACATAAAAAGGCCTTTAAAAATAATGAAAATTATGCATCATGTCTTTCTGAATTATATGTGTTATTTAGGTCAAACCCTTACAGAGATATAGACTTCAAAAGCTTTACTGGATACTGTTGGTAGAAACAAAAAGTAAATAATTCTAGTGTGAAATAGAAAATGCTACAAAATGCAAATCTCTCTCATATTTAAAAATAGGCTCTTGAAATCTCAACCTGCTAGTAAAGATGCAACTAGTAGGAGTCAGGTTTCTAATTCTCTGAAGTCCATCTGGAGATGTGAGAGAAGCAAAACTATGTATCTTAAAGTACTGGCTTTGGCTGGGACGGAGTTAATTTTATTCATATTAGCTTCACGTTCATATTAATAAAGAGCTATGTTTTGGATTTTTGCTGAAAGCAGTGTTGCTAATACACTGCTATTTCTTTCTTGCCGAGCAGTGCTTATGCAGCATCATGGCCTTTTCTGCCTTTCAGCCCACCCCACCAGTGAGGAGTCTAAAGTGCACAAAAAGCTGGGAGGGGACACAGCCAGGACAGATGATCTGAACTGATCATAAGGCTATTCCATACCATATGGTGTCATGCTCAAAATGTAAAGCTGCAACTAGAAGAAGGAAAGGGGAGAACATTTGGAGCTATGCCATTTGTCTCCCTGGAGAAAAGGAGACTCAGGGGTGACATCACTCTCTACAACTATCTGGTAGGAGGTTGTCCCCAGGTGGGGCTCAGCCCCTTCTCCCAGACGACTATGGACAGGATGAGAAGATATAGTCTTAAACTGTGCTAGGAGAGGTTTATGCTGGACATTAGGAAGAATTTCTTCATAGAAAGGGTATTTAGACATTGGAATTAATTGCTCAGGGAGCTGATGGAGTTACTATATCTGAAGGTGTTTAAGGAAAGACTGGATGTGGCACTCAGTGCCATGGTCTAGTTGATATGGGGGTGTTTGGTCATAGGTTGGACTTGATGATCTCAGAGGTCTTTTCCACCTAATTGATCCTGTGATTGTGTAATTCAATGTTGCCCATGTAACTGTGCTGGAGTCCTGCTTTCCTGGAGTTGTCTGAACACCCGCCTGCCCATAGGAAGTGGTGAATGAATTCCTTTGCTTGTTCACACAGCTTTTGTTATACCTGTTAAATGGTTTTTATCTCTACCCAGAAGTTTTTGCACTAGTACCCCTCTGATTGTCTCCCACATCCCACTGAGAGGGGAATGAGCAAGTAACTGTGCAGAGTTGAGCTGCCTACTGTGACACTTAGAAAATTAAGCACAAGTAAAAATGTTGACAAGTGTCAATGTGTTTGTTATATATTTATGTACTCTAATACTAACTGACAAGACTTCTACTTATGATGCTTACTTTTAGCCACAGATCCACAGCTCTAACGCCTGTTAGAAAAAATGAACAACCAACCATCTCATCCTTCTAATTTTCTCCTTCTCAGAAATTTTCCAGACTATGTGAGTTTAACACAGGGAAAAATAACATTTGAAGACAGCCCTTGAAAACTTTATGCTTAGACTAGATGCTGGTTTGTATCATCAAGGATGAGAGGTTTTTCTGAAATAAAAAGGTGACTCGATCATGATTACCTTACCTCTAGAGTCTGATTTGCCATCACTATTCAAGATGGAATTAGTGATGAGCAGAATGTCTTACTGCAGCTTGTTATCCTGAGATGAGTTCATTTCTACAGCTAAAATAAAAATGTCCTTCTCCTTATGAAATATCTTTGAATGTTGATTGAATATGAATTTTTCATCATCAGTATTTTCCTTCTATGGTGTATCCCTGAGTAGAGATTTTCCTTTCCAAACAGGAGAACAGTTCTACAGCTGATACCATTGACAGCCAAATGTATTCTTCATCCTCAGAATACCATCAGGTACAGACTGTAAATTATGTGAAACACATGCTATGTCATCAAATAGCTCAGACAAAGTAGTGTTTTCATTAATTCTCTCCTCATGTTCCCAGGTTGTTTACATTAAATATCTTAATTCATCCTTGCTGATTCTGCCAGGCAACTAATTTACATGGTGTCTCCAGATTGCACTGCACAGCTTTAAACATGAGGTTTGTCTCCCATCTAAAGAGATTTATTATTCTCATCAAGAACACTGTGAGCAAGGAAAGTTAGGTTGTGCTTTGGAACAAAAGATAAATGTTTATTCTAACCATTTATTTCCTTGATGTCCTGTTGTAAGGCTCAGCAGACTTTATGATATATCCTTTAAAATGTTTGTTCCTTTCAAAAGATATATTTCTCTAGTAATTCTTCTATCTATAAATAGGCAGTTTCAATTTATAGATAGAAAGTTTGAATTACATTATATTGTAAAATGCAATGTTTTGAGTCGGGGGAATGAGGAAATACAATAACTTCTCTTTAGGAAGAAGAACTGAATAGATTTTTATTTCCTATAAGTAATGTAATGGGTTATCTTTTCCACTGATTGCTAGTTTTTTGCTTTTAAATTACATTTTTCCCAATCTCAAGAATAATAACATATAGAAGTTAATCATCCAGCATTCAGAGGGTTATATACCCCATACTGTTTATAAGAACCCACATACAACTTTTGCAAGCAGACCAGAAAGTGAAAGAACATATCAATATTATTCAGTTGTGAATTTACTTTTAAAATCATAAGTTATTCTTTTAAAGTATAAATATATGATTAAAGTCTGTACCAGAATTTTGAGAATTTGTGTGCTTCTTATGTTTTCAAAGTTTGTCTTTTTCTGTACCTTTACAATACATAAATATATTTAATTCAAATTTCACATATAAAGATTTTCTTGATACCTGACCAAATCCATTTTACTGGAAATGTGTTATTTTCTTAACAGTATGTATAATTTAAATAGAGAATTATAAAAAGATGAAATTAACAAATAGCCGTGATTATTTTGTAGCTTTTTAACACAGTAATTGCAGAGCCACTGTGCAGATCATATTTCGTGCCTCAAAGCAGTAGCTAGTGCTCTGTGTTGTGCTGTGCTTCAGACCAGGAGGATAATCCACTGACAGATTAGCACTGCCTTGGTTTAATGCCAGCTGGCAACTAAGCACCAAACAGCTGCTCCCTCAACCCCCACTCAGCAGGATGGGGGAAGAGAATTGAAAGGGCAAAAGTGAGAAATCTCATGGGTTGAGATAAGAATAGTTTAACAATTGAACTATAGTAATAACAACAATATTAATAATAATAATATTTTTATGAAAAGAAAAATAGCAAAGAGACATAAATACAGCACAAGAAAGATCACCTGAAAGGAAGTTGTAGCAAGGTGGGGTTCTGCCTCTTCTCCCAGGCAGCCAGTGACAGAACAAGAGGAAATGGCCTCAAGCTGCACCAGGGAAGGCTTGGGTTGTTCATCAACAAGAATTTCTTCATGGAAAATATTAAGTATTGGAACGAACTGGTCAGGGAGATTGTGGAGTTACCATCCCTGAAGGTCATTCAACAAATGACTGGATGTGACACTTAGTACTATGATTTAGTTGACAAGGTGGTGACCAGTCAAAGGTTGGACTCAATGATCTTGGAGGTGTTTTCCAACCTAAATGATTCTGTGATTCTGTGATTGTAAGACAAGTAATGCAAATGAAAACAATCGCTCATCATCAACTGGGCAATGACCAGACAGTTTCCAAGCCTCCAGTTTTGTATGCTGAGCATGATGCCATATGTTATGGAATATTCTTTCAGTCAACTGGAATCAGCTGTCCCAGCTGCGTCCTCTCCCAACACCTCATGCACCCCCAGTCTACTTGCTGGTAGTGTGGAGTAAGGAGCAGAAAAAGTCTTGACTCAATAGCAGTGAAAAATCCCTGAATTACCAACACTGTTTCCAGCAAAAATCCAAAACCTAGCCCCATACACTAATATGAAGAAATTTAACTATGCTCCAGATAAAACCAGCTCAAGTACTTCACAAAAATCTCTTTTCATTGGTATATACACACCTGCTGACAGTGATCAGAAGACTGCTTTGTCATGTTCTTGGATCACTTGATTTTCTTTAATCCATTACCATTTTCATACAGCTTTTTCTGACAACTTTTCATTTTTGCAGTCTATTTTTGTGAAAGAACTGACCAAAAGCATATGTGGTGCTCCTGCAACAGCTCAACGGTGCTTGGATTTAAGCATAGAATCCTTACCTCATTGCAATTCTCCACTGCTTAGATAGTCAAGAACTGCGTAAAATCATTTCACTGCAGGACCACAAAGAGCAATCACATGAGGTAGTTCATCATAAAAACATGAGACGTAAGTAGATTCTTACTGGGTAAAGGTCCAGCTAGCACAGAATTTGCATTGACAATGGCCAAAAATTAATATCTAGAGAATATATGTGAGCACGTGTGAACATTCCCTTGAAAACTCCCACAGCTTTTAATTAATTTCAGTTAAGTCTTTCTTGACTGAGACCTGATTTCTGTGTAATTAGTAACCCTCAAAGAGTTGCTCAGCTTTTCCTTCAATCAGAGCAAATTCTATAGCAGAGAGGTCCACGCCTCTGTCACCTGATGTCTTACCCCCTTTGGCTTTTTTTTGTGAGCACCTTCCTAATATCTTTCAAGCCTCTTTTATCCACCATCTATACAGGAAAAGAGAAACAATAATCATTACCTACCCAATCTCCCCACAATATACATGGTTTTGGTAGACCTCTCATATTCCTTCTCTTTTTTTTTTTTTTTTTTTTTTTTTAATAGAGTGAAATTTACTTTTTGGTGTCTATTACAGAACTCAATACACCTTTACTGCACTTGTCTGGCATCTTTTTCATTACAACATATAGTTTTTGAGATGTGTGTGTAGACAGGATTAAAATAGCAAAATTTATGTTTTCTCAAATATTGGAAAAGGAATGAAAAATTCACTACATTTTTTAAACTATCACCATACACTGAAATGGTGCTTTTGCGAGACTGTCTTAACCCCAATATTTCACTTGTAATAAAGGCAAGCTTGGATCCACTAATTTCTGCCTTAGTTTAGGGCTATTTGTTTTGGTTTTGTTTTTTTTTTTTTTTTCCCTCCCATGTGCATCAGTTAGAATTTACCTCCATTAAGTTTTGCATATTATTTAATTTTTCAGCCACTGACTGGTGTGAGGTATTTCTGCACTTCTTTATGGTCCGTCCAATCTTTATTGCTTTGATAGATGAGGCTTTATAAACTATTCCAATGACACTCTTTTCAAAATACAGCTCCCAGTCTGGAGGTCTGTCTTGTACTCTATGTCTTTGTGTTGGATTTATTTTATTTGTTTGAATTATTTGGTTTTGTTGAAGGACAGCTTGTAAAAACCTTGCAGCTGATTTTAATGATGCCAAATACAATCTCTGAAAGTCAAATAGTTATATCATTTTAAAAGTACCACAGCACACAGAATACAGCAACCTGCACAAGCCTAAAGAAGTTAAACCCATTGATATATCCTGATTTACTGTTTTGCCTTATAACAACTTGGGGCTCTTTAAATTTTTGTTACAAATTAGTTTTATGTTTAACTTGCGGTTTTTTGCTTTTTCTGTTGTTTTTTTCCCCCCTGCAATATTGAGGAACATTTTGCTTGATATTGTCTTCATTAAAGATCCTTGTAAAGCATTTGTCATGGTGACCTAATGAAACTTCTTTTATCATTGTGTATTAAGAGTAATTTTACATATTGATCATAGAATAATAGAACTATGGAATCTCTAAGATTGGAAAAGACCTCTAAGATAATAAAGTCCGACCATCAACCTACCTACATTTCTTTTTTATCTTCTTCAATGTACTTCTTATTCTGTTGTGTGCATGGTAGTAGTAGCAGAAGGGAAGAGGACAGAGTAGACCAGCAGACATTTTCATAAACTAAGGTCATGTCAGAGGTAAAAAAGGACTATGATCAATTATTTATGGTTGATCGGTGGATGATATAGTACCTACTCATTCTGTCAGATCAGTAAAATTTCCCTGTGTAAATTACTACACTGTAGGTTTTTTTCTCAATGTTTTACATCAGTCTAGATTAACAAATGCAGAGGCAGTTTCATTTATTGCTCTATACATCCTGACAGAATTCACAAATTATTTTAAAAAATGAAACTTGACTTGATGTCTAGCTTGAGAAATATTAGTTTCCCTAATTTCTTTCCCTCCATTTTGGAAGATAAATATATATAGGGGTGCAATTTTTAAAATTCAATAGAAATGCACATTCTTTTTCACATCATCTATTTACATCACCCTGAATAACAAGCTGCTCTAATGTGTATTTTCACGTCCTTCCTTGTCTTTTGCTCAGTAAAATTCTGAATGATCAAAAGCTTTCAAAATGTCCAACAGAGAAAGGAGCTCTCATACTAAATGTGGTAGCTCAGGTCAGCGCTTTCTTCTATATTATTTCTAGGTCAACGCATATGGTTATCTGTATCCCACAGACCAACTCACACATAGTGTGTGAATGGCCAAGAAAAAATGTGCATTTCATTAGTGTGGAGCATTGCAGTTTGGATGCTGAAGTCACTTACCAAAACATTGGTTTGAAAAAGAGAATGCATAACAAGTTAGGCTTAAATAATCTTTCTAGAGAAGAAAGAGTGCTCAAGGCAGGCAGGAAAAGAGAGACAGCAGAGCATTACAGAAGATGTCAGTAATCATTTCAAACTTCTACAGGATGGAGTGTCTGTCAAAGGAATGCAACTACACACAGGCAGCACCAAAGTTTACTACTGTTGATGTACCTTCAGGGACATCATAAAACTCTGTACCCAAAGAGCTCTATATTCAAAGAAAATTCATAGCCAAATTCGTAACCAAATACTGTAACCTGCTGGTTGGTTGACATTCTGCCACTAGAAGATGGCAGCAGGTATCACCTTGAACTGCCAGTGCATTGTTCAGCACATGGTTGGGCTTCCGTGGGACAGAGCTCATGCCAGGTTGCATTAGCAGCAAACTGGTGGCCACAGGACCATTGTCTGCCTTGACCTGAACCTCTGTGATGATCACAGATGAACAAGCCCAGATAAACCTGGCACTCACCATAGGACAGGCGGTCACCCATGATGTCCCCTGGAGCCATGCAAGGTTGTACCAGAAGCAGGGCTGGGAGCCAGTGAGAAGAAAGCAGGCCAGACTAACATAAGGTACTGAAAAAAGCTCAAGACTGAGGAACCATGAAATTTGCACTCTTACTTGTAAGAACTCCTGAATGCTGCAGCTGAATAGCTGAATAGCTCCAGCTATTTACTGTGTTCCTTTTTTCTCACAAGGGAATTTTAGGTGTAAAAAAATGTTCAGTTTGAACAATTATGCAGCTCTACCTGTTGCTCTTGCAACAAGCTTGGTTTCTTCCACAAAATTTTGAAGCTTCATTCTCAAAACATCTTCTTACTGGAAACTTCTAGTTTGTGTCTTGGGATGAGATATAAAAAATTTCATTGGTATTTTGGTTTAAATCACACCTCAGTTGACTGAAATTAGATTTTTAAAATCAAATGTGTTTTTCTGAAAAAAGCTTTTTTTTTTCCCACAGAGATAGCAAGTACATAAGTCACTGATGCTGATGCATAAAGAATGGAAGGCAGAATAGAATATGTTTTCATCAGAAACCTGATGAGGTTTTTGATATAAGGATAAAGTTGATGTCAGAACAAAGGCGTAATGTTGATATTTTAATTTGGAGAATCATAACAATCTGGAGGTGGGGTGTGCATGTCAAAGTCATTTAACTTCCTGATTTACAACACATACTATTAAACACTATGATCTTGATTCATTTGCCTAACTGGAAACATTTATTCTGTTTGGAGATGAGCTAGGTATCCTGTTGAAACTCAGAAATTGTCTGAATTTCCCATATTTTATAGTCCCATATAAATGCTTCTGGTATTTAAGGCAACTCACACAGCATAGAAATCTACCTTAGGGCAATTGAATGGATCCCTGACTGAACACTCAATTGTAACAAATTCTTCTGAAGTTGGATCTATTGCAGTTTTAAAATTCACTCTTCACTTTTGTCTCCAGGTACATGGACAGGACATAGAATCATAGAATCATAAGGGTTGGAAAAGACCTCCAAGATCATCAAGTCCAGTCTTCGACCTAATACCCCCATGCACACTGAGGCATATCATGACACATTTTGTAGCAGTTTGACTATTTCTCCTTTGTGCTGTAGTTCCTTTTTAACAGAACTGAAGAACTTCTTGCTTCCAACATCATTTGAGAGCCAGAGGTTCTCTTTTGCTAAATCAGTAAATCACAATGGCCTCATTACCACTCCTCTTCCCATAACTTGCAACACTGTTGGCATGAAGGAAGTGGGTGTGATCTGCCAAAGAGGTAACACAAAAATGGAAAAAGGGAAGAGATTACCTCCCTATTTCCGCTTCTACAATCCATGAGGAAGGCAAGTAGAAAGAAAGGGAGGCATTACCTTTCCCTACCTAATATCATCTTTTCTTCTTCATTCATTTATTTTTTTCTTTTCTGACACTTTAAAAATTGTGATCTGGAATGAGGCTATCTCCATTTTAGTCATCTGAGATCATTTGCTTTCTGCAGGCACTGATAATATTTGATGTTACCAATTATTGAGCACCAGCTTGTGTCTGTCAAGGAACTTATGCACATATGGCACTACTCATGTAAATAAGCATAGTTGAAGATACTAAATTTGTGATTACATGGAAATGCATGTATCAAAAATGTGAATTGATTTTGTAGCAGAGGATATAGTACCACAATTTAGAGTTGCATTTTGATATTACTTTGAAGATTGGGTAGTGGTAAGACTTCTGAATAAGAGAGATATAATGACCAAGATGTATCATTGGTGTAGGGTTGTATATTTGCTTGTGTGTGCAGTGATAACAATTAAGAAAACCACAGTATTTTCAATAATAATCCATTATGTTCAGTATTAGCTCTTCAAGAATTATTAAAGTGGTTGTTCTCAATGTATAGAAGTTCTGACACTGTTGCATGCAGTGTTGCAGGTGTTGGTTTTTTTGGCGGTTTTGTTTGTTTGTTTGGGGATTTCTGTTTGGTTTTTTTTTTGTTGTTGTTGTTTTTTGTTGTTGTTGGTTTTTTTTGTTTTTTGTTTTGTTTTTTTAAAGTCAATTGAGTTCTTCAGAAAACTAGTAGAACATTTATTAGTGTTTCTGGAGACTGAAATCCTGTAATTATCCGAAGAGAGGTAAAAGAGCTTTGGTGCATTCCCTGATAGCAGGAGGCAACATATAACAGCAGGACAAGCTGTAGATCCAAGAAGATAAAACAGTGGAAAAGCTAGATGCCTGGCTAAATGCATGCTAACTAAAAGAGAAGGTTAAATATCATCAGTTCATTAGCAAGTGGAGTTTGGATATGGGTGATGCATACAAATACTTGATGTTTCATAGGTTTCACTTTATGAGTAATGTTTTATTTGCTAAACTAGTAAGAAAAATAAAATGAATCAAGTTATTCAAGTAGCTCTAGTAAGAATTTGGTTTTAATGTACTTTGTTCCTGTATATTAATCTTTTCTGCCTACAGGCAATATTCAGCTGATTAACATGGCTTTGCCACTAATAAATTTTGTCAATACACAAATTTTTTCCTCTTCACTGTAAGTACTGATTTTCTATAAAGATGGCTTCTTTCAGTCTTTTATTGTTTTGTAAGCAAAGAAAATAGAGAAACAAGAAATTCAGACTACAGTTCAGGAGTTTTGACAGCAGTTTTAAAGTTTAAGAGATTTTATATTTGAGGGTGAAATCTAATGTAGATTTCTTTCTAGTGTAGCTTGCCATGTTTTGTACAGTAGTTATTTCTATTCACTGGCTTTAGTGGAAATAACTGTTCTCCTCTGAAGTCAGTAATCAGTTAAGATTAGCAGAATTTGCCTTTCCCTAAAACTAAGAAGCCTATGTAATTTGATTCATTTTCAGAATACTAGCACAATTGCAATTATCAATTTTCTTTGAATATAAACATTAGATTTAAAATATCTTATGAAATATCTTCTTTATGTTTTAATAGTGCTTTTATATAACCTAGGTAATGTTATTTTAATTCCATTTTACCTTCTCTTAACTTGGGCTGAAGGCATTCTTTAACACTTAAGCTGGGTGTAAGCAAAGGCACATTTTCTTCCCCCCAGGTCAACTCTTAATATGTCTTCCAGAACAAGTGAGGGGCAGGCAGAACTGAGGCCAGTTAGTTAAAGAATATGTATATCACATTTAGTAATTCTAAATTACTAAATTTAGTACACTACATTTAAAAGTTAACCAACCAAACCAAGGAATAATCTCCACACTTTTATATTCTGCTGATTTTAGCTGTACACAGGCTATATCCTTTGCTTACAAAAGACAGAGTGGTGATCTTGGGGATGTAAGATGTAAGCCAAAAAAAAAAGTAAACATCAGGATGATTGTATTATATTTACTTATATTAGTAACAGCTACCACTACTTCCTAAAAAGATTTCCATTTTCTGAAATTTGTTTATTGTTCATAAACTCTTTATATGGTCATCATTGAAACAATACAACTGTTTCATTTAAGGGCTTTCATCAACCTTCTCAGAGCTACATGACTAATGTTAAAAAAGCCCATAAAAATTATCTCTAAAGAGTGAAACCATTTCAGGGGTTACACAATGATGTAGTCCATTGTCCTTTTAATGCAGAATACTACACCAAACTGTTTCTTTAGGTTTATTCAATTTAGTCACAGTACTGCTCGTTTTAAAATTTATTCAGAGCACAGAACAAAGCAGAATTTAAGCACAGTTTTCCCTCGAAGAACTTGCAATGTTGATCACATTACTTGACAATCTTGATGGCTAAAATTGCCTTTATTTCATATAAATTAAATAGCTTTTAAATCTGATAAATTCAACTTCTCAAAAAACTAGTGATGTTTCTTGAACTATTGCTTGAGTAAGATGTTTGGAACACATAGATCATTTTCCAGTCTTAGAAGAAAATGATTAGGTGAACACAGAGACGTTGAACTTCTCTGAGCAAGAAAGTCGAATAAGGTTCACCAGAAGGATGAACAGCACTTCCCGCAAATGTCAAATTTGTGACTTAAGAATTAACACTCTCAAATTTCCCGGGGCGTTTTCAGGCAGTGCATCAAATTCTTAGTAGACTGTCAGGATAATGGAAGGTAGTAGCAGACACATCATTCAATATGTATTCAGGCATGGCGTGTCTGCCCTTCGAGCTGTTACGCTTTGTGGTACTGCTGGTTGCCTTTGAGAGAAAATGTTGATAAATGTTGTGCCTGACTCTGAAAATGCCCTGCATAAGCTTCATATGTGAGTTTTCAACATGCCAACTTTGGGTTTCACATTAATACTTACACAGTTCCCGAAACTATTGATTGGATCCTGCACTTATGGGCAGTCCTCAATAATATTGTTGTGATTCAGCAAAGTCATCTTGTTTTGCACAGGTTTGCAAATACCAGTTTGCATAAAAGTCTGTGCATAAAATGGGGGGAAAAAGGGAGATGGGAACAAAATGAGAAAGTAGGCCCATTAATAGATGAGATTAATGACAATTGTGTAATTATTGATTTACTTTGTGAAACAGTCTCTAAAGTAAACAAATTAAGTGTAGAAATTGGGGGGAGTGATGTCTAAGCATGGGAGAATAATGCAAAAATAAATAAAAAGATGGAAGAATGACTTGTAATTGCTGTCGTAATAGTAGAAATAACAGTAATAGAGCCTTGTATAAACACATTCATAAACAAATGACCTTTAGAAATAATGGGATAAAGGAGCTAATCTTAAATTATTATGTGCATATCAATTAAGGTATTTCACAGAATGTTTTTTGAAAATTTTCGCACATACACAAAACCCCACATGCAAAGCTACGTTTCCTATGAGCACTGAGAATTGCTTTGAAGAAAAATTGTTATTAATCCTTTTGTTTATGAGGAAGAGTTAAGATTAGCTTCTCTCAGAACATGAGTAGGAACAGAACCTATTTATTTTAACATAAAGAATTAAATTAAATGGTAGCAATTAAGGATTTTGTTGCACCTTCTACTCCTATAGTTTGTCTGAGTAAGAAAAGGTGAATTGTTAGATAAAGCATATGCATTGTATTTTGGTATGATCTCTGAAAAATTATGGAAGCAGAACATGTAGCTTTTTTATATTATACATACACTTCATCTTTTACTTATATCACAGAATGAAAGACATCTAGCCTTTTAATTTCAACTTTTTTCTTTCAGTTTTTTCTTTGTTTGGTTTTTTTTTTGATTTGTTTTTTTGTGGTTTTTTTTTTCCTGAACTTTGCTCTTTGGGAGTAATAGTCCTCAAAAGACTGGATTTTCTGTGAATCTCTGAACATGTTTTTAAAAAATCTTATTATTAAAATGGATTTGTTTTATAATAATGCCTAATTGCTTCATATTTTTGCATGTTATGATCATCATAATAGAACATCTGAGTGTTTATCATTGTAAAAGTCTAAGAAAAAAATATATGTAATGTAATTTTCAGAAATATTTCTTAATGCATACACAAAAGAAATGTTGGTGGCATGGTACTAATATTTAAAGAAAAGATAAAATCATGATCTTCAAGAGGAATTTTGAGGTTGGGAATTCCAAGGCAGTGGCAGATGTGTCCTGACAGTACATGAGAGCCTGAGCTTAGAGCAATAGCATTTCTTCCACATACCATGAGATTAGCTCACTTGGTTACAACATGATGCTGATAACATCAGGGATGTGGGTTTGATACTTGTATGGGCCATTCACTTAAGAGCTGGACTTTATGATCCTTGTTGGGCCCTTCCAACTCAGAATATTCTCTGATTGTCTCCAAGAGTTTTGTTGTTTGGTTTGTTTTGGATTTTTTTTTTGTTTTCTTTTTTGGGGGGGGGGGGGGTGGGGTGTGGCCTAAAGTAGGCCAGACCTGGAAGTCAAAAATTAAA
>JAWWTY010000077.1:134020687-134102978 GCA_035222235.1 Margarornis squamiger
TACCAATAGAAATCAAAGGATAAATGACCAATGGGAAAGGGTTAACTATGGGCCAATAGAGAAACTTAAACAGACACTTTCAAGGACGAATTCCTTGGTGCCTAGCAACATAGATAAGGCGGGCTCCGAGGGGCTTTGGGAAGAAGAGGGATGACTAAGTAAAAAGAACAAAGAATACATTTTACAACACAGTAAAAGCTTCAGTTTTTAAAGCATTCTGGCTAGTTTCTTCTTTTTCTTCAGAAACCTATCTCTGACATGATTTTTCCCAGTTCTGATACTGCAGGTTTCCTGCCACATTAAATGTGGAAAATTAGTATTTCTTTCTCAGATACATATTTGTACTGCTATTCTATTTGAGGTTTCTAGAGTATTTTATTGTAGGAAACATATAAGACATTGGATTTTTGACTTCATGAACCCATCCACATTAACATCAATGAGACTTCTTTTTTTGAATGATTTTCAAGGTTCAGCTCCATATAACTGATAAACAGATAGAGAAAATACTGGAACTTGGAAATCTATGAGTTTAAACTATTTTTTACTCTTTGCACTGTTATACAAAATTCATGTGGTGAATGTGTTGAACATAATATCCCATAGTGAGGTCCTCAGACAGCTAAAAAAGATACTATCACATTTGAGGAGTTAATCCAATTTCTCTTAGCCTAATCTAGAAAAACGTTTTCAGATTTCCCATAACTATAGCACCACTTCCATGCACCTTAGGTGAGACAGGTTAATTTGCCAATTCTATTTTAAACACACCATCTGTGACATTTCTGTAGTAAAAGTTGGCAGTGTACTGATACCACATTACTAAAATCAATGAGAGTTGACTCATGGGATAATTCCAGGTTTTTATTCTAATCAATATATACATATATAAAATATACAATAAATATAGATATGTGTGTCTGTAAATTGGTTTTTATTCAGAATTATTTTTTCCTTTAGGAAAGGTCAGTGTTACTATTAATAACAATGGTGTAGGCTGCACTAGTATTCTAATATCTGTTCAAGCTCTTCTAATCTTGTCAAAAATTAATGGAAGAGATCTTGCTGAGAAATGATTCTTGGCATGATAGAGTAAACCAGCTATGTTCCTTTCTTGACTTTCTTTTTTTTCAGCAAGGAAAATTTAACATGGTCAAGTTTTTATTACAATTAACTGCTGGTGCCTGGTCCCCTGAAAAGTTGAAACAAAAGCAAATTTTTGGAGATGAAGGAGTCTGCCTTAAAAATTTGTACATGACTGTGATATAGGAAAGTAAGGTAAACCCATAAATCTTATTTTTTTGTCATCTGACCCCTTATATTACCTGTAAGATATTTTTAATTCTGATAGCTATTAAAACTCAAAATTAAATGAATATACAGGTCCTCATATCTCTTTACTAATATAACTAATTAATGCCAAACCATAGCATCATTGAAAAATTAAAGAGAAATTTGCACATTTGCAGATTCTCCAAACACTTTTTGCATAATAATTCACCTCACAAGCTTACCTTTTTCAGAAATAAGATGTTTCTTTTCTTTCTGAGTAAAGGCAATGGGATTCTTCAGGGAAGAGATGTTTCTCAGCATGCTTGAACACCAGGTCAACCTTATTTAAGAGCATACATATAGTGCTACCTACTGTCTGGGGAGCACTTAGCTGTATAAACAAATAGTATGCTATATGATCAGTAATACCTCTGTCACAGTAGTCTACTGTTCACCCTAGAAAAGCTCCTTCCCCTGTTTATAAATGGGTCCTACATTTCTTTGGTCTTTTAATGCAGAGGAAGGCTCTAGGACAAAGTTCATGTGTGCAACAGCAGAGTTGGAGAAGAAGTTTAAAAATCCACAGAAAAAGTTTATTCAGGTCATAGAATCATAGAATCATTTAGGTTAGAAAAAACCTCTAAGATCATCAAGTCCAACTGTCAACTATTAAACAAGTTCAACATTAAATTATGTTGCTAAGCACTACATATACATGTCTTTCAAATACCCCCACAGATGGTGACTCACCCATTTCCTTGGTCAGCCTCTCCCAATTCTTGGTAAGCCTTTTGGTGAGGAATTTTTCTCTAATACCCAATCTAAACCTCCCTTGCTACAACCTGAGCCTGTTTCCTCTGGTCCTGTTGCTTGTTACTAGGAAGAAGAGACTGACCCCCCACCTTGCTAGAACCTCCTTTCAGGTAGTTGTAGAAAGTGAAAACATCTTCACTCAGGCTTCTTTTCTCCAGGCTAAACATCAGTTCACTTAGCACTCCTCTTAAGACTTGTTCTTGGTCCTGTCTTCCCTTTTGCAACTCTCTTCATGTTACTCCCTTTGGCTGCTGCTTACACTTACAGACATGTGAACTAACCTGCAAAGACAAAGGATCAGGGTGAGAGATGTAGTGTGTGGGGCTGCTGCTGGAAGTTTTTCAAACCCATTTTCACTAGCGACCTTAGAACCAATTGTCCTTTATCCATTTCTCAGACCATGAAGACAACACTTTGTTCTCTTCCACTGGCATCCTGTTACAAATTTTCAGTCAGGCATTATTTTTAGCTTTTTCTGTACATCCCACACTGGAGCAGGCTAATAAGCCCCAGAGAAAGCTGTAGCTTGGGAGGTCCCTCATTGGAGTAGAGAAGGGCTCTACAACGAAGGACTGCGGCCATGAAGAGAGTGCATGATACAGTAGAGGAAAAAATCTGAGGAGGAAGTGTCTGAAAGGAACTATTACAGACTGGCTGTAGTTGCCTCTGTGCTGCCCAGAGTGAAGGGAGACCATACTGTTTTATCTTTATTTCTCATAATTTAATCCTATCTTTAACTTGTAATAAATTAAATTAATTTTTCCTAAGTCAAGCCTGTTTTGCCCATGATGGTAACTTGGAAGTGATGTGCCTGTCGTTATCTCAGCTTTTCCACCTAATTCCATGGAAATTCTATTGAGGAGGGGGATGAGAGTGGATGGGTGCACATCTGGCAACTAGTCAACATACCACAGCTATAAAATGTATTAGGCAAATCTTAAAACCCCTGCAGAGTACTTAAAATTCAAATGTCAAAACTTGGATTTGAAATAACATCTTGAAACATTCCTCTTCTTTAAATTCATAGAATTGCAAAACATTTCTCTGCTTTATTATTTTTAAAGGGTTTCACAGAAAATGTGATACAGTTGGATCCAATGTTTTGGATCAAAGAATCCTTTCATCTGAACAGTACTAATGCCATTCATTCTCTACTTTCTAAAGCTTCTTCATCAATGAGTGCTGGCAGCATTTAGGGCCTGGATATGACAGGTGGGAGGGAGTTGCAGAATGTGCTTACCTGGCTGAGCAGTTTCCTGTAGTGGAAACTGGGCTGTAGTGTGTGCTCACTGTGACCTGATCTTATGTGTGAACTGAAACAATCATCCACCCCTTTCAGGTATTTTTCAGTCAATTCATATTTATACTACTTTTAAAGACTGATTCAGGGCCAAAGGTGATATCAGATGTTTCCTGTTCCTGTCTGAAATAAAAGATTTGTGAAGTTTTTACCTAAAACCCTCTTAGGACTAGTAAAATGAAATAATCAGAGCTGGGAGGTGCTGAGTGTGTAATTAAAATAGTGCCTAACAGGAGAGTGGAAGGACTGCCTTTTCTGTATCAACAGCAACATGTCTTCAGTCCTCTGTCTTTGTTTGATGCAGATGCTAATCTTCAATGTCTTATGGGACAGGAGACTTCTCCCAAAGCAGCAAGCACCTTGAATATCTAGACAATAGCATTACAGCTAAAGGTGAACAGGTGCAAGCCAAGGAGACAGTTGTATCCTGGAAAAAAACATCAGTGCTGCAATCACTCTACGCATGCCTTTAGAAGCATCTTATATTTATGGGAAATTTCTATAAAGATTAGCAGAAAACTTAAAACTTTCCTGAGACTTTTAACACTATGAATTTTTATAATAAGAATTACATGCACACCATTTTCAAACAAATATTTTGGAACAAATATCTATGTAAAGTGAAATTCTATAGACTTTTCCAGAAAGTGTGTACAAGCAGAAGCTCCTTATTAAGAATGGAAGAATAATCTCAGAATATCTTCAGTTACTAGCGAAGTATATATATTCTATGTGTTTATCTGATGTTATAACAACACTAGCAGATGTGATAGTCTTGAGAGTTTGTATGTGTCATAAGAAATAATAACTCAGTTGTGCAGAGAAAGACAGCACCTGCATAGCATATCAGCAGCATTGTGAAGGCTCCCTATGCAATTTGAAAAAGCTTCAGTTTTCCCATTTCTTCAAGTTCCTTCCAACAATTGATCAGCACCACTTTCACCTTCTCTGAACTGATTTGTTTTTTTTAATTTATATTCTGTCAAGGACTGCAGTGGTGGGAAAAATTGCTGAATGCATCTTGTTTGTGTATGTTCTAGAAGATGGATCACTATGAACTTTATAAAAAGGAAAGGGTAAACAAGAGGTCTACATTGTCTATGGAAAAAACACAGCTTTTTATCTCCATTAGTCACAGAGGAAATTATTAAGGAACTAACAAAAATAAAAAATAGCTTTTGTTTTGAAAGATTTCAAATATAATTTACTGGGGATAAAATACTATACAGCGATGCAGCATCTATGTATTCTTGATTTGCCATCCTGTAGCAGAGATGCCAAATAAAAAATAAAAAATCTTTTTTGAGTTAATTTGGGTCCCTTCAAACAAAACTCTTATGAAGCTTCTGAGAGAAATTTGACTTCTGTCCTTGTTAATGGAGATATACATGATGTGTATATTATATTTTATTGGTTCAAATTCAGCCTTTCTGCATTCCTATTCCCCTATTTAAGGAGAGAAATGGAGAGTGAATTTTAAACCCCTGTATTCTTTCCTCTGAAGTAATTATTTCCTGAGATTTTGTCTTGTTTTGACAAAATACATTAATTTTTTTTTTCTGATTAAGTGTTTTATTACTTTTCTGTTTGTTAAAAGTTATTTTGTACTATGCCTTCATGGTGCAAATGTGAGCATTCATGTAACTGCTTCTGCTGCCTAGTCTACAAATGCCATCAAGTGGAGGGAAGTGGATTCAGTGACCTTGAAGGGCCACTTCAGTCCCAGGTTTTTTAATTTTGTTCCTTCCAGTTCTGAAAACAAAACCAAACAAAGGACTGACTAGAGCTTATGTAACTGTAAATACATTTTTCTTGAAAGTGGTAGCTGACACAGTAAGGTCAAGGAAGGAATTGGAAATGTCAACAGACTGATAAGAGGAGCCAACACAGAAGGTATAGGACTGGGAATGTCCCCGCTCAGTGACAATGACAGAGCTCTAGGACTGAAGCAGCACCAGCAGGGCATTCAGTAGGCAGGGAGAGAGTGAGAATCAGCAATGAGTTAAAAGGTTGTCCTATTACCAGCCCGTCCATGTTATGGTGTTGACTCATGCCTGCAATCCCTGGCACATCCAGAGTACTTGCAAACAACTAAGTTAATTGCCCTTATTATAGGACCTGGATGCACAGATTTCCTGTATAAATGCAGGATGGCTGTGTTATACTAAGAAATACAGCTGAAAAATAACCTCTGAGTTAGAACAATTTATTGTTTCATCAGCATTCAGTACCACAGTGGCAGCTCAGAGTAGATGAAAACCAAATGAAGGAACAAAGAGGTTTAGAAGAACAGATAAAAGGAGAGCAATGGAAGGGAAAACATTGCACTTAATGTGCTTAGGGAAAGATAGAGGGCAGCGGTAGAGCCTGAGGCTCTGTACTCATGGGATCTTCCTTCCAGCACCATGTGTTACAGATGAGCAGATAATGAGGAGATCAATTTTTTTATTGATAGTGGATGGACACAGAGGTCTTATTTCTCTCTCTGTTATCCAGTGTTATAATCATGCTATAACTGGTGTAACAGAGCTTTCTTGAAAATTTTTGTTTCTTCTCTCTTTAAGGTATTTTTGGAAATGTGAACTCATAACTGGAACAAAATTACTTTATTTGTACATAAGTGAGTAACTGACAAAGAAATTACAATATAGTAAAAATTGCGCTAAAGTATGTTGGCTTTTACAAATCTGACCAGTGGGAGGACCTCCCTTATCTGAACTTTTGGCAGAAGCAAGCAAAGAAAAGAAAAACACTGTATAAAGGAACAGTGATTTCTGGAAAAGGTTTTGTGTGTCATATCTTATGGGATGTGAAAGATCACACTTACAGGCCTATTATGTTCTAGGAGTTAGCCAAAATTAGGAGTAATAAATTTATCATCCTGAACATTTATAGCTTCCTTAGTAGATAACTTAGATGGACAAAACTGCCTTTAATGAAGTATTTAAATTCCTACAAGTGTAATTGTTTATAGAAATTGTCATAAATCATATGTTAATAGAACATAGTATCTAGCTAAAATAAGTATAGATAGGAAGAGGTAGACTTTACCATGGCAAAAGTATCCCCCAAAATAATATACAAGTATCACCTTAGTTCTACCTAAAGGTCATAATACACTAATATACAAGGAAAAGAAGAGGTTGAGAAGGGCAAATCAGCCAGCAACTCCCAGACTCTGGTTTGCTGTTATGTTTATCTCTTTTCAAGAACACAGAGGATAGTTCTAAATTACTTTTTTCTTCTAAAATCTCAGTCATTGATTTTTATCTCTTGAGTTTTTAAGGTCTTAATTATTTCTGACAGTGTCAATATTGGAACTTTCAAAAATTTAAATCTTTATGTTCCTTAGGAGAAAATTTGGCACTACTTAAAATGTTGGATAGGTTGCAAGGAAAAATATTAAAATTTAAGAAATGTCAAATATGTTTCTTTGTTCTAACTTGAGTCTTATGCATACTGATTAATGTTTCAGTCCCCTGACTGTATCAGACTGTAAATTCACAAATGAGCATGGCATACCCTGAATTTAACTTAATTCTCCTTGACATTGTTAGTGAAAATATGTGTCTGTGGAGATGTCTAGGTACATCCACATGCTGCATCTCCAGTACAACTGAGTCTGACCTCAGCCCCATCTACTGAACAAGGCCAAGCTGCATCCACTGAGCCTGAGGGAATATGGCACAATCTGGTTTATGTCATGTGGGTAAATTCTCTTCCCCTCCAAATCAGAGTGCCTTGCAAAATTTTCTTCTGGGCTGGTCCTTGGATCAAGTTATATCTGATAATCAGGGAGTCCATTAACAGCCAGGGATTGCCTGCATCAGTACAAGTTGGTACAGACTGAAGCTCTTCCAGGAAAGAGAAAAACCTTAAACAGCATAGATAACCAAGTACTATTGTAAAAACCCAAGTCATGATCATCTTTTGCTTAGTGATGTAAGTATAGCTTTTGTGACCAGGAGCAGACAGTCCCATCCAGGGTTGCTATTCTCTCCATCTCCCCATCTCAGAATCTTCTTCTGCTACTGCTGTCCTTTTGGAAGTGCTGCAATCTTTGGGTTCACCTTTTACTACTTCTGCTACTTCTACTACTGTGCAGTGATACATTTTTTTCAAATCACAGATAAATTAGAATAAAATTCATGGGGCAAAGAAAAGCCATGACTTCAGCCTGAGGCCTTTTTAAATGCAAAAAGTGAAAGGCCTATAACAGTGAATAGAGTGGGCAGAGCTTCTGAAATGAAGGTCACCGAGATAGTGTATACTATAGAGTAGCAATGAACCAAAGAACTGAAGCAGACCACATCCTAAAAAACAGCTTGAAAAACAATAATAGCTTTTTAAAATTACATAGGATATGGAACATAATCTGGAATGTATTATTTTATGAGATAGAGGCTATATATTCTTAAGTGATCATGGAATTTAGTATAAGACAATAATAAAAAATGAAGTGATTGATGTGTTGATAACTGTGATATATTTATGCATACAATTCTAATCCTTCAGACTATCAGTAATATAAAAAAAGCAAAACAAAATAACTGCTTGCCTTCTATCTGGTAGCTTTTTGAACATAATGACACTGTGTTGCTTTTTTTCCCTCAAGACTCTGCTATATTCATGCTTAATAATGTCTCCAAGTACTGTAAATTTTGCTTTTTAGCTTCAAAGAATAGGAAGGCTGAAGAATATGACAAAGTCTTTCAGTTTGTTTTGCATTTCATGTCATGCTGTTCTTATCACATGCTGTGTTCATATGTGCTACAAATACTTATAAACATCAGGGAAACCCAGTTTCATTTAGATAATCTGCAGCTGGAATGTCTTTGTGAGCACACTTTTCTGCCCATTTCTCTGAAGTTTTGCGTCACATATTTATCCTATGTCGATCATCCAGGTTCTTTGATTTATTGCCCATCCAGCCCATTCTCTGTTTAGGGGGTTGTCCTTGCAGTCTGTCTCCTCCCACTCCAACCCTCTGCCTATACCTTTCGCTTTTCCTCAGATGCCTCTCTCACATTTACTAGTCACAGTCCTGATGTCCAACCTTTCTTTTCTTCTATTGTAATTTCTTTTCCCTGCAGTTACAGCCCTCTTTCTCACTCAGTCTTAGCTCCCACTTTCAGGAGACATCCTGTCCCAATCTATTTTTTTTCTCCCACACTTTGAATTATCACCCTCTCTTTTTTTTTTTTTTCTTTTTTTTTAATCAAACCATTGTGATCACAAAGAACAAAGGAAAGACAGGGTCCCAAAGCCATAATTTACCTTTAAAGAACTTGAGGAAGAACCTTCAGCAATGTTCTCCAGTGTTTTTCACTTCCAGTGTCATTCTGTCAGGTTGTTTTTTATGGCTGAAGCATGCCTTACGTTTCTGTTCAAATGGAAAGAAGTTCAGATATGATGCACAAGAAGAGCTGTTATACTAAAGTCTTACTGATCAAGAGCACATTGTGATAATTCAAATGTTTCTGAAGTGAACAAATTATGAGAGATTTCTGTAAGTTCAGAAATATTCACAAGAACAGCCTAAACCACAGGGTAGCACTGTTGTGCTACCACAGGGTAGCACAAACATTATCTAATTTATCATATCATTATTTTTCTTTCTTATTTTACCTTACTATATGAAATAAAGGAACTTCTGACCGAAATAATAAATTATAAAAATCAATTAAAAATATTAACATAGATTGTATAACTATAACTAGTGTTTTTGTCCAGTGCAAACTTAGCCAATTCGCATCACCTTCTCCAAAATCTTTCCTCATGCAGTAAGCAATCCTTTAACCGATTTCCTTGCAAGTTGCTATGGATTTACCTGTAAGTTACTTGTTTTCTTTGCTTTTGTTTTTATTTTTGTTTATTATTATTATTATTATTATTATTATTATTATTATTAGGTTGTTTGTTTTGTTGGTTGGTTGGGGTTTTTTTGGTGTATTTTTTTTTTTTTTGTTTTGTGTGTGTGTGTGCGTGTGTGTGTTATTATTTCTTCTTTTGTTTTTCTATCCTAAAATAATTCAAATTTCAAATTTTTTTTCCAAATTTTTAATACAGATACTAATAAGGAAAAAAAAAAAAAAAAGAAGTAAGATGAAGTAGTTGTTCTTTTTCATCTTAGTGAGTACTTGTCTCAAATAATTTAGTATCCCTAATCACTTTCTTCCAGCATATTTTTCATCAAATGTCAATAGGATTTCAGATAATAGAAAAGAGTCATGAGCAAACTGGAAATATATCAGAGAAAGAAGACAACAGAGAGCAACAAAGCAGCAAAATGAACCAATCTAAAACAGTGAGAAGTGCCAGCAAGTTAGAGGTCGCGGTCTGAATTCTTTCTTTCATTAAGAAAAGAAATTTTGATACAATTTATAGGCATCAAAGGTTGTCCCCATTGATTTCAATTGGACTCTTCATATTTTCTTTAGGTGTGCTAGTATTCAGGTAATGCTAGGATTATATACACATATAGTATATATGTATATATGTATTATATACACATATATACACATAAGGACTTTTTGCTTATTACAGGAATTGCTCTTATTTTGAGTGTGCCTGAGGGCAGTGTGATCCTGAAATCGACACTCTGTACTTTTTCACAATTTTAGTATAGATATAAAATTATTGTTTTCCGGGCTTGAGAATCTTTTGGACTTACTTATATAAAATACAGGTACATAAACTGCATATATATCATGGTCAAAGCTCAACTTAAAGACCACTATTTTTCCATCTTGAATGCCTCTTTATTCTGCCTTTTGCTTAACAGAGATTTCCAAAATTTAAAAACAAAAAGTTATTTCTCAGACTACTAAAAATCCTAAATGACCAGTGCTATCAGGGATTTCTAAATACAATAATATTGTAGTAAAAGTATTTTAGATGCTATGTAGTTTCACTTCCTATATGTCTATCAGTCCTACTTAAATCTACTTAAGTTCTACTGCAAAATGCTACTTTATAACTGAAGGAGAAGCAAGAAACAAAATTCAGTCTTTCTTACCTGATTTTACATCTATCAAATAAAATGTAATTTGATATTCCAAGAAGCTGTTCTTTAAAATGATGTACAGAGAGCTACAGAAACAAATCTGTTTAATCTAAATGTCACTTGAGCACACAACTTCTCGAGAGCGACATAAAAGGTACCCCTCATCATCTCTAAATGTATTTCACTCAAAAGGAGATACTGGAAGGATTAAAAATACTTTTTTTTTTTTTTGTTATGTTGAATAAAAACAGTAACTCTAACAATTTGTTTTCAGCCACTGATCTACCAAAACTAGAAAAGACATAGTAAGGATAAGGAAAGATATTTCATAACTCCCTAAAAAAATGATGACCTGTATAAGACTAGTCTTGAAAATACCTTTTATTATGATGTTAGCACTAGCTGGTGCTGTTCTTTTTGCTGTGTACAAAACAATCTTTAAATGTTTTAAATGCTCTGTTGTCAGTTTTATATAGAAGATACTTAAAATACAGGCTTTGTATGTTTAGAGAGGGTTAGTCTGATTTTGCTCTATGCATTTCAGGACGGAGAAGATTTTGTGCACTCAACTGGTCATAGAGAATCTGAAACTTTTGAAACTTTGAAACTGAAACTTTGAAAAGCTGTGGCTTTTGCTGTGGCTTCTGTTCCAGAACATTCTGTTGATAAATAATAAATAAATATTCTGTTAATAAGAGAATTAAATAGCAAGGCTTACTAGCGCATAGAGTGAAAAAGTCATTCCATGCTGAAAAAAGAAATTAGATTTTAAAAATTATCTCAAAATAAATGACATTCAGGAATGATAAATACTCAAATCAGACTATAGAATATGATAATAAAGGTGTAAATAGTAAAAAAGAAAGGGAAGAAAAAGCAAAATCCACCACATACATGACTTAATCAGGATAGTGCTGTGAAACACAATTGGAAAAAATGGAAGAACATGACTGCTTGCAATGGTTAAGTGGAGAGCAATGGATATTATTTATTTTTATTTTAGTGGTGTTTCCAATAGGGTCTCCTAAAACATCCTCAGAGACAACCTGATGCAGTATAGATATATATATCTATCTATATATCTATATATATATATAGATTAGATAAGTAGACAGTGAAGTGGATCAAAAACTGGTTCAACTGCCAGGCTTAATGGACTGTGACAAGCTTTATGAAGTCCAGGTTGAGGGCAGAGAGAAATAATCTACCACATGGTTCAAAACTGGTTCCAACAGCGTCCAATGTCTTTGTTAATGACCTGCTTGATGGGACAAGGCATCCATAGCAAATTCATAAATGACAGAAAGCTAGGAGGAGTGACTGATACACCAGAGGGCTATGCTCTGTTCAGTGGGACCCCAACAGGCTGGAGAACTTGGTTGAGGGGAAATTTATGGAGTTCAGCGATAGAAAATCCAGTCTTGCACTTGGGAGGAACATTCCCATGTACCAGTACATGCTGAAAGCAGACCAGCCAGAAAATGCTCTGGGCACTCTGGTTGACACCAAGTTGTCTATGAACCACTATGTTCAAATGCCTAATTGGGGAAGTAAAGAAGAGGAAGCCGTTTCTTCTCAGTGGTATCCTGTGAAAGAACGAGAGACAATGGACTGCCACAAGTTGAAATACTATTGATTTAAGAATATCACATGGGTATGCGAACCATCTGCTTTAAGTATGTAAGTTTTCTAACAGAAAATCTCTGATTGCAGGCCAGGGAAAGGTGGTCTAATCTATCTGGTATTTCAGCAGGGTAGGTAACTTAAATAGGAAGATGATTCACTTACCATTAACAATTCGGTAAGAGGAGACAGGAAGTAAATAGAAATGAGGGAAGAGAAACCTTTGTTTCTTCTGGATGTTAGAGAAAACCAGTGAGAAATATCAAGCTTCAAAAGTACAAAGCCACTATGCCCTGACAGTCTCGTGAAAAATATGAGGTTACTTGCAACAAAACAAGAAAATGAATTCAACTAATACATTCAGTCTGAGATGTTACAAAGAATGCATGTATTTTTAACAAAGAGCTAACAGTATATGTGGGCCAATGAAGGAACTTTCCTAATTGCCATTTCTTGAGTTACTGTAATAGGGTAAATATTTGATTAAAAAGAGTGTTAAGATGAACATTATTTCATACCCTCACTAGGAACTGCAGAATGGTATGTTTGTCACCTGATCATTTTCACGTTGCTAAGTCTTACTCTTTCCAAGCACATGATGTTAACACACCTGTATGTACACGCATATCCTTGCAAGTTTATGTTCAAGTACTGTAAAGTTGTTTTTATTTAGGCTACAGCCTTTTAGTTTTCTTCACTGGCACACATTTATGCTGTAGGCACCCCTGCACAGGACTGTTGTTCTTCTCCCCCAAATATCCTAGATGTTAAACCCATTACACAGTAATTTTACACAGTATGTCCTTTTGGCATAGGAATATGGAAATTGTACTAGTTTGTCAGTCCATGAAGACACAACATAGTTCTGACTTGCACTGGGAGAAAAAAATGGATACAAAGCTCTGCTATTTTGTCTGAACAAACTGAGATATCACCACAGATATTCTGGAAAAATGTTCATCAACTGAATTATCACTTATTGTTAATTAATTGATTGCAGCTATAATTAATTACTGCATGTTAGCTGAATTTCACATAGGCTAATTGGAAAAATATTTTAAATGTGACTCATCTTCAGAATCAGATGTGACATTCACTATACCACAGCATAAATGGCAGTTGTCCTGGAATTTAATATAATCACATTAAAGTAAAGTTTCTCAATGCATGAGATAAAATAAAGAGAAAGATGACATTTTTATCTATCATAAATATATGTTCAATTCTTATTTAGATTATCTAAAGTCTGGTAGAGTAGTTGTGAAATATCAAGAAGGCTAATGAAATAAGACTTTGGAGGTCAAGAGTAAAATAAATAAGTAAATGGTTATGCTTCGTTGTTGCTGTGATTGGATTTTCTCATTTGAAATGTCAGGAGGTGAAACCATTTTCTTTATTTAGAATGTGCATCACTTAACTAAATTTGTTCTATATAGAAGAATCAAAACCCACCACTATCCCATTGCTAGAAATTGCATTTGGGTTATAAGAAAGATAGAGAAGAAAAGATTGCAACTTCCTCTCTGGTTTAATGAACTGACTTCCTGAAAACCTCAGTCTTACTTTTCACTGAAAAGTAGCAAATGCTGTACAGTAATTGACAGCAAAGAATGCACATAGACCCAAGATATACCTATGTCTTCAACCCTGCGTATACTAAAAGCTACAGTTGAAAAGCCTTTAAAACTGTATCTCTGAATACCAGCAAGGCATTCTGAATTAATTTTCTAAAACCAGTTTCAATTTCATTCATCTGAAAGAAGTATTTTCTTTTCTTTCTCCAGCTGTCATGTGCAAGACACCATCTGTCTTGTGAAAGAGTTTTACTCTAACCCTTAGTGTTTTATTAGTCTGCCAGAGCCCCAAGAAAGCTGAGTCCCTTGTTCCTGACCAGTCTGTCAGTGCTCCATTATGGGAACCACTCACCAAGCTGTTCACTGGATTGGAGAATGGTTTGACTAACTTGTTCAGGATCACATGTCAAACAGAGAAACTGCCATCCCAGGTCTCCACACCTTTACCCACTGTCAGCATTCTTGAAGGACTCACATTAACTGTTTAGCAAATAACACTCTTTATTAATAAATTTGTGGCAGGTTAAGGTTTGAGAATTGGCAGTGACAGTATCTGACTGCAAAAATATATTCAAAGCAATATACTGATTCAAAGCAATATGCTAACAAGCTCTGACCTCTAATAAAAATGGCTCAAGATAATCGTTCAGCATGCACAGAGTACAGTTCTTATCCAATTGGTGTCCCTGTAGGGGAGATGTCAGGTTCAGCCTGTCAACAGATCCCAGAAGTTATGATGGAGTTTTCCCTAACTTCTCCCCTCTCTTAACTTACTATTATATGTTTATTATATGTTTATTATATCTTTATTATGTATGATATGTTTATGTTTACATGGAGCTTGAGTGACTTCAGCCATACATCTTACTCACTGAGGAGTGGTCTTACCTTGGGGAAGGGTATCCGAGTATAGCACCTGTGATAAACTTGGGATGGGGATATGTGTCACTCCAAGGAGAATGATTTTGATTTTGCCACAGTTGCTGGTTCAATAACAGGACATCTTCCTCTATCTCCCTTGGTTTTCAGCTGCTGTATGGCTTATTAGATAGAAAGTACCATCAAGCTCCCTCTTTTGCAAGGGTTTCAACAGGGCCTGACTGCAGTGCCTCCACTCCACTCCAGCACCCACTTAGTCCTCCTGGTGTGTGGGAGTTTGGATATGCTGGCTGTATTCCATTTGGGGAGTAGCAACCATAATTTTTCCTTGTAATTTCTGTACTGCTATCTTTTTTACCTTCAATCATCTTCCCACACCATCATAAAGGTGTCATTTTATCATATTGATTATTGCCATGCATTTATCTCATTGACAGATGACAGAACACGATGTAGTAATGACTTCAGAGATTTAAAGGATCTATTACACAACATCAAGAACACTCTAGACAAGACTGAGCAGCTTATTTTTCTAATTTTGAGGGTGGTTACATGTACTGACTTGTAAAAATATTTTTGTTGTTGTGTTGCTCATGTTTTCAATCAGATATAGCAAAACTGTTTCGGTGGACTTGCTACAAGAGGGAAACCTTTATTTCAGGGGTTTGCTTCCTGAATAAAGAATTTTACACACTAGATAATATCCAGCAGCTGAACCAAGCTACCAAAGCAGGCATTCTCCCATTTCTTGAAATTTGTATTGAGTCAATAAAAAACATAATCATCTAAATCCTGAAATAGCCTTTGTTACTTCATTAAAAAAAAAAGAAACCAACAAAACCAAACCAAACCAAAACAAAAAAAACCCCAACATTTTTCCCAAAGAAACAGAATACATCCATTTGCAATGCTCCTGCAGGCAAAGATTCATTCTTTTCATTGACATATATGAAAATCAGAAACTATTTTTTAGACTACTTATTTTTTTGGTAGCATTAATAAAAGATCTTGCTCAAATCATATTTACTACAAGATGTTGCTTCTACCACCAAAAATTATTTTGGTGGCTTTTTCAGGTGCATTCCCTTTCATTTTCAGGTGCCAAATAATAATGGGAAAAAACCAGAATTTCAAATTGGAGTGGTTTACATTAAGAATTGTTAACTTTATTAATTAAATAGTATTTTGCATTAAATTGCAAGTGTAAATATAAAATAATGAGAAATTCTAAATGTGAACAATTACTCAGTATTTTATGATTCAAAGACTTCTATTTGACAATATTATATAATGTTGGCTATGAATGTTTTAATCTCTAGTTTTGTATTTAAAATACATACACATTCCAAATGACCTTAAGCTGTGAGTATTCCATTAACTCTTTTTGCTGTGTCTTTCATGTTGTTTCATATAGATTCATGCCTTCATATGGAAAAGAAGTAACTGAAAAACCTGAGACATTTCCCTTTTTTTCTAGATTGTTTATTTTAAAGCTACCTTTCACAAAGGTCAAATATGCTGCATGTACTCATCACTATTTAAAAATCCAAAAGTCATGGCAAGAAAAGTCTGAAGAAATCATTGTTACAACTCTTTTAGATGATGGCATTTATATAAATAAATATATTTTGTGAATTTCAGGCCAAATTGGGACACAATTGAGACATGAATAAATTGTTTTTCATATATGAAGCCACAGGTTTTTTATACTTTTACATTTTCTTTGCAATCATTTTTTGTTGTTGGTTTTGTTTGATGGGGTTTTTTTAATACAAAAGGTCTGTATTTTTTGAAAATTCAGAAATAAACATGGTGTATATAAATTCTTCCATTATTCATCTTTATTTAGCAGTCTGTTTAAAGGTCTGACTCCAATCAGATAAAAAAAAATAATTGCTTCATATCCATGAATTAATTCCTGATTCTTTTTCTAAGCTGAGACACACTTCAGTCCACTGTCTCATGTCCTTATTGCTCTGTCTCACTTTCCATTCCATACTTCTTAAAAGATTTTATTCCTCTTGTGGGTTGCCTTGGCTGGCTTCCAGACCCCCATGCAGTTGCTCTCTCACTCCCCTGTTCTGCAGGGCAAGAGAATAAAACAGGATGAAACAACTTCGAGATTAGGATAAGGACAGGGAGATTGCTTACCAATTGCCATCACAGGCAAAACAAACTTGACTTAGGGAAATTAATTTGATTTATTCCCAATTGGAAAGAGATTAGAATGGTAAGAAAGAGAGACAAAACTAAAACCATCTTTTGCCTACATGAATTTTCTCTGTATCTAGTTATTAGTTTACAAAACTGTATTGTACTGAACTTGTGTTTTTGAGTAGCTACCAAAGTACCTGGATTTTTATTAAAAATATAAAAAGTCATAGGGTACTTGCACTAGGATCTAGATATTCATTAGAATGGGGAATTCCATGATCAATAGGCTGTACTGCCATTCTTTCTTAGCCTTTCCCTATTTAATAATTCATTTTGAGGTTACATGGTTTCAGCAACGGAGGTGGATGTGCAAGAACAACAGCCTAAATAAGGTTTTTCTGAACGTAAATGCAACAGGTATTTTAGGTCTTCCCAGAAAGAATATTCTTTGATCTTCTCTTTCATGACTTTCTCACTACAGTTTGCTTCACTGAACTCTGAAAAAAAAGTCTGAAGTCTAAAGTCCCCATGGAGCATGAAAAGGGTGAGCACTTTGCTGTATTTTTAATCACTGAAACATTTGATTACAAGGCTCACCCATGCTTTCTGCCCCTCAGACAGTTCATCTACTCTAATTCTTCTCTTCTGTCCCAGCCCACTAGGCAATAACTCTGTTTAATCAAAGGTTGCCATAAGAAGTCTTCCTAAATCCTTTGATCACCATTTGGTAAAATTTAATACTAAATGTAATCAGATGTTAATAATGCACAAAAATAAGAGTACAAAGAAAATGCAACTTGGTGTATAATGATGATAGCAATACTCTGATATGTTAAGTAATGTAGAATTAAAATGATGATAAATTGTACTATGCACACTTTACGAGTTGTGGGTAAATTATGCACAGTCCAGAAGTATGTACATTTTAATCTTGTTTTCTTTTTTTCAAGCAAATAGCTCACGTGTTTGCATATTCACATACATTTTTACACTCTTCTGTGTCTTAATAGCTAAAGTTGTTCTCTCACCCCATCTCTTTGACACTGTTTCACATTTACATAATGCTACTAAACTCTATGACATTACCACATGCCGATTTTCATTTTTGGGTAAAGGACAAATAGTAGAAAAATCCATACCTGACATATACTCTTCAAACTGCTTAATGCCCTTCTGTAGAAAATTTGTTACCATAGTGGTGAGGATGGTATGAGTAATTACACAGAAACTGTGTGAGTGTATTGTATATCCACTGCTGAGGAGCTCACTGAAGTGGACTCTACATAATAGGTTTCAGACTGATGTGACTGTATGTTCATTCCTCTCTCCAGTGAGTCAGGGATTAAATCTGACTAAATAGACAAAACACTAAAAAATGTTGCCAGTATTGCAATGTCCTTTGTGTCTTTAATAATGTTTTTACAGTCAGGCACCAGTGTATATGGATGGTTTTGTGTGTAAATGTGTGCGTAAGGATTTAATTTGTATTTGGATAGAATTACAGCAAAAAATATCTATGGTCACCTAAGGTTTGTGTCTGATTTCTAGAATTACTTATACGTCAGTCTTTCTAAATGAGGGAGCTAGATAAAGGATTAGTTGCTGTATGTCAAGAAAACAAGCTTCTCCTGGAGATGAAAATAGCAGCACAAATCAAAAAGGGGAGGGTAAGAATTGTGATCTAGACCTCTAGACTCTAATTTATCCCACTTCAGGCACCTATTTCTCATTTGGTGTGCAAGCCTCAGAATTCTTTGAAAATCTTGGTCGTGTTATTTTACATTTTTTTATGTTCAAGCCTGAGGTGGCACTGGTGGCAAACCTGTGGCAAACTTTAAAAATGTTTGTGACATTTTGAACATTGCTGTCACAACTGTCTAATCTAATTAGATGTTAAGCTCTTCAGGGCAAGGACTGCACTTAACCGTGCACTCAGTACAATGGGATTTCCAATCTTAGCTTAAGTTCATAGACAATGGTATAATAAAAATGATTAAGAGGAGCAGAAGGTTTAAATAGTGCTGATGACATGGCTTTGATGACCTCCCTGGGGAGACTATTCATCACAGTCTAATGAGATCATTAGAAGGAAAAGTTTTCCTGTTTCAGTATACAGCCAACACTTTAACTGAATCAATGCAAAGTCCAAGTGGCTGTAAACTGCAATGGTGCTGCTATAGTGACTGTGAGGTAATTCATGATGGAAGACAGATATTTGAGACTTGTTTAATTAAATCCTCCTGTTAATGGAAGAATACAAGAAGGACAGATGGGGAATGTTAAATAAATCAATAAATAAAGAACAAGCCCTAAGCCTCAAGAAACCTCCCCACCCCCGCCAAAAGTCCAGCCAAATCTAAACAACCAAACAAAGAATAAATTAAACAAACAAACAAACAAACCCCCAAACAACCAAAAAACAAGCCAGACCTTATGAAAGTACCTCTCAGAGTGTAGTAATACTCTGTCATATATTATTTTGGCTTGTGACCTCAATGTGTCACTCAGACTGATAACCATTATCTAAGAGATATTTCCTGACAAACTCCTATGCAAGTGTTCCTGGCAGTGGTAATCATTCTGTGAATGATGATTTTCCTGGTGAGTCAGGTTTGAACGATCACCTAAGGGAGAGGAAGAAAATGTAAACTATAAAAATATATATAAAAATATAAAATTAGTATCCTATTCATGAAATACATTCATTGGAAATGTTAGCATTTCTTTATTACTAAAAAGATGATTGTATGCTCTGTCCAAACCAAAGCTGGTGTTTTTTTGGTGTTTTTTTCCCCCAATTTCCACTGCTACTTGCATTAAAATGGTTAAAAGCTTGTTAAATCATATATATATTTCAGAATCACAGAATATGCAGAGTTGGAAGGAACCCACAGGGATAATCAATTCTAACTCTTAGCCCCACACAGGACCAGCCCCAAGAGTCACAACATATGCCTGAGAATTGTCCAAATACTCCTTGAACTCTATTGGGCTGTAACCACTTCCCTGAGTAGCCTGTTCCAGTGCCCAACCACCCTCTGGGTGAAGAACATTTTTCTAATATCCAACCTAAACCACACCTGACACAACTTCAAGCCTCTCCCTCAGGTCCTGTCACTGGTCACCACAGAGATCAGTGTCTGCCCCCTCTCTTCACCTCATGAGGATGTTGAAGACCCCAGTGAGGTCTCCTCTCAGTCTCCTCTCCTCCAGGCCGAACAGACCAAGTGACCTCTTCTGTTTCTCATACAGCTTGTACTCAAGGCCCTTCACCATCTTCATTGCCCTTCTTTTTTTACACTCTCTTATAGCTTAATATTTTTCTTATATTGTGGTGTCCAAAACTGCCAAAATGTTCAAGGTGAGGCCACACCAGTGCAGAGGTGTGATGATTACGTTGCAGTAAAGAAAAAAAGGGGTAAAAATTTCAAATCCCTGAATTGGGAGGTATCAACTATATTTTTAATGGAAATCACAGCAAATGAAGTAAAGTCCTTGGTCTGAATGCAATATTTTTTTTTTTTTTTTTAAGTTGCATTTTCTGTAAGTAATGCCTGAGCAATAGTTGTGGAGTTGGGCCTGTTGCTTATCTAAAGAAATAATCAAGATAATATGCTATGGCAGTTAAAAGAAATAACAAGGTTGACAGAAAGATAAAATTATTCCATTTCATGTGTTAGTCAGACTGTGAACATTAAGTTTAATCACTTCAATTTTCCTTCTAATCTTTAGATTCTAGAGATAGACATATTAAAAATGCATGGATTCAGAAGTACTTCTTGTCTTTTTGCAATTCAATGTCTTCAAACATAATTATGAAAACCAATTTTAGATCTCTTAGAGCAAGAAATCACAGAGACATTCTTGTTTTATAGAAACATTATGTACATTAAAAGTACATAGTACTTTTCTTTCAGTGGTATAGCTTGAATCCTGAAAGGACCCAAAGTTCATAGGACTGATTTGGGAGCATGTGAAGTGTTACCTTTTCACACACAGATCAATAGCTTCTTGCAGTAGGAATGGCCTTTCATTTAGGAATGAAAATTTAGGCAACACTATAATAATCCCACTTGTCTTCTCTGTAACAATTTGAAAACAAAATGACACATTCTGGTGCAGCAAGAAAGGAGTTTATTTGAAAGGCTGGTTAATAGAAATTTAACCTTAATAGGAAAAAAAAAAAAATTATCTATGCAGAAATAATTTTTTTTGTAATTCCATGGCCAACAGCTACAGGAAAAAGTAATTACCAACTTTAATAGATGAGGGAAGTTCAACCTAGACAGGTACCTAAAGAATTAAACCTGGTCTAATGTCTGGCTGGTGGCCCTTGCGACTGTGGAAGAGTCATTCTTGTTTGATAGGCAGAGCAGCTGTGTACAGAAGTTGAACACAAAAGAAAAAGGAGAGAGTGTCTACAGGCATTGAGTGCGCCTGAACCATTTATAAAGCAGAAAAGCAAAAGTATATCCAAACTGTCTTCGTTCCAGAACTGTGCTAATAAGCTTGCATGAATGTTGAGAGTGTGTAAGAGCCTTCTGGAATGGTTAGTTCTTTTTAGAAGTGAAAATATTACATCTCACATCAATGATGGATAGCCAAAAAAAATCGAATAAAATAAAAAAGTATGTTTTTTAGGTTAAGTCTTCCATACTAGACATAACTTAGTCTTGCTCTTAAATGTTCAATATTTTATTTCTGGTATTGAGGAAATAATTAGAAAGACATAGTAATTTCTTTTGTATATTTGAATTGGGTTTCATTAATAGTTTTTGAATATATTATTATTTTGATGAGTTGTTTATATGAAAGCTTTCAACATAATGGATACAAAAGGCTACACAAGTGTAAACCAATTATATTTTTCAATTACTTACCCAAATCTTATTCATTTCTTATGGCAGAAACAAATGTATGACCTTGGACAGAATTATATGTTAGCCACATCTGAAATAAAAAAGACCTACGCAGTTAGCCTGTTCATTTGAAATGTATGTTGAGAAGATAAAAATTGTTAATACCACTTAAGGTATATGTTATACGGTTGTGCAGTGAGGCTGTGTTAATATCAGCAACAATGAAAACAAATATCTAATACAAAAGCCATTTTAAGTACAGTGATATTGCAAAATAGAGTGCTAGCAAAATAAGATTGTCAATAGTATTAGATTTAAAAATATACTGCACTGTAATAAATAAAAATTTTAATACATATATGTGGGCTACATAATTTCAGAAGATCAAAAAAGGCATGAAAGAACTTTTAAATAATAATTTATTCCCACAAAGTAATATCATGAATGTCTGCAATATGTCTTATCCTTGACAAGTTGAAGAAGCTGAGAATGCAATTACTATTAGAATTGTTTCTGATAATGTTAATATAATACTTTACATTAGTAATAAAATATGAAATTGATATATTCCTGTGACTGGAACAAATGAAATTAAAATACAGTAAATTAAATTGATCTACTTTCATTTAACAGTCAACAAGAAGGGAGTGTTGCTGTTACATGAGACGCCTTGAAATTTCCAAACTACCTTAGTGGAAAATCTTTTCACTGTTGTGTCTTTTCTCATTTACATATATGAAAGGTTTCAGCATGAAATGCTTTATGCTAGAAGAATATGTTCGAAACTTTTATTCTGTGTTCAATCAGTATTGAGAAATTTTGACTTCTTTGCTTTTAAAAAATGTTCTGCAAAATGTAAATTTTATTTTCTGACCAGTGCTAGTTATCAAAGGAAAAAAAAAAAAAAAAAAAAAAAGGTTGGGATTAATATATTAATGAGTAAATAGGAACTAGCCCTATTTATTTTTATAACATAAATTCTGCTACAGACTTTTATTTTCTAAAAAACACATGTAACAATGTACATTGCTCCTAGCAAACTTTTTTTAGAGGTTCTTAAACATTTTTACTTTATTTTGAATTTTTTTACTGCCAAGGAAAATGAGATAAAAAAAATTGTCACAAAGTGTTTTAATGTGGGATTACTTGTAGAATACATTATGAGTATGGATCATCATTTTCTCTGAATAGGACTGTCATTTGGAAAGTTAAAGTTAAGCAGAAATATTTTTTGGGTGTAAAGGAGAAAAGAGGAACTCATTCTATGTTATAAAATCTCAAGAATAAAAGCTGTTTTGAACTCTTGAAGCAACAACATATATGCAAATATTGCTAAAATGACAAGACATCTGGTACATTTTCTGTGCTCTACAATGTTCTTTTCTATTCCTTTGTTTGGTTATGATATTTTCCCCATGTTTACCTAGTCACTGTCTTAAATGCAAACCTAAAAGAAACTATACTTGTTGGATTCAAGGTGGAACAAATCCAGTATGCTTTTTGTAACCCTTAATAAAAATAGATACATGGAGGATAATGGGGGCAAGCTTGTGACAATATTTGCCATCAGTATCTCCTGGCTTACAGTCATCTGTGCCTCAGACACATCTTGATTCATATGTGGTTTCTAGGCTGGGCTGGGCTTACCCCAGCCAGTGCCTAAGTAACAGACAGACACTTGGTTACTGCCAAGAGAGCGAGAGAGAATAGGAAGAGCAAATGTAAGGAAAGTTGTGGGCTGAGATACAGGCTGTTTGCTCAGTAAAGGAAAGAAGAAAAATGGGAAAACTATGCAAAGTCAATTCTTCACCACCTCTCACAAGTAGACCAACGCGTTGCCAATCTCTGTGTAATAGCTACCTTCCCAAAGAATCCCTGCCCTCGGTTTTTAGTGCTGAGTATGATGTTATATGGTTGTATTCCTTCTCAATTTATTCCTCACCCTTAGCCTAACTGCAAAGGAAGAAAAAGCGGGCCTTTGACACTGTGCAGGTGCAGATCCACAATAGCCAAAGAGCACTGGTGTGTTACAAACAGAGGATTTAGTCACAAATTAAAACCACAGCAACATGTGTGCTGCTATGAAAAAAAAATTAACTCCATCCCAACTTGATCTTGTATATATGCATTTCATAATTGTCAGCAAATTCAGATTGACTTCATCTGTCTCCTCTTGAATCCACATAATAGTATATTGTCTAGTGCAAGAAGACCATGACCATATTTGAGATATTTGTGTTGTTTATATTTGGTAATATATTCTTGTTTTTTTAGTAATGCTACACATAAGTTATAAAAATTTACAGAACCTGCACCCACCAAAAAAAAAAAAAAAAAAAAAATTACTACAAGAAACCACATGAAAAGATGTAATATTACTCAATATGGCCAAAAAATCACTAGAGATTCAACAAAGACAAACATTGTCCACTGAATTAAGGGGTGGAATTATATAACAATTAAAGAAAAAGAAAACAAAGTTACCTTATATAACTTCAAATATAAAATGAAAGCATACTTACAGATTTCAGCTTTCTAACAAAAACAGAGATTTTCAATAATACCAGGACCCCTAAAAATGAGTTATTCTCATTTATAAGCCTATCAGAGAATAAGAGAATAAAATAAAGGTATAGCCATGCCACATATGTTTTTTATTTACATCTTTTCTTTAGTTTTTAGATTGAAATGATCATTGCTTGGCAGGAGAGTCATGCTCTTGATGTTAAGAGGACTTAAAAAGTCAAAGATCTAAACATGGAACATGTTACTTTTACATACTTTGCTGTAAAACAGATGTTTTCTAACTTATACCATTACTTCTTCTAATACAGGCTAGCATGAATTGAACCAAAACATTATAATGGCAACATTTCATAGACTCATTAAATATTTAGTAGAATAACAGAATATTCTGAGTTAGAATCACACAAGGATCATCAAAGTCCAACTCCTGGCTCTGCACAGGACAGCCCCAAGAGTCACACCATGTGAGAGTATCATCCAAATGCTTCGTGAACTCCATCAGGCTTGGAGCTGTGACCATTTCCCTGGGGAATTTCTTCCAGTGCCCAACCACCCTCTGGGTGAAGAACTTCTTCCTAATAACTAATCTAAACCTCCCCTGTCACAAACTCAGGCCTTTCCCTTGAGTCCTGTCACTGGTCACCACAGAGAAGAGATCAATGTGTGTCCCTCCTCTTCCCCTCACAAGGAAGTTGTAACTGCCATGTGGTCTACTCTCAGGTTCCTCTCCTCCAGGCTGAACAGACCAAGTGACCTCAGCTGCTCTTCATACAGCTTGTCCTCCTTTCTCTTCACCGTTTTCATTGCCCTCCTTTGGACACTCTCTAATAGCTTAATATCTTTCTTATAATGTGGTGCCCCAAACTGCACAGAATATTCAAGGTGAGGCCGCCCCAGTGCAGAGCAGAGCAGAGCAGGACAATCCCCTCCCTTGCCTGGCTGGCGATGCTTTGCCTGATGCCCCCCAGGACAGGGTTGGCCCTCCTGGCTGCCAGGGCACTGCTGACTCATATTCAACTTGCCATAGACCAGGATCCCCAGGTCCTTTTCTGTTGCACTGCTGTTCAGCCTCTCATTCCCCAATCTGTTTGTACATCCACGGTTGCCCTGTCCCAGGGCATATATTAAACATGTCACTCTATGCTAAATATTATGAATGAAAAAAAAGTTTATGTTTCATAAGCATCTTTCACAGAATATGGGGAAATATACTGCATTGTGTTTTAAACTCACAAAAAGTTCAAAACCCCACCAAATATTAATGTCAGTAAGGTAATGTAACAATATTAATCACATATGACAGAAATTAGTCTTTTGTCTGAACACTGCTGACATTGGTCCCTGCACCTTGAGCACTCAATAAAATATATCCACTAGATAATAGTTTATATTGTGAGATTATTAGATTCATTTTTTTTTTGCACTCTGAAGTTCATTTGTTTTTCATTGAAGTAAAATTTGAATACAGTAAGTGAAACATGAGTCTTTTATTTGTGTTTTTTTTTGTTGTTGTTGTTGTTTGTTTGTCTGTTTGTTTGGTTTTGGTTTTTTGGGGTTTTTTTATGAAGCATTGTATGTAATCTTTTTCATCAGGGAATGGAACTGCCTCATATGTAGCAGTAGCTTTTTCCTACAGTCAGTTTAGGCTACAAATACAGAACGTTCAGACAGCAGGGACTGATGCTCTAAAATAATTTCTCAAGAAGTAACACACTTTTAAAAAAGTCCCAGACTCCCTTCATCTGAAGTTTTATTTTACTGCAGTTCATTTCATGAAGGGAATGATTTGTCATAATTGCCTTCAGAGACACGGAACCTTGTGACCAACTGATCTCTACAAATATTGAATTCCTGAGGTAAATGAGAATTTCAAACTGCTGGAAGACATTTAAACACGTGCTAATCCAGTAATGAATCAAATGAGTTTTTGACCTTTACCACAATTTTGGCTGAAGGGCCTTTCTGCAAAATTATATTACAAGTTATATTTTTAAGAATTGACAGATGATGTGATGTAAAAAGTGTAAAGGCTTGAGTAGTAGTGCAGTAGCAGGGAGTGAGTTAGATACAGCAGGAAGGTATGAATGCAGGGAACAACCAGGTAGCCAAAGCATTTCAAATAAGCTGTTTATGGACCTTGATTTTAATAATGAACTTTATAAGTCAACCACTGAAGTATGGAAATCTCAGAAAAGTAAATCTGATGTGAATAATCACTGGGTCCTTTTTGTCTATGCTTATGAGAATAGTTTCATTAATTCCAACATAATGTAAATTCAAATGATTCAAATACTGTTACAACATTCTGATGTGCTACTAGGTACTAACTGACATTTCAAATTCATGCAAAAAAATTATAGATACAAAATCTATAACTATTTCCTGTTTCTCTGGCACAAAGAAATTAATTTGCATATAAGAATCAAGTCAAAATTTCTAAAGGTGTTCAAAACAACAAATATTGTCAGGGCAAAAACAACAGATATTTTTTCCTTTATGTTTAAAATCATGCTTAATTTTATATTTTTTTTATTTTGAACATGATGCTTGATTCTTTCGTTCAATGCTAAGCTTCTGTTGCAAGAAATAATGAATAATCTTTTATTTTTTACTTTCTCATTCTCATTTACAACTTTACAGTACACTGTCATAATCCAATCATCTCTTTCTTGAACTGAAGAATCCTAGTTTTTCATACATTTAAAGCATCTCTACTACTGAAAAACTTTGCCATGCTGTTCTCTCTTGTGTACATTTTGAGGAGGTACCATGTCTTTAGACAGCAGCATATGGTCTTTTCTATATCCCACTTAACAAATCTGATATTTTGCCTGCCTTTGAGCCAATCATGCAAAGAATTAATATCTAATAAGAGCTTCCAATATTTCTTTCCAGAAATGCTAATATCATTGTGGAAAGATGGCTGAGGGGAAAATTAGAGGAAACTGATCCTAAGAGAAGCTATAATAGTATGGAAATTATAGGATGGAATGCAGCTTCTACTCCCTGGATGGAATGCAGTTGACACACTCAAAACCTATTCCACCATGATTCCCCATGCACACAATCTGCAACTCTAAGCACCTGTTAACGGAGATGGAAGGAGTGAAAACACTGTGGCCAGGCTCTGCTGAAAGCATTGCAAGGGTGGGAACTTAATGGTACCATGTAGCTGATAGAGTGCCCTCTATCACAGTGCCAGCTGTGAACCAAGGGAAATAGGAGATGTCCTGCTGCCCGTCCAGCAACTGTGGCAAAATCTCTCTCCTTGGATGAACTTGGTTCATTAAAGCCTAAAATGGAATATGAACACACAGCTCCATCACAAAGTTATCTCGTCTCCAAGGTGTGACCACTCCTCACTGAGTGTGCTCTCTATATTTCATTGACTATATATTTGAGGGTGAAGAAAGGGTTACACCAATCAGTAACAAATGCACGTATGATTAGAGTCACTCAAGGTCCACATAAACATAAAAAAACAGTATAAAAGTTAGTGGAGAGTGGGGAAAAACTAAGTCAGACTCCATAACTGCTGAGATCAGTCATAGAGGTGAACCTGCCTTGTCCACCATAGGGATGCCTATTGGGTAAGAACTATACTCTATGTACACTGAATACTTTTATTGGAGATTAGAGCTTGTCTATATAATGCTTTGAATACATTTTTGTAGTCAGATACCAACAACAGCAACCTCAAACCTTAACCTGTCACAATTTTCTATTATTAAAGAATGTTATTCCGTAAACTGTCAGTATGAGTCCTTCAGGGGCACTGGCAGTTGCCAGCAGTGGGTAAGACACATGAACAGAGAAGACCAGCTGAGGGGATCATAAAGTAAGAAACACTCTCTGAGGGGTCTCCCTTATGCTGTTGGTGTGTGTCCCTGAATAAGTCAGTCGAACGACCCTCTGATCCAGTAGGATGGAGCAGTGAAGGGTCCCCATAATAAGACACTGATAGACTGGTCAGGCACAAGGGCCATGGCTTTCCTGAAGCATTGACAGACAAATCAAACACTAAGGGTGGAGGAAATCTCCACTTTTCATGTGACAATCATCTTCACTTCTTATTTACATGCCTAAAAGGTCTGAAATTATTGTGAAGTTGACTTTCTTAACAAAAGTTTTATCTTATTCTAAATATTTATAGATCCTAAAGATTTTGTTCTATGTATCTACCATCTCTGTTTATTACACATTTTTCTGATTTTCCTATTGAAAAATCATTTTCCTTTCCAATACTTTTCCAGTTCTTCAGGGAAATTTTTAAAATTTGCATTTGCACGGATGACCATGCACGAATTTAGGCATCACTTCCCTGTTGTCCACAATGTCCATTAAATAAGAGTAAATATTTAGGTTGATTATATTTTTAAATAGTACTTGGTCCTAATAACTTCTTTTCAGTTTATCTATTTTTTTTATTATCTTCAGTTTCAGGAAGACAATCATTTCTTAAACTGGTGATACAAAGAAAAGCCTTTGGAAAGAAATTGCCTTTGACTCATTTGTATTAAACTCCATGTTGAAGAACTATTTTACAGTTTCTTTGACCTACTCCCTTGAATGATACTTTTCACTAGTCACCCAGTAGCCCTCAACTTCTCTCAAGTGTTCCTTACAAAGCTGTGAAAAAAAATGTATTGGTAGTTTTCACATTCCTCCTAGATCTTCTGGCCTCAATTTTTTCAGTTTTACTGTTAACTTGTCAGAATATTTATTTTTTTTTACATTGTTTGGGAATGATTTCCAGTTTTTGAAGGACATCTACTTTTAGTCATCTCCTTTATTCATCTCCTTTATTCTTCTGTGTAACTATGTAAGCTTTTATTTTGTTCCTTTAATGTGCCTCTGAATCTCTTATACGGTGTGACTGAAAGATTCTCTCCCACTTGAAAGCATTTTACCCATTCTGTTGCTTGTAGATTTGCCTGTACAACATTCACATATTTATCTAAGTTCCCTTTCCGAGTTAAATATGAATGCAGTTATTACCTGAGGTAGTACTAAGTCATAATGATCTCACCTTGCTACAAATGTCTGTATGCCCCTCCAATCTTAAAATGGATAGAAGATTAAAAGGAGTACCTAAATTGCAAATTCTTTTCCATCCAAACACCCCAAAGTCCATTTATTTCCTATTTATGAAAAATATTAAATATATGCTTTTCTTAATTAAAATGATGCAGGAGAAAGGCAGAGGCAAGAGAGGGAAGGCAAGGCAAGGCAGAGTAAGCAGGGAGGAGAAGACAGCCAATTCTGAAGTTCATTATTTCTTCAAAGAAGATTATATTGTGTGTTTTTTTGTTTTGTAATTTGAATCACTGTTATATTCTCAAACATTTATCACATATTGCCTGTAGTGAAGACAAATTCAATTGAAGAGCTTCCTGGAAAAAGCTATTTATCATAAGAAAAACAAGAAAAAATATTGGAGGAAGCTGAATAGATCTTTTTGCCTACAAATACAAACTTGCTGGAAAAAGTATAGGTCACTGATGTGCTTGCTTAGCAACCCTGCTTAGGACAGTGTGCTCAGGGACAGCTGTGAATCTATGTCTGCCCTCTGTGCCTGATCTTTCCTCATACCATCTCAGCTTTTTCTTTATATTCTTCTATCTGACAAATTAAGAACCAGCAAACCCCATTTTGCACAGCTTGATTCATACAGGACTCCCATTATTCTCACATGTATACTCTCCTTATTTATTCTCCCTTCACAGGAAACATCGGAGAAATGACTCATACACAGAAGGGAGCACTCATCCAGTTATTCTGGGGGGAACTCATAGACCCACTACCTGTTAAAAGGTCTGCTCTGTTGCAGTTGCTTCAGTTCAAGAATACAGTCACAACATGTAGGAAGAATCCTGAATCAGAAATGACTAAATTCAGAGCTATTACTATTAATCATGCTGTCTGTCACCTCAATGCAGGAATTGTCATTCTAGTGCTGCTCTCAGCATGCAGAAAGAGAGTGGACTGTATTAATTTAGATAAAAATACCCTTTGCTGAGTGTGATTTTCATAAATATCTTAGACCAATAGGTGCCACCATTGCACTGTGAGAGTGACAGAAATTCTGAAAGAATAAATGAGAGGAACTCTTGTTTCATAGTTCAGAAAATGCATTTTCAGGGGAAAAAAAACCCACAAGCAAACAAACAAGGAAGAAAACAACAGGGTTTTTTCCCACCTTGGAAATAGCAATTTTGGGAATGTAATTTTGTTGTTGGGGTTCTTATTTCGTTTTGATTCCTTTCCTTTCTTTATTATTTTTTCTGTCTGATTTATTCTAGCCACAGTGTGATAACCTTGACATTTCTTTGTAATCATTTGAAGCCTTTGATCCCAAGTATTCAAATGAATTAAGCTTTAGTAAACTCTGTGGATGAGCCTCTGTGTCATTTTGCCGCTGAGCCAACACTACCACAGAATAACTTCATTGGATTAATTTCTCATTCCTTTGGTGACCTAAATAGGGCTGCTCTCACAGTTCCTTGTTGGATTTATTTTTTTTTTTTTTTAATATAACTCACACTAGATATACAGTTGCAAGGGATACCATTGAAAATCCTGCTGAGAACAGAATTTTTTGGTATTGCTATCCCTTTTTTCCCAATGTAATGAATGGAAGTATGTTTTTTGAAGGTATTACTGACTTCTTTGCCCATACTGCAGTACATTTCCAAGCCATTGAGTACTATTGCTTCCTTCCTAAAGACTGAAGAAAACATCACCCTTTGCAGTTAGAAATTCTGGAACTTAATTATTGATCCATTTAGACTTTAAAGTGTACTGTGTTAGATGAAATTCCTTTTCCTGTACGTAGGCAACTGCAACATTGTGCCACTGAGAAATGGCACATACATATATTCTTGCATAGCAAATTTAAATGGTAATAAGGAAAGTTTCCTATACTGCCTAACTGACTTGTCTGAACCATAGTTTAGTTTGAATCTCCAAGAGAAGAAGAAAAATATATTATCAGTATCTTTTCAGTTCTTATCTTTCTGCTCAGACTTTTAAATGAGTCAGGAATTATTGAAGATTTGTGTGTAATTGAGATGGATGTAGAAAATGTAATAAAGCAACTTCACCTTGAAGTAATTATCAAATAATTTGCTAGCAATAAATCATTACCAGTATGACACAGATTACACCAAACAACATAAAGATGAAAAGACTTCCACTACTTTCTTCAGTTACTTAGTCTTAACTGCATGACCAGATTTTATTTGTTTTAGTTTTGCTTAATCCTGTAATGTCTCACCAATGTATTAGTTAGAATGTCCCATTCAACCACTTTCATATTGCATAGGTATCTAGGGAGCTTAATTCTTCCTCATTAAGCCCACTGAGTTTTCCATTTTTTCTGTGAAACCATTGGTCAGGGAAGATCAGATCTACAATGTGCCATATCTTAGTGAGTCATTTTCAGTGTCACAAGGAATTCTAAGGGAGACCATGAAAATACCATGTTTTTTTGGCAGAGTGCAACTCAAAACCAGGACTTGCAAAAATCAGTGATGCACAATGTCTAAAATACTATGCATAAAAAGAGCTTATTAATCAAAATTAATTTGTGCTATATCTTTGCCTTATCCAAACTCGACATTCTATATGTTGTTGTTTTTTTTTCCCCAGTATTCCAACTCATGCGTTTCTGCATTGCTTTTACCTACAGAAGGTTACTTGTAAATGTGTACAACAGTAAACTAAATAGGGTAAGGGAACGTGCTGACACACCATTATTGTTACTATTTGCTCAAGTACAATTTGGCAGTTTTGGTCTTTGTCAGCAGCACCTCCCAGGCAGTGCCTGCCTGCAGCCTAGGGATTAGCTCAGAAGGAAGGCATAGAGCCTGGAAGAGAGAAATCCTAGTCCAAAGAGAGGGAAACCTGAAATATTTCAACACTGACACTCAGTCTTTGTTTAAGAAAAGTCTTAGTGATATGCTTTCATTTCACATAAAATGCTCCATGATGTACAAACCTTTCTTTGTTTCCATCAGTTAATATTTTCACAAAAAGGAGATGTATCTTTTGCTGAGAACCTATGAAAAATAAATAGTTTTCTGTACTTCTGAAATATATGTCCTTTCTCTTGCAAGACTTTGTCATTAGCAGTATTTTGATGCAGTCCTTTGCTATATTTCTCAATATTTTAGAGAAAAAAATATTGAAGAACATTATCCTGCCTTTTTTTTTTTTTCTCTTTTCTCCCAGACCACAGTATCATTGGAAAGATTTGCCAACTCCTTTTTTTTTTTTTTTTTCCCCTGGAAAAGAAGATCTTAGTTATTGGAGAATAACGTTCATATTTCTTGTCTAATACCTTCTTCTATTTCTCAATGCATCTCTGTCTCTCTCTGTCTCTCTCTTTTTACTTTGACCAATTTTAGGAAACATTTGAACAAATGGTCCCTGTCATCAACAAGGTGGAATCTGATATCTAAACCAGAATGCATTTCTAGCTTTAGCAGAACAGGAATTAGTTGGATGCTTAACACAAACAGAGAGAGTAAAGACTTATTTTGTGTCTATATGGTCCAAACCAGAATCTATCCTGCTTGTCCAGTAAAGATCTAGGTAATCAGAACAGTTACTGTATTGGTATTCAATATCCTATTTCTTGTAAACCTTCTTTGTGTTTAATTCCCAGGTATAGATGGTCAATATTCACATCAGAGCATTTGTTCACATGGCATAATCTTATGGAATATTAACAGACCTCAGACACTTTCAAATTAATAGGATCAGGACATTGAGAACTGAATGACTGGTAAATAGCATATTTGTTTTTCAGGTGTCTGGGAGAAACCGTAAATGAATCATCAAGAATCACTGCAGGTGTTCAAAGCATAGCATCCCTCTCTTTCAGTGTAATTAGAGGTGAGATGTTTCTTCATGTGTGAAAAGCTCTACAAGGAGTTTTGCATAAGGACGCATTTGGTAGCTTTTGTGTTTATTTGTTTAGTTTTGTTTGCTTTCAGTATCTTTTGATAAGCTTTAGGCATCAAAAGATTCAGTGCACAGGATACATCCATTCACAATCCTTGCAGACAAACTCCAGATGCTTTTTAAAAATTATATTGTTTTACATTTCAAGGAAGGTGAAAGGTGTTTCTAAAAAAAAAAAAAAAAAAAAAAAATAACAGGTGCTGATAGATGATTAGAGTTACACAGAGCATGTTCTTAATTACCTTATTAATAAAACTTTGTTCAGCAGGGTTAACTCAGGAAATCAGGAAATTTAGAAGAGTGAGAGTTCATGAAACTTTTCTGCTCTGAAGTTCTTCAGCCTACAAACCAGAGTCTTATCATAAAACATGAAGGAATTTTAAGTTTTAAGGGAAGTCTCTGCAGTTGGGTGGTTTTTTCCTGAAGATCTCTCCCAGTCATCAGCCCAAGCTCAAATAAAGTTCACTTCTTTTCTAGCTCTATTGCGAGTAATAGTTTCAGTATGGATGGGGGCCTGCAGAAGAGCTGGAGAGGGACTCTTGACAAGGGTGTCTAGTGATACAACAAGAAGAAATGGCTTTAAACTGAAAGAGGGTAAGTTTACATTAGATATTAGGAAAAAAGTCTTTGCTGTGAAGCTGGTGAGGCACTTGAACAGGTTGCCGAGACTTTGTGTGTGCCCCATTGTAGTGGTTTAGGTTGGCTCCCTGCCAAACGCAGCCATTGGCTGCACTGATTCCCCCCTCTGGAAGGAGAAGAAAAAGGTTAAAAAAAAGTACCAAAAGAAAATTGTAGTAGAAAATATATATATTCACATATATTACATTGATATACAATTAAACACCATGTATATACAGAACAAGAATCCCAAACAACCCCAAAAGGGAAAAGGGGGAAAAGGGGAAGGGAAGAAAGGACAAAAAAAGGGTAAACCAAATCAGAACAGATATACACACACTCAAAAACTCAGAGAATGCTCAATAAAAATAACTAACACAATAAATTCTCACCAACTTCCCTTAAGAAAAAAAGCAAATTCTTCACCTCCGTGGGGCTCCAAACAAGAGTTCCCAGATTAGGCCTCAGCTCACATAGATAAGAGAGAGGTCAACACACTGAGACCTGCTGTCTTCTAAGCACCCAAAGGAAGAGAGGAACCTTCCCTTCTCATCTTATATACAGCTGATTATGTAAAGGAATGGTGTGGAATACTTCCTTAGTTATGGCCTTGTTACCAGGGAAGGCCTACCAAGAAAACCTAAGCACCACACCCATCCCTGGAAATGTTCAAGACCAGGTTGGATGGAGCTTTGAGCAACCTGATCCAGTGGAAAGTGAGCTTGTCCATGGCAAGGGGTTTGGGACGAGTTGGTCTTTAAGGCTCCTTCCAACCATTCTATGATTCTGTGGTCTTATGAATAAATATTCACTGAGATACTGCATGTCATCTCTCCATATAAAATTTCAAATTCTGCCAGAAGAAGCTGGTTTTATGTCATGTTTCATTGCCCTGTACTGCACTAAATATTCACTAACTGTTGGGGAAAAAAACAAAACAACAAAACCCAAACCAAACCACAAAAAACAAAACAAAGTAAAAGAAAAGAAAAATACCCCAAACCCCACACACACTCCAAAAAAACCCAAAACCAACAAAAAAAGTAACCCCACCCCCCCAAAAAAAAACCCCAAAAAACAAAAAAACCCAACCACCAAAAAACCTCAAACCAAATGAAAAATACAACATATGCTAACACCCACTTGTGGAAAGCATTTCAATTTACATTTTTACCACAAGACTTTGTTAAATTGAGGAGTTTTCTTCCTTCATTTCCAGTTTTCATTAGAGGTTGCTGGTATAGCACCTCTTGTTCCTCATGAAAAGTCACTTTTCTGTCTATATTTTCATGTCTATATCAGGTATTAAATTCTTTGAACTCTCAGGACAGTGTTAAATGAGAGAATTTTATTTTCTCTTTTTTATTTTTTTTTTTTTTCCTTTTTTTTCTTTCAGCTATGCAATTGGTTTTGTGAGAGACCCTCTTTCCTAGTCTGAATATCAGAAGCAATTTCTAGTCAACAAAGAGATTCTTTTTCATTTTATGTAGAGATTTCACTGACTGATTCACCTTTCCCAGTACAGATGCAGGAAAATATTTTAAGAAATTATATCCCTAGAAATAGAGGGCAGATGATTATCCTATGTTTACTTCATACCACTTACAATAATAGGACCAACATTGTAAACAGCTACCAGTCTTAAAAAATAAGACTTTATACTTCAAGGTCATGCAAGATTCAGGGTTCAGAAATCTCACAAATTTCACCTATGGTATAATATGGACTTAGAGAAACTGAGATATACATTAAGAGAAAATTTTATTTGTTTTAGGCAAACATTGAATCAGCAGAATCAGCCTTCTCATAAAAAGTTACTGTATACTTTACAGCTATGTATTACTTTTAGTAATGTATTTTAGTTACTAATTTCAGTTACTTTTAGTTATATATAATGCAAAAATATCACTAAATCTTCCTATATTCCTCAACATGTCTTTGCCATGGAACCAGCTAAATAAACCAAGCAAGGCAGCAGCTATTCCTCTGTAATTAAAATTTGTACACACTGTGAAAATTAGAGACCGGTAACAGTAATGAACAATTTTGCAATGAGATGCTGCTTAGCATAACTGAGACAGAGAGCTCTGAAACCTTTTACTAAATCAGTTCATGAGTCAAAGATAGTCCAGGTGACATTTTTGATAGCTAGGACTGTGTATGCACCAGCAGTGGAAAATCCAGGTTGGCATGAACTCAGATGTCTCAGCAAACTTTGCTTAAAGGAAATAGAATGAAGTAAAAGCATTTTGATGGAGTATCTTGGTTCTAAAAAGAAAACATTTAAATGGTTCAAGAAATCCTAATAATGTATGAATTATATTTTCCTAGATTAATAATTATTTTTGAGACTGAGACCCCCAGATTTTAACTACACAAACATAACTAAAAGGAAAAAGTAACAGACGGTTATTTACTGAGTTCCATTGAGCCAGTAAATCACCTTAATAAATGTGAGCTAATTGAGCAGTGTTCGAGATCAGTCTGGCAGATTAGTTTATCAGAACTAACACTCACTTGTGGGTGAACTAAAGGAATCATAATTTAAATATGAACAAAGGGAAGGAGGAAGGAGAGGAGAGTGGGAGGGAGGGAAGGGAAACTCATATTGTAAAAAGAGTTGTACCTTTATCTAAGCAGGTATTCACATTTTGGGGTGTCTGAAGGACATAGAGTCATAGAATCACAGAATTGATTGGTTCAGAAGGGATCTTAAAGATCATCTAGTTTCAATCCCCATGCCATGGGTAGAGACACCTCTCACTAGACCAAGTTGCTCAAAGCCCCATCCAGCCTGGCCTTGAAACTTCAAGGATGGCGCATTACCAACCTCACAATAACAAATTTCTTCCTAGCATCTAATCTAAAATGCTCTTTTTAGTTTAAAACTGTGCCCCCTTGTCTATGTGCCTGTATAAAATAACCATACTACTCTATCAGGACAATGCTGTCCTGCAGGACCTGTAGGACCTATAAGACCATGCAACTGTATGGCAGTTCTCACTCCCCAATTAATTATGAGAAGTAATTTGTTCCCACATGTGAACCTGTCCCTGTGCGTTCACATGACTCAGAATTGAACTACACAGTATAGGACAGAGTGAGGCAGCTCTCCTCACATACATGCCTAGTTCTCAGACCTAAGAAAGGCAATACCTGCTGTGCAAGCAGTCCTTCTGAGCAGACATTATGCATCCTGGAGTTCCTTGTTCCTTGATTTCTTAAATAGTAATAAAATTTACCTATGTTTTATTCCCCTCAGCTCTCTGTGAAAGAAACATATCACTGGCTTCAGAAAGCTACTTGCTTACTTGCTGTAGTTTCTAAGTGTGCAAGAAATGCTGCATCAAAGAATACAATAAAGGACATACATAATGAATGTTCATCATTTTGGGGGATTTTTTGGGCCTTTTTTTTTTCCTTCATTTGTTTGGTTGTGGTTTTTTTCTTTTTTTTTTTTTTTGGGGGGAGGATTTTTTTTAGTGTTTTTTGTTTGTGGGGTTTTTTGTGTTTTGTTTGCTTTGTTTCATTTTTTTGTTTTTTAATGAAGAAATGGAATTCTGGATTTCCCTTACTGGCTGATTTGGAGACTACCTGAAAGAGGTTCTGCTTAATGAGTTCTTGCTTTGATATTTTTTTTTGTGTATTGAATTCTAAGTGTAGACCAAGACATTTAATAAGGAACAGAATGAAATTCAATAGAAGCATGGGTTTCTCAATCTGAACCATATTTTTTAATTCTCCCTCTTTAAAAGGAAGCAATTGCTTATTTTTAGTTTAATAGAACCTTGCTATATTGAAATAGGCACTGATGGCTTAAACGGTCTCAGTAATAAAATCATCAATCTCAATAAATTTAATTGCTGTTTAACTTTGTGAATTTTATAGGAGCATCAGTTTTATGTATTTGTATAAATATTGTTGTATTCTTTGTTGTGTATCAAATTTGAAAGTAACTTCTTTAATGCTTTAAAATAAAACTGAAGTAACTTTTTGTTATAATATGACTATTAAATGCATATCCAAGCACTGATGTGTCACATACAAATACATCATGTTATATGTGAATGTGTCAGAGGCAAAGCACTGTCTGAAATTCTAGACAAGTCGGATGATAGCAAAATAAACTTTTATGCCAGATCAGCATTTCATGGATTTAAGACATTTTTCCCCTTTCTTTTTAACTAAAAATACATGAAAGAAAATAGCAATGTTCTCAAATCAACTGGGATTTCATCAGGCATGAAATAGATATGGAAAAAAATCTGGTTTTCCTAAAGAAGTTACTTTTCATTCATCCAAATGCAAATGATTTTTCATCTGAAAGCCTATAATATGTGGTAGATGATACTCTGTTTTCTGAAGAAAATCATATTCAGTACAAGACCAACTGCTTAAATCTAAACATAAATTAGATAAAAACTTAACAGAAAACTCTAGTTGGGGAGAACTGGTACTGGTGCCAGTGAGTTGTTAATTCATACATAGGTAGCTGATTCATGGTTTTGTGCCTTTTATAATTTATTCAAATTTCAGAGATTGATGCATAAACTTTTTAAAAACCATTTTAAAATATCTCTAAAATGTTTCAGTGTCAGTGAAATTCTCCATATAACTCATTTCAGCTCTCTGCTGACTGTTCTTTCCTTCGTGGGAGTGCCTGGACCTGAATTTCAGAAATTTCATGTGACTGTCTAGATTACAGTTTCCACACACTTTCCTTCTTCCATTTTCTGAAGACAAGTGTAAAGGCATCAGCCACCTGCAATTGCCAACCACCTGGTGCTTGAGCTTGTGTTAGGCCAATTGGTTAAGTGATCTGTAACTCTGCCTTCACTTTCACTTCTACAAAGCCTGAATACAGGCTAAGGGGCCTGTAAGACCTAAGGAGGAAGATTTCAAAAAACCCCATTGAGTACCTCAATTTTCTCCATGTTTATCATCACCAGGTCCTCTCCCCACTGAGCAATAGACACACAGTTTCCCCATTATTCCTTCTCCTAACAATGAATTTCTATAAGCTTGTCTTCCTGCCCTTGACATCTCTTCTCAGTGCTAACTCTCACTCCACTTTGGTTTTTGGATTTCGAACTTGGCACACACAAGCAATGCCTCTGTGGTAATCCCCAGGGAACCAGTTGCCTCCATTCCCCTTGCACTTCCTTTCTGCAGGCAAATTCAGTCAGGAGTGCCTTGTTCATCTGCACTGGCCTTATGGTTCCCCAATAAACTTCCTGCATGTCAGAACGAATCCTTCTGTGTTTTGAGGAGAGTATCCTAGGAGGTCAACGAGGTCTCTGGTGCCATTTTGCTGTTCAGGACAGTCTCCCATGGGATTTCATCAAGCCGAGCACTTAAACAAGCTGGAATCCTCTCCAGAGACTTGTGGTTGTAGATCTAGTGGTTTTCTTGCTCATTTTTCTCAGGATCTCAAACAGCACTATCACATAGCAGCTGCAGTCAAGGCGGCCTTCAGTAAAGCATATCACCAAGCAGCTCTTATTCATACGAAACGACCCCAGTACAGCTTCTCCCACAGATTCCCTCCATCAAAAATTGTTCTTGGTATTCAGCAGAAACCTTCTTTAAAAATCTTCTCTCAAGGTTAGAGAGACAGATGACAATGGTATGTGTATGTCTATGTCACTTGTCTACTAACTATTCACACAAATGGGGTCCTACTTGTTTGTGAGCACAAAACTTTGCTGTAGCTGATATTCTGGTATTAATTTATTTGTATGGTCATCATTCTTCTAAGAAGCATTTGGATTTCATGACAGTTTAAAAAAACGAAAGCAAAAATGTAATTACAGTACAGAAATTTCTGTAATAAATTAATTTCTAATTCTTACATTACTTTTAACATAATTAAAAAAAAATAAATCATTCTTACACCTTTTCTTCTGGGCATACTTCTTTCAGATTGAATAAGGGGACGGTATGTGACATTTTTTCTTATAGTTTTTCCTTTTATTGGATGCATATTGAAATACACAGAAATTTTTGACCTCTAGATATAGATCTGTATAAGTCTAATTTAACTTGAAAAAGGCTTCACATTTTAGATGTCAGCAGTGTCACGAAACACGACACTTTTCAGCTATCAAAAACAAGGGTTTTTTTTTTACTTACAGTTAAAAGAAAAAGCTAGAACCTTCCTAGTTTATGAATGCTCTTGAAAGCAATTTAGAAGTCTATGTCTTCCTGGTGTTTTTGAATTTATACGGTTTATAAGCTAACAGGCAGTTTTAAAAGGGTATCATTTGTAAAAAGCTACATTTTTATAACTTTTCTACTGATGGTTTAACAATCTTGGTTACAGTAAAATTAATGTGACTCAATGTCCTGTCTTTTTCTTTGGTTAAAATGGTAGGAAGATTATTATTCTCTCTTGTTTAGCAATAAAGTTGCAGACATCAGGCTTTATTCAAATAGAAAACATTGAATTACACATAAGAAATTCTGACTAACATCTGTGATTTAGTCAATTTGTTAAAAAACATAAGAAGGTACATTCTGAGTGCCTACTTCCCAGGAACTGGCTGGGCACTAGACATCGCATGTGGATTGGATGTAGATAATAAATCTTTTTGCTTATTTCGCTTCTCTATGCAGCTTTGCTTTTCTTCATTAAATAGTCTTTATCTTGATCCATGAGACTTTGATCTTATTTTCTCTGCTGTCTTGCAGAGGAGCAGGACTGAGCAAGCAGCTCAGTGGGCACTTAGCAGCCACCCAAAGTCAACTCATCACACCAACCAGATAAAGAACCCAAAAATAAAGCAGACTTTTAAAAACTGGATGTAACTGGATGCATATAAAAAAGATCATCATGAAAATATTAAATTAATCTTGACGGGTCATACAAAATCATGTAGACATTTATTTAGGTAAACGTTTGTTAAATCTTTTTGTAAAAATTATATTGAAAGAGTTTAGTAGTTTTCTAAAACAGTGGTAGTGGGGACCAATTACGTGTTGGATAAAGAAGACATTCATAATATATCACTTTAACAAAAGATGCCTTAAAATGAATGTAAAGAGCTCTTTTGTTAAGATGAAGAGAGATGAACTTGCTTTGATTCTGATAGCGTTTTGATGAATGACAGTTACATTTTTATGTTCTTTATATGTATACATTTTAATATATAATTTGTAGAATATTAATATATATCATTTATGTGCAATTAATATTTTCTGGGGAAATATTATTGCAAATCAATATTAAAACCTTAACAACAGGTTAGCAACAGTAGTTAATTAGATTGCAACTACTTAACAATAAAATAAGAAATAGATTTGCAATCAAAATTCCTGTTTAGATGCACATTTTGAACAGTATATATTCATTACCACTAGTAAAACGCTCTTACTAAAGCAGTAGGAAACTGTTCTTGTGAAAAAGATTTTGTTAAACAACTATTTATATATTTAATTGTGTGTCTAATTGCATGTTAGCCCATAAATTCATGAGTACAAACTTTATATTTTCTATTTTATTTTCTTTTCTTTGTTTTTTTTTTTTTTTAATTAGGTTAAAATGAGGGGGCTCATGCATGCTATAATAAATATTAGTGTAGATTAGTAATTTCTTCTAAGTCTCATGATATTTGACCTCTGCTTCAAATGGAAAAATGGCTGTGAAAGGAATCATTAGACCAATGTACTCCCTCTCTTTCCTTAAAACATATCTAATTTATCCTTTTTTTTTTTCTCTCAGCGTGCATGTCAGTTAGCATTGAAATCCTATCATGTTACTTTTTGAAACAGTCAGAGTAAACTCTGCATGAAATACGTTACACAAACCATAGTGAAGTGCAGTAGAGCTTAAACATTTTTATTGAAAGGAAACCAGCAGTTGAAGGTACTGACAAAGTCTCTAATTACTTAAGTGGCTCAGGATTGGGCCACTAGTGAATTCTGCATATTGGAATTTATATGTCTTATTAAAGGTTGTAATAACTGGATTTTTAAAAGCCAGAAAATAATGAGAAAAAATAAATTCAAAGATTTCGTGCAATAGAATATACCATCTGGTGCCTAAACATTCATTAACAGTTATCTGTTCAGTTGACCAACAACAAACTCACCAACTCACCCTCCATCTCCCCCCATCCCTAACCTCTCTCCCCTTCCCTCCCCACCGCCAGCTTTCAGGAGCTGAAGGTACATACAAAACACATAAAATTCAAGTTTACTAACTTCTTCTCATGTTTAGATAGAAGCAAAGTCCTGTCAGAATGTAACAGTAATAGTATGTGACAAATTCTAATTCTTTGCAACGTGATTTGATGTGCTAATAAAATGCAACTTGTAAATGTGTATAACCATTGGCAAACTAAGTCATGTCAAAACTAATGAAAACTAAAATATTTGCCTGTCACAAATGACTGGAATTTATTTTTATGCTATTTCTTTCTGACATGTAAACACATTGTGGTACTGATAAGGTAAGTAAAAAATACTTCTGTCTAAAGAAGTGAAATTTAGAGAAAGATTGAAGGAGTTTGCAGAAAGTTTGAATTTATGATAGGGAGGCGAAGGATGAAAATGTTGTACTTGACTGGCTGAGGTCAGGTATAACATGACATAACCTATACACCTGCACTGGGACACTGAGTTTCTCATATTGTGCCTGAATACTGTCCTCAGTCAGAAACGTTGTCAAAAGAGATTCAGCTGAAATAGAATGCTGATTAACAGATACGGTGACATTTTCCCCATGAGTAGAACCTGTGGCAGTTCTACATCTGGCTGGTATTTGGAAGATATTTCGGCTATTTTTCAAGTTCATCTCCAGTTGAAGATGACTAATGTGCTAACTCTAAAGGATTGCTGGAAGCTAAGCCCCAGGGCTGCTTGAGAGTATAAATTTTAGCTCATAGTTAATATGACCAGACTTCAAGGGATGGGTACAGGAAATGGTTTATGAATATTGTGTGCTTGGGAAGATCAGGATGCATACCAGCAAATCTGACTGCTGGAAGAGTCTTTGCACACTTCCAGGATTTAATTCTTTTCTAATTCCTCCAAAACTTCATGCATATGCTCCCACACATATCAGTGTACACAATTAAGCTGTTCCTTTGTCACTTAAGTTCAAGCCAACATTACTTTTATATGTGTTTCATATCATGCTTTCTGGTTTATTTTAGCTTTTGTAGCTGCTGTGATTTATTTTTTCTACTAAAATAATTTTACTAAGGAATTCCTTATACATTTCTGATGTCTAAAATATTACTAAAGTTTAAGAACAATAATAATGATCACTGCATATTATCTATATGTATACAAGAAAACAAATATGCACACACATACAAATGTATAAGTATATATATATATATATATAGTGTCCATTATAATCATCAGCACTTTGCAGATCAAAGCTCTCTTATCTTCCAAAGGAGGGAACACTGTTTCCAGAGATGACTTGATAACTCAGCAGCAGAGCCTTTTTAAAGTAGAGAAGATGATCCATAAAGTGCTCGGGATCTGCAATAAGGAATGCTTCATGAAAAGGACTGGTCTTTCCAGGAAAGGGCCAAAACAGATATTTGCACACACAAAGGAAAAACAAATGATCTAGGCTTGAGGTTTTCTGGCACTCATGATCTTGGAAGGATTTTAGTCTTAAACCTGGAGACACCTGGATCCACCACTTGACAGTTGATCCCAATCTTATTCAGTGCAAAATTTGATTAGTTAAATCATAGATAGAAGTCCAAAATACTGGAATTGGGAAATCTTCCATTTACTTCAAGTGCTCCCGTCTTTGTGCACTTTTTCTCTGATGTCACAAGTAGGGTCACAACAGCAATTTCACAGAATGCCTTTCTAAACTCAATCCTAGAACACACATTTGAATTGCATTCTCAATTCATTGTAGTTGTCTGGTGAATTCTTTTTGGAAAAGGTTTTTCTCAGAAGTTTTGAACCCTATATCAAGGATTAAAAAGCTGTTCTTGATAAAATGTTATTATTTACCTAGTACACATGTGAACCGTAAGTTAAATTATTTTGCTTTCTTGTCATAGAAAAGAGTGTTCCAGAGGGGTTTGGAGAAAGACTAACTGCTCTCCTATTTACAATGGTTGAAGTAGAAGCAATCTTGTGGTAATTAATTGGTCTATTTGAGTTTAAAGATTAAATGAAAGTACAGAGAATCAGAAACTAAATATCGGTGCTGTGTCAGGGTAATGAACAGAAGTTTAAACTGAAAGTTAAGAGACAAGAATCATCAGATTCATTAAAGGCCAGATGAGCAACTCCTGATGAGCAAAACATTGGAGAGCTTGTCTAAGTAATCTTAAAGTAATTTATATTCAGATTAGTGTTTAATTTATTCTTACACATGGCACAAAAGCTTTTTTTTTCTTCAATTACACCAGGCCATTATCACCTCTAAAAAAGAAATGAACACTGCAAACTGGACTGAATCAGAACCCTACAAGGCTGTATAGAAGTGTGTGATCTCTCTCCTAAAGCAAAGTTGCAGAGAGCTTATCCCATGAATGTGAACTCCTTTGTAACTACTACTCCACGTCAATAAAGTGAAAATTTTGGAAAGTTTTAATTAATTTTGTCCTTTAATTAAGAGTCATCAGAAAATCAAGACAAGTTAAACATGGAAATGTATAAAATTTGTTGATAAACTATCAAAATATTTGACTGTAACCAAGATTTTATGCATACTGAAATTCTTTCTATTTTAATATCAGAATTAAAATTTTCAATTGTGTTAGTTCATGGTCATTAATGTTCATTTCACTGTAGCAGCAGCTATGGTAAAAAACATGTGAAAATGTATCACATCCAAAAATATAAAATAAACCTCTATTAAAATAAAAATTAATTTCCAGTCAGAGCACCACAACTGATTACCTATAATTTCTGCATATACTAATAGCATTTCAGAGTCTTGTCCTAGCAGAATAAAAGATCCTAGAACCAAGTCAACAACAGATACAAATTGAGATTTGCAATTTAAAGTCTCATAGAATTTTAACTATTATGACATTAATAATATGTCAGGAAAAAAGATTTCATATTTTCCTGTTTAAAAATTTCAAGTGCATTGTTTAGAAAATTAACATGAGTTGCAGGGTTTGTTTTTTGTTTGGTGGAGAGTTTTTGTTTGTTTCTTTTATAAAATAAAGTCTCTCTAGTGAATTGAAAATACTTTTTATTCCATAGTGGACATCATATTATCTGTAGATTTATAATTGGAAATAAAAGAGCCATTACATGAATATGCATTCCTATTAATTGGTTGGGAAAAGAGCAGTTGTGATGTTATGAATGTGTAATCCCTAAATCTGTTAAACTGCAATTGCCTTTATTATGTGCCACTGATTTTCCCCCCACAAAATTAAGAGATATAACTTCCTTACATTGCTATTATACTGAGATTGAAATAGCTATTTACCATCACCATTTACTGCAGACTGCATTATCTCAGTGCCTAACATTTCTAATTCTTTTACATTGCTATCCTGGTTTTTTTGGGATAGAGTTAATTTTTGTCCTAGTACTTGACTGGGGTTGAACAACAATACGCTTTTCATAAGACTGTACTTTATTTTGTAATTACTTAGCTAAGTCTGGTAAGGAGGCAAAATGAGAAATCTATAAAAATAAGTGAGAGCATTTTTTTTTAGGATAACTAGAGAAGTAAAATATATTGAAATAGAACTACAGGGAGTAGTAATTAAGGGTTTCTTGCAACATAACATAGAAGACAGAAAATACAACTAAAAAGAAAATTCAAGAAAGGATTGTTTTTATAAGATGAAGAGGACAAAATGAGATTATTTAGCATTTACTTCAGTTTTCCCTTAAATGACAGGAAAGGGAGCTTGGGAGGCAGTGCAAGACTTTTATTATCATTTATGAGGAGAACATTTTGAATATAAACTATAATGCATATTACAATATGAAGAGAAATTATGTCTTCAAAAATGAAATGCATGTCAGGTACACATTTTGTAATTTATCTATAGGCTTTTTCCTAACCACATCACTTATGAATAAATGTTTATTGTTTGATTTCTTCTGTTCTTTACAAACAGTTGCTAGTAATTCCAGTTTTCACTTTGATCTACAGATGGGCTTAATTTGAAACTTCCATCACAGGTTTCCAATGTAATGTAACACAAGATGACTGGAAAGAGTCACCTGAAAGTGACAATTCTCTGTGTTGCATGAGGGGAAAGACGTTCCCCATTCTACTGCTGTGCATGAGAGGTAGAAAACATTGTCCTTTCCTCATTCCACTGGGATCTAGGGAACCAAGTCACACTGCTCAGAGGAGGACTCAACCTTCGTGTTAAGTGAGATGAATCCTTGCTTCTCTCATACAGTGTCATAGACAAGGTCATTCTCAGACCAAGAAAATACATATGAAACACTGCATCAGGAATCACATTTTGCAAGCAAAACTGAAAGGTAATGATCTCTAACAATATTCTTTAATGTTAAAGCAAGACTTCAGAATGTAAGAAATCTTCAGGCAATTAAAAGAAAAGCTATTCCATACCCTATGACATCTGCTCAGCAATAAAAGCTAAGGGAAAGGGGGGCAAACTTCATGGCTGATTTGGGAAAGAAGGACCTTTATAAAAATTTTTCCCCCTTCATAGGGTATGAAATATCCCTTTGGTCAGTCTGGATCAACTGGCCCAGCAGTGTCCATTCCCAACCTCTCGTCCACCCCCAGCCTCTCTTTGTTGGGGAAGGACTGTTAGAAATACAGCCTTGATGGTCTGTGAGTACAGCTCGACGCTAGCCAAGAGATTGGTGTGTTATCAACACTGTTCTACAAATACAAAAGAACAGCACCATAAATGTTGCAGATCTTAGGTTTGGTTACTTTGGAACGTAATTACCAGACTGCAAAAGAGGAAATGATATGTTCTAACAAATTAAATACAAGAAAGGGAACTGGGTACTTATGAGTTCTTGTACAAAATCCTCTAGTGGCTTTGGAGAATAATAATTATTATCATAGCTATTATTAAAAGTTTCATATGCCGTATCTTTGAAATGTCAAGTGAGATCATAATCAATTCAAATCCCATGCAAACTCCACTTTTTACTAAGTTGTTACTCCCCTTCTCAAACCTGAAATAAGATTAAATAATGTAAAGGAAATACTGATATCCTTCAACTACAGACTGGAAGTAAAAGCATTGAGAAATTAAGGAAAAAAATCCTATAGAACATAATCCATATGATTCTTTTAATCCTCAAGAATGTGTTTGAATAGCAAGGCTAATAATTTGATTTATGTTGTATTTAAAAGCAAAGATGATCTTGAAGAATTTAGACTCAAATGAGAGAGAGGTAAAGCTAAGATGAGCAGTCTACAATAGTCTTGCAACAAATACTGAAGAGTGCTTTATTCTCTAATCTATCATTGTTCTCCTTGAATTAACCTCTACTTTAGTTAAAAACAAAACAAAACAAAAAATCCTAGCCACAAAAGAAGTAACCAGACAATAACTAAAAACCCAAACATGAAATCATGAGATCAGTCCTATAAATTTGTTAAGAATAACTAGGAGACTTCAGAAGTGTGAAAAACCCTTACATTATAATTATTTGATGAACTTAATGCATAACCCATTCCTTTTTCATATGCACTGCACATAGTACAGCCGTGTTGCGCATTGCGAAGGAGAGGTATTATTTACCATTATCAAGTGTCACGTCTTTTCCTGCCAAAATTCTTTGCCCATCTTTGAAGTAATTAGTTTTGTCATGCTTATTCAAAATTCATTAATAGAAAATTCTGGCTGATTAAGCACGTCCAGGGCCAAGACTCACAAATAGTGATTCCTCTGATTTACATGGATTCCCAGAGTAAATGTTTATCTGATACAGAGCCAAAACTGCCTACATCCTTTATATTATATTATCAAAGATTAGTTTTGCTCTTGATCACACAATTTCACTATCCTGATAAAAAAATTGAATAGAAGGCTCAAAAGCCTATTACTTATCTGTGGAGACTAAACTTTAAAGCACTTAGCCATTGTTCAAAAGACAGCATTTCCAATAGCTGCTGTTTTTCCCTGGTGGTAGGGGAGAGGAACTTCAAAAATTAACACAAAAACTGACTTTTTTTTTTTTTAAAAAGAGAAAAAAAAAAGCGCATCCATTCCACACAATAAACCAAGAACATGAAGTCTGTGTTGACTATTTCCTTTCTTCCCCATCTACTGATTTCATATATTCTATTGGCAAGCCTATAGAGAATATATTAGTTACACTCTATTGCTCCCGTTTTGAAAACATCTGCAAATTAACCACTCTCAAAGTTAAGAACATATAATTGCAGGCTTCATTCAAAGAAAGTAACAAAATAAAGAAATAAACAAGCTTCTACAGTGGGAGCACAAAGGTTTAATGAAAGATTTTGGTTTTCTTCAAAAAATCATATCACTCCTTCAATTGCCTCTTTCAGCAATTTTTTTTCTAGATTTTTCTACAGAGGCACATGAGTGCATAAAGATGTAAACTTGAAAACTGTCTGTATCACTGTGTGTGTGTTTGGAAATGTTTGCTGATTAAACAGAAATTAGGACATTCATTATATATGAGTTATTTTCACTCATAGACAAAGAACATACTGAATAATTTTTAGATTATGAAGGTGGTGTTTCTAAGTATTATTAATTATGTTCTATGATGCCTTAACTATAGGAAGAAATATCAATCAAAATCTATATGCACTGTGGTTATGAAGCACCTAATAATTTTAATGTAAATATTTGTTAGTACCAGTCTTCTCTGTTGTGTGTTTATGAGTTTCCAGCCTAGTATTTCAGACCATGAATTAATAATACCTGTTTGCTGTAAAACAAAACAGTCACATAAATTGTCTTTATTATTGTGAATGTCTAAAAGTGAGGGAAACTGTACAGGGAAAGTCATGGTGAATAGAAAGCTCTTAAAATGACACTGGCATTGCAGCAATTAAAGCACACTGGGATTGGATTATATTTAAAAAGTTAGAGAACACAGGTGGAAAATAATATTTTGAAAAAATTCTACTCCCATCAGACCTGTAACGTTAAAGAAGGTTCTGGATGCTTTAGTACTTTTGGATAAATAAAATGTTCAAGATGGTTTCCCATGACAGTTTGGTTCACAGTTACAAGAACATGAAAAAGAAGCCATTCATGTGCTCACAGCTGAGGTAACCAGTAGCAATAAAAAAAAAACCCAAAAAAAAAAACAACAACAAACAAACGAAACAAATAAAACTTTTTCTGCTTTTCAGCTGCTTGCCAGACTGAAATACAATTTTTATATTACCTTTTTCTTTACTTTTTTTTTTTTAATACACTTGTCAAGACTTAGTCTCTACAATTTTCATTAGAGTAATAGCTGTCATGTAAGAGTAACATGAAAGTGATTGTAAATAAAAATAACTTGAAGACGATGTAAATCAAGGCATTTTATATAGAACATGCCTCAATTGAAGAAATTATTAAGTATCAAGCATTTGATAACATAAATATTCACATTTCTATTGCTGTCAGCAAAGAAAATTGTAAGTTATTTACAACAGGAAAATTGGTCTTTCATGTTAGTTTTTGAACAGTTGAGGAATGTTTTATGTCCTGAATACTGTCTCTGTCAGCAGTCTGGAAGTGAAAGAGTTGGAGAGACATTGCTCCATCCTCCAACCAGATGTGTCTTTCTCTTCTGAACTTAGTTTTGCAAAGTCTATAAAAGCAAATAATAGAATCGATTACTCAGCTTCATAATGAATATTCATTGTGCATTGTTTGATTGCAGCCCCCAGCAGGAAGAACTATAAATAGTTCAGAGGCCTTCAGAGGACATATTTTCACTCATTTCCATACTTCTCTTTTGACATCCGGTACTAGTTCCCCTGCTGATTCAAAGAGTGAGAAAATTATTGGGGTTTAGATATAGAACCTCACTCAAAATTTGTTGTGAGCTACTAGTGTGGTTTCAGTTCAACAGCTTCCAAAAATGGGGCTTACTATGGTTTAGTTCATGTTATGAACAAACAAAAACAAACTGAAGACAAATATTCAAAATGACATTCAATACTATTACAGTAAACGATGGAAGGTTATTATAACTGTATTGAGCAAAAAAATTTCACAACTGTTTCGAAATTTTACACTTACCCTTCATATGACTCCAGGTGAAAAACCAGCCATTTGTTTTCTTTTTTTTGGCTTTCCAGAAGTCAGTTTGGGAACCTACAATGGGATAATTAATGTCAAGATTATGGCAGTAGAATCCATGTTTCCACATGTGTGGGTGAATTACCTGGTTAAGCTCCCATTGCAGTCAATAATTATTAAGTGGGGTAGTCAATGTGACTTAGACTTACTCAGCTGCCTCTAGCACAGGTGAAGATTAATCTCCACAGTAAGCTGATTTACCACCATGAGCCATCATTTAGATGTGGTGAGCATTTTTATCTCCCACTACATCTTCTGCTTTCTTATATTTAGAAAATACTGTAATCAGACCAGAATATCTTAGTGCTCTCAGACTAAGATGTTCTCATTTCAAAGGGCAATAGTCAGAACAATGCAAAAATTGTGGAGATTGACACCAAAGGGATATTTGTGATTTTGTTTCATTCATCAGAGGAGATTAATCTGTCCTGTGGAAAATAGGGAATCATTCTTAAGACTGCCTGTACCTGCAGACAGACTCTGTAAGGCCAGGAGATTGTTGGGGTGTGTTCTGGTAGCAATAGTGCATTGTCATCTGGAACTGGCAAGGCACAAGACATAGATATAATATAGCAAATTGCATCATTTCCCAGAAAACTGTTTGAAAAGAAAACTTTATGCTAGTGCTGATTTTTCTGCCTGTTATAGGTTTCCTTCTTATAAGGAAATCTGGGGGATAAGGTTTTCTCTGTTACTTCATTTCTTCTCCCATGTGTAAAGCATGGCACTCTTTGTCACCTGCTATGATTATTTAATTTTTGTTGGATGATCAGTAATTTTGTAAAAAATATATTTTTCATTCCAGAGGATTCTTTAGATTGTTTACTAGTTAATTGTAAACATAGACAGATTGTTGAAGACTAGACTTCCATGCATAATGTACAGCATCAGACTTTATTAATCCTATGGTTCATTTTATCCAAGAGGAACCTGATTCTGTGTTATTTTACTCCTATTGGCGTCCTGATACCTCTTTAGGATAAATGTAAAATACTCCGAAATCTGATCTGTAAATTTGTTAAACTCATTTTGAAAAATAATTTGAAAAATTATTTTGAAAAATAAAACCAGGTGAAGAAATCCTCCAAGCATCTAAGACCAAAAGAAACTCATTGACATCGACATCCATTTGTTCTGCAGCTACAACACTGCAGTTATTGAATAGTTTTAATAATCTCATAGAAACACAAGCATTTTACTATTAAATAAGATACAAAGCTGTATTTCTTTTCCCGTTGTCTCAAGACCTTCCACTAAGCTGCCAACAGTATACAATTGTTTGTTACTTTGCTTTCTACATCCTTACCTAATCCTTTCAAATTAAGGCAAGAAAAATGGAGTCTGTATTTTATCTTGAGCTAAGACTTAGTGATTTGAAAGTGTTCTAGGGATGCTAGATCCCATATGCTTTCTGCTTCATCAGCTTAATTTGTGACCCAGGGTTATAGAAAGGTCTATCTTGTAGTTTCTTGGTTGTCTCTTGGTTGATGAAAAACTGGACATGAGCCAGCAGCATGTGCAGACAACCCAGAAAGCCAGCTGTATCTTGGGCTGTATCAAAAGGAGCATGGCCAGCTGGTCAAGGGAGCTGATCCTCCTCCTCTGCTCTCATGGGATCCCACCAGGAATACTGTGTAAAGTTCTAGTGCCCTCAACATAATAAAGACACAGAACTGCTGGAGGAAATCCCGATGAGGGCCACAAAGCTGATAAGGGGACTAGAGCATCTGCCCTGTGAAGACGGTCTGAGAAAGTTGGGGCTGTTCAGCCTGGAAAGAGAAGGTTGTGTGGAGATCTCAGAGAAAACTTCCAGTACCTGAAGGGGACTTACAAGAAAGCTGGAGAGAGACTCTTCATCAGAAACTGTCGTACTAGGACAAGGGGAAATGGCTTCAAGTTGAAAGAGTGTAGCTTTAGATTAGATGTCAGGAAGAAATTCTTTACTGTAAGGGTGGTGAGGCTCTGGAACAGGTTGCCCGGAGAAGTTGTGGATGCCCCAACCCTGGCAGACTTAAAGGCCCATGATGATCTTAGGTCCCTTCCAACCAAAACCATTCTATGATTCTATTACTCTTTCTGATGGAATAATCATCCAGCCAGTCTGATTAATATCTGCAGAGTTTCTTAAAAAGTAAAATAATTTTATTGAACAACTAGTAACTTGCATTCAAGAGAGAGTTCTCAAGATTAGGCAAAAAATTTCCTTTTACATAAAATGATGAGGCTGCACTGATCTGTTCTTCTGAGAGTTATTGGCAGCATGTTCTCTTAGATGGGAAATATTATTTATAAGAAAATCTACACCTTGCAGATACATGTTTCGATAACATGTGCCTACTGTATATGACAGTGACACTTAGGTGTGTGGTAATCAATTACCATTGCTAAAACCAGTGAAATTTCTTCACATGTTCAGGAAATAAAATCTTAAAGGAATAGATTTTTTAATCTTCATCCAGAAACAGGTTTAATATGTTTATTCTGAGAGGATGAATTACTACATGAATAAACAGTCATTCAGTTGATAACATTTCCTGTTATTAGGAAGAATAAAATTAGCATCATAAAATTCATGCCACTCATCATAATTTTTTCAGTAATATTTTAAGATGAAAACATTTCACCCATCTTTAAAAAGGAGGACCCTGGGAACTACTGACCTTTCATCCTCACTTCTGTGGTAGGGAAGATCATGGAACAGATCCTCTCAGAAGTTATGCTAAGGAGATGATTCTTGACCGATAGCACGGCTGCACCAAGGGCAAGTCCAGTCTGACCAATTTAGTGGCCCTTTATGAAGGAGTTGCTACATCACTGGATAGGGGAAGGGTTACAGATGTCATTACCAAGAACGAGTTTTTTCTATATGAATATTTAGTTTAGGCAGGTGAAGTCCCAGATGATTGGGAAAGGGGAACCAAGGAATTTTGTGATGATTAAAAAAAAAAAAAAAATTGATGGCTTTCTAGGGAGGGATGTTAAGACTTATATATTTAAGTGAAAATCTATAAAAATATGTATGCATTGTAAAACCCATTCACAAAGTCTCTGGTTTTTGCTTTGTTTTGATTTGATTTTTAAAAAGGTATATTTAAAATGTGGAAAATTTTGTAGCAAAGATAGTATTAGTTCTGTTAACATATCTTACTTCTCCCATCTAGATTTCCTCACAATTTATATTTATGACAGATACACAAACTGGTTTCTAATGTTTAAAGAAATCATTAAGTCAAATAAGTTATTTTGGCACATGCTTGAGTAGTAGATAAAAATAGAGTTTTGGATCTTTGCTACGGTATCCTGGCCTGAATGTTTTGGATTGGTTCTTGTGTTTTTTGTGGGTTTTTTTTTGTTTTTTTTTTTTTTTGTTTGTTTGGTTTTTTTGCCACCTAGGTTTTTGTTTTAAATTATACACATTCTGCTAGGACATTATTTTTCACAGGTAAATACCAATATTCCAGAGGCAAGAGGGTTGTTGGAGTTTCTGTCTGCTACCATTGTTACATGTCAGTGAAGCAGTGAACAAATTAAACATGTGAGCATTTGAAACAATGAAAACTAATTGTGTCCTGGGAAACTAACTAGGGATATGCATACTATTAAAAGTTAAGAGATTAATAGACTTACCATGTTTCAATAATCATTGAAAATGTTTACCTAATGACTCTAGGGTTTGCCTAAAGACTCTGAGGAAGTTATTGTCTCTTTATATTGAATACACTTAATTGAAGAAGTAGAAAGTAAGAAGGACTAGTAAGAGAACACAGAGACAGAAAAAATACAGAGATGAAGTGGAAAGATGGATTATAATTAAGACTTCAATTCGCAAGCAATAAGGTGCATCTTGCACTTGAATCTTCTATGATTCTAAGTCATTCAACCTAGTACTCAACTCAGCAAATGCTACCTGAAGTCATAATCAATAGAGGGAAAGAGGTGGTGAGCTTATCAGAACACTTGAGCAGATGTTTATGTTCCCTAGATGTATCCATTTGGCCTTAGAGAACGACCTTGTGATTAGTGATGGCTAGATAAAGCATCTTGGTGTCCCTCCCAGAAAGCAGTTACAGTAGCAAGTGAAGCAGATAAAAAGAAAGGTTACGCTAGCAGGCTACTGGAGTTCAGACAGCTGATTAAATATAGTGATATAGGCACTTAGAATTAAGACCTGGAGTTCACCAGACTTCAGGCTGCACAGGCTAAGTAGTATAGTCAATGCCTCTAAGACCTCTGGCCATAAAATCAGCATATCCAGCACTTTAGTATCTCATGGGGGAGAGGAAAAGAATCAGTAACCACACAGTGGTAACTAGTTGAAGTGACAGTAAATCCTGGTTTATTGATAGAGTAAGAATCTTAGACAAAAATTTTGTCTAAAAGAGAGTGAAAGAAAATATAATTGTGAGTATTAGGATGTTTGTCTTGATCCATACCAGAATGACTAGTAAAAATGAGCAGAATTATCAGTAAGTGAATTTACTGAAAAACCAGTAACTCTCATCAGTACAAGCATCTAATTTGAAACTTCCTCCCTCCCCCTCCCCCCTCCAAGAAAATGTGTAGGAAGCCATTAATAAGTTTGTGCTGGCATGATCTGCCTAAGAAACAGAATGTCTGACCTGCAAAACACTTGTAACATTTACAAAGGGCTGGTTTAAAATATGAAAAGTTGAAAAGTAATGGGTTTTATTTAGTGGAATTAAAATCTCAATGGATTGCCCTGGGTTTCCAAATTTCTACAGCTGTTCTTTAATGAATTGCTTTCTTCCTAGGTTTCTGCAAACCAGCACAGTAGCTAAGTGAGCTCTGTGAGTAAGCAAGGGGAGCATTCAGTCACCAGACAGTAGTTCCTAGAACTGCTACTAGAATTTAGCTGCTTCCAGAAAACTACTTTTACATTTTTGGGATGTCAATAATCCAGTGGGCCTGGCAAGGAGGTGGACAGATACATGAGAAGCGAGTAGTTCTAGCCATCTGGAAACTTGGGAGAAGCTTAGTTAAATCTCCAGACCAGGAGACAATAGATCCAGTTGCCAAGGAAACCTTGAAGTTCACAGGCATTTCACCTGTGAAATGCATTTAGCTAAATACCCGATTGCCCTGCAAACTTGGTCAAGCCAGTGCCCTGACGGAGTGGGTATGCCACTGTCTGCCTTGCTGGGACTTCTGCCTGTTGGTTGGGTAAGAGAGCTGCTTTCCTCATCAATGTGGCAATCTTTCTGGCTGTTTCAAAGGAGGAACAGCTGTGGCGTGCACAGGATTGAAGACAGACAACTCAGCAGATGGAGAACAGCAGAAATTTGTAAAATGAGCTGTAGGAGCCTGGGAAAATCACTTTAGGTTTTTTTGGAAGACAGAACACTGAATGATTTGATTTCTTGATTTCCATATAAAGTGTTGATATGATTTAATATTTCCCTGAAATATTGGCATTTTCTGAGAATTTTTTTATGCAGCTCTAATCTCATGGCCTATTCAAATAAGTTAAGCATTTCTGCTCATTCCACATAACTGGAAAACAGAATAGTTCATATTATGCTTTTTATTGTATATTTTTAATTTAAAGAGTCAATTTAGTCTTGCAAGAAAAACAAACTAAAAAAATATCACCAACTGTCATTTAATTTTGAGCTTTAATAGCTAACTGAGAACTCCAACTCAGCTGTCAGACTATCACCATCTATTCTCTTGACCTTTCAGTCCTGAACCCATGTTTTTTCCTTGACTCTGGAGATTTCTATGCCTGGAAGGGAGTTTTTCTTTCAATTTAAAATATCACTTGCTAGCTTTGGGGCTAAACTGAAAATCTACTTGTCTGATTTAACACTTAAAAATGTTTTTGGTTCTTGTGCTATTATGGACTAAAGTATTTGCAGCTCTCTTGGGGGTTGAAAATTGCTACTCAACAATGGAACCTGGATTGATTTTCATTCAGTAACTTTGAAAGGACATAAACATCCTGAACTATGTATTCATTCAAAATTTATCATTCCACCTTATGTTTTAGTCATGCTTTGGGAACTGATTTTATTCTTCAATAAAGTGAGTAATAAGTTAATGAATTAGAACTTCATTGAAAAAAATCATTAAAACTGTTTTTCAGCAGATTATTCAGCCTTACTACAATTAAAAGGTTTTAAGGACTTATGCTCATACATAGACACAACACATTCTTCCATGGGCATATATATATATATATATATGTATATATGCACACATATACTTGTACATATATGGAAAAATTAAATCCAGCTTCATAATTTTTGTTTTGATTGGTGCAAATTTTAATTTATAATAGTTTTATATGCACACACATATATATGATATTGATTTTGAATTTACCTTAGAAAATATTTTATAAATCCCAATATGGGAAATTCACGTTTGGTTTCCTGATACAGTGAGAAGCTGGAGGAATCTGTGGGGAAATACATACATTATAATACACAGACATCCTACAAAACACTTCAGTATTAACCAACAGATTTTGGGATGCAAATACAATTTCCAGAATTCCTAAAATGACTGGGTTTACATCTGTCGTATGACTAGCATTAGTAAAAAACCACCAAATGTTGCAAACAACAAATAGTGAAGAAGCTTGATCTTCCCATATCTTATGGCTGCCTTAAGCTTTAGGATCTTTGGCATCCCATTAAGACTTCCTCTTTTTGATGACAAATTAAGTCCTGGTTAGATATTTGTTCTTCAGGGAATCGATATTCAAAAAAACTCCCAAAACCAAACCGAACAAACCAACCAAAAAACCAAAAACAAAAAAACCCACCCAAACTATTTTTCATTGCAAGTTGTTTAATCAGAATAATTAATTGGTTAGGTAGCTGAGAAAACAGGCTTGAAAGAATCAGATCCATTCACATTTACACAGTGGAGTCTGATGAAAGTCTCTAGAGATGGAAACATTGTTTTCTTTGCATCACAGGTATTTAATATTAAATAAAATAAAGTGGACTTTTCTGGGCCTTCAGCTGAAACCATAAAAAGACAAAAGTAGGAAAAATATGTAAAGTATGCAGAATTATGTTTAGAAAACCAAAAACTAAAGAATATAGGAAACATTCATACATATTGAGCAAAACCACTTATAAAAAGTTCATGCAGTTGCTTTCTATCTTCTACACACCTAAGTGCTTTTTCAACTACAGCTCTCTCACCAAAAAGTAGTCCGTACACTGAATCAAACAACAACGTGCATTGAGTTTATTGTTAAACAACCTGATTCAAAATCCCAGATTTCCTTTTTTCAAGATGCTAGGAAGGTCACCAATAGAAATCACTTCTGAAAGGCAATTAGACAAAATCTTAAGTTAAAGCTGAACTCAATCATTCTTATGTAATCCAGGTATGAAAGCTTTTGAAACTAAAGCTGTCAAAAGCTGGTGGAACGAAGGATATTATGACAACAGAGTAGTGAAGATTTGTTCTATTCTTTTGTCTTCTTGTTTAGAAGTAGAGCTTAACTGTGTCAGCAAAAGAGCTTCAGAATTGTTTTAACTGGAAGCTTTGCTTTTACACCATAATGGTAATAGTATACTGAGAAATGATTAGCCTGGAGCAGCTACCTTTATGTTGATGTAGTGAGGCACTTCAGAAATTCCAATCACCCATCTGAATTTTCTGTGGTTTAGTTTTTCAACATTTCTTATCAGTACCAGAGTATAGGACTCATTTGATAAAGGTGAGAGGTAGAGATTACTTGACCTAAACTGTGCTCAGGTATTGACATTGTTTTGACAACTCTGCAAAGGATTTTACAGCACATAAAAGCTTTAAAATACATTGGCAACTAAAGAAAAAAGGTGCTATGACCTGTCAGCAGATGATGGCTCCTAACCCATTATACTAAACTACGTCACTCAACAATTGACAATTGAAGTCTTTTGTTGTTTTTTTTTTGAAAGATGTTCCAATTCATCCTTTTACTTCAGAATTCAACCGTTACTCATCTCTGAAGTAGCATAAAGCTTGCAGTGTACTTCTGTCTTTCTATCTTCTTCTATACAAATCTCTACAGGAAGACTGTGGTTGTATGAAGAAATAAATGATAAATAAATATGAAAGAAGAATGTGAAATTAAATCATTAAGTTCTTCAGGTAATATTATTCAAAACAAACTTTGAGGTTTTAAGAAATTAATCATATAGAGCTGTATTCACAGACTTTTCAAAATTTGAGACTCCCTTTTAAAGAAACTCAGGATATTGCATACAAGTCAATTTAGAACTTCATGAAACACTAAACCACTGACTTTCCAGAATATAAATGTTTGTGCACACAGCAAAGACTTGCCTTATTTCTAGCTCCTACAGAAAGATGCTTCTTCTTTTCCTGAAGTGATCTCAGTGTTCTGTCTTATTTTATGAAGAAGTAAGGCATGAAATACTTTATGTCTGGGAAAGGATTTTCCAGCTGGGTCAGTTATCTCAGGATAGTATGGCCATAGGCCCAACCCCCCTGCCAAAAGTGGAAAAGAATTTCCCATTGTCTAACAATGAAATGCAAATGGAAGCAAAACATTACTCCATTAGATATTTTTTATATGCCCTCTGTATTTATGTGTTGTGTGACCCATACTGTTGAATAAATTGTATTCCAGCATACGGCTTTCAATGGTAGAATGGAAATTTCTGCAACAGAAAAGAGGAAATGATAAGTGCAGCCAGTTCCACACTTACTTACCTGTACCTTTCAGGAAATCTGTTCTTCGAATAGTTGTACAATACGTTCAAATAGCCTCATAGTTGTACTTGTACAAGACAAACACAAGACAAGACAGTCATGTTATACATCTTTAGTACTAACTCTGGAATGACTTCTGAAAAAAAAAAATATTTCATCAGTTCTCCAATTTTTTAGTAGGTCTTTATATAATTCAAATAATTTTCTGCTTTAAATAGCTCCATTACAGAGCTCCAATCGAGTAATAATACTGCAATTGAAGAGCTTACATCTTCATACTTCGTAAGTGCCGTCACATAACCCACTTACATTCTGTGTTAAAATTTGCAGGTTTTATATCAATTTATACATACAAGACTATTGATATTCAATAAGATGATAATAAAAAATAAAATAAAATTCCAGATCACTGAAAAGGAAAACACAAAAAATTCTACAGTTCCGAATACTGCATTATTTTCTTCAAAGCTATGGTTTATGAAGGTGACAAAGATTCCTTTCTTCTTTTTAGGTAATTTTTATTATTCTGGCCTTTCTAGAATTTTGACTAATCTTTCTTTCAAGTGCCAGAATTTAACATAAAAGTACTAGAATTCAAACAGTACTTGTGTTATGTTGTTTTGTTTAGACTTTTTTTTTTCCGGGATAAATAACAAAAGTAAATTTCCTATATAAATATTAGGCAGGTAGTTGGAAACTTTCCAAAGAAAATGTTATTTATTAGAGTACACAATTACTGAAATGTTGAATTTCATAAGAGCTTCTCAATCAGAGAGATTTTGCCTGTAGGATACAATTTTTCCTTAATTAATTAGGCCAGCAATGCAGTGTTAGGGATCACCCATAATATTTGTGACACAGGGTCAAGAATCTATTTTAACATTCAATCTACTGTTTCATACCTTACCTCATCACATTCAGCATACCAGCTATTCTGGCATAGAGTCTCTTTCATTTCCTCCTATTTCTTACAGTGTCTGGCAATAATGAAATATATTTCAGAGTAGAGATTTCAATTTGACCTCTCCAAGGCTGTGTACATGAGACTTTGATTTACTTTCCTTTCAAGATGAGCTTTCAACAAGCGCAGTAAAATTTTGAAATTTTAAAAATTTTGCACTTAGTTACTGAACAATTTTCTCACTCTTTAATGTAATCAGATGCATTTATTTAAACAGACCTAATATTCTCACTCTGTTTTCAGTGCTATATAACTCTTTCAAAAATTTATAAATGAGTTCAGAGATTCTTGAAATAAGTTTGGACATTACGGAAACTAAAATATACTCCTTTAATCCCAGTTGCTTCTATTTAAAAATATTTATCTAACAATTTTTCAAAAACTTCGTAAGAAATAGACTAAACTTAAAAAGAATCCTTGCTTCTTATGCCCTTAAGGCTTCAGAATTGCTTACTGCAGTATTTATTCTCTTTGTTTTTTGGTGTTTGTTTTTGTTTTGGTTTGAGTTTATTTTAGATAGAAAATGCAATAACATTGTTTTTCTTTTTCACATTAAAATAGATTAATCTTTAGAGAGGAAGCTATTGTGTAAAGTCACAGAAGTAAAGTAACAAAATGGTGATGCTGGAAGGGACATCTGAAGGTCATCCAGTCCAACTGCTCTGCTAAAGCAGGGCAATGTAGAGCCGATTGCCCAGAACCATCTCCAGACAGCTTTTGAGTACCTCAAAGGAGGGAAACTCCACAACCTCCCTGGTTAACCTACATCAATGCTCAGCCTGATTCACATGGATTCTGTGTTTTCTGATGTTCAGAGGGAACCTCCTATGTTTTGGTTTATGCCGTTTGCCATCACTGAAAACCACTGCGAAGAGCATGGCTCCACTTTCTTTGCACCTCCCCCCAGGTATTTATACAAAGAGACAAGCATCACCACCCACATCCACCCACCCCCACCCACCCAAGTCTTCTCTTCTCCAGGCTGAACAGTTCTCAATCTTTCATCATAGAAGAGAGTTGTTGTCACTTAATCATTTTTGGGGCTGGATTCACTCCTATATGCCTCTGTCTGTCTTGTACTGAGGAGTCCAGAACTGGACACTGTACTTCAGATGTGTCCTCAGCTGTGCTGAGAAAAGGGGAAGGATCACCTCACTCAATCCAATGACAACACTTTGCCTAATGTAGCCCAGGATACCATTATTCTTCTTGACTGCAAGGGTACTTTGCTTGGTCCACCAGGACCCCCAAGTCTTTTTCTGACAATCTTCTTTTCAGACAACTGGCCCTTAGCATATATTTGTGCATAAGGTTGTTCCTCCCTAGGTTCAGGACTTTTTCCCTTTCCCTCCTTAAAATTCACAGTCTGGATTTAGGGAAAATTATACAAATAGTTGCAAATCAAGGAGCTTGTCATGAATCTTCCAAACAATAAAAATTAATGAAACAGAAACTCCAGTTAGGAAACTAATCATATATGTGTCTATGCACATAAAATCTGTCTGGATAGGCTTGGAAAACCAGGGACAAGAACCTAAAAGAAGTGTGCACCAAAAGAAATGTACACCAAAGAGAAGTGGCCTTGGAAAGAGGGGACCTAGAAAGAAAGTGGTGAAGCCTGGTCTGGAAAAAAGATCCTGAAAGTTGAGGAGAGATGTGAAGTTGGGGAAGACAATATAGAGGAACAGAGGGTGACGCTGAAGGAGTGTGAAGGACAGTGAAGCCTGGTAACACACGAGACTGGTAACTGTGAGGAGTGGCATAGCATGATCCAAGACAGCTTTGTGACCAGCCGTCCTTGGCCAGCAGGATGAGAGGCTGAGACCCACCAATCACAATGCTGAGGGATGTGAGCAAGAGAATGTGAAAGATAACCTAGTAGGGTAATAACTCTAATCCCTTTGTTTCTTTGATAAACCACAAAATCCACGTTCACTGTGGGTTATCGAATTCTAACTTTGTTTAAAAAGAATTAATTACTAAAGGGACTTCAGAAGGTGATCAGAAATGATCTTCAGAACCACTAAAGCATTTGGTTACATCTTTCAGGACAATCAGTAAGAAAATCAACCAGGAAAAAAAATCCCAGAAAATGTTCTTTCAAAGGGTAATTGAGAGCAAATTTGTTTCAGTTTGATACAAATTTCATGTTAAGTAAAACTATATATTATGTGGAAATTACAAACCTTCTGCTAGTTTAAAATTGTCACATATTTTTGAACTTAATTTTCTATGCAAAACTTAACGAAGTAGAATATTGATAAAAGTTTGAATTATTCTTAATAGATTGTATGCAATTAAAGCTCAGAAAATAATCATTTGACCAAAGATAATATAAAAAGTTGGCTTTATTTCCCTATCTCTTCTGTATTCCTCAATCCAGGATATGACTATTTCATAAAGCAGAAGATTTGCTTAAAAAATAATGGCCAATGTAATTCAAATGCATTTATGTCCAGTGATGACAATAACCCCATGTGACCTATGAAATGGTTTTGTTGCTTTCTTTTCATGATATTTGCTGAAGATAATCTTATTGCATTATACCTCTCATTGAAGACATCTCAAAACCAATTTGGCTTTTTCGGCTTCTTGGGCTTCAGGAACCATGGCGACCTTGGTCTTTTGTTGCAGCACCATGTCAGAGTTGACATTTGTCTCTGACAGACCCATAGCATAGTAGCTGCTGATAACCGTCCTAAGAGAGCTGTAAAAAAAAAAACAAAAACAAAAAACACTATCAGTACTATTATGTAAATAACATACGTTCAGATGTGATTACAGAATCCTTTAGTAGGAAAATATCCTTAAGATCATCAATTCAAACCATTAACCCAGCACTGACAAATCCACCACTGCACATTTTAAAATACCTCCAGGGATGGTGACTCAACCACTTCTCTGGGCAGCCTGTTCCAGGGCTTGACAACCCATTCAGTGAAGACATTTTTCCTAACATCCAATCCAAAACTTGAGGCTTCACACTTCCTCTTGTCCTAGAAGAAGTTACCGGGAATACTTTTATACCAGTTTTCATACAAAGAACAGAAAATAAGTTCTTCATAGTGATGCAGTGTAACTTGAGGACATCTTATCAGAATGTCTAAATACACTCCAAAACCACATCTAACTGTACAACACGACATAATAGCTAGTGCCACTCCGCGTTTCTCCTTTGTCAGCAAATAAATCTAATCTGGCAGGCTAACAGGCTAGTTTACTTTTCCTGTGTTCTGTATTTGGAAAGACTACAGCTAAATAATTGAAAATGTTCTTGGTAGATCTGTCAGATAGAAAAAAAAAATCCTACAACCTTTTATATTCAGTAAATGGTATCTGTTTTTCAATTATCATACATCTGTCAATCATATTTTTTAGTTTTGGCTTATAGCATGTCAGTTATTGATTTCAAAACTTGTATTAATGTCGTATCAAATCCTAACACATAAACCTCAGTTATTTCGTCTGTTTTGATAGTAGTTCCTGTTGCACAATCTCTTACATTACCTCTTTACATTATCTCTTCATATTATCTCTTCATAAAAAACACTAAAAAACTTTTCTGCACTCACTTAAATACATAACATCTCTAGCTACACTATATTGTTCATAAAAATTGACAGAATTTTTGTTTCCAAATTTTACAATTTATTCTTTATAAATAAATATCCGAAAATCTTTTCAAGAAGTTGATTAGAATTAAGTAATTGTAAAATACTTGTTATTGAAAACTGTTTCCATATAAAACCTTATACTTCCTCTGAGATTATAATTTTATATTTAATAGAGCTATCTTTATAGTGTAGTTAGACAATACATTTCTGAGTGAAGTGACTGCTTCTAAAACATGCTGATTTGGGAGTGCTGGAGAACAAAATCTCCCACATCAACAACAGAAAGCTCAAAGTTTTCTATACTGCTCTGTCAAGACTATAATCACTTCATTTTTCAGAACTTGCCAGTAAAGATGCCAATTTTACTTCTATATTGCAAAAGGCAATCAAGCAAGGGGAATCTCATGCTGTAAACTGACACTGACAAACAGAGGACCTGTTTTGAAGTTCAAAGATAAAATATTTCCATCTGAATTGGCCATACAGAGGAAATCCCACCTAAGTCACATATATCTAGAGATATTTCCTTCTAGCAAAGCAAGCTATCTATGGAATGTGAAATTCTTTAACTTTCATTACAATATTAGTGACGATGATTCATTACCACAAAGCATGTCCTACCTGGATGGTTGTGTATGCTGTAACAGGATATGCAGACCACACAACTATTAGAGACTATACCCTTGGATTCGTGCTCAGATAAATCCAGTTTTTTGCTTTTCCATGCTGTCACCTCTATAATGAAATTACAGGGATATTTTCTACAACATGTATTAACTGCAGAAATACTTCTATCCATGTTCTTGCTCTTCCATTTGTATTAGCTACAGCAGGCCTTGCAGGGCATCTTGAATGAATTTCACTCACAGTAAGGGAAATACTATAATGAAAAATGTGAGGCAAATGATATCAAAGTCTAAAAGGCTGTCTGTGGAGATGCTTATACCAGTTTCAGATCCCCAGACACATCTCTGTTTTCTCAAGAAATTGGGTCCACTGTTGCCTTACAGCTCTAGCTTATTTTGGTAGGAAACCCAGGCATGCAGAAAGAAACCCAAACTGTTGCCTAAAACTGAGGGGGAAAAAAACGTTTACAGGCAACATTAATATAGGTAAAGCAGAGAGCAATTCTTTAATTAGTATTTTCTGGCGCATGGTATATATAGGCGCGTGGTGTATGTAGGTGCAGACAGTGTATACGTATATAGACATGCCAGCGAGCATCTTTACTGAAAGCTTTTGTGTGTACAGAGTATATGGACATAGGTGCTGCATAGAGGTGTCTACTAATTTTATAACACTACTTAATTACCATAACTAAAGCTTACACCCAAACCAAACATGGTCCACGCTGGTGCCACCCTCAGAACCTCCCTCAGGTCTGTCCCTTGGCATGCCTCTGTGGAATTGAGTCAGGGGTCAGTCTCAAGATCCCTTACTTCTTCACCGTCATCATCTTCACATCACATTCCCAACTTGGAACTTCTCCAAGGTCCCAGGGTCTTCTATCTTATTTTGTCTACAATATGTATTGTTATTCTAGTCCTTGTACATGAGACCCAAGCAAGATGTTCTAGTCACTATCTTACCCTTAACACAGAAATTCAGGAATGTGGCACAGAAGTAGAAACTGCTAGTTGCTACATCAAGAAGCTATATAAAAATTTAAAAATACAAATATAGAGAAAAATATATACATATATATATATATATACACAAATATATAAAGTCCTAAGGCATCAAAACAAAAAAAAAAACAAAATGAGAACCAGTGCTCCATTTCCCGAATCTGTGTGATAGAAAAACACTGCACGGTCTATTATACAGCACATCTATCCCATAAAGTAGTTTTGCTCCACTTGTCCTTGCTTGTTGCTTATTCCCTGTGTAATTTTGGAGACACTTATGATGTTAGCAACACTCCTAAAAACATGACCTGGTTTGATACATTCAGTCAAAAGCTTTTTCAGCTTTGGAAGAAATGTAGTAAGACACAGTTATCCAGAGTCGAAGTAAAATTTGTTGTGTGTAGGCAAGCACTCACCCCTACAGAAGAGGTCAGCCCAAGAAAATCTAAGTGATATCCTAAGTATTAGAAAACCTAGACGAATCATTCTAAGCAATGAAAAAAACATGAATCAAGCTTTGCCAAGAAGTGGTTGTTCTTATTACTAGCACAGCACTGACATTGGCTCTAGAATGTTGTTTGGTTTTTTCTTCCTGTTTACCTAAAAATTCTGCCTTTCAGCCAAACAGTCGTTTTGATTTATTGATGCATTACAAGAAAAAAAAAAAAACAACAAAAAAAACCACTGGGCAAATGGTAAACAAAAAGGACTGTGCCAGAATGTAGTTATAAAACCACTTTCAAGTTTCCATGATTTTCATTATCTGATATTTGAACTAATTTGTCACATATTACAGAAACAGAGTAAAATGACACTTGCAATAATAAATTAAATTTGTCAATTTTAGTGAACTCCAGTTAAAGCTGTCTAGTACTAAGTCTTTATTATGCTTGATAGTACTGCTGCAAGCAAACAAGTAAAAAACAAGAACACTTTTTTCCTTTCTCTTTTTTTCTTCAATTTATTCCTATGTCTGACCACTGAAAGGATATACAGAATATAGGGCATATACTGACAGAACTCGAATTTTTCCCTTTGGCTATTCATCCACTTTTAAGACATGAGTGTTTCTTTTTATAGAGTTTAACATTTCTTGTGTTTAAATTCATATTGCTTCTAACCTTTTCCCCCTTTTCTCATTCTCTATAAATTGCAACTCTTCAGGTTTTCTTCATAGAGTAACTCTTCACCAGTGAGAGAGCAAGAGAATCTTGGCATCTATTAAAATCACCCATCTACACATTCTCATCAGAATTTTGTTAAATGAAAAAATGAAAATTCTATTCCAGTGAACTATAAGAGATATATAACTATTTTTATAGTACTTATTTATGATAAGTGTATTAGTAATGCTTCTTAAAAATCATTCTAATGCAGTTCTAATGAAGCACTTAAAATTAATTTTATAGATAAAAGTGAAAAAACGGAGAACTCTTTGAAAGTGTATTGGTTATCGATGGTAAGGTTTAGGTAGTGGGTGAGCTGAAGGGATGGCTTCTGTGAGAAGCTGCTGGAAGCTTCCCTTATGTACCACAGAGCCAATGCCAGTCAAATCCAAGAGAGACTCACTGTCGGCCAAGCATGAGCCCATCAGCGATGGTGGTCACACCTTTGGGATAACTTCTCTGGAGCCAGAGAAAGGGGTGAGAAAGACAACCAGCTCTGCTGCCACCAAGGTCAGTGAGGAAGGAGGCGGAGCAGAGATTGCACTGCAGCCTGTCATGCAGACCATGGCAAACCAGGCTGTGCTCCTGCAGCCCATGGAGGACCCCACACTGTAGCAAAGGAGGTTGTGAAGCCATAGGAAAACCTTTGTGGAGCAGGTTTGCTGGCAGGACTTGTGACCCTGTGGGGAACTCATGCTGAAGCAGTTCGTAAAGAAACACAGTAGGAATGACTCACGTTCATGGAGGACTGTCTCCCATGGGTGGGACCCCAAGCAGAACATGGGAAAAGAGGAAGAGGATGAACACAATTTTCTTGGAGGCAGTTAAAGAATCTTTCCCCAGATGAAAAGGATTCATCCAGCTGCTACAGCCAGTTTTCTTCAGAAGGGGTAAAGCTTCTGACAGGAAAAAACTAAAGTAATGTAGTACATACTGTTTCTCTGATACTGTGGATTAAGCTCTAGATAAAAATATCTCCTTGTTTGTTTGGGTGTTTTAGTGTATGTGCAGGGAATGTTGAGGGTTTTTTCCTCCCCTAAGAGTATATTTTACCTCTATTTCACTGCTCTCCTAGTCTTTCAGCCACACTAGGCCAAATTTAATCTCGAATATAATGGAAAGATTTTAAACTTTTGTATTTATATTGACTGAAAAGTAAAAGCTTAAAAAAAATAAGTAGAAGTTACTAAACTCAGTGTACTTTACTGTGAGCAGCATACTGAGAGATTTTTTTAAACAGGAAAAACAGGTCATATGGAGGTGGCCCAATAATTAACACATATTTATTTTGCTAATGTAAAATGGGAGTAGATCTACATGTATTGATGGCTAAGAGTAAATATATTTCATAGAGTGAGAGAATCATAGACTCATCAAGGTTGAAAGAGATCTTTAAGATCATCCACTTCAACCATCAGCCCAGCTCTACCACTGTAACCCCTAAGCCACTAAAATATATCACCCAGCACCAGATTCAGGCAACTCTTGAACAACTCCCGGGATGGTGACTCCACCGCGCCTCTGGGCAACCAATTCCAATGCTTGCCCACCCTAACAGTGAATTTTTTTTTTTAAATATCTAATCTGAATCTCCTGTCTCAGCTTAAGGCCATTTCCACTGGACCTCTCACTGCAGGCATGGCAGAAGAGACTGATCTACCTCACTACAATCTCCTTCAAGAGAAATAACCTTTTCCCTGTGTCTCATCTTCTCTAGACCAAAGAAACCCAGTTCCCTCAGCTGTTCCTCATGAGACGTTCTTTCTAGACCCTTCACAAGCCTTATTGTCTCTCTGGACACACTCCAGCACCTCAATGTCATTTTTAAAGTGAGGGGCCCAGAACTGAATGCAGTATTCAAGGTGTGGCCTCACCAAGGTCGAACACAGAGGGACAATCACTACTTTAGTCCTGCTGGCCACAATATTCTTGATACAAGCCAAGATGCCATTGGCTTTCTTGGCCACCTGGGCACACTGTTGGCTCATATTTAGGCTTCAGATTCCATTATACTGTGCTCTTTATGCATTGGAGACATAACTTTGAGGACATATGCAAAACAGTTGGCTATAATATAATTTCCCATATTTTCCCATTTCACTTCGTATATAACAGGTTATACAGTTCATCTCAGTCTACATGCAAAGGCTGAAAGTTGAAACTTTCTGGTGAAACTTCTGACATCTAGTCAAAGTTTCAAGATATGGTGTGAGAATGAATTATAAATGTACATGAGGTGGGGGAGTAAGGGAGAGAATCATGAAGATTCCCCCTCCTATATCATCAAGCAATGTAATGGTCTAGAATATATTTAAATTCTTGTCACTTCCACATCTTATATTGGACACTTCAGGCCAGTAGTGAAATTTGGCTGCAGGATTTTCAGAAAAACTGTGACTGTTCACTAACAATTCCATTTGAACCAAACATTATCTCCCAACGGAATGATGTATATTTAATGTTTGTACTGTTCAAGCAGTGTTTTAGCTTACCTGTTTGTTGTTAAACCAAGCATGATCTAAATTCCTTCCCAAAACTGAAACTATGAGTGAAATTTTTGACATTTTGCTTATAATATTTTTAATATTTTAAATTTATATTATTTGTTTTTATTCTGTTCTACTATTTTTTATGTGTAAAATCTAACACAGATATGGAGATTTTTTTCTGATTTTGTATTTTTATATATTTGAAATGCCAAGAAAATTCACTAGGATTATAGAGACTTGTAAGGTTTAACACATTGAAAGTGAAAGTAGGTTAGTGTTCATCTGAGATAGGAACATGCACATGGACATCTTTCTAAATGCACTTTAAATGAATAAATCAAATTGCATTTAACCATGAAATCCTCATACAGTGGAAATTAATCCTCTACTTTTCTTTTATTGTTCCAGAACTTTTAGAAACATAATGACTTAGTGACAGTTTGATATAATTTTCTTTATTTTATTGACAAAGCTGGAAGAAAACGCCAAATTTTTAAGCAGTCCTGTATTGCCCACTGATAGTCACTGCAAAACTAGAATACTGCCATACAGTAGAATATTTTTGTTTTTCCGTAACTTTGAATCTGCAAATGAAGTAAAAGAAAGTTCGTACCTGTAAGACTGCAGGCCCCAAGCTAAGAGCTCACTGAAAGGGTTTTACTTTAAAAATATACAAGGCTCCAAATATCCACCCACCAGATATATTAAAGAGCTTTGAGTTCCTTTAAAACCTTAAGAGAGCGTGACAAGGGGAAAACACTACACTTGTTTTCTCAAGAGGTACTTTCTGGTAAACTTCAGAAAATAAGAGCATTTGGCAAAAGTTTATGTGGTAACGTACAACCAAAATAAAACATTCTACAGGGCATTGAGTTACCACATGTTAATCCATACAATTTAGCAAAATCCAATCCACCCAGTCCTAAATTACTCAAAATATTAAGGAGGAGAAGAAAAAGTAAAGAAAGAGAGAGAAAAAGAGAGAATTATAGCTACCACCCAGAGTCCTGTGCAAGTCCTGCTTCCACATGCCCAGGTAGCAGGGTTTGAACAAGCATGGAGAGCACACCTTGCTGCTTTTATCTGCTTTGGCCCCCTGTGGCCACACCTCATGTCCCCAGAAGGGACCTCCCATGTGCCAGCCAGTCTGGGGCTGGGTCAGGGGCTCCTGTGTGGTGTGGGCAGTGCTCCAGTGCTCCAGACTGACAGCTGCTCCAGGGATGCTCAATTACGTTGCAGGGGCTCAGCTGTGGGATAGGGCATTACCTCATCTCTGTGAAATTCAAGTGGTCCCTTTCCTCCTGCCCCCAACACGTCATTTGGTCTGACCCAATAATTAATATAATAATCCAGTGTCTCATACCACCATAGCGTTATTCAGGTTTGATACTTAATCCAGTATACAGATTTTTTTTTTTTTCTCTTGAAATGTCATGGCAAAATGGCCAGATTTGGCATACCTGAAGATTTTTGTACCTGTTTATCAACTGTTGTCTTTTATGCATATGAGTCATATATAAGAGTCCACTGAAGGACTCAAGAAATCAACATTCAAAATTATATTTAAATATTATATTAGAAAATGTATATAGAAAAGTAGTTGATGAAAATTTCAGGTATTTATAAGATATTGAAAGTCACAATGTTTTTTCAGAGCTGGTTGATCTAATTTCATTTGCTTCTCCAGTGTTGCTGTATTTAACATTTTGATTTAGTTTACCTCAAATCTTTACGGGTTTTTTTTTGGGTTTTTTCCCAAAAAAACTCTGTTAGAATTTAATATATTCTTGTAAGAATTTAAGCTTTCTATTTTAAAGCCACTACATTTCTAGTTCTTTCAGGCAAATTTCAAAAGTAAACATTAGTGCACCTAGCAGCTTAAAACATAACATGTACATAAAAGAAACCTTTCACACGCATGATTTTTGTTCATAAAGATGTAGATGTTTCTCTTCTTCCACTGGTACAAATATAGTGATAAACCTCCTTCTGATAGTTGAAATTGGAGACTTTCATGCATCTCCCACGGGGTGTCATTTCTTTCTGTCTTGAATAAAGTTCCTTTTGAAACCAATACAACAAATTATTTATAGAATACTCAACGTAAGATTATCACTCCTCTATATACATCAGATATAGCTAAGTTCTTTCAGAAGGAAAGTGAATGAAGCTTCATGGACAGTAAAACTGTAGGTTTCTTACTTTTGAGTGTAATAGAGACCAGTACTCAAAAATGCAAAAAAAAAAAGTTCCCTCTTTCTACTATTCTGCTCACTACACTGGGGAGGAATTTTTATTTTTTTTTACTAGAAATATTTCAAGCATGTAACAGTTGTCTAGGGTTATTGAACTGTTCAATATCACTATTGAAAGTTCAATATCATTTTGAAATGGAACATTCCTGAAATGAGATTGAATTACAGTTCTACAATAAAAATATAAAACAAAGTAGTGATTTAATACAATGTGTGAGCTAGGTGAGCTTTAGGTGAGTTTCATTGTTTGTTTGTTTCTTTCTTGTTTTAGTTGGGGGAGGAAGGGATGATTGTTTGACTGTTTGTTTGTTTTAAGAATTTGTGTCCACAGTGTATTACAAAGGAGAATCCCTGTCTGATGTGCTCCGCAAGAGTACATTATGTGGTATATGAACAAGACTACTTAATGAAACAAAGATTTAAATCTTCTTTTCACTTCAGTACTTGGAAATTACTACTATAAGCCAGAGAGTAGAATAGAAGAAAGAAGGCTTTCTTTTTGACAAAGGAAGAGGAAGATATTCCATCTTTAGCTATGTTCCATACATTTTTACTCGGATTCAATCTGTCTGTGTGAGAAATGTTTTTTTCCATCTATTCTACTCTTGCTTTCATTGCCTGTTAATCTAAAGGTCTGTAAGACATAAACACAAAGAAGTTGGCAAAGAAGCTATGAATGGTTATTGTTTTGAATGAGAGGTTATATTCTGCTTTAGGTGTACAATAATTTCTGGAAATTATTAATTTTTGTTTCTACTGCAGAAATGGGATGATAAAATTAAAGTGGTATGGTGGGAGCAAGTACATAGAAAATCTTATCAAATATGTATACTAAATACTGGAGCCATGGTAACTAAGCCTCTTAGCCTAATCCTTTCCTAAAAAGTGATATTCCCTGATTCTCCAAAGCTACTGCTGCTCAGTAGAAAAGATGATGCTAAATATAGAACTACATAGCTTTGTTTGTACGTTACGGATTGTTCTTAAACACAAATCTACTCAGCAATGCATCTCCTCTGCTCCCTTGTTTATTTATTTATTTAGATAAGAGGCAGAGAGCAATAATAGTCTTATTAGTTTCGGTAGGAGTGATTACAAGCACAATCAAATACTAGCCCTCAGACATCTAAAGAGCTTTTTCTTGATTTGAGAAGGATTTCTATACTTTTAATTATGTTTACACTCTGCTCTCAGAACAGAACAACGAAAAATTTTGTTTCTGAAGATAGCTGTTCAAGAATTTACACAACTAAACCCAATATAAATGAAGATAAATCAACACCATATTTTTGTTACAGTTTTAATATTGGCTTTTCAGGTTTCTTTTCAATATTATGTTTAATGACATAACGCTTCCTGGTTGCAAAATTATATGTTGAGCTTCTCATCTTTCATATTGCACACACCAAAAAAATGGCAGATTAGACACAGAAATAAATGCTGTACCCATATCTGGATAATTGCCAATATAAATATGTATTGAGTCAATGTAGTAATAATGATATTAATTTTTTGTCTTTTCTTGATAGAACAAAATCTTCTTTATTGGGGATATTTTTGGTTTTTTCTCTTGTCTTTGATAGCAAAATCCTGTTTCTTTAGTAGTAGGACATAGATTAATGGTCTTACTCTCCGTATGTGGTGAAAATACCATGTGACTGCTTTTGAAACATGGTTAGTAAAAACAAAGTAATTTGATAGTAGAATATTATGTTCTTGGTTAGTCAGTAATTTGTTTCTTACTGTCATATCAGTAATTTACAGGTGATTGCTTCTTTCATAGACTCTATTGAGGACAAATGCCTTTTCTGAAGCAAATATAAGAAATGTAGGAAAATATGCTTATATCACTTATGGTTTGCCTATATATAAGGAGAATAGATTTGATTATTTGTTTTTCTAGATTCAAACACAATTATAGCAGTAAATCTCATTAGTTAAAAGTTAAACTGTGTTGTAAACAATGGTACGTCTAGTTGTGAGAACTACCTCAGGGAGGAGAAATGAATCAAACATCTTGGATTGAATTTTGCCAGAGCTTATAGACTTCATTTTGCAGAACTATACTCGTATGATCCTGAACATGATCTTTTATTACGTTTTAAGTAAAACTAATATTTCATAAGGTTATTTAAGCTTTTCTACTTTACATTTTAAGTAGAGCTATCATATATATCTGCCCAGTAGTAACAATTCTATTCCCAGTGCTAAGTCACGTGGTGACAACATTACGATATGAAATATTTAATGAAAAACATATTACTTCAAATTTCAGGAGAAGGTCATTCTATTTTGAAAGAATGAAGATACATTATTTTCCTTCAATATGTTCTCACCTTTAAATGACATCAGAGAAATAAAAGTAAGATTCTTGTTCAGAAGAATATAGTCCATAAATGCATCTTACCTTCCACTTGTCGCTTGTTTTTAAATTAGGAAGACTGCATGGCCAGCAGATTTTCTGCATTTTCTTCAATGAATAGCAATAACCCAGTGGACCTAATTCTGTCCCTATGTATAGAGCTGCAACTTTTTGTATATAAAAGCATATAAATCAAAAGGACAAGCTATGTTCCACCCCAATTTGGAACACAACCAAATAGAGAGATGAAAAATAACTTGGTCAAAACTCCACATCTCTTGTAGCTGACATCTAAAATAAATAGACTAAAATAATTTAGTCTACTATTTCTCAAATTAAGAAAGTACCACAAGTAATAATGTCTCATGGAATGAATGACCCACTAGGAAGTCCAAGCAGTATTGAAAATACCCTAAAAGTGACTTCTAAAATTAGATATTATTACTTACATATATTAATTTTGAATTCCTTCCATAAGATGTTCCTCTTATTATGAAGGATGAAGAGAGAAAACTTAACATTTTATGTATGCAAATAGTGAAAGGAATAAATATGCACAAAGTAGGAAACTAATTTTCTAAGTTCCTAATTGTAGTTTTTCAAATCTTTCCAGAGATGGAGTAACAGATAACAATATAAGCCTTTGAAGCAGCTTATTATTTTCTTTCTTAGATTCCAGATTAAAGGTATTAAGATGACCATGGACTTTAGAGGTTTTAAGAAAATCCAAATCACATCTCAGAAGAAAACAAAAAACTAAGAACTCCAACTAATCTATCAGCAAAGTATATAATAAGACCTCCAGAAATCCTTCTTTTGATAAATTTATCTTTCAAGTCTGTGCATCTCCATTGAATAACCAGACTCATTGTAATCACCAAAAGCTGGTATTTAAAGATCATTATTCTAGATCCAGTTTACTAGAACTTTGAGATCTCATAGAATATCATTTATTTGTTTTCATGTACACTGTGGGTTTTGTAAGTGTTACACATTCTGGTTGAAAAGGAAAGGTTGAACAGTGGAAGCAGAGGCTGCCTCTTCAACTCTTCTTGGCTGCAGCACTCAGGCTGGGGCAAAACCTTCTCAGGGATCAAGAGGGAATTGCCTTCTCTCTGGTAGCAATTACCATGGTGAGGGGTCAGTTAGCATCAATACTGCAGTGTGGGAAGAGATAGTACTTTTCTATAGATTCAGGAGTGCCTATGTGTGTAAGTTGTACCCAAGAAAAAACCCACTGCTTTGTTGACCTGAGAGCAACACTGGTGGAACCCACCCCAAGATGACAAAGTGACACCCATCTTGCCAACTTCATAGAGTTGCGTATTTATCTGTTTATTATACATGGCAGTAGTTAATTTTTTATCATCAGACTCATGCTGTTTTTATTAGGAATTTCTTTTATCAAGGCAATTTATCAACCAGACTGGTAATAAATATTTCCTTATTTCTGTTATATGTTTGAACTGAAAAAACTCTGAGATACAACCAGTCTTTCAAACAGCCACTGAAACTAAATAAATAGTCATGTTGCAATGTGATATAAAATATAGCTTAATTGTTTGGAGTAGGGGGAGGGGCTTAGTGTTTTTTTTAGGTAAAAAGCTAGTGCCTCATTGACATTATATAAGTATTTTTCAATAGTCAGAGAGTAGAAGTGAAGTATGCTGTTAGCTAAGGTGATAAGAAAACCCTGCTGCATTTCAGGAAGTTCCAGCTGGAATATGAGGAAGAACTTCTCTCCTATGCATGTGACTGCTCATTGGAAGAGATTGCCCAGAAAGGATGTAGGTATATCTCTCTCTCACTGGAGATATTAAAAAACCGTCTGGACAAAATCCTGTGCAATGTCCTCTCGGACAGGTTGGACCAGATGACCCACTGTGGTCTCTTCCAACCTTAATCATTCTGTGATTCTGTGATTTGCTTCTAAAGAAGGGTACATTTTGGCCCAAGTGATTTGAATCCATTTCAATAAAATTATTTCATTCTTAGTACAATTTTTTTGAGTTCATGACAAAGTAAATGAATATTTCTAATTGTTGTTTGTAAAAAAATGCTCTATTTCCATTTGAATCATCTTAGATCCAGTCTTTCAGGGACAAGAAATTTAATGGATATGGGAATGTTTCACTCAAAGATATACCAGTTTAACATCTAGGCTAGTCTGTAAAGCCATCTGTGTCTTCTCTGCATATCTTGTGCCTATTCTGAATGTTTCTCAGGACAGCCATTTCTTCTAATTCTTAATTTTAAACTGATCAGTTCTCTTTATCTATTTTTTTATTATTGTAAATTTTTTTTCTCAGATCAATGTTTTCTTACCATTATAAGAAGCAGAAAAAAAAAAAATGTTACCTCCTCCAGGTTTTTCCTATCAGATTTTAGATGGACTCCTTGAGGTTCCATAAATTACTACAAACAGACTTAGCATTATTTATATTTGTTCATAATTCTTCCTTCTTTTCAAAGAACAGTCAACTTCAGACATAATTCTGTGCCATTGATGAGCAGTAGCTATCAGACCCAAGACAAAAGAAAAAACCCACAAAAATAATAATAATAAAAAACCCCCCAAAAAACAAAAAACCCTAACAAAAAAAAGGAGAAGAAAAAAGTATCCAATAGAACTCAGTCAGCCTTTTTCTCCTGTATTGTATTGTAAGGACATAGAAGGGTAAAGACATAGTAGGCAAAAGGATTCATTAACTTTTTTAAGACAATCGGAGGGGGGGGAGGGGGAAGGAGGCGTTTGTTGGGGGTTTTTTTTGCTAATGGAAATCTAACCTTGAATGAGTATCAATATTCTCCAAGAAAATATGTTGTAGGTTTTTTTTTTTGGTTTGAGATGCTTTTTAATGGAATGGAGAGAGAACAGTCATAAAAGGAAATGCCTGTTTATGATTGAACAAGATATATTTTGGATGAACATGAAACACAATCTGTTTAGAGACAGGTGAAAAATTACCTCAGGGCAAATAGAGCTGATGCAAATTTTCAGTTTTGATTGATGAAAAGCTCAAGTAATCTTTATCCAGTTCTAAATTGCAAGTCATTTAAGTCTGTCTGCTCTGTCAGTTTTCTTTTGGCCACAAAAATAGCAATCAGGAAACAAGCAATAGTAAGAACTATTACAGGTACTCCTGGACTGCTTGTGTTAAGGATGATAAGCCATGACTGCCAAAGCATTTTCACCTGAACAAATTCCTACATTAATTTCTTCTTTAATTTATTAAAAAACCACGTTGTCTGTTTTCTGAGCCATGCATAATCTGTTTGTTTACTTTTAAGTAGGACTAAGCCAACTTTTCTAAGGATGTTAAACTTAATTAGTGTCATTATAATTAGTGTCATTATAATTAGTGTCATAGATATCATCTCTTCTTTATCTAATTTCCTCTGAGTTATTTAGACAACATTACAAATAACTTTTCTTTTTTCAAGATTAAATTTCTTAATTGTTAATAATTTTAAAACTCTCTCCATATCTGGAAGCACAAACTTGTTTGGCATAAGCCTTTTAGTTTATTGGTTCCATGAAGATTTTATTAAAATTCTTCCCACAGTGCTAATAGTTAAAATATAGATTAGACTGCTTCCTTACACAAACATGCCAGTACAAGTCAACCAGGGATGATAGGAAACTTTGACAGCTCAGAAATAATTATAAATTGCTTTATAAGTAAAAGGAAAAGTTTTTACATTTAGAAGGAAAGAAAGAAACTCTTTGAATACAAACGACTCCATCTGTTTCCACTGGAATTCTTGTTATTCTTTTTTACCTAAATCCTGCAGAAAATAAAGTGATTGGTGAATACTGAAATTTTCTAGTACAGTTTTTTTTTTTTCAGGAGAACTAAAACACAAGCTCTGGAACAATTTCATGATACTGAGAAACAGGTGAAAAAATTAATTTTTAAAACGTGTGTATTTGGAAAAAAAACCCTCTACAAACCCACTATTTTTCAACAAAGTAATTGTACATACATACAAAGATGGTTCCTAAGCTTTTACTACTTAGAAAAACATTAGGACCTTAGAATCATAAGGTTTCTGAATATATACAGATATATAGTCAAATACTGATGAAGATCAAAAAGAGAAATAAATTATTATAAATTGCTAAGAAATTAACTGCAAGTAAAGCAAACTGTAAATCTATATAAATCACTCACATCTTTAATTTAACAATTCTTTCTGGACACTTTTTCTTGAAAACAGTTAGTAGTGGTGCTCTGTAGAAATATTAAAAAAGAAAAAAGAAATAGGTGATTAGAAATATAAAATCGTTGCAATGTGAAAATAAACTAAACAGCAAAGAATTAAAAATAAATTTTTGAGAGAAAGGTAGTGTTACACATGTAGAAAATCCTTATTTGTATGGAGGGACTGAATAGAGAAATTATTAGTCTTTAACAGCAAAAATGTTTGGCACCCTGAGGAATAATCAAACACACAAAAAAGTATTCACACAGCATATAATTAAAGAATGAGGTTCATGGCCAGAAGCTCTTGTTAAAACCTGAAATTGGTCACTGATTAGAGCAATCCACAGTAAATAGGTATATCAGAGGCTATCCATCATGTCAGGGTGCATGCAGTCTGCTGATGAAGAAGATTGTGAGACTGTGGAAAGTGCACCAGTGAGCTGCCCAGCTATCACTCTGTATTTGAGTTGGTTTCTATCTTCCTCTCCTAGTCACCAGGTAACAAAAATTCTTGTTCTCCTTGGAGATAAGATAGTCCTAGACCTTTCATATAATATAATGCTGCCTAAGTTGCAGGCTTGGCTCCCTGGAAATTATTTTTAAAACATATTTCTTCCAGCTCAATGGAACTGTTTTACAAACAGTTGAATTCTACACTGGGAGCAGTAGGATTCCCCCTCCCTAGAACTTTATCAGACACAATCAGAGAAAAACTTTTCAGAAATATTTTCCACTGGCCTAAGCATGGATGGTAGGAGTGCACATGACAGTATTGACACCATAGATCTCCTCAAAACAGCAAACATTCAAACTACATCTGGTCCCATGGGTGGGGTAGTTACCTGCTTAGCTACACTTTCCAGACTACTTTTTAGGGTTTCATAATGTCACACAAAACGTAAATTGACCTCAATCACGCAAGAAACTAGATCCTTCTACTAGTTTTGGGTGGCACAGGGGTTTCATACATTAAATAAATGTATTATTGTACTAATTAAGAATCAAAGTCATTGATATTTAATTTTGTGTATCATAGTAAATTTGTTGTTTTACTGATCTATAGAGGCTTTGAAATTTATACCAGTAAAGAAAAATGTTAAGAGATCACATAAGAATTATAAACGAAGTATAAAAAATAGAAAAAAAAGGAAAGTTTTTATAGCAGCAACAAGTGATCACCTTGTAAACATTTGCAATGTCCCTTCTTAGAGAGTTTCCCTTGTATTTCATCAGGTAACCTCAAGTACTATAGCACTGCCAGATTTCAGAAGCAGCAAGATTTACACTGGTTTGGTAATTAATTATTTATTTTTTTTGGCCAGTAATGATGACTTATTTAGTTATCAATAAACCATGGTATTACTGGGAGGGATGTTTTTTGGAAAAGTCAACAGTCTAAGTTCTTTTTCGCTGTTTTCATCATGGGCCCTACTATGCTTTTATAAAAAAAATAGGATTTTTTTTGTAAAAAGTGCCCTTGAAAGGTTACAAGGTGGAAAATTCCTATCTGCTTCTAACATCTAGCACAAATAGCTTCTTTTCTCTGTAACAACCTGAGCCACTTTCCATCTCTGTTAATCTTACAAGCAAAGAGTCAAAGACAAAATCTGTGGCACAGATGTGGCCACTTTTATATTAAATACCTTTGTTCTTTATTTCTGCTAACACCACAAAGATGCAGCATTGTGTTCCTTAAATTTTTCCTCAAAATCTTCCTATGATGCCCTTTAAAGGAGGTCTTGACAAAGGTGAGGTGATGTATATGCAAGGACTGCTTACTATCATGCTGACAAATATTATCTCACTGTCTCACTGCAGTCCACTCTGCTGTCTTAGTCATCCTCTCATAAACCCTTTCCTAGAGATGTTTTACATTATTATGTAACTGTCTTTGACAAAGTAGTTTCTGTTCAGCTAGCCTTGTTTCCACAATTATAAAGCACACTATAAATTTAGTTACTTTCAAAGTTTTAGGGAAATAATCTAAACAGGTGGGTACGCCGAGCTTTTCTAATTGGAACATGACCAACTAAAGGTGATCAGTTGTGGAATTAATTATCATTATTTATTATCAGAAGTACAGAACTTATTATGAAAAAGTCTCAAACACAAAGCCCATCTAACTGGTTTTGAACACCATATCATTTACATAAAATAATTAGGAGCAATTCTGACTAGTGTCTCAATCAACGTCAATATTAAAGCATGAGATCTGATAAAACTCATAAGTCATCTGCTGGGTTTATATTGTCAAAATGATTATGTAGAGAACTTCAGATATTTTGTTTATTTTTTTTTACCACTTTTTACATGTTCTGCCAATAAAACTGCAGATCAAACTTAATGCCAAATGATTTCATATTACTTTGCAAATAGTATCAAAGAAATTAATTACTCATATCACTTATGCAAAATGGTTCAACCATATGCAAAATGGTTCAACTTTGTTGGTTGCCAGGGGCTTACCAAGCCATTCTCACACTCCACCTCAGAAAGACAGAGAGAGATATTAAGATGAAGAAGCTTGTGGGTCAAGGACAGGGCAATTGGTCACCAGTTATCACTACAGGCCAAACAGACTTGACTGGAAGAATATTAATTTAGCACCAATTAAAAATGGAGTACGATAGTGAGAAAGAAAGACAAAACTAAAAAAACACCTTTGTCCCACCGTCTGTTCCTCCCAGGCTCAACTTCACATCTTCATTTCCACGTCTCCTGACTCCTCCCACCCTGAACAATGCAGGAGATGTGGATAATCATGGGTCACAGCACTTCATCTCTGCCCCCTTTTCTCGTGCTGTTCCACCACTCTACAATGATGTCCTGCCCAGTGGATATAGTCCTTCATGTACTCCTCTGAAGGTGTCCTTCAGATGGGCTACAATTCAAAAATTGCTCAAGAATAGTTTCCCATGGGGTACAGCCTTTCAGAACAGATTGTTCCTGCTTGGCCTCTCCATAAATCACAAGTCCTACCAGAAAAACTTCTCTCTCAAGGGTTCCTTTTCATGGGCCACAGGACCTGCTGGGAGCTTGCTGTGATGTATTTCTCCATGAACTGCAGAGGGACAAACTACTATTCATGGTCTTCTCCTCAGGCTGCTCTCGTGTCTGAAGGACCTCCTCCCCTTCCTTCTTCAGTGACTTTGGGGTCTCCGTGGTTCCTTCTCTCAATCCTCTCTCACACAGTTACTGCGTAGCATTTTTTACCCTTTCTTAAATACTTCACAGGCGTGGTATCAGTACTGCTGACTGATTTAGCTGTGTCCTCTACTGGAGCTGGATAGAACTTGCTGTGTCCAAGATGGGGGCAACTCCTGGTACCTTTTCACAGAGGCCAGACCTGCAGTCCACTCCCACTGCTAAAACCTTGCCACATAAACCAAATACATTGTAAGGACTTAAAGGGTGCAAATGACAGTCTCAAAACACTGCCAAAGACACAGAAGGACCTTGCTATAAGATAAGTGACCACGGCAGGAGCTTGAGATAGGCACAGAACAGAGGAATTTGCAACAGGAAAGTGCCAGTTCCAGGCCTGGCAAGGTAGATCTGGGCAATATAGTTAATGTACCCAGACAAAAATTCCTGGTGTGGGAAACTGTGGAAAAGGAAACAACTACATACACACGTGTCATCCCAAGTTATGGGAACGACATCTACGCCCTATGAATAGCTGGAACTTGGAGTGTATGAAGGTGATACTCCAGAAGAAAGACTCCAGGACCCACATCAATGAGAAGACCAGGGTAAAGAAGGACCAGTGGGATGCCACAGGATCCATGAGGTGGTGACTATCTTCTACTTGATTACCTCTCTGTCTCTCTTCACACCCCACCTCCCTCCCACCTTGTTTCCTATTTCTTTCTGTCTCTCTACCTTACATTTACTGTTAAATAAAATCCATACTATTGACTTCAGCTTATGGTCTTGTTTGCACCTTAGTTCAGGCACAGGAATCTCTTAATAATCATATCATAACAAATATATAATCTTTAAAGCCCAAGCTAGGTTATTCCCCTTAAGCTTTCTGTTTTATGGGTATTGTTTTCTGTTGGGTAAATCATAGCAAGATTTTAAATTGTGTTCACTGAGACAGCTCTGGAGGTGCTGGAAAAGACCATTTCTCTTCATTGACTGTATCAGCAGTTGAACTAAATCTAGGTAAAACTGAACTCTTGACTTAGGTGTTTAAAAAAACATTATCTGCTCAATAAATTCAGCATTTATTCATGTGCAATAAGATATCTCTTATGATAAATATTGAGAATATTTACATATTCTGCAGGTTTTATTCTAGCCATCTGTTTTTTTCCCCTCAGCCAGTCTCATAATGAAATCTGAAATGTCTCAAAACTGCAAAAAACTTATTTAATAGGTGGTCAAATTTCATTTGTTATGAAAGTCAATATCCTGGTTTAACACACAGCTGGCTTGAAACACTTTATCCTCTAGTTAGCTTATATATAGCTTATAACTCAGTCAAGGATTTCAACTATTTTAAGTTTTGCAAATTCTGGGTATCATGCTGATATGTGTGCCTGTATTTACACAATTACACAATCTTAATGTTTTATAATATCTGAAAGCATCTGAGGCACTAAAATGTTTTAATAAGTGCAATCCAAGTCACTCATTATTTCTTTTGTAGTGTTAGGTGATCATGCCAGGGGAAACTTAACAATGCAAGCTCATTTTTATCATCTTATTTAAATTAATTTTTATTCCTGCAATGTAGTAAGCTATCAACTGTTTCTCAGAGGGGAGGAGAGAACTGTACTCTCTTGAATTAGTTAAAGAGAACACAAAAAGAAATACATTAAATCAACTCAAACTCTGGAGTACAAGTTTGATAATTAATAACCTTCCAAACAATAATACTAGTTACAGCATCACTTACATGACATTTGGAGCTGTTGCCATAAGGAAGGGGGAAAAACTTTCCAAGACAACTTTATGTGGGTAAAGTAGAGAAGAGTTCTTTTACTTATAGAATTTTGGGGTACGGAATATAAAGGAGTATAAAAGAGTATAAAAGTATAAAAGAGTACAACACGTGTTGACAAGTAACAGATAGAAAAGACCGGT
>JAWWTY010000077.1:134109806-134204977 GCA_035222235.1 Margarornis squamiger
GCTACACAGCAGTCTGGCCAAGGTCAAATTCTTCTTACTCTGTCAAGAAATCCACAGGCCTGGTGCAGTTTCCCACATGTACCCACACTCGCTCCATCTGTAGGCACCATAGACACAGAACAGACATGCTAGACTCTGTGACCCCTCTAGCCCCCATACATGCTACATGTGTCACAGAAGAGAGAGTTCCTGTCTCAGGAAAAGAGTTAGAAATGGTGTTTAATTAGAAGACAGAACAGACCACACTGACCAGTGTGGGACATGGTCAGACAAGCATTCTGACCGGCACACTGTTTACAGGTGACCAGATCTTTTTATCCCCTCATGTCTTTATTTTCCTACACTTGTTCCTCCCTGTTCACTTTTATGCCACCTTTTTCTTACCTTGTCTTACCCATAAACTAGTAAATATGTTACAAATATCCTGTAACAAGTCTTGTCTAATGCCAAAATGCCATTTTCTGGCATCTCATGATGAGTGCCATACCTTGACTTACTGCAAGGCAGGAACTCCTCAAGTATGCGTTTTTGTTGTCTCCTTCCTTTCTGTGTGTGGAGATGAGCATTTTATCATATAATTAAGTCTTCATTTTCTGGTCACATTTTTGATTGATCTATGATCCAAACTCAAACATGTAGAGAACATCTAGAAGCCACCACTCTTCATGATATTTCTCCCACCTAAATAACTGGAAGTCATCCTAAAATAGTTTTCTGGGTACTCCAAAGATAACAGTGTATTTGGGGTTACACTGGACTAACAAAGTCAGCATACTTGTAGTGTTCTTTGTCTTGATCCTTTCATATAGAAGAATATGTATCTATTCCTGTGCCTCTTTATCTACTTATATCTGAAGGACATTTCTGTATATAACACATGGCAAAAAAAGTTATATCTAGCTCTACCAACCTATCTCAGTTTTACATGAAAATAATAAGTCATTGTTCCCCATGTTTCTCTAATTTTAAAATACTTGATGATATAACTTGAAATACAATTATGTGAGACAGAAAAAAAAACACCTTAAACCCAAAACCCAAACCACTCTTCCCCTATTTCCAAAAAAATGTATTCACGGTTTCTCTTTGCCCTGTACACACAAACACACAGGAGTAACACACAGGAGTATGGCACTTGGGTAAGTTTTCTAAAGCAAAGCACATTTATGGTTTCTTTATGCCACAATGAAAGAAATGCAGTAATTAGTTAACTTACCGATTTTTTTTTATGGAACATCATGTAGAATAATCATACATAATATCTAAAGCTGTATGTGATGCAGCTGAGCAGTTCCTAAACCCCCAAAACATTGTCCTGTTAATAGAGTTTACCACACTGCATTACATTGACTTCTAAACACTCTGAAACAATCTAAAAGCCATAGACATACAGATATACCTGTACTTCTTCAGCTCTCCATTGCTGCACCACTTGTCTTAACATCACTTCTCATTCGGACTAAGCTGATATTCTTAGATGTATTGCTTTGTTAGTTTGAAGTGTTCAAATGAGGATCATTATTAGTTTTAAATGACTACAGTATTCCACCTCTTTAGAGTCCCCAAAGACAATAGCGGTTTGTAGCACGTCCACCTTAAATGAGAGAGATTTATTGCCACTTTTCAGTTCTGATGAATGCTGTATCTATTCCAATGTGTGGTTTTCCTCTTGCAGTAATATTTGATTTTTATTCTGTTCACATTATCTATAACATTTGTTATTTACTTAATTTCTTGAAATTTTCTGTTCATTCTGTTAGTAATTCAGCAGTGATACTCAATCACAGATAAGCATGTAAAGCATTTCTTTCATTACACTGACCAAGTCAATATATCCTTTATGTAATGCATTCAAGTTATCAGGTTTAAATTTAATTATACCTTTTTTCACTGTAAATGAGGTATTTCAAATGTTCCTTGGTCATTTTCTATGGAGCAATTTCATTTAAAAGGCTTGACACATTTCTTGGGTAATGGGGCTAACCTTTTATTATTTTATACCTTCATTCGTGGTGAAAATTCATAGTATATTTACAAAGCAAAACTATGTTCTTGAAAAAAAAAAATCAAACTCACTGGCAATTTTTTAAAATGCAGAAACAGCAGATATTGTGTATTTAAGTGTACAAAGGGTCATAGTGGTTTGGAGAAAGGTAGAAGAGTATAACTCTGAAATAAAATTAAAGGAATGAATGGAAATATGTTGGGAAAACAGGCAGGGATGCTAAGGGACATTCTCTCCTGACTTTTAGGGGCAAACTTCAAAAAATAAGCCTGTAAAATTAATGGCAATTTATTCCCTGAGGCTGAAGCGGATTCAACAGAGGAGGAAATAGCTTAGGCTAGGTACAAGAGAAATAGGTGATCAGAAATCCTTAAGAGATGGACAGATTTGCAGATGACTGTGACTTGCTTGCATGTTGTCACAGGCAGACAAACCTGAAGTCTTTAATTTTTCTTACCATTAGGAGATTTTGCATTGCATGGGCATTATTTACTTGCTGATTCTTCTTATGAGTCTCCTGACAAACTCCAGGTCATAGTACTCGGAGTGATATAAGCCCCAATACTATTCACAAGATTACAAATTTCAAAATGACCACCTATAAAGCCACGAGTTTTCTTTGAAAATCATCTTCCCCTGTTCATATATACATATATCTTTTGCAAATCAGAAAAGAGATTAGGCTTTTTTTTTTTTTTTCTCCCCCCTGGGAAACAGTGAAATGACAGAGATATATAGCCCTCAAGGAAAGTGGATTCATCAAATAAAATGTTTTAACTGAACTAATTAAACATTTCCCACTTATCCATTTTTGTCATTATTATATGCACATGTATAGAAACCCACAAAACATACTTTTATATATATATAAATGTCATTAATCTACTTTAATCTATTTTCCTTTGTTATTTTTTATTTTGTTCTTTTTAATTTTTTTTATTTTTTTTTTTTTTAAATTCCCTGTGAAATATATATCAAAGGAAAATTGCAGAATATCAGGTGCAGGCTTTCTTGAAAAGTCTCTTACCAAGTCATCCTGAAATTTTCTCTCTCAGATAAAGGTCAAGGACAGAAGTAAGCAGTGAGTATGCAGTATGAAAGTAATCAGCCCTTATATTCATTTGAAAGCAGGATGCCTTTAAAGAACCATTAGCAGTTTGTCACAAAATCAATGGGTCTGATTCTCTTTTCACTAGCACAAATATAAATTGGGAGTAACTCCAAGTTTATGAATGAAGTTTTATTGGCATAAATGTCAGTGTATGATAAGCGTAGAGGACAAAATTATCAACTGGTTTCTGTTTGCAAAACTCTAGTATCACACTCTTGTGGAGAGAAAACTGCATGTATGTGCTTATGTATGCAATGCTTTAAATTCTACATTCTCTTTTTGTTTACATCCTAAAATAAATCCATTTCTGAAAGCATGAACTTCACCCATTACATATTTTTTTTCTAAATACTGAAATTTCTCTGAAACTTAATTTGTTTCTACAAGGAATTTCTATATCTAAAGTGTAAAGGTAATTTTTTTCCAGGGTTTTAATATATTCCACTTCTACACTTTTTATACAATATGATTATAACCATTTATCAAATTTACAATCAGTTGTTGAATACAAACCAAAGTTTCACTGAAGAAAAGTGATTTTGCCTTTTAAAATGTTGTTCTTCTCCTAGTGCTCCTTCTGTGTGACAATTATTATTCCCTTTCCATGATCAGCTTGTGTAAATAAAGTTGCAAGGCCCATGCCCTCAGAGCATGACAAGAAATAATGCTTTACTGATACACATGGATTTCTTTAGATCAGAGACATGTTATGTTAGATGCCATGCTCAAACATAAAAGAACAATGCTCCAGACTTAAAACCATTCTTAGTAGATGCCCACAAAGAGTACAATATTGATAGTCCCACAGTTGCTCACTGTTATTAAAATTATTGTCTTAAGAAAACGCAAAATTTTACAAAATATTCATATTGTTGACTTCCCTGTTATGATATGCACTGATTACACCTCTAGACAATAGGTCTGCCATTTCTACAACTCACTGAGTAGGTTTTCATTTTGGCTTACAGTGAAAGTTCTTGTATAAAATCCAGACTGAAAAGAAAGTTATACACAATATATTTTTTATTTTATTTTGAGCATAGAAACCAGGAGAAAGAAAAAAAAATCAGTCTTAAAAGAGAAAAAAACACTTAAACTTTCCTAGTAGATATGAAGCAAATCAATTTGCTGTGCATATGTATCAGAGTGGTCAAATCAGCTGGTTTGCAAAAAAACAAACAAGGAAACAACGAAACATTAAATGAAAAATAATCAAAATAATGCATCTTTTAAAAATTATTTTGCTTATTTTTTGATATATTAAATACAAGATAGACCTACAGTTGCTCTCTTTTCCAGAAAAATCTGCCACTTAGAGATGAGGGAAAAGCTTCACGCCAATTAACTTCAGAAGACAAGAAGAGAATATACATACTGTACCACAATTTGGAGTTGACAATTTATCTTTGCTGACTATAGAGGGCGCTGAAAGAGAGGAAACTTTTAAATTATACATCTTGTGAGCCAGTGTGGTAAATTCCCTGTCCAGAATCATTAGCCTTCATAGTACTCCATCATGTTTGGGCATGATGCCCTTACCACACTAGAGCATATATGATGACATTCCATACAAAAGCCATTATGACTAGACCAGTGTGCTAAATGTACTAATATAATACAGGAAACACAGTATTACAAATATGGTCATATTTTGTAACACAGTTCTGTAAGACAATTATCTTTTACATGCTTAGTTTTTACAGAAATTACGGAAGTTAAATGTGAAACAACTGCCTCTTTTAAGCTAACTTGAAGCATAATAGAGCAGTGAGTATACCCTATATCCTACCTTCTTAATCTAAGACTAAATATTTCAAAGTACCAGATGATTGGTGGTTTATTTATTTTTGGTTAAATTTTGTCTTCTTTTTTTTTTTTTTCCTTTAATTTTTTTTTTTTCCCTTTGTGAGGGCAGTGGAGATGGTGTGAGGCATCACAATTAGGATTTCAAAGACTATATACTATTGTAAATCATTTTCATCTTTATTAAATTTTAACTAAATACATGTTTGTACAAACTTTGTCATCTGACTAAATACATAGCAAAACACTGGAGTCATTGAATGTACAATTTCTTACTTAAAAAAAAAAAATATATTTAAATTCTGTATTGCAAAAACAGAGGTTCTTACAGATGTGTTTTTTTTGTCTCTTGAACCTGATGCAAAGTCATGCAAGCTTACAAGTTCTTTGTCCTGTTGAAGTCAGCATTAAAGTTAAGCATATCTAAGTTTCTCTGCAGGGATGATGCTTTGGGAATTATCTTGAAATATCCTTTGTACTAGTGGTCCATTGCATTGACCTGGAGTGCCACTGACCTCACTGAGACTCAGCGAGATGCAGCATTTCAGCTGCATTGAACTCATTACAGAGCTGTGGGGTAGAAATTCCTGTTGCTTTCCAGAAGGCTCACATTGCCTTCAGTGCGACCAGAACATTTTTCTCAAAGTACAGGCTATTCAGGAGAAAGTGAACAAGAACGCGAAGCCTCTAAAACTTAATCTAGGGATATGCTTGACTAACAAAAATATTTCTAAACAATTCTATATTTTAAACAGTCTACATGGAAACTTATAGCATTTGTATTCTAACATTTTTTGGTATGGTATATCAGCATATTTTTTAAATGGACAATAATGTCATATACTCAATATTCCCAGGGGTTTTGTCTTTTTGTGTAATTTGCAATACAAGTATAGTCATAGATTAGTTTCTGATTTTCTATTGTGCTTCCACTACTTTTTAAAACCTGAATTCCAAGTACCTTCCTTGCGCATAAAAGGCGTTTTTAATATTAATGGAATTCAATGATAATTTATTTTAAAGGTTAAATGTTACTGCTCACTGAGTTCTTGCTAGGCTTCATGTAGTGGAACAAAATCTCACAGCATAAATTTAAAGAAAGACGAACTCTTATTTTGACATGTACACAGTTTTTCAATGTAATGCCATTACATTTAAGAAAAAGGCAACACAAATCTTTAGGTAAGAGATATAATCTAATGAAAATTAGACAAAGATTGTTCTTGTTCACTTGGTTTTCCTTAGTAGTATCTAAGTTACTACTTGTTATTGACTTTGGAGAATTTTCTTGTATAAAATAATATTTTAGCTACCATTTTTCTCAGTGAAGAAACACAGTTTTTCTAACCCTGTTCATGTAATCATGCAGTAGATCCTCTTAGCTGCAAATAGCTAGTTTGTGTTTATGTTGCCACCTTAATGATCATCCTTTTCTTTTTTTAGTGAGCAGGAATTTTAGAACATATTACCAAAGTGGTAATACATAAACAAGAACCAATTACTAAAGTGGTGTTAATCAATGTCACATTGTTCAATGAGTTGTAACATTCAGATATTAAAATTTACATTTTTTTAATTCACTTGAAGGTAATATACACAGAAACAAAGGCCATCCCAGGTCAGAAGATGTGTGTATTGACAGTTCTTACCTCCTGGTCTTGTATGATCCCATAAAGCCATCTGGTCCATAAAGAACTTTACTTCTTGGTCTTTGCAGCACTTTAAATTGGCTCCTATGACTTCTGAGCAGGATGTCCATTTTCATTTAGATACCATAAGTCTCATCTTTTTGGATAAATAATAGAAAATACTAAAAGTAAGGGAAATATTTCAGAGTTATGAAATGCACAGACCTTCCTCTCTCAGTGTTGATTAGCAAGAGATTACCAACTTTTAAGAAGACAAAGTGCAAACTAAGACTGTCAGTCTGGTTATGTCCATTTTTTAAAATTGAATAATTATGCTGCCATAACATCTGACATACAATTGCATTCATTCTCACTGATTTTGCTTAGAAAACTACTACTACTATTCTAGTAGTAGTAATTCTACTATTACTACTACTACTACTACTATTCTTATGTAGTCAGGTTTAGGCAAAAGGTTCTTTCTATCTCCAAAAACAGGAAATTCTCACTTACTTTCAAGACAGCAGAGTTGCTACCCTGGACTTCAGGAAAGCAAACTGTAAGCTATTGCTATTTAGGGAGCTATTTAGGTGAATACTCTGGGAATATGCTTTTGAAGGCTTAGGAGTCCACAAGTGCAGGTCAGTCTTTAAGAACTCCCTTTTGGAGGCACAGAAGCAATCAATTGCACTGTGTTGTTGTCTGAAATGTGAGAAAAGAACTTTTGAGACAATATTAATATAGATGAAATAGAGAGCTGGTCTTTAATGAAAGCACTTTGAGGTGGTGCTACACAATACGTAGGTGCACACCCCAGAGTAGAATTCTCACAATTTTATAGCTTTAACAAATTACCATATCTAGTAGGTTGCCTTTTGCAATCACACTTGCCCATCTCACATTGGCCTTTTTAGCCATCAGCGTGCTTGCAGCATGCATGGGTAAAGCCATGTGCTCGCCCAGGCGTTTTACTTTTTAAAATATATTTAAGACTCCAAGAGTTCTCCTACAGAAATTCTGCAGAACCTTTGGTTCTTAATACCTTGAGATAGCCTAAAAAGAGAAATGTTCCCCATGTTTTCTCAGGAAACATAACATGGCAGAAAATAATGATTTTGTCAAAGGTTTAAAAGGGGTAACATACAACCAAGGTAGAACATTCCACAAAGCACTAGCCCAGGAACTCACTCAATTTAACTGGTGTTATAGTTTCAAAACTCAGTTGGAATTATTTCCAAAGCTTGGAGCCAATGCCTTAGTGTCAATAAAGAGGTTTAACAAAGGACACAATGGATATGCATGTTCTGATGTTAGCAGCTCTAGCCAGAGCCTTTGTTCTGATCTCTCCCTGGGCCAGAGGAGAGGGAAGACTGGCTTGGGGGGTGGGGGGGTGGGGGGTGAGGAAGGGGTCAGCGTTTCTGCGTTTTCTGTGCAGGTCAGGACTTCACCAGCTCGGCGTGGAGAACAGAGGATGGGGACACACACACCAGGTCCGGCATCGCTGAGGGACCAGGATTGTGTCTTTTGTTCTCTGGCTTTGCCGATCACCCGTGGACATCACAGACTACTGCGGGGAAGGAAGAATACACCTGCTTTTCTGCAGAGGCTGGGTTTCTGCTGCCTTTTGTTCTTTGTCACCGACCCCACGGGAGCTCACCCGGCATCTGCTCCTGCCATTCCCCTGAGAGAGAGGCCAGCCGGCCCGGTGTGACATCGCCACCTGCTGTCCATAAATATAACTGCAACCCCTGAGAGAGAGAGCGGCCAGCAGCTGAGGTGCAACATCGCCACCTGCTGTCCATAGATATAATTGCATTTTTCCCTGTTTTGGACGTAGCCAAAAGACATTTTAACTGTTTGCCTTGTCGTTTTGGGGTGGAGGGGTTTATTACAAACTGTTGTTGTTTGGTTCTTTCTGGATATATCTATATCATCTATATCTATATCTATATCTATATCTATATCTATATCTATCTGTGTATTGTGGTTAAGAACTGTTATCCTTTCATATATATATATATGTATTTTCCTAATTAAAGATCTGTTTTTCTAAATTTAAAGAAGAGAGATTATTTTTTTTTTTCTTGGCCAACATAGATATCTTAGTTCTCCCTTAGAACTAAGACAATTGGTTTTGAGCTACCCAAAATATTAAGTAGGAAAAGACATTACAAAAGAAAAGAGTAAAGACAGAAATTAAAAGAGTAAAGAAAGAAGGAAAAGGGAGAAAAGGAAAATTCACAGAAGGAAAAGGGGTAAAGAGGGAAGAGAGATTAAGAAAAGATATTGAGAGAAGAATAGCTACCACCAAAGAATCCTATGGAAGTCCAGCTTCATATGCCAGTGGCAAGTCCTGAAAGAAAAGGCAAGATGGAGCCCATGTGATCCTGTATTTATGTGCTTTGGCCACCATGGCCACTCCTCCCGGGCAGGATGTCCGACTCACTGACCCTTCAGTGACTCCAGGCTGGAGTGAGTGGTGGTGTAGCCACTCAGAGGCTGGGTTAGGAGTTCCAGAGAGCATGAAGTGGGCAGGCTATGAGGCTGTCCTTTAACAAACAGTTACTCCATGTGAGTTCTGAGACTGCCATGAGGCAGCAGGCCTGGCCCTCCCACCAATTGGTACATGAGTAAGTTGGTTCTGACCCAGTAGTTAAAATACTAACAATTCAGTGCCTCACAGTGCTGGCGTGGTTTTGTTTGGAATACCATATTGGGAAATACCATTCCTAAACAACAACAACTTGTCAAACTAAAAATTCAGACTGAAATTATTTCAGTCTTTGCAGTCTAAGGACTTAAGCAAGACTGACATCAGGAAAAAGACATGTTTGGGTGTAGAGTATTTCTTCAGATGTGAAACAGTAGCAAAGAAGAATCTACAGCATAGATGTTCAACAAAGTAAGTAAAAAGCTTTGTTAGCAATAGGTATTAATACAAGAAGTCAGTGAAAAATTAGTGATTTCACACTAAAATATTGTGTCTTTCAAAATCTACAAAGACATAAATTTAAAAAAGCAATAAATCTTCAAGATCATTATTCATAAATCCCTTGCCAATTTTGTTTACAATTTGCAATGAATTGAATAAGTGTTAGCTACAGAATAAATAGGCTGGCAAACCAAAACACAGACTACATATTGAAGTTATTGTTGCCCTTCATAGAATCATCTGGGTTGGAAGAGACCTATGAGATGATCCCTTGCTCAACACCACTGTGATTACTAGATCATGGCACTAAGTGTCACATCCAGTCTCATCTTCATATGTGTCTGTCTCATTACAAAATTACTGTCACAACACTGAAAAATCTCTAATGCAGAAAAAGGGGAATGTAAAATGGAATGTCAAATTTAGAAAATGTTACCAAATATTCTTTAATTACAGGTTGAAACTGTCTTTCACTAGCTTCTAAACTGATGGCTGTGTCCCATGTCAAAATAACCCTCTGGAGACCTCTTTACTTTTTAATTTGATGGAACAAAGACATATGTTCCAGTATTAAGATGAGGATTCAATCTTACTCTGCACCTGACAGTACAGGATCTCATTGTAATTGGACACATCCTAACTGGCAGATGCAGGATTGATGATAAAAACACAAAGCTGGTTACCAGGATTATGAAAAATAAGTATACCTGAAATGTATATTTCAAAGTTTTATCCACCATCTGTCTCTTTTATTTCAATTCATCCTATATCACTCAGGTGAGTCCAACAGTATGGAATCAAACATTTGTATCCAGAGTCCTTCCTGACAAAGAAAACATTTTACAGGGGGAACCAAATGCCTTTGAGTCCTTCTAACTCATGTCAGCTTACATAGACTACCTGTATATTTCACTACTGCTTTAGTCCTCAGAGAATTTGGGGAAGTGATTCCTTAACTCCAGCTTCTGACTTATTCATTTCAGTTTTCTTCTTACAGAAATCTAACTGGATGCGGCATTGTGTTTTCTCCTTAGCAAAAACATGGAATCTACCTGTTGCCTAAAGAAAGAATTAATCATTCTTCTAGAATCTATAAGAGCACTGGATTTTTGCGGTAATATCTTATTTAGACAAATATTAATAAGTAGAGCTTGGTTAATTTGCACTGTGGGGGGATTTTGTAGTTTGCTTTTTGTTTTTGTTGTTTTTTTTTGTTTGTTTGTTTGCTTGTTTTGTGGTTTTTGTGTTTTTTTTTTTGTTTGTTTGTTTGTTTGTTTTTTATTTGTTTTTGGTTTTTTTTTCCCATTGAAAGACAAAGAGCTTCTTTTTTGTCCTTGAGAGGAAGCTTTGATTTCTCCTATGATACAAGGATATTTCATGTGCAATACATAACAGGACTTTCACATAGACTTTGAGAACTATCTAAGCCTGCAGAAGGTTACTCAGTGATGCTCAGAAACAAATTCTGAAGATCTACTGACCTCCCTGAAAAATTTGTTGTTATGTTGTTAACTAAATTCTAAAAGTCATGAGGACAGGTACAGCATATTAATGTACCTTCCTATAGACATAATATTCACTCTTCAGTGGAGTAAAAAGCACAGAAGATAATATGCCCTCAGGAGATGTCACATACAGGCAAGCTATTCCCTGGAGAGTCACATTATTCTGTCTCTGTCTTCCAGATTTCAGAAAAGTTCTCAGTTTTTCTGTCACAGATATTGTATTGAGCACTAATTCTGGACATTGCCTAGCTGCCTGCTAAATAAACATCTCCTGTCTCCTGAAGGTATGCTGCACTGTGCCCCTACAACTGCTTGTTTGTTTGTTATGCAGACCTATCTGTTTGTTTCGCAGACCTAGATAGTAAGTGCAAGGATGCAGCACACACAATAGCAGAATTCTAAATAAAGAGAAAATAGATTCTTACACCCTTTTCTTCAGTATTGTTCTAAAAACACATTCCTGAAAATTTTGTTGTATTTCTCAGCTGTCCTACACACTCCTATAGGAACTCTATAAAGAAATCTTCTCGTTTATGAGTTGCTGGACCTGTGGCATGAGCAAGAATGGAAATATGATTTCAATGGAAAGGAGTAATGTAATTGGAGAATTCATCATTTTCTGCAGCAGGAACAATCTCACAGTGCATAGGACAAGGCAGAAGTTCAAAAACCCTAACAAACATATACACCATGGTTGAGCACATGCTTTGATATAAATTTCCCTCATGTATAATAATAATTTGAGAAATAGCATGCTTTGGCAGTTATCTCAGATGCAATTGCATCAGAGCAGTTACACTGCAGCTTTTGCTTCAATGCGTCTCAGTTTTAGATAAACCAATTTGTGTAGACATGCCCCAAGAGGTAACCATATGGTAAGTTTGTGAGGCTACATGAACTACATAGTGGAAGTCTCAAAAATTCAAGCCATTCTTCAAGTGACAGCTGTGTCTTTATTTTTAATAGTCATCATTACCTGCATCATCAAATGCTCCAGGCTTCAGGTGCTTCTGCTTGGTTCTATGCTGTTCTTTGACTTCATTTGTGCACATAGACCGGAGTATAGAGGAAGCTGAGGGACAAACAGGTATTTAATTTAGAGTAAGGAGGTTAAATACCTGTAATTTTCTTTTTATTAATGTTAGTGGCTTTGAAATAATGATCTTTGTTACACACAGCTGGTTTTATTTTTAGTGTGTATTACACGGATTTTAAACACTGGTGTCTGAAGGGCAATAGTGTTTCTCAGTGAGAAATTGCTAATTTAGAAATGTTTGTGGATGGTTGTTTCTCAACACCCAACATTATGCTTAAAGAAAAGCTGTAAGAACATTATGCTCAATTTTAAGCAGCAAAAACATGGTTTCATATCACCTCCCTTTTACTGAAGCAAAAAATGTAATTAAAAAAAGTCTGACCTTTAAATCAACCACATCCAGTGTGTCCAGTAATTCTGGAAGAGATCCTGCCTACACCACCTGAAACACACCATTCAATTCCTTCACTGGCAGCATCTCTTTTCAAATTCCTAGGGGATTCCTATGTCTCTGTGATATATAAAAGCGAAAAAGTTATGATAAGAAATCAAGGGCTCTTATACTTTGACCTTGATAAGAGTTACAGTATTCTCTAAAGCTTCAGAAAGTGTAGTTATTATGGTTTACTCTACTTTTGAGAGTGCAAGCTGCAGAATTTAAAAGACAATTTTTAGACACAAAAGCAGTGTGAATGAAACAGGTAGATGTGGTCACAAAATTGTGACAGGAACACTCATAATAAGACTGTGGGAAGGACTGAAGAAGAAATTGAGGAGCTCTCTCACCCTAAGGCTAATTTTTTCTTTACTGTAGGTCTTTCAGTTTTCTCCAAGGTACAGGGGAATTATTTTTTGTGCACCAAGAAACATGGCAGGGTCTATCCTATGTATTCTGGAGAACATTTCTAGATACTAATTCTTGTTACTATAATCAAATAATGAAATTTGTATATGTATTTCATTATTCAAGAGACTCCTTTGGAACTCTTTCTTTCCAAATTCCTAGTTCCTAATTGTAAAATAGAGCAGTCTACTACTGGTAATGCAGAACACAGCAGTGGGAACCAAAATAAACAGAAACATTGAGAGCACAGAGAAACAGAGACTAGATAGAGAAAACTGCTCCTAGAGATGTGAATGTTAGATCTCTTGGTGTTTTATAAGTTCATTAGTGTTATTTATGATGCAGATCAAAGCAAATCAAAATAGCTGACACATAAAGAATACGGCCTCAGAAATAAGGAAGAAATCTTTAATTGAAGAGTTATATTTTTTCTATTTTATTTATTCTTGATATCTTGATAAAATGTTTCATTTAACACATGGAAATAACCTTGTAGAATAGAAGAGTTGATATGAAATGGCTGTCCTTGCTAGATATTAATATTGTCTTAGGTAGTTCATAAACCATGGCTTAGAAACCTGAATGATACATGAGTATTCTCATATCATGCATGGTCAAATAGCATAACAGTTGAGACCAAAAAAATTAACACTGTCTGTTGTTTTGAAGAGACGATGTGAAACACTGGTAGCACCAGATTAATGGGACTTGCAGACTATCTTATTACCAGATCAGATTTCTTTTTTAACTAAGAATCCTACCAATTCCTGCAAATATCAGGTATATTTCTATATGCAATTTCCTGAAAATTATTTTTTCACAGCCTAGAGCAGAAATGTATCTCAATGTCTTCAGAAATTAGCATTTCAAAAAAAGAGAAATAGAGATTTTGTATAGAACATGATTTTTTTTTTTTTTTTTTTTAAATTTCGATTTATCCACTAACATTCAGTTTATTTACATGTATGACTGCTGCAAATTCAATAACATAGAATTATACAGACTTTTTCTGGGAAAAAATATCTGTTTGTAGTAAATTGAAATTTGATGGAAAAAGGAAATTTCATAGTTCTCTGAGGGCTGAATCATTGATTTTGACAACAAAACACTTGTGAGACATCTTCACATGTGGACAATATGAAAATATAAATTTACATATGAAATGTAGTATTGTGTAAAATCCTGTTGTTGGTCCTTTTTAATAAAAACAGTGGCATACCTCATAGCTATAAAGTACATAATAATAATTAACTTTGATGATGTTCCACATTTTTAAACAGTGTCTGACAGAGACTGTGGCTGGTATTTTACAGGTCTTCATGTTTCTTCCATTTTGCCAGTTCACGTTTCATGTCTGGAAAAATTGCTGAAAATTTTGGTCTTTCTGTTGTCTAATAATTTCCCATTACTAACGGATGAAAGCAAGAGTGAGGTGAAATGTTGAACTAACTCACTTGGTTGTCAGCCAACTTTGATGGCAACAATGGTGGTGGTAAGATGCAGCCTCAGAGGTGCCATCTCATAGACTGAAGATGATGCTGCTTCTCATTTGTACGGAGGAAAAGAGTGAAGCTGTGTCACAAAGTTTATAGAAATACTGTATGACATACTGTAGGGCAAATCTGGGGTGCTAGGATGTGGTTTTTTAAGGGGTAACTGACTCCTTAAGAGGTCAGAAGATTAAATGCAGCATTCTCTGGCAACCACTGCTTAGTAGTCTTTGATGGCCAGATAAAAGTCAGTTTATGAACAAGAGAGATATAAAAATCCCTTTCTTATCCTATTAAACTCTTTTTCCTATTTGAAAGCTTATCTTTTGCAGTAAAGGTTCAACATACTTCTTGATTCCAGCTTAGGGATATTCAGAATCACACTCAAGAACGTTACTTCAGTGACTTTACTGAGCACCAAGAAAGTCAAAGCAAAGAATATGGAAATTACAGAAAGGAATGCTCTGCTCACAGCAGCTGAACACTTAGAGGAAAACAAGAGTGCTATGGAAACTGGAAGAGTTTCTGGCATTTTAGCCTATATTCATGGTGTTTTGTATAACACAGAGACTAAATTTATGAATTCACACAGTTTATCTACACTTCATCTTCACTGTGTGAATATTTAACTAACTAGTTCACTCCTTAGTCTTGGTCCTTCACATGGCTATGTTATATAATGCTATGTCTCAGCCTCCTTTGGTACAAACCACCAGTTTCCTTCAAAATATGTCTTCAGGATGCTTCTGGAGATGGTTCAGTACTGAGGGTTTTTCCAGTAAACAGCACCCACTGGAATGTATATGTTTACCCCCCACAGGTCTCTAGTTGTTTCAGCAGCTGAAGTACCACTTTCTCTTTTTCCTTCATGTGATAAACAGGCAGAAATTTACGCTGCCCCACGAGTCACTCTAGTGTGCCCTAACAGCACCTTTCACTTATTTCAGATACTGTACACACACACATATGGCCACAGATTATTTTTTAGGTCCACAGGAAGACCCTATCAGATGGAGGAGAAATCTTTAATCAAATGCTGCGTCATGTGACTAATCTGCCACAGAAAAGACTCTCTGATGAGCTTGGCTGGCACTACTTTTTAACACTAGAAACACTTTCTGTAAAAAACATGTAAGTATGCCGTGTAATATACTATTTTTTATTATCTATTAATATATTTTCATATGGAACTTTCATAGAGATCTTAAAGAAAATTCAATTACTGAAAATTTTCTTGAAATAAATAATCAAGCAGAGTTGTAATAAAAACTGGACTACTGGGAAAACTTCTATTTAAAGTCACTGAATCTTAGAAGCCTGAAAACATTCAGAACAAGAAGAAGGTATTAAGCTTCACTTACACTGGCATAATTCCTAATTACAAATTGTTAGATAAACAGTTGTTTTATCACAGAGCCATATAATCATTTAGGTTGGAAAAGACCTTGTAGATCATAGAGTCAAGTCCACTGCTGAACCAGGTCCCTAAGGGCCTCATCTACATGTCTTTTAAATACCTTCAGAGATGATGACTCCATCACTTCCCTGGGAAAACTGTTCCAATGCTTGAGAATCCTTACAGTGAAGAAATTTTTCCTAATATCAAATCTAAACCTCCCCAGTGCAAACTGAAGCAATTTCTTCTTGTCATATTACTTGTTACTTTGGAACAGTGTCTGATTCCTACCTCATCACAACCTCATCCTGAGCAGTTGTAGAGGACTAAAAGGCCTTCCTGAGCCTCCTTTTCTCCAGACTAAGCAACCCCAGCTCCCTCAGCTGCTTCTCATAAGACTTATGCTCCAGTCACTTTACCAGCTGTGTTGACTTTCTCTGGACATGCTCCAGCACCTCAACCAGAGGAACCCAAAACTGAACACAGTACTCAAAATAGTGTCTCACCAGGGCCAAATAGAGGGGGACAAATCACAAATAACACTTTATTTATAAAATTCTTTTATATAAAATTCAATGCATTTGGAATCAGAGATCAATATGAGGATTTAACAAGCTCCCTTTAGCCTCTTTATTCTTAGAATGTTCAATAATTTGTGTTAAAACCAGCTACCTCTGGTGTAGGATTGGCACTCTGAGCAGTTCAAGGGTATTACCTTTTCTCCAAATTTTCCGAGTGCTTTTTTTCCCAGATAAAACAAGCTATGGCACAGACCATCTTGAGAACTGATGCTAATAATAAGAAAGAAATAGCAGCCAGCTGTCACACCGTGTTAGATCAGATTCTTGCCTCTACTCCCTCTGGGAAATGTTCTGAATCATAATTAGTACATAATCAGTTTGTGGTTTTAATTAAGTGAAAGCCAGGTAGCCAAGTATCACAAATAAAAATGTTTTTGCTCTTGACCTTTGAAAATCAAAAAATGGAGAACAGTGATCAAACTGGCCTTGTGTCTGTTAAGTGAAAGTCACCAGTTGCTTAGGAACCATCTAACACTATTTTCAGGTCCATTCAATGTAGTATCCCTCTATCCATCCATACCTTTCAGCAAGTTGTAATTTTAAAAACTGAGTTCTTCCTTTCAACAACTGCCAATAATTTCATAAAAGGAAATAGAAGCAGATGGTAAGTATTTAAGTGTGCTATTTTTTCCAAGAATGAAAGGAAACTACACAATTTTACTATTACTGTGAAAAGTTAAATCAATACAATGGGGAATTACATTAGGTATCCAAAAGAGTCTAGGGACATTATAATGAGTTTATTTCACACTATAGTCAATATATATTTGGTGACCTGCCATTTAAATTATGCATGAAGTGTTATGTGCTCTTAATGTAAGTCTAACTTTGTTAAGAACTCTGAAATTGAATATATTCAGTTCAAAAAATAAGAATGTCAGGAAGAGATTTCTTAACTGAAACATTCTGAATTTATTGTGAACAGAGACTTTTTTATTCCCTAGATCCTTGGGGGTTTTTTGGAATTTTTTTTTTTTTTTTTTTTTTAAATCTCAAAATCTGTAATAGGAAGCAAAATAGTTTAATATACACTAAATACTTTAGTGTTTTCCCAAGAGACTTATTGATGTACAATATTGCAAAAACACCAGTAGGTGTCTCTATTGCTCTATTATTTCCAGATGTTAAAAAACAAAAACCCAAACCAAAACTGACAAAAAATCCCACAACAACAAAAGCCCAAACAAAAACACTCCCCACAGCAACCACCACCACTGTCCTGCATCACCAAATCATATCCTACAGCATTTCATATCTGGAAGGGACATGTGAAGCTTACAGAGAAAAGCAGATGATACCATGGCTCTTCTTCCTCTCTCTCTGTATCTCTTTTTTCCTACAGAAAGTAAAGACTTAATACTTATGTCACTTTTATTACACTACTATTATCACTGCTATTTGTGTTTATAAATATGAGGTATTTTAGATGGGCTTGTTTTCCTGGAATTTGTTATTCCATGTTCCCAAGCAGAAGTTCGGATGTCATGAAGGCCTGTATACCGAATCCACATCTGATGACAGGTCTCCTCAGGTTCATACTCATCTCCCAGCCCTCCTTCTGTTTTGGTTTTCACATGGCCTGCTGTCAGAAATTACATTTTTTCGCATTTAAAGACTAAGCTTTGATAAAGCCCTCTCAACATCTACAGGGCTTATGACTTAAGAGTATTTATAATTACCAAATCTTTACATCACCTCTATGGAAAGACTTGTTTTAGTGACAGAAAATAAGGAGTTGCCAGCATGATGAGGGCACAGCTGTTCTGAAGAAATTCTGTTTGAGAAATGGACAAGAAGTGACACTCAGTGACATTGTAGTGTCAAGAAATGGACCATCACTTAAAAAAAAAAAAAAATCTAATAAATAAATATAAGGGGAAACACAGTTACTTTGTTCTATGTAAGCATGGTTAAAAGTTCTAATGTAGCTGGCCAGAGCACAATAATGAAGTTATTTTACATTCTTTCTCACCTTATTTTAGACCAGATATCTTCCCTGAAAACATAAAATACTGTTAGAAAGTACAGGGGAAAAGAGAACAAAAAAAGAAAGAACTTATATTGGGAAAAAAAGGTTAAGTGTCCCTTGATACAGCATGAAACTTCAAGAAGCAGTTTAAAAATAATCCCAAAAACCTATTGAGGCTCAGGGCTCAGAGCAGCATCATACTTTTACCTTCCCTTTATTTTGTACATGTGCTTTTGTCTACCTAGAAATAGTCTGCTAGAATAAAAAACAGAGGGATTCCAGATAGTATTCATGCTGTAATATCACATTTCTAATTTTCTCTGAGAAAACAGGGATATTATATTTATTAGTTAAATATATGGGTTCTTATTATATATTTTTATTGGTGTTTGGAAATACCGTTGAACTCAATGGGCATTTTGAGTCAGGAAGTATTTCAGAATAAGGTCTGCATATAGTTACTGTCTCAAAGACTTTGTCATTGATATGGCGCAGTGAAAGCAAAATGTCAAACAATCAACAGTGATAAAAGACAAAGAGTACAAAGAACAAAATATAACTTAATCTCCCTCTCACATGAAATCACATCCTGAATTAATTTAAATATTTTATTTGTGTGAAAAATGTCTTATTCTTAGCTTCTTTTATTTGTGAAGCAATTTAGATACCACCTTTTTAATAATCCCTTTCTTTTTTTCTTTTATAACTAGAGAAAAAAGGAATAGAGAAAGACCTTCAGAAAGAAACATAAACATAGAAATGCCTTAAGTACAACTATATATGTTTTAGCAAGTGACTTACATGAGCTACACCAAAATTAAATAACAAAAAAAACAAGGCAAAAAAAAAAAAAAAAAAAAAAAAAAAAAAAAAGAAGAAGATCCAGGGTCACTTAATTGCACAGCTCTAGGAAGAGGAGACTTAAAGTTCACTCAGTCCTCTTAATTCAGAACACAGCTACCAAAGAATGTGTTGGTGACATTTCTCCACAAAGTGTCAAATATTTTTGCTGTTACCATAAAGGCAACTACTGCAATTTGAGGTCTCAGTTTCTTGTTTGGTGAACTTACGATTTTTAATTGTAGCTTACTGTAGTTGACTAAAGTACAAAACAATATTCTCATATTTTTGTCATATTTATAGATTCTATTAATACTAAATAGTATATCTATGGATATTAATAATAATAAAAAGTATATTCTTTGGATTTAAAATGAGTTGTTATTTATATATTCAGAATCACGTTAAAGCTTCTATTAAACCCATATGATAATTTACTGTGATTATCTCTGTCTCTTGATTTATGCAGCAATATGTCTCGTCTTGAAGATTGAGTTAGGTTTTGAGACAGCATAGAAATAAAAACACACAGAAATCATCATCTTAAATTACCACAAATGTAGGACTGTAGTCATATTGGGGCGTTTTGTTGCTCAGTCCAAGAAATGGAAGTCAAACCTTTTCAAATATAATTTATCTTAATTATTGCTTTCTATGAAAATATTTTTACTAGAATTACACACAAGAATTTGATTTCCATAATGAGGGGGAATATAATATGCTGTGAAACAGCTGAAAATAAATCTTTCTTAACATTTCAAAGAGTTTCAAGCAGTAGGACTGGTTTCTTCTCAGATTGTACTAAAAAATAAAGGTAGTTAAGACATGCTACCACTGAAATAAACATTCAAACCTATGGAGTCCTATGAAATGGTATATTGTCACAAGTCTATAAATTTCCATGTTTAGTTATTTATAAAACTTCTGTCGCTTTATTGAACAGCACATCCAGTATTTAACTGCTGTATCGGCATTGAAGAAGGCTGTCATGGGAAAAATTTATGCTGCCCTTACAATATACACATGTGACTCTAAGAACATATATACCTACAGATAGAAATATTTCCACAGCTGAGTAGGCACTGTATTTACTTTCCCTTAAACGGAAATTGATTACCTATATCTACATCTACACACACACAGAGAAAATTACTTCAGTAGTGATTGTTGTAGTTAACATTAAAAATGAAATGGAGTATCTTTTTATTATTTTTATTCATCCTCTGGAATGTACAAGGTTCTCTTTCGATATCTTACCTTTTCTTCTTGTGTGATGGTTAAAACAAAAGGATTGCTTAAAATGTAATGATTAAACTTGAAGTACTGGTTTTGTTCCTTCTAAAATAAGCATATCAAAACATCTGATTTCTGACTATTTTCAACTCCTAAGGGATTTTTTTTTTTCCTAATTTATGAAATACCGTAATACAAAGAACATCATAGAATGGTTAGGGATGGAAGGGACCTAAAAGATCCTCTAGTTACAACCCACCCTGCCATGGGCAGGGTTGTCATTCAGAACAGGTTGGTCAGAGCTTCATTCAACCTGGTCTTGAACACTTCTGAAGATGGGCCATCCACAACTGCTCTGGGCAGCATGTTGCAGTGCTTCCCCACCCTCTGAGTAAAGAGAAGATGTCTGTATGCTTTGCCTTCACTGCTGCTGGCTGTCATTTCACAGGAACTTTTGCACAGTTCAGTCTTTCCGTCTGTAGCCTGTGGGGTTGTAGTGTCAGAGCAGGTCTAGGAAGGAAGAAGGGAGTCAACCCCATGGATCCAGACTGTCACATATCTAAGGAAAAGAAAGGAACTGATTGTTGCAGGAAGTGAATGTAAATAAAAACTCAAAAAACCCCAATCAACCAACCAACCAAAAAAACCCCAAAAAGACTAAAACCAAAACCCCAACCCAAACTACGGACGGCATGGCAACAAGATGACCTTTTGAAGATTCTTAACTATGTGCATTTATTTCAAGAACCAGGGACACTGAAAACTTTTAAACTAATAAGCAGGATAGAAGCTTTCCCTGCAGGTACTTTGTGCAACAAAATGTATCATTGCTACAAATAAAAAGAACTTCTGTGACCTTTACTCATATGAAAACCTTTTTAGTAGATCTCAGTTATAGATAGAATATTTAGAGCTAGAGAAGTTGGATTATGACAAATAAGAATTATCAAATTTAGCCTAACAATAACCTGGAAATATTCTAGAAGAATTCATAGAGACAGACAACTGACTGAAATCTCTGTTAATGTGTGTTTCAATGTGTGGCCACTCCACTGCAAGACTGTCTAACTCTTCCTATTGTGAGGAACTTGTATTTTAGGTTTAGATAACACTTCTCCCCATTAGTTATTAAGAGAATCATATCAGTTTTAATTTATTTTTTAGATATAAATATTGCTGTAAATCCACTTTTGTTTTAACTCAAAACATTCTCTATTGTGTTGGTTATTTCTTTATGTGTTTATTTGGTTGTTTGTTTGGGGTTTTTCTGGTTGGCTTCTGCTGGGGATTTTTATATATTTGGAATTAATATATATTTAATCCAATATTTAATCTATTCATAATAGGGAAGAAAAAAATTAAAATACTCAGGTAGAATTCTGCTATGGTTTTGTTTTGTTTAGTTTGGCTTTTGGGTGTTTTTTGCCTTGGGTGGTTTTTTTATTATTATTCTCATTTGCAGAGAATAAATAGGATACAAGGAAATCCAGTTTTAAATTTGATAATTATTCTTCTCTTGATTGAGTGATGTCTGCTGACTACTTAAAGCCTAGGAGATAATTTTTGTTGTTATCTTTACCATTTGCTTTTTCATTCTTTTTACCATCAGAACTTTTCTTTCTAATTTTCTTCAGCATGATTTTTTTTTCAGCAGTAAAAAACATGGTGGAAGGAAAGGGAAGAAATAATATTTCCATTCTCCAAAACTTCATGTAAAAATTTCCCTTGGAAAAACATGGAATGTAAGTGGATTATTTGTATAGAAAAGATTATTAATTTTATCACTGTGAGAAGAAAACAAGAAAACAATAGTGAAGGTCATCCAGAAAAACTTACCGTTTAGGAATAAGAAAAAAAAATAGAAAAGAAAATATAAGCAAAGCAACAGAAGAAGAGGATGTTCTGCTAGTGTGCAAGATTGTTCTACAAATAACACAGCTATTTTCTTTTCTATTCACAAGCAGTTTGAGCAGTTTCCTGTCTGACAACATTACATTAACCGCTTTTATCTTAGGAAAGGAAAATGACAAAGTTGATATAGTACTCAGAAGAGGTGATATCTTGCAAGGACAATATCCTGCTTGTATTTCTCTGTCTCTGCAGAAGAAAAACATATTAAAAGTCTTTCTAGGATATGGAAAACAATCAAATATGAAGCTCCCTTGAAATATAAATTTCTAGGCAGAACTCCTCCTCTTCTATCAAAAATAATGTATGAATAGCTAAAAAGATTAAACAAATGAACCCTGGAATTCCTGTGCCAGGATATAAATAAGGCATAATCGATGGTCTTAAGGTATTAAAAACTGAAAGAAAGTGTTGTGACCCCATATTTTTCAGTGCTTAAGCTAGACTAGATTTGTCAGTCAGGATTTTGGACTAGAAAGGATGGTGTATCTTAAGAGTATGGATTCTTAGCAAAGCTGTGTCAGGGAAGGTTTAGATTGGATATCAGGAAAAGGTTCTTCACCCAGAGAGTGGTTGGGCACTGGAACAGGCTCCCCAGGGCAGTGGTCACAGCACCAAGCCTGTCAGAATTCAAGAAGTGTTTAGATAATGCTCTCAGGTACATGGTGTGACTCTTGGGACTGTCCTGTGCAGGGCAAGGAGCTGGATAATCCTTGTGGGTCCCTTGAAACTCAGCATATTCTGTGATTCTACGATTCCTTACTATAAGCTTCCTAGCTTTAAAACTTGCAGTTTGAATCCAGTTGATACCTCTTTTAGAAGCTTATAAATGTTTTGCTTTTGATCCCTCAATCAATTATTTAGAAACTGTCCACATAAATTGCTTTAATTTTTAGAGGAAGTTATCAACTGATACCTCACATTGTCACAGAAGTAGAATAAGATAATTATAGGAACTGGTCTCTGAAGTCTTCCTCACAGTCATCTGAAGATTGAATTAGTCTCTTTCACTTGGTTCTGAAGTGTTGTCTGAACACCTGCGACCTACATCAAAACAATATACTTCTGCAGTTCTCTTTTTATTTGCCCTATATTCAGTATCTAGCTATACTGAACATCAGAATAAACTTACTTCTGTTCCCTAAACATGTCAATAACATATATCTGAAATTGGAGCAGCAAGAGAGTACAAATTTAGCAGGTGATTTGAAATTCACTAGAAATGGAATAATTTCATGAATTAGTAGGAAGGGATTCTCTGCAAGACACTTTAAGAAACAGCAGAGTGAAAGCAAAGTTAAAATGATAATGATCAAAGCAAGAAATATCACAAGAGGCTATAAGGAGGACATTTAAACCATTCTCTTCCTAGGAAAAGCTAAAAAGTTGTAGATGATTGTCTCTGCGTTTTGACTTTGCTTCCAAAAATATAATCAGAAAATGAAATTCGAGCAGAGGTACATACTCCAATAAATTTTATTAGAAGACTCTGCCATGCAGTGAACCATTCTGTGACAACAGTATTTGTTACAGAAATTTTTAGACTAGAATTCTACTAGAATTTTATTATTTTCTGACAAGAAAGGACTTAAATATATATATAGGGTAAAAATTTTAACTGTTGAATATATTTCTCATAGCATATTTCTTAGTAGACATTTTTCAGAACTATTTTTAACTGAACTTTTTAAAAATAAGAATTTCTTTCTGAAAAGTTTTCAAGAATCATTGGAGTAATTTGTCTCCTATTTGCTTCAAGTAAATTGCAAGATTTTGTTAGCAGCAGAACAAATCAAATGTAACTGGAAGAATTATCTAGTAGAATCAGAAAGAATTTTCATTAAGAATTCTTGTGATGATGTCATAATATTATGACAGGTGCAATTGTAAGTACCTTTCTTTGGTGACTGAATTCAGAAAATATTCATAGTGCAACAGTGTTTGAGATATTGAGAAGTGTAATGAATCCTATGTGTATGTTTTTCTTGTCTATTAATTTATTAATACACTACTTTTATTAAATGTATGCTATTGTTTTTGTTGTTTTTTTTTTTTTTTAAAGAGCTAATTAAAGCTAATGGAATTGAATTAAATTAAATACTCAAGGTAGTTAATATTTTCATCTAACGTTTTGGAGAATGTTCTGTGATAGTTAGATTATGTCAAGAGAAATTATTTGGCAATACCCTAATTAACAAAATGCAAGTGACATATATTAAATAAAGCTGTGAAGGAATACTATTAGATATTGTCACATTATTCTATAAGGCTTGTGTTTTCCTGAATATCTTCTTTCTGTGGGGATACATTAGTATCCTCATTTCTTTGTCTCTTGTAATTTACCTTCTTTTCCTGAAACCTAGAATTTATCACAAATTTTTTTTTGGTAATATTTATTTCATGCTTAAAAATAAAAGTGTTTAGAACAGTGTGTATTAATGAATTGATGGTAAGACAGGCTGCTGTAGCTGTGCCTACTGTTGAGTCTGAGGTATAAGTTTATGATCCATCACCCTAGGACTAACCGTTATAATTGGGTAACTGATGAAGATAACTGCAAGTAGTTAAGAAACTGGGGCATCTCAAGAAAAACAACCTATCAAAAGATTACATCCACAAATAATAAACAATGTAATTTTTGAAGTAACAACAGTTATCTGTTTGATCAAATTGGAAAGGTAGGCTAAAAATCAAAAACTCCAAAAGAGGTTACAGTTTATTAAACCCTTATACTGCACATATATGTTTAGCTCTGTTCTAATGGGAGTCACCTCAAAAAATGTATACAGACTGGGATTTTTTGTTTGCTAGTTTGTTTTGAATGGGAAAGGAAGTCTTTACAAGAATTATTTATCATAGAAAATAAGCATTGTAAAAGATCCTAGGGAGGAAAGGTAATCAAGGACTCCAAGGACTGCAGTTTTAGATAGGAATAAGCTTTATGAAGGGGAAAAAAAAAAAAAAAAAAAAAAGAAAAAAAAAAAAAGAAGAAAAAAAAAAGGAAAAAAAAAAGAGCCTTAGCAGCTTAAAACACCATGACCTGTATTCAGAAAAATAGAAAGATGCTATTTAAAAACTTTCTCATGTATCCAAAATGAAAAATATGAGCAGTGGAGTACCTTTCTCAGTTTCCAGAAAGCGACATACTTGTCACATTTTCCAGTCAGAACACCATGATTTGAGAGGTGTAGTGTTCAGCCTGAGTTTGCTCAGTCCAATTTTCGTTCAGATCATCAGGTATGAACTAATGTTAACCATAAAATCTTTATTGTAGCAGAAACTTCCTATGTTGCCCTCTGCTTAAACTGAAAGACACATGAAAATTACACAGTATATTGAAAAAATTGCTGTCAAACCAGAAGAGGTTTTTATTTTTTATGTTATCTATGATATGCCTACCAGACTTTAGGTGCTATCTTGTAAGTGTAATAGTCCTTTTACAATTTCATGCTGCAACTGCACGATAGCAGTGGCAGCTGGCAGATGACTATCAGGATTGTATTTGCAACATGCTCCCCTGTACTTTGCAAACATTAACACTTCAAGAGCTGAAAGGTTATTTAATTATTTAATTATGTTTACTATAAGGACAACAGGTAGAAATTGCTAACACCTTCCATTCTAAGATATTTCTTGAGCTGATTGGTACTCTGCTACATTTCAGCGTACAATTTCTATGGGATAGACATGTTTCTGCACATAAATTTAGTTTCCATAATTTCAGCAAAACCTGTTCAATTAGATTGAATCTGGGGCATGTATATAAAAGAAACATTAAAAAATTTTTGAAGGATTCTTTGAGTACACATTGAAATAGGTGTATGCATGTCTGGATGTATTTCAGAGGAATGGTGCTTAGTGGAGGAAAAGTATATTTGCTGATGCAAAATCCATTTGTATTTGACCAGGTTATGGCCATCTAAAAATGCAGTTATGTATCTCATGTATCTGAATATTCATAGGTAGCTCCTTTATCCTTTGTGTGCTCTGTTCTTGGTGCAGCACATCAGCAAATCAGCTTTCTTCTGAACTGCTACTTCTGCCTGGTGTGCAACATTATGCATAACCTGGGAGCATGGAGAACATCCGTGTTCCCAGCACACTGCCTCGCTCAGGCCGTGCAGCTGGAAGTAGAGAGTGTTCAACTGGAGTACAGAGTGGTAAAGACTATGATTATGTATACTCAGTTTTGAGCTGAGGTGAAGACCATTACACATTCCCGCATGCAAGACCTTGCAACCTTCATGTTCTTTAAATGTGATTTTGTCACTTTTCATGATCTTGCTCGTGTCAACAAGTGGCAAATTTCTAAATATGTGGATTTTCAAAGTCACAGCAAAGCTTTTTAGATGTCAAGTCAGAAGTCAATGAGAATATAATTTTGCCTTTTCACCAAACTTTGCATTTAACATCGAGAAAATATGAATCTTATGTTAACAACACAAAGCATATTTTTTAAAAAAAATATTAAAGGAAATACATATGTAGATATTTCTGCTTTGATTATGAAAGCATTGGGCATCTATGTAGATCTTTATGGATGCCCAACTCCATTGATTTCAGAAATGCTGCACATTTTAAACAAACATTTTTGTTGCCTTCATGAGAGAAAGCAGTCAGATAATTTACTAAGAAACATACCTGAAACTTACAGATTGTAAAGTAGAGCTTCAGTAGCAAATATATGTGTAGCTTCCCTGATCAAGGTGATGCTGAGCATGCATTTCAGCCTGTGCTCGTGTACTGCCCACACTGCTGTGATAAGACATTCTTCACGGTTGTCTCCATGATTTTGGTATTCAGTCTGCATACAATTAGAAAGGTCAAAGGTTTCCCAATTGTTAACAAGGTACAACAGAGATTTCTTCCCAAAATCCTTTCCTTCATGCCTCTCAGAAGTCTCCCAGCATTTTGCTACACCCAGCCTATTTGTTTCACTTATTTTTCTGATTCTACAGGTTTTTTTATACCAAAAGTTAGATCTGGCACATCTGTGTTTACAGTCACATAAAATTTTAATGTTCCCTGTGCATTTATACTTATCACAGAAGATTTATATCTTATAGCCAAAAGGAAAAGGGGTAGCATCAGTCTCAGGTGATGTGTGTTCACATCATCTGCAAGAATTCTAACCCTTATACTGAGCTGTGATACTCATATCAACCAGGGTATCCTCGTGGGCCTTGCCATACATGACTCATCTTTACACATGCAACAGTGCATGCAAATTTCAGCCATTCTCTTAAGCACCTGTTCTTCCAAAATTGCTGGCATGTACCAGTGGCACTACATGGCCCTCAGTGCGTGATGACAACTACGACAACAAAGGACACAGGTAGTGATGAAGAAAGTTATACAATACACATCTAAGTTCTCAGCCACTTCCAGTTCTTCCTGGTATTTTTCTGTTCCAGTTTACTGTCACAGTGTAGAAAAAGCCACACCAAATGTGCAGGCTTGGGTTCCTTGCACATTTTCATTTGGAGTGCAGAGAACTCATCCTGCAGTCCAAGAACTAAGGGCAATACCATGTTCTGACCCTGTTCTTTATGATATCTTTCTTATCTGTTATTATTTGTGGTCTTTATTCTATCCTCGCTACAGGAGCATACTAACCTTCTTGGGCTCAGGATTTGTAGGAAGCGCTATCAGGGACAAATGAAAGAACTATAAGAAATTATACTTTCATGCATGAGCACTTTATTAAAGCAGGTTGTAAAAGAGTTTAACTTCACTACAAAGATGAAAAGAACAGCACTCTAGAGCTATATTCCACATCAAATTCATCTACTCATATTTAGATATAAAACTTAGTCAATATTATATACACATGAAACTATTCTGCACACTGCATTTTCTAAACTACACAATAAAAACAGTCAATTAAAGCAAAATTGACTAAATCTATCTGGAGATAAAATAGAAAAGGTCTGGGGGGCTCTGCTGTCAGAACCACTGTCTGCTTTTGTCATTGCAATGTTTTCTTCACTTACCAGGGTTGTGGCAGAAACAATTAATTACTCATACACTTTCTCTGGTCAAGGAAATCTTTAAGAGCCCTTTTAATTTTCTATTGAAGTCGGACACAGATATTAACCTGTGGAATATCAGAAACTGGTCTGTACACAGAGGTTTTTGACTTGTGCTTGGTCATCCTAGTTGGTATTTTAAGCCCCTGTGCACAGGTGAAGGATGTAACCAGAAAATAAGAAAATGAACAAATAAACAAAAGCATTTTCAGATGAAGATGTCAACAGTAGTTAAAACACAAAATTCTATTTGGAATCCTGATAAAGGGCTTTTATAATCTTCTACTGATGAGAAAGGGGAAAAAATAACTGAAATACTTTCCCACAGTTAGAAAATCCTTCTTTGACTTCTGTCAACTCCTTATTGGATCTTAATTTCTGTAAAACAACTTTTTAACAAATACTAGAATTTTTACTCTGCAGAAATAAAAATGCATCTTCCTAGATAATATCTCCTGCTACTAAAGTTACTACATTACATAATATGTTTCTTGACAATAAAAATGAAGGCTAATTTTCTTTCCACAAATAACTGCAAGAAATATATACTTTAAAAATTAAAATGCTTTATTTTTTCTGATTTCTCTTTTACCTACAGCTCATGAAGCACCAGATCAGGGTAACTGTGCTGTAAGTCTAGGAGCTCTAGAATTATAGTTCTATGCTAGGCCTTATTCTAATCACCAAGCATATGAAAATGCTGATCAGTCATCAACTCTTGTAATATCAAACAGAATTCCAAAGTGAGTCAATAGGATGATGCTCATTTACTGAGAGAATAATATTCTTTATAAAGAAAGAGCCTGTCCCAATCTGACCACTCAGTTCTCTCTCATAACAAGTAAGGCTATCAGCATTTACCTGAAGCATTTACTTGAAGGTAAGTGATAAACACACTGTTTAAGCATTTCAGGAAAATGTTGAGGCAAAGCAAATCTTGAAAATTGAGTGGTTTTGAAGTAACATTTTATAATCATCAGTGAGTTCTTAGTCTCTGAAACATGCGTATGGATTACTAGTTTTAAATATGTTACAGCCTGCTTTGTTGACTCTATCAAACCTAGACCCTCATCTGTCCTTTAACAACCATCTGGTATCTGTTGGCAAAGCATCGCTTCATCAGCTGTAGAATACTGTTCATGTGAGGGCTGTAGTTCTAAAGCAAATGCGGAAAGATTCATATATTCAATATGATTAAATTATTTTTCCTCTTGCAGATCTCAATTTTGTGGATTATTATTGATATACAAAGTGTCATTTTCAAGCAGAAACATATTAACTGTTCTTCAGACCCTGAGGCTTAAAATGAGATACTTACATGCCTATTTAGGTGCACAACAGGAAGCCCGCTCAGCATCATGAGAACTGATCACTACATGCCACTCCCATAGACTCTAGCCCAAGTTTTCAGGTGTTCATCTGTCCTCACTGTGCTCAGCAAATCAGGTACATGTTCAGTATGGTACTTGATCTATTATGCTAAGTGTGAATTGAAAGTTGCAATTTTAAAGAGCTAACAGCCTCTGACAAATGCCTCTCTAATTTTCTAACTGTTGCTTTGATTTTATAGTGCTGTCTAATACAATATCACTAAACAATCAGATTCAGTGGAAAAGAAATGATGGCCTCCCAAAATATGATTTGGTGCCAAATTTTGAAATACTGTGCAAGTACAATAAGACAATTATGCAGAGTTTCTGCTGAGCATAGAATACTGTACAAACATTTTGAAATAATATCAATGTTATAATAAGAAGAAATTCTTAAATCAGGTTCTTTTTAGATATTTGAATACAGTCATTAAATGTTTGGGGTTGAGAGTTGCTGGGCACAATCACAGTCTATTTTCTCCAATGTAATTTTCTGAGAGACCCTTGGGCAACTCTCTTGATTCTTCAGTTGTTCTTACTGTGCTCAAAGATGACAATGTAAGTGCTTGCAGGCAGACTCCAGAAGTTATTAACTACAAATTTTGTCATGTGGAATTTTCTAGCTTTGGGAATATGCAAAAATATGTCTTAGGTACATTTGAAACCTATTATTTGTCACATTCAATGTTCTTCTGAAAAATGAATTATTCTGTTAGCTATTCAATGCCTGCAGTTTTTTGTCTTTCGTTCAGATATATAGCATAATCAGAACTCAGTTATCACTAGTAAGTGGATGAATGTTTGTGTGTGGGTTGTAACTAATAATGTGCCTACCCTGCAGTCAAAAGGACTTGTGTATGGGTGGTGCTGTCATTATGGTATCTATAGAAAAATAAGGCACCCTATGTACTAGCTGCTCAAATTGATTTAGCAGCTTCTGCTGAGTTTGGCTACAGTTCTATGAGTAGTTAAATGAAACAGTTTAATTCTAGCTTATGTCTTTCTGACACCTCAATGTGTTTCTACACTAAAAGTTACTAACTGCACTTAAAATTACTGATTTTCAATGCTTAAATTCTCTTGGGGTGGAATAGGGAGAAGACATCTAATTTTAAATAGCTGGCAAACCTTTTAGTTCTCCTCAGCTCTTATGTTTTATGTTCCTGTTTAATATTCTCAGAGAGCCTTGTCCTGGATAATTGGGAATATTTTTAAGAAATGGCTTTTTTCTATCCTTATCTACTTGAGGATATATATTTTGTAATGTGTTTAGTGCTAAGGTAGGTTATACCAAAGAAATCACTGTGTTTTTCCAAAGTCATTACATGAATATTCATGGAGAAAGAAACTGTTTCAGCATTTTATCTTGACCTTTGGCCTTTCGTATGTCCTGCTTGCTTTTGGATTAGCCAAATACTGAATAAGAAATGAAAAAGTTCTTGCTAAATGATGTCACCTGCTATTAAATGTTCAGAGGTTGGAACATTATTTGCTAAAATGAAGTTTTGGGTGAACCTAATTAAGAACACAGTGCAGGAATGGACTTGAGGTCAACCTCAATGCCAGACTTGCCAGCTTTTCTCATTGCTTATTTAAGGCTGGTGCAATCTATGTTTAGCTCTGATACAAGCTACTTGCACTGCTTTGGATGTGAAGGTAAACCTCAGACAAAAAGGCAGACTTACATACAGATAAAGGCATACTCAAATTTTTTAAGAGTGCAGGTATTCACTCTTATGGAATGTAGATGTTTCATGACATTGTATAACAGGCTGTCACATCTATTTTTTTTATTGTTTCTTTTTAGCATTTCTGAACTGAGAAGATTATTTAGACTTCTTCCTGAAAGGATCTTTGGGGCAATTTCTGAGGGTGACAATTCCAGACACAAAGTCAGATAGGATTATAGACACACTAAATTCATTTTGTATTGTGTTTTAGTCTCAGAATTTAAATCCCTTATGATCTGAGTGATTTTCCTGAACAATAGAAACATGCAGGAATAATTTTACCTGGAATTTTGGAGAGACTGAATTAATCCTTCTCCTTTTGTCATTGGTAGGTCATCCTTCTTACAGTATTCTCTACAATATGGTATAAAATGACCAAGTAACCTGTGCAGCTCGATATTACAGAACAAAGCAAATCTTATTTACGCATCAAGTCCGATAATATTCAGTCATATTAGTCAAATAGATATCATGATAAAATTATTTGCTTTCTAATAATTTGTTCACTTCTTCTTCATCTGGATGTTGCAAATGACCAGTGAGCTAGTATTACCACCCAAAGTTATTATGCCAGCTAGAAACCCCCGCTCCTTACTCAGATGTTGTAGCAGGATGCTCTGCCTTGACAGGGCCTATCTGCCTTGGCCTAAAATCCAATCAGGGAATTAAAACAGTGCAAGTTGTCTGTGGTGAGCTACTGGTGTCACCACAGAGCTGCTTTTAGTGTTGAATAACCAACTGCAAACACGCATCCCACTTTTTGAAGTAGGTTTTGACAGATAAGCTGATAGCTGACCTGGAGATAAATGACTGGCAGTCAATCATTTCACAAATATAAAAGCTCAGTCCAACTTTCTTATAATAGATTCTTCTACATACTTTCTTGAAGTCTGTGGAGCTTCTCCCATGAAGCAGGGATACCTCTTTGTGGTTACTCTCCAGGGGCTGAGTGAAAGAGAGAGTGCCCATGACCTTAGTGTGGTGAGTTACAACAATCTCTACTCAGTGTTTGGTTTAGCTAGCTTTCATGTGATTATTTTAATGTAGTTGCTTTGATATAGTCCACCAGACTATTCTATGATATATTAGCAGTTTTTAGCTTTTATTCTGTGTGGTAAATAATTCTGATTAAGATCTTTGTCTTTTCATTTGTCATAATAAATAATTTATTTTGTATAAATATATCTGATTGTCAGCATTAAAATATACAGAACAAAGCAGTTCAATCACATCTCTATAATTCCTAAAATTTAAACCGTTGACAAATCTGTGGCTAAGAAAGTGAAATGTGTTAAAGCCAGTTCAGCCTAACTGGAAATACAGTTGTATTGAAAGTGTTGGGTATTCAAATTTGGGTTGCTTGATAGGGTTTTTTTGGAGGCCAGACTGTTTTAGGTGAAAACATCTCAGTGTCACAGCTTTGAAAATATGTAGGGAATGAAGAGGCCCTCAAGAGAAAAGGTGACATTATTGTAATGAGCAAAATGTAGAATGGCATTTCAAGCTTCATTTCTGATTTTGAGGGGCACTAATTGTATGGGAGGAATGGGTCTGAAAATGTGCTGGACAGTTTCATTGTGGTGGGGTTTGGCAAAACATTGCAGGAGATCCTAATTGTGTCAGACCCAGCTTCATGTGCATGGTGATGAGCCAGTTTTCCAATCCATTTAAATAACTGCTTTCAGAAATTTAAAACATAAGCAAAGTTGGGAAGACATGGCACTGTACGGCATTTTTGTCCTGATGGACCTTGTGAAAGATTCTAGTCACTTTTGTAAAGGTCTAGTGCTAATTCTTTCTCATTCGTTAACTAAGAAATAACAGCTCATAAGTGCTTTTAGACATTCTCTCTGCATTAACGTGGTTCCCTGACTATTCTCTAATGTGTCACTTTCTAAGTCAAGACTTTCCTTTGGGTTATAAAATTTCATTAATGAAGAAGTTGAAATTATCCTCTTTACTTCTCAAAAGCTTTTTCTTGTATCTCTGTCCATTCCTGTGTGATGACTTTAAATTAGTTGGCTCAGAGGCTCACTTTCTTTTTGACAAGTGATTAAGACAGTCCAACACTATCCTTAAGGTTCTTTTCCCACAACATATTTATGGGTCTGAGCATCTTTACGATTTTTTCAGATCACAGTTTAGTTGCTTTTTGTCAGCAAAAGTATGACATGAGGCACTTTCTCTTACTAAGCCAAATAAAGTGTAATTTCAGGTTAAATAGATTCTGTTTGATATTTTTCTCCCTAAGTTAATTTCAGTTTCTACTCATGACCTCTTGTTCTCAAGTAATGAAAATGTCAGTAATTATTTGTGTTACAGTCAGGCAGTCTTTCTTGACCTCAATTTAGTTTTGATCAAGTGATTTCTTACATGCATTATGCTTTTAACGACATGTAACTACACAATATCTAGTAAAAAAAAAAAACATAATTATCTTGGTTAAATGTCCTTTGTAACTTTGATTTCTTGTTCAGTGATCTTGAATGCAAATATGTTATTTACAGTCTTATGGTAACTTTACCCCTAAGAATACATGGTTCTGCCTAGTTTTCTTTTGTGTTATTTGTTTTTGTTTTTGTTTTTTTTTTTTCCTCAAAGTTCATATTACATTTTATCTCTTCTTTTTAAAGCTTTACAAATAATTTGATTTCTTATTATTCAATAAGGCTCACATATATACTTCTACTTAGTATTCAGTACAGAAATATTCTGCATCTTGAAAAAAAAAAATTTCAGCTTACTTTAGGCCATATGACCAATCTACTTTTTCATGTTTCAGGTACTGAAACACATGTGGAGTTTCACCTTGGCCTGAACTTTCTAAGTAGCTTGGGTTTGTGTCAATGCAATTTTTATTTCTACTGCTGTTATATACATATCCAGGGTTCTCTTATGTTTTTAATGTATATAAGGGATTGTTGCAAAAGAGCAGTTTGGCCTATTAAATAATCACTGCCAAAGGTATTGGCAAAAAGCAGGTATTAATTTGTGAAAGTCTTATTTAACAGAGTTCAGTGACAGGTTCACTCTACTATTTACTACATAGATGAAGCATACGTAGGAAAATGGTGGGGGAAAGGATGCAGGATGCACCACCACTGTTTTGTTTTTTAATCTTCCTTCACTAACACTGCCAGGATTACACTGTAGTCCATCCATAATTTAAGTGTTTTCACAGTAACTAAGATATGCCCATAGATTATTATAAGCTTAATGTATGCAGATTTCCTGTACACGTGTGTGGTTTAACACAGATGACATTCCCTTTATTAGTCCAAACAATTCCTATAATCTTCAAATTACATTCCTTTTTAATTTTTCTAACCTTATTTTAAAACTAGGTGGCAAGGTGATTTAGTTATCAACTTGTATTGGAGGGAACATTTCTCTTCCATGTTTTTCTGATTTGTTGAAGAGCTATTTTTGTGAAGAGAAGACCTGAGAGGAGGATTTGGTCTGTCAAAACCACACAGATATATTCTTCCAATAAGTACTGTCTATGCTTAACAAATTTTTCAACTGTGACACACATACTGAAAAAATCAGAGTAAATCTTCCAGTTTCAAGTATCCTGATGATGTTGCTGAGAAATGATTTCTGTATCGTACATGGAATAGGTGTTCTAATTTATACTTTGTAAAAATCATTGCAAGTCAGGCAAAAATGCTTTAGCAATTGTGATAGTGATAAGGATATTAATTTGTGTACCCTTTTTAATAAGCTTGGAGAAAAATTAGTTCTCATTTTCCTCAGAAAAGATTGCATCAGCATGTAGGACAAAACCAAAATAGCTGAAATAGCCAAACAGAAGTTTTTCACAGAGTTAATGTTAATGGTCCTTGAGTAATCTTGGTGTTGACAGGAAAAGCAATGATTGTGGCACAGAACTGAATACATGTGTATATTTTGTATTAAAAATATATCTGTGTATTTACAAGGTTGTATACCTAGAATCATAAGCAAAAGAATAAGCAGATTTGTGATTTTAGAGTTAGTATTAGTATACATGATCATGGATTGCTTATTGTAATGTAAATTTCTTTAATACTTAGAAACTCTTGAAATATTTTTCTTTCTGCGAGAGCAGCTCCTGTGGCTTTGGCTATCTGTAGATTCTTTAGAATTAGTTATATGTTAGGAAAACAAGGAATCATATCTTAAAAATTTCTGCCAAGATTAAGACTCACTCCACAATCTAATTTTATTTTACCACTGGGAAATTGCAAGACATCAAAGAGGTAATACAGCCTTAAAAATAATATTCAAATTTTGTTGAAATCACTTCATTATCTGCCAGTTATAGCAGAATCACATGCATATCTCCCCAGTGGGAGGTTGTCCTATGAGGAGTAGCTGAGGGAGCTGGGAACGTTTCTCCCTGGAGAAAGGGAGGCTCATTGGAGACCTTATCACTCTACAACTACTTGAAAGGAGGCTGCAGCAAGGTGCGGGTTGGTTGGTTTCTTCTCCCAGGCAACTAGTGTCAGGACAAGAGGAAATGGCCTCAAGCTGTGCCAGGGAAGTTTCAGGATGGACATCGTGAGGAATTTCTTCATGGAAAGGGTTGCTAAACATTGAAGGGGACTGCCCAGGGAGGTGGTGGAGTCACCATCCCTAAAGGTGTTCAAGGAATGACTGAATGTGGCAATTAGCTCCATGGTCTAGTTGGCAAGGTGGTGACTGGTCAAAGGTTGGACTCAATGATCTCTGAGGTCCTTTCCAACCTAAATGATTCTGTGATTCTCTGAATTTGTGATCTATACTCCTTATCCTGTTACAATGGTAGTCAATGGTAATTTTTTTTTTTCTGACTTTACAAGGCTAGAACTAAATTGCCTTACAACAGCTGCTTACCAGAGAAACTAAACAATGTGAGTCTATGATGCCCACAGCTGTGTCCTTAGTGTCTCTCACTGAGCAGAGAAGCATGCAGTACTGCCTGCAGTAGACTTCCTCCTTAACTCTGTTGTCAGTTCTGAACCTTAGAGGACATGTTTGGGGGACAGTCTTTGTTTTTCTACTTTAGGTATACCTAAAAGTATGTTTCCTCTGACATATAATTTAGCTTCTCGGTTGCCAGACTTCTGATGGCCTGCTTTGGATAAGTTTTCATTTACTCTCGGGTTCTCTTTTCAAGTGATTTTTTCTCCCAAAGGAAAACCTGTAAAGTTTTTGTTGTTGTTGTTGTTGTTTTGTTTTGTTTGGGGTTTTTTGAGGTTTTTGTGGGTTAGTTAATTGATGGGTTTTGCTTCTTGTTTTGTTGTTGTTGCTGTTGTTGTTGTTGGGCTTTATGTTTGTTTTTTGGTTTTTTTTTTTTTTTGTTTTGGTTTTGTTTTGTTTTGTGTTTTTTCTTTTGTTTGTTTGGTTTTTTTTGGGGTTTTTTTGTTTTTTTTTTTTGTTTTTTCTCCTGAAGATAGTTTACTCAAGTGCAGTCTTCCATTACACACAGTAGCATCATACTTATTTTCTTGTGCCCTGGATAGTCATTTACCACTGCATCAGAAAGACTTCTGTCCTAAAGTTTTTCTCCTAAACTGACAAGAATTTCACAATATGTAATTCATGCCCTTATTTTCATTTCATATGAAACATAACTCTGGTCAATGATAGTACAACCTTACTTTATTATTATTTTGAAATAACAATCACAGAAAATAACAATAATGTCTTAGGACTCAAACGTTAGCATATGGGAGTTTCTTCACTGAAACGTGAATGCAAAAATTTGCTAAAAATTGTGGTAGTCCAGGGCAAATGAGAACGTAACTCATAACCCCTCCTAGTCTGGGGCCATATTGTTCTTCCTGGGTTGATTGCATTTAAGGATATGGAAATAACCTTGGAGAATCCTAATGGCAGGGTCTTTAACAGAGAATCTCCTTGGTGAGTCCCTGTACTCTTCAGTCCATTACCTTGGTTTTCTTCACTCTCATAGGTAATTTCCCTCTATAACCATTTATTCTGTGAGCCATTTGTTACAAAAAAGTGTCATGACACAAGGGGTGGTTTTGCTTTTTTAACATTATGTAGTGACTCAGCTTCTGCTTTAAAGACACTTTTGAAGATGATGTATATGAGACATAACGTTACAGATGATGTGTGAATAGCTTCCAGAATCAGATTCCTCACGTTTTGCTACTCTTCTGAATCCATCTTCAGAAAATTCCTCAGAACTCTTTCATTTTCTCAGTTTATTTTAGGATGGGAATTCTCAACTATTATATGGTATTCAACTTAGCAGGAAAGAAGCTCTCTAGATATCAGATAGTATTTTGTGTTTTATGCCAGTGGAACACAAAATGCTTTATAAACAAATAGAATGCTGACAGTTTAATACCCTACAGGAGTCACTTAACTCAGCATCGACACAGTGCACTCAGAGGTAAAATGGACCATTTGGAAGAAGAGATGTAAAATACCATTTAGTAATTACTTCAGGATGATTTACCATAAGTATAAACACTTCCACTGAGAGGATATAATTGATTATAGCATTTGTGCCCATATAAGTGGGCATAGCATCACTACCCAGCTTGACGCTTTGTCCTAAACACAGATCAGATAATCACATCACGTGGATATTTGTATAGTTCATTTGAAATAAGATACTGCTATCAGTCCTCTGCCACCTTGTGCCATGCATGCAGTGTTTTTGGAGGTGTGTATATTTTCTTTGCACATCTTCAATACCAGTATGAAACCAAAACATAACACCTGCTGTCCGGTGGGGTATACAAATCATCTTACTCCCAAAGATGCTTTCCACTGCTCTGCCACTCCATTTAGTATAACTTGTCTGAAAGCTGTGAAATTATGTACTTATGCGTGCGCACGTGCACACACACATATGTATTTATAAATTTCAATTCTATACATTTCTTCTTAATTAAACCCCATGAAGGTAAATTAGCACATTCCTGATATTCTTCTCTAGTTCATCTGCTGACTATGAAAAAATGTGAGCATACTGAACATGGAAATGTTCTCTTTTTGTCAAACAAAAAGGCCTCACAGCATCTGGCAGAACGTCTGTGTCCCAGTTTTGTAGAGAGTTTCTTGGTGGCTTTGTCTAAATATTCACTATCTCTTAATGTTTGTAATTTTTGATCTTAAAGAAAGATACAAAGTTTACAATCAAAGTTTTTAAAAGTATTAAATTTATGAAATCATTTGCTGTGTGATGGCTTTGTGAATTCCCTGTCAGGGTCCTGAAGGTACTGCCTGGTCTGCCTGCTCCTGCCCAGCCCAGGACTCCCCTCTCATGGCCTGAGGTCAAGGACCCCCCATCTGACCCCCAGGGCCCTCAGTTCCTGCCTTGCCAATGGGCCCTGCTGACCCCCATCCTTGCCTGACCTCAGCACATCCACATCTCCAGGGAGGTGCCTGAGTCCTGAGACTGGCATTACCCCAGTGCCCCCAACTATCTGCTCCTGGCTGGGAGGGTGGGATGGACCCTGACGTTCCAGTGTGTGGTCCCTGCGAAACATCCATCCTTGCTGAGCGTGGCATCCCACTGCTTGGCACTGCAGAGGACATAAAAATAAAATTCTGAATGTATTACTGAGCTGTTTGGAAAATTGAAATTATAATCAGGGATTCTAATTATGTTATTTTTTTTAGCCAACTAAATAGAACATTTATCTTGGAATGTACTTTTTAAAATATAAAATATAATTTTTTTAAAAAAAATTAAAATATAAATTCCTGAAATGTCATGTTTGGGTGTCCTTTTTTTTTTTGTGCTGAATTTTCATTGTTGCTTATTTGATATTAAAGACATACCAGTATTATCTAAAATGGGCTCAAGAAAGTGTACCACATACTAAATGGAATTATGTATTCTTCACCAAAAACATATTTGAATTGTTGTTCATTAAGGTGTTCACTTTCTTCTCAAATCTGAAGTGTAATAGGCTAATTCAAATGGCTCTAAATAGCAGCAAACATCAGAGTTTGAGAACTAACAGGTTGTTTAAACTATGTAAATACAGTATACTGTCAAAAATGTTTAAGTGATTCTTGACCATTATTTATTACATTAAATAATGGATTAAAGCAAAGAGATGTAAAATAATGATTACTTGACACTATTTTTCTCATTTTCTTTCCAAAAGTTTGAGTTCAGATTTTGGGGTTTGTTTTGGGTGTTTTAGGGGGAGAGAGGTAGGGGTGTGGATTTGGCATTTTTTTCACTGCAGCTTTTGAGCGGGGAAGATTTTTGAAAGGTTGTAAAAGTGTATATGAAAAATACATAGTCATAGTTGTTATGCGTAGGAAAAAAACCCCAGAAAAACACCACTTTTTACTGTTCTAAATTTTCAAATGCATACAGTTGCATTACTTTTTCCAGACATCATTGTATTCTAATGATGGACCACACCATAAGTGATCAAATTTCCAGTGTATCTATGGTAACAACATCATTTAAGACATGGTGGAGAACATTGTTGGTATGGGGAATTTTTTTTTTTGTGTGTGTGTTTTGTTTGTTTGTTTTTCTGTGTTATGTTATTGGTTTTTGTTGTGGTTTTTCTTTTGATTCTTTGATTTCCTTCTTTATGTGATCTGTTCTGGCCAATTCTGTCTGTCTTCTTGTCATCAAATACTATTGCAAGACACTTTGATTCTGCAATAGTGCTACTGATGCAATTGTTCATTTTATTAGCCATGCTCTTAGCAGGTGTACTAAGATATATAAATGCAAAGAGCTTTTCTGTTAAATGGGGCTGGGGGAAGCTCTGCCTCAATCATCTGAGTCTAGGCAAGTGGCCTTCAATGAAGTGCATAAATGATTACTGCCTTCAACTTCCGTTAAAGTGAGTCACTGTTGATAGCTGCAAGACTCTTTTAAAGAAGAGCCTTGCAAGACTAGACCACAGCTTGGAAATATAGATACTGTTATGACCATTAGTCAGTTTCGAAACACACGTCTTTCTAAAAATTCCAGATAAATCAACAGATTATTGTAAAGAAAAGTGGAATTTGTCTTTAGGCCAGTTCATTTTTTCTAAGGCTTATATTCTTGAAATCCTCCTCTGTCTTCCCCCCTTCACTATTTTTACATTTAAAATTCTTTTATATTGATTAATAAGTGTCTTGGTCTCATCACAAAAATTATTTTCAAAGAGAGAGAACAGAGATTAATTAATCTTTAACACATTTAATCAACCTCAGCTTAGACAGTAATATTAGTCAGCCCTTTCCATCAGGTACCCAGATTTTGAAAGCTCTGTTTACAGTAACATTTTTTCAAGATCAGTGGTATGATGGAAAAACCAAACATTGAGAAAACATGTTTAAATTGATTTAGTTTCAGCCACTCTTTGAGCATTAGCCCATTCTTTGGGCATTGTTGTGATGGAGATAGTAATAAGAGTATTTGCACCTTATGAGTAATTTGTTTCTCCTTATGTAACTGGACATTAGATGCTTGGAAATTTCAATTTTCAAACTTTGAGATTAAAGATCTGTGATCAGAAGAACTGACAGAAGTACACTCAAATTATTAAGTACTATACAGTATGCAATACATTATCAGATATTTCTGGTTTTGAGATACCTTTCTCATATGCTGAGCTCAAGCTCTGTGGGCCATGAAAAGTAGTAAGACCTGAATATAACCAATTGTTCTACTGTTTGCTACTGAGTAATTATAATAAGAATTAAAAAAAAAAAATATTTACCACAATTTTATTGTAAAATAACCTCTCCTTGGTCTCCCAGCTTGCCTCTAAGTGCACGTTATTACAATTTTGCCCTTGATATGTTAACAAATATCTGGAACTGTATACAATGTAACTGATTAAGGTTAAGAGAGATAGAGAGTATCTGAAGTGATTGTATGTTGATATAACATGTAGCACACATTTGAGCTATTCATTATGAAAAGGAGACATGGAAAACCTAAAGATATTGTCTTAATGACTCTTTCAAATTTTTGCTCTGTCAGACTTAACTTCAGATGAAAAGCGAAATGGTAGAGAAAATATTTGCATTTCATTGGCACTAGGAAAAAAAAAAAAAAAGGAAAGAAAAAACCCACCTACCACCGTCCCCAAAACAGAATCCAAACACTTCCTTCTCAGTGAGCAATCCAGTTCAGAAAGAGATATTTCCACAAACACTAGTTAACTGTGGATTCCACTTGGTAAACCCTTAAGTACCTTTTGCACATAGCTGTCCTTTTTAAATGTAATTGTCTTGTGCCTAAAACTCTGTTGGGTGCTTCTCTCCCTCTGATGTCATCACAGAAAGGAAAGACAAAAACTGGGTATGGGTCAAGAATTTTGTTCTTAATACAAGGTAAAATTAACCAAATAGATTTGCAGTGTCTGGAATTTCACTCTATTGCAGTTTCAGCTATGAAATTTCCTTGAAGAACTCCTCTGACAGATATATGAGTAATTATCATTGAACCTCCAATGTTTTCTTGAAAATGGAATTTTTGATTACATTTTTCTTTTACGAAACATTGAAATCAGCAAACTTTGTGTTTGACTGCATTATGCATTGTGGGAAAGGTGATAAACTCGTGTGCAGTAGAAAATATGTAATTACCATTACTGTTAAGATGCTAATTTGACTTTTCTAAGCTACAAAGGCATAATTAAACATTGGATACTGACTCACAGTTTTTCCTCTTATATTCTCAATGGAGAATTGTTCTACTTCGTCTTTGCAGTATGTGAGTAACAGAATAGAATAATAGAATTCAATTAACATGAATATGAGGATTTTTTTCATGTGAATGAATTTCAAAAATTATATCCATTGAATATCAGAGCCACTAAGATTTCTTTCCAAGCAAGCTAGGTGATATTAATGAGGAGTGTTTCTTTTTGCTTGGATAGTTTCTTTGGATAGCAGATTGAGTTTGAAGAGACACTGTGTTAAGAATTCTTATATATTTTGTAATCCTTTATTTCCTACTCAGAGGAATTCATACAGCTGACACACAGAAAAATCTATAATTTCTAATATATATATCAGCAAACAATTAAATTGACCAAACAATGTCAATAATGAAGAGTTTACATGCTGGGATTTTAAGCAAGTGAATTTTCTTTCATACTGTAAAAGCAGTATAGATAAATATTATGTGCATACTCTCTTCTGAAGAATGGGAGTTATTGTTATTCTAAGCAACAAGATATATGTTTGCCTCGTATTCTTTTAAGATGAATCAATATTCAAAAATATTTCCTGGAAGATCTGGGTTCAACTTTCTCATTTGTTTGTTTGTTTACATTAAGAATTTCCCAGCCAAAATTACTGTGCATGGAGATAAAAAGATTCCATGATTGTCTCCAATAGCTTAACATTTTTATGCAGAATTTAGATTAAGAATAGGTGGTTAATAAGGATGATTAAGAATTTTTTCACAAAAATCTTTTTGTTTGCTTTTTGGAAGAATGAGTTGATTTGTGACATGTGAAAACATCTTGATTTTGACAAGGAGGCTTTTCAGCCCAAATTTTGCTAGGGTGGTTCAAGGATCACAGAAGACATAGAGGTCTTCCTTCTAGTCAGTCTTTTCCAGGAAGTTTTAGCAGGCAGAATTTTTTATTTTTTTTTTTTTTTTTTAAATAAACCCACACTTGAGTAGACTCTACAATGATTCCCATGAGCAGGAAAGTATTCAGTCATTCCCAGGAAAGCAGGGCTCCATCATGCATAACAGGGAATTGAAAAGACAAATGTCATCAATCCAAATTCCCCCCTCTTCTCTTTCTTCTCCCCTCTTTATATACTCTATATATAGTTTAAACTAAACCAAGAGTAAGTGGCTTATTCATTTACTAATGACACATAATTAATCAGCAATCAGTGAGCTATAGATTCCAGATAATTATCTGCAATTCAAAAGAAAAATCACTTACTCGGCGCTTCTAGAATCTTAATATTTACCCACAATTTTCTCAACATCCTTGTCTTGCTAATCCTGAGAAGGTTTTTGTCACACACCCAAACACACACACACACACACACACATTCACATTTACCCTCCCTTACCTGCACACCCCTTCTGAGGGTACTCCAGCTTTAGGCAAACCTGTGCATACCCAAGCACACTATTGATCCCCACACCAGTAAGAAAGCACTCATATTAACAGACGGTGACTTGAAAGGGTTAAACTGCAGGCCTTGAACAACAGAAACTGAGAGGGATTCTTCCCTTATGATAAGCCGAGAGCCTGCCAGAAGAATACACCTTGAAGATTAAGACTGTTTTCAGTTATCTATGTGTATTAGCCCTCGCACACCTTGCAAGATATGGAAGGACTTTTCAAAATGTTGCAAGGCATCCAGAAACCCTTTGTTCCAACATCCCCAACCCCTCCCCCCCACCCCGGCTCAGGTGGTCCTGGCACGGAGAAATGCTTACACTATGATGAAATATGGTGACTGGATTTCCTAACCCCTAGTTAACATAACTCGTCCCCCTTATTATCATGTCCTGCCTCCTCATTAACATACCCTGTTACTCGGTCCTATATATTGTAGCATGAGTGTTCAATAAATGCTTCTACCCCCAAGCTGGGAAAGTCTAGATTGTTGACCAAAACATCCTGGTACTGCACCACCTGGGAACAGGCACTGCACATCGATTGATAGTTTGCCATGGTGGGGAGCCCCAAACGCTGCTGCTTCCACTCCAAGGTCTCTCCCCACTGTTAAAAAGTATTTGCCTTTTTTATATCTCTTTTCAACCTGAATCCTTTGTTTCAACTGACTCTGTGAATCCCTAGCTACTTTTTAATCTGATTGATGGTCATAATTTTCTTCCACATGTTGAGGGCAAACACCCTCACAAAGAACTTTGGAAGTCCCATTGACATACAGTGTGTATATTCACATTTCTGCCTTAACATCTGTTGTTATTCAGGCCAGAGGTGAGCCCTGCGGGCACTCCACACCAGTCTAAATGAATAAGTCAGTTAGAGAGTAATAAAATGTGACATTTTAAGAGCAGAATACTATAAAGTGATGGTTCAAAATATTCAGCCATTCAGAAATAGTTCTAGGAGTTTTTCATGACAGTTTCTTGTTAGTACAACTTCTGTGTGGGATATGGCTTCCCCCTACTTTCCATGCCTCAGCTTTGCCTGTGTCATGCTCTTCCATTGTTAACCGAACTGTATGTTAGCTTCCACATCAGATGGCCTGTTTTTCATTGTCATCTGTCTCATTTCTTTACATCAGAACAAAGAGGATGTAAAGCCTCATTAAATCAGAAACACAGTAATTTTCACCAGTTTGCAGTCAGCGCACACAGATGTAATTGGTTACAGGTGAAATCCAGTAAGACATCCAGCCCAAGCTCTCTACATCATACAGCTTAATGCAGTGGATTCCTCAAAGACGTATGTACACATTCAATGTACTCAAGTATATATATGCATTCAATGAGTTAATAGTCAAATATCTCGACCTTTTTGTGTGTATGTGTGTGTATATATATATATATATATATATATAAGGAAAGCAGAAGAATAAAAAACTAAAATTTTTTCAGTGCAATTGATACATTCCCAGATTTTTATACTTTAGGACAGGGAAATGAGAGAGAAAAGAAACAGACACAAACACCACAATGAGTTATTTTTTCAAAGTCAGAATTACATGTGCTATAGTACTTATGATTTCAGTTCCAGCTGGGAGAGAAACAAATGGGAGAGTGTCCAAAGGATCTGGAGAAAGCATAGATGTTGCTAGAAAGGGAAAGTTCACAAGAGCGGTATTTAACAAAATGGTTATGGAGAGAAAGAACAATGGAAGAGACAGATCTTCTGGGAAATTGTTGTGAATGAAATCTGGCATTAGAAGATGCCCAATGTGTTGTAAATACACCCATTTCCACAAAAGAGAAACAAAACTCGTCACAGAATTGGAAAGAAGAAACCTATGACATTATGTTCCCTCATAGAAAACAAGGCATATGGTTATCTTGAGCATTATGCAGCTCTGCTTTTAATGACTGGCTGCCAGAATTAACAAAGCTTCTCCTGAAATGCTGAGATTAACATGCTAAACATGCTGGTGATGCTGTGTCTTGACCTGAAGCTTTTTCCTTGTAAGCAAGATTTGTTTTTCCTCCCAGAGGAACTGTAGATATAAAACAGTAATAAGAAAAAACAGTCAAGTAAAGAGTAAATTGCTTTTTTGAAAAACCATAAATATACAGAATAAAATTAAAATGGCAGAGGAAATGCACTGCCTTTTTCTATTACTTTCAATAAATTTTTAAAGAAAATTAAAATGTATGTGTTTTGAATGACCATTTAACCAAACTCTGTTGCAATATTCTGAAACAATATTCTAATAATTTTAGAGTGATAGCAATATTTGATATATATATATATATACATGTGAGATATAGCAATATATTTTTTACTAAATTTAAAGATGAGTTAATTATATGTTTAATATGATTTCATGCTAGTAAATCTCTGAGTCATCTTTCTGAGTTTAGACTAAGAACTTTATTTTTAACTTAATTTCTATGCTTCACAATAGGACTGAAAGGAACTGAAGGATCAAATGAGCTACCCAGCAGATAAGACCGTAGAATTTATGATAAACTGACCAGAATGTCACTCTGAGTTATTTATACAAGGTTCTGTAACTCCATTAGAAGGTGTCAATTTAATTTTGAGATTAGAATATAAAAAAAAGCAATACGTATTTGTTTGTACACATCTAATGCTCACTTACACTGAAAATGTTTGCCATAAAGGCTGCAAACCCTGGTGCTTTCTAGGGAATTTCACAAGATATTCTCAGTCTCCTGATGATGTTCTTTTGAAGTAGATATTTTATGTAATTGTGTAGGTTTCCAAGTGGATACAAAGGTCCTTGGAAAATTTCTAATCAGTTGTTTTTAAAACTCTTTTTCATTAACTTTAATGAGGTTTACAGAGTCTGAATTTCTGAAAATTAAGTTTTTGAAGCAAAAATACATAAACATTGATCCTGGAGCCTTACTGACAAATAAATGGATAGAAAATTAGCTTTAGTAAGGTGGATTCATTATTCCGCTATATGTATTCTCAGTAGTAAAAGTTCAAATGTTCAGTGTATCAATTCTGCCTTTAAATAGCCTTTCTGTGCCTCCAAAGGGACCTGCCTGGCAGAAATGTGTTTAATGGAAATGCACACTGTGTTCTGATGGTGAGGGTAAATTAATCCAAGATCAAATCAAAGCTAGGTTTTTGTGGAAGCTGTATTTCCTCATTTAAAACTAGACTGGGGTAATTTAATGGTAGTCTGCTATGAGGTGCACACCAAGTGAATCAAAATGAACAGGAGCTAACTGCAACTTTTTATACATATTATATATATCTCATATATATAATGATCCTCTTTTCCTTAAGTTTCAATGCTAATACTCCTGTAATTAGCATGACCTGATACATGCTTCCACTATCTTTCATAAGTGCAACAGAACAAGATTTTAAAGTGTGAAGTACCCTCTTGGGTGCCCTTGATTAATCACCACTCAGATTCACTTCCTACAGATTACGTTAAAATTCATGCTCTTTGTACTGTACTCTCAGCCTCCCTCTTTTAAACCAGACCTTTTGTTCGAGGATAAAATTCTTACATTGTTTCTTATGTATAAATCACAAATCTACTTGATTTCTCTGGATGTGTAGAGTTCTCTGGTCAAACGGCTTACAATCATTACACCAGTAACCCTAATCCCATTTTGACAAATTCACAAATTTTATGGCCTAAAAGGAAAATTATGCATGTGTATTTCAGAACAGATCAGTCACAGATGTGCAGCAAATTAATTGCAGCATTATGCCCTTACTTTTTGTACAATAATTGATCTATGATTTAAATGTTTAGCAGTGTAAATTCTGCAGCATGCCATGGGTGAGATATCCCAGTGTTTAAAAACCCCCCAAGTAGAAGAACTTTGTAATCTAGTTGTGTCTGACCTCCTTTCAGGACTAAAATTCACAACTGTTGGAAAAAAAAAAGTTTTAACAAACTTCTTGACCACATTCCAGCTATTTCCTTAGCTTCCTGCTGAAAGCAAGGCTGAGGATATGCATGCAAAATTGATTATAATGATATAAACTTTTTTATAACAAATTTAGCATTCCCATTTTTGTTGATCATACTGATTAATGGCAAAAAAAACACAGTGAGCAGTATGATAAAAGAAAAGATGTGTAATTTGTGATGTGCATGTGAAATATCCCAGGTGGAAGCTGAAACTTCTTGCCAAAAGCAGTTCAGTCTAATGACAAAATTGTGCTGGAGAGCTGATTTAACAAGAATGTAATTTATTTAGTGCTGTCACTGCAGAGTAGTAAAACATTAGGCTCCAATTCAGCATCCTTAGACTTTTATCATGGGACAGATTGTAGATGTAGTGTATTATTCTCAGCATACTTCCCAGTTGTTTCACCACCAGTTTAGAAACTGGTGCCACAAATGGGTATGTTGTCTCAGTTGTGCTGTCCTAGTTGAATTTGCACTTTCATGGACTGACTCTTTTTAAGTCACTGCATCACGCTATAAACTCATTTTTGGCTGGTAACTCACTCTCTATTTTAAGGCCTTGAATAATTCACTTGTTTTAAAATATAGTTTTCCATTTTATATCCTTTTGGCTTTCTTCTGAATAACAGCTGTTATGTTCAGCCTCAATAGTGTTTTGGATAGAATCTGCAAGAATCCAGGTGTTCAGTACAAAGCAATCGCTATCACTGATGGAGTTATCACTAATTAGAAATTATCACTGATCTATAAGTAATGGGTCATGTTTATAGGTTCCTGAGTTTCGTTGGGTTATAAATGAGTGAATGGAATTGCTTTGGTTACATTTTTTAAAAAAAACTTCGAAATAAAAAATGCTTCAGTCTTCTCTTTCAATCATGTCTTTTTGATTTATTGGTAAGTCCAACAACCACTTCAGCCTGCTTCTGATTAACATATATCAAGAAAAATGAAGGAGTGGTTATTGGATCTTCTACCATATTTATGGTAGCTTGCTCTAGTGTAGTGTGGAGAAAACTATCATTGAAAAAGAACCCGTAAAATTCACTAGCAAATAGAGTATTTTACCCAGGGTTTGTGGACCTGTATAGACTGCTAGTATATTCTCCCTTCAAAACTTCAATGAACTGTACTGACAGAGAGAAAAATTATCTATCCATCCTTTTTGTCTTGCTTGACTAACCTGAGCTCCTTCTATATCAAAGTGACCCACTTAGTGGATGAGGGAAAGGCTGTAGCTCTTGCCTACCTGTACTTTAGTAAAGCCTTTGACACCATTTTGCAAAGCATTCTCCTTGACAAAGTGGCTGCTCATGGCTTGAATGGGTGCACTCTTCACTGGGTGAAAATCTGACTGGATGAGCCCTAAGAGGGGTGGTGAAGAAAGTTACAGTCAGCTGTTGGTCAGTCAATAGTGGTGTCCCCTAGGGCTCTGTACTGGGGCCGGTCCTGTTTAATGTCTTTATCAGTGGTCTGGATGAGGGGATTGAGTTCATTCTCAGTCAGTTTGCAGATGACACCAAGTTGGGCAGAAGTGGTGGTCAAATGTGCATGCAAGTAATCAGAGAGCTAAGTCATGGACTTTGAAGCAATAAAAGCTACACAGCTGCAAGAATTCGCCGCTGGGTGGCAAAACACACACACACACACAGGGCATCTTGGCCATATATATCAAAGAAGCTTTAGACGTGTGCAGTGCTGCCTTCGGAGTTGTTCCCTTTCCCTCCTTGTGAGAAGAGAATACTTCTTTTTGCACTTCCTCGGATGAGGATTGCTTGTTTTCTCTAGCAGGAAGACAGCTTTGAGGGAAAGGCTAAAGGTGGTTGTTCTCACACATTCTCTCAAGGTATGTTTCTTTTATCCACTAAGGGTTTCTTGAGAAAAGAGAAGTTTCCAAATCAATTCACCTCCTCAACCATTTCTTGTGCAGGGTCCCCTCAACCCCTACAGGTTCAACAAGATGAAGTGCAAGGTCCTGCACTTGGATTACAATGACTCCATTCAGCACTACAGACTTGGGGAAGAGTAGCCGGGAAGCTGAGCATCAAAAAAAGACCTGAGGATCCTGGCAGACAGTGTGATGGTTTTGGCTGAGACAGAGTTAATTTTCTTCACAGGGGCTAGTATGGGGCTAAGTTTTAGGTTTGGCCTGAAAACAGTGTTGATAATATAGAGATGTGTTTGTCACTGCTGAGTAGTACTTTAACAGCGTGAAGGCTTTTTCTGATTTTTGTACTGCCAGCAAGGAGGAAGGAACACTGCCAGAACAACTAGCCCCAACAGACCAAAGGGTTATTCCATAATGGATGACATCATATTCAGTATAGAGCAGAGTGATGTTTGGAATTATGCATGTCCGAGCCCTGCTGTCCTAGAATTAACTGAACACCTGGAGCTGATGGGAAGTGAATGAATGGCTTGTTTTGCTTTGTTTTTTTTTCTGTGTACAGCTTTTTCTTTACTTATTAAACTGACTTTTACTCAACCCATGAGTTTTCTAACTTTTACTCTTCCAATTCTCTCCCCCATCCTGGTAGTGGGGGTGAGCAACCCTCTGTGTAGTGCTTGGTTACTGCCTGTAGTTAAACCATGACAGGCAGACAGCTGAACCTGAGCCAGCAGTGTGCCCAGGTGTTCAAGAAAGCTGATAGCATCCTGGCCTGTACCAGAAATAGTGTGGCCAGCAGGACTAAAGCAGTGACTTTTTTCTCCTGTACTCGGCCCTGGTGAGGCTGGACGTTTAATCTTGTGTTCATTTTTGGGTCCCTCAATACAAGAAAGACACTGAGATGCTGGAGCATATCCAGAGGACAACAAAGCTCATGAAGAGTGGAGCACAATTCTTATTAGGAACAGCTGAGAGAGCTGGGATGGTTTAGTCTGGAGAAGAGGAGGCTCAGAGGGAACCTTATTGCACTCTACAACTACCTGAAAGGAGGTTGTAGAGAGGCAGGGCTCAGTCTCTTCTTCCAAGTAATAACTGACAGGACAAGAGGAAATAGCCTCAGGTTGCACTAGGGAGATTTAGGTTGGATATTGGGGAAAATTCCTTCACTGAAAGGATTGCCAAACATTGGAATAGGCTGACCAGGAAAGTGGTTGAGTCGCCATCCCCGGAGATACATAAAAGACATGTACATGGGACAGTTAGGGACATGGTTTACCTTGTCAAATTGGCAGTACTGGATTGTATTCAACAATCTTAAATATGTTTTCCAAACTAAGCCATTCTAGGATTATTCTTGCACATGTGCAATTTTTTTATTTTTTTTCATGTTAGAATTCCAACTAAATTCATTGAGATTTATTAAAATAGGCCAAATTAATTAGGCATTTCAGTAGAAGATCAAAGTATGATATGTGGACTTCAGGTACATAGAAGAACAACACCCTTCAATATCTTACAGATTAGGGTTTCTCATCTTCCATATTATATTTGGTGGTATGCAAATGCATATCACATGGCAGATTAGCATACATGTCCATATGTGATCATTCCTACACAGTGCCAGATTTCTTTTGTGAAAGTGTACTTTTTGAAGTATATCCATTAAAATGATGTAAACATCTTCTCTTTTTTTTTCGGTCAAGAAACATGAGCATATTTTTGAGAATTTTAAGGTTTCTTTATATCTGTCCATTTCTTGCCAAATCTATTGAAAATCTGGATATTCATCAGAGATTCAGATCCTGACTTGACTTCAGAAGTGTCAGTTTGTATATAGAAAAGACGTGCTGTGTTGGGAAAGTACTAGCAAAAGACACTAAAAATATAATTGTCATATCACTAGTGGGTTTTTTGCATTGTAAATAATCACATCTGTGTATATGGAAGCATAAATTAAACAATATTCTACCTTCTCTTGTTCTTTTCCAGTGTGCTATCAAGCTAAAGATATCTGGTAGTTAAAAAAAAAAAAAAAAAAAAAAGAAAAACAAAAAAACGATGATAGAAGTTTAGCAGAAAAAAACCACAGTGATAAAAGTTTAGCAGACACAAAGAAGTTAGACCTATTTTAGAAAGAGGCATGTTTTTCTGTATCCAGAATTTTAAATTAAAACAAGACAGTGTCAGAGTAATGAATGTTAAGCAATTGAGTTATAGCTGTCCATGCTTGACTGTGACAGTATTTAGGAAGTCACTTTGACATTACTAATCAAGAAAAATGATTAAAAAAGGAAACTGTGTTACCCCAAGCCCCAGATAAATGAATATACTGTATGTATAGTTGCAGGCATTCTTTTCCTTTGTTATTAACATTTCTTCAGGATTGCTGATTTGTCATTCCTACCTTTTTTCTCTGTTTGTGTACTTGAACATATATTATTAACTTCTACATAGAATCATAGAATGACAGAATCATAGAATGGTTTGGGTTGGAAAGGGACCTTGAAGATCCTTTAGTTCCAACACCCATTGCTGTGAGCAGAGACACCTTCCACTAGACCAAGTTGCTCAGAGCCTGATCCAACTGGGCTTTGAACACCTTCAGAGATGGGACAGCTCCAATTTCCCTGGGCAACCCAATCCAGTGCCTCACCACCCTCACATAATTTCTACCTGATATCTAATCTAAACTTACTCTCTTTCCATTTAAACTTATGCCCCCTGTCACTGCATGCCATTGTAAATAGTCTTGGCCCATCTTTCTTGTAAGTTCCCTTCAAGTACTGTAAGGCTGCAATTAGGTAACCCTGAAGCCTTTGGTTTTTCAGGTTGAACAATCCAAATTCTCTCAGCCTTTCCTCATAGGAGAGGTGTTCTGCTCCTCCAGTTTACTTGGTGGCCCTCCTCTGGACTTCTTTCCAACAGGTTAATATCCTTCTTGTGTTGGGAACCCCAGAGCTGGGTGCAGTACTTGAGGTGTTTTCTAGAATTATGTAACCCTGTTTCATCTAATTCTGTCTCATTTTTTCCTGCTCTTTTTCAATATTTTTTCCCTGAAATCTATGCCTCAAGACTGTATGTAATATTCTCTCCTTTCTTCTTGGTACAGTCCTGAAAGATGATCTAATGATATATGAAACAAAACGGAGAGGGACATAATTTGTTTTAAATGCTATTACGGAATACAGCTTTTGGTTTCTTGTCAATACTATGTGTCAGTTCTCAAAATCTCCAATGACATGTGACTTCTGAGAGAATAAGAAACTTCTGGTTGGAGACTAATAGCATAAAAATATGTGAGGGAACCTTAACTAGTACAATTAACTGGGGAGATTGTCAGCTTTCTTAATTCTTCGGTACATCAGTCATTACTCCATTTTAAGTACTTTAGCCTAAAGCAGTAAGAGCTGATTTTAAGCTCTCACAAGAACAAGTTGAAAAGAATCATAACTTCCTGCCTTCCTGCAGTCTGTTTAACAACTGATACAAATACCACACACCTTTTGAGTGTGATGATCCGAACAATTCTCTACCTATCTGGTTCATCCATCAAATCCATGTTTCACCAGGTTACAGAGAGGGATGTCACATGGAACAGTGTCAAATGCTTTGCACAAACCCATTTAAATTACATCAATTGCTCTTCACTTATCCACCAGTGGCATAATCCCATCATAGAAGATCACCAAATTTGTCAGGCACGACTTGCCCTTAGTGAAGCCATGTTGGCTGTTCCAAATCACCTTATTTTCCCTATGCTTTAGCATAGTTTTCAGTAGAATCTGCTCCATTATCTTGCTGGACACAGGTGAGACTGGCCAGCCCCTAGTTGCTTGGGGATCTTCTTTTTATCCCTTTACAAAAATGGGGGACACATTTCCCTTTTTCCATTCAGTGAGAACTTCATTGGACTGCCATGACTTCTCAAACGTGATGGATAGTGTTTAGCTCTCAACACCCACAGATGCACCTTGTCAAGTCCCATGGAATTGTGCATCTTCACATACCTTAGAAGTTCTCAAAGTTGATTTTCATTATCACGTTTTTATTCACATTTTTCTGTTCACGTCTCATTTCTATTCGTTATCACAGTCTCTGCCTTTGCCTTTTATGACCCAGGGTAGTGTGGGTGGGGCCAGCAAAGACTGAGGTATAAAAGCCATTGAGTATTTTGTCCTTCTCCATGTCCAGGTAATCAGGTCTCCTGTTTCTTTCTGTACAAGGCTCACATTTTCCCTAGTCTTTTTTTTTTAATCACTGCTGTACCTACAGAAATGTTTCTTGTTGCCCTTGATGGCCCTGAACAGGTTTAATTCTGTCAGGCCTTTAGCTTTTCCTGGTCTGAACCCCAGCTACTCAGACAATTTTTCTGTATTCCACCCAGGCTGCCTGTCCTTGCTTCCACCCTCTGTAGGCTTATGGTTTAAGTTTGTCCAGGAACTTTTGTTTATCCATGCAGGCCTCCTGGCATTTTTGCTTGATTTTCTTTTTGTTGGGATGCATTGCTCCTGAGCTTGGAGCAGGTGATCCTTGAATATCAACCAGCTTTCTTTCATCCTTCTTCCCCCCAGGTGTTTATCCACAGTACTCCATCAAGCAGATCTCTGAATAGGTCAAAGCCTGCTGTCCTGAAATACAGGGTACTGAGTTTGCTGTGCACCCTCCTGCTGCCCTAAGGACTTTGAACTCCACCATTTCATGGTCACTGCAGCCCAGGCAGCCAAATACCTGTGCAAAAAAAGCAAAACTGAAGAGAAGTGCTGAGTAAATAATGGATTTTTCAGTTCACTGAAGGGTCTCAAAAGTGCAACAAAAGTGTTTCCAGCAATATTTAAAAGGATTTTTTTTTCTCTAAACTTAGGGTGAAAGAGAAAATAAAGGAAAAATCAATTAAGAAAAAAACCTCTTGTTTTGTATAAAACTAGTTTCCCTAGATTCTGAATTCTTTTAAACTTTTAAAATTTAATTAAAAGTGATCTCAGATCAAATTATTTCTTTTGCATAATATAAAAATAGTCTTTTCAATATTTTCATTGACAAAAGGGAATAAATGGAACACAGTCTTTGTCTAAAAATGTCCATACACATACGTGAAACATCATGTAAAGACTTTTCAAAATGATACCAAATCAATATGATAGGTGATAATTGAGAAATTACATGGTTCAGCTCTGCATAAGTTGTTGTCTTGGGTTAAAGACAACACACAGGCAGGAAGCAGGAACCTCTGATGGGATAGAGATCCCTCCCAAAAACTGTGCAAGTTTGAAATTAGTATGAGACTTTTGAGCAAGGTGTAGAAACAAAATAACAGTTTACTAAAAACAGGGAACAAAACATCACAAAGACAACACCCACATAATAAGAGGGAAAAAAAAAATAGTCACTTGGAAATTACTCTGTTCACGGAATCAACAACAGTGTTGGCGAATGGTGGGAAGCCAGCAGGTCAGAGCCACGGGCTGTTGCAGTGAATTGGGAGATGGTGGTAACAGTTGGAAGAACTCTGGCTTGCTGTGCCAGCACTGGATGTGCAGGACAGGTACCTCGGTTCAGGAAGTCGGCAGCAGAAGGTTGCATTTGGAGCAGTGGCTGGGTGGCTCCAGGGGTGCTGTGGGTCCAGAGATGCTGTGGCTGAAGCGCGGAGGCTTCGGCAAACTGGCACAAAGCAGGCTTTGTGCAGCACAGTGGAGGGCTCACCAACTCGGCTGACATTCCAGAACAAAGAGAAGTAGCAGCGGTGAGTTAGACCGGCATGGAGCTGGTGGCTCTGGTGGGTGCTGTCCAGGACACCCCAGGCTCTGCTCCAGCAGGTGAGTGGTTGGTGGCTGTGGGGCTGTGATGTGGGCGGGCTACAGAGGCCAATGTGGAGGTTTCCCAAGTGCCATGTGGGCAGTGAGGCTAACCAGACATAGGGAGAGAAAGCCAGAAACAAGGAGGGCCTGTTCCCGTCCCACCAATTGTTCTTAGCCCCTCCAAACTCCTGCATCACTACCCACAAGAAACCCATCTCACCTCACTCCCCTCTGTGGCTGGTTCCATGGTCCAGCTGCATGGCCAGACTGTGGTGCCATTTTCGACGAGTGCCCTTACATGGTGGCATGGGGAAAATTCAAGAAGAGACTTTAAACCCACAACAGTTTCCATGATAAATTCATTATTCCGTTACCTGAATACACCTCCTGTGTTAAAGTATGCAACAAAAATGCGTAACCGTGTGTTAAATCAATGTTATATCCATTTGAACCCATTTCATTCTGACGTCTGAGATACAATCCAGACAGTGAAATAATTTTCCAGTGATTGAACTTCCAACTGTGATTAGTCGTGTTGGTATTAACCACTGCCCATTCTGTTTTACAACCAGGTTCTTTGATGCAACATATATAGAACTGATTCAGGAATAACTTGTTTTATTTTTATATGTTTAAGCTTGTCTATTCTTTTCTCAAAGCTGTAGCTTAACTCTTAATTCTAAGTCATATCTCGAACTTTTCTATTGTGAGATCCTCACAAAACCAATTGAGAGGAGAGACACTTGACTATTCAAGTAGGAACAGAGAACAAAGAATTTTTAAGATAATTTAGCAGTAGCTCTACTTTCATTGTCTTTCATTTAGTTCTAATGGGATTGATCTCCTTTGATGAACCAGCAATCAACCTAAATTTATGAGAATGGAAGACCACGGGCTTGAATAATATTACAACAACAATAAAGTTCTACTGACTTTCAATTTGCAAGTACTGCCAAAAGTATAAATATTCATATTTATTAATTTAAAAAGTTTATAAAATAATTTTTAAACTCATATTCTGTGAGTTTCTGGTTCAAGGTTACATTTTATTTTGAAGAAAAAGAAGTTCTGAAAAGTATGTTAGATTTCACGGAAGTAGTGTTGTGCATTTTCTTATATTCATTTATTTTTCATGTCATGTTCTTCTGTTGTAGCCAAGTTGCAACCTGGGAAGCATTTCTCTGAATCTTTTAACTTGACCAGCTGTCCAGAGATGGCTCACCATTGTCAGTTAAGAGAAGAAAAGAAACAGAGAGAAAGGTAACTCTAATGGTATGTTTCATTTAAGAATTCAGGCTCATTGACATGAAACAGAATAATTCCATTTTTTTCAATGAGAAAGATTTAGCAACATTACTATATGCTGAAGTTCCTTTGGTTTAATTATTATTTATTTTTTTCTCCCATAAAACTCATCATCTTATCTCTCATGAGCATAAACTGTAACTTGCTTTTAGAATTTCACTGATGCCAGTTTGAAGATGACCTACCAGAAGCTGGAGAGCAGCCTATTAATGTAACAATATGCCTCTATGCCCTGAGGTTTTCAATAGTCTATTTGATAACTTTATACTTTTTATATAATTTATTCTTCTGAATTCCAAAAGCAAACCTTATTGAAGGTCACAGTAGACCTTTTGTGCAGCAACTAAGAAGGGTTTTTAAAAAAATCAGGGAGTTAGTTGTCATGTGATTCTACTTGTACTGGACTCCTCTGATCTTTGCTTTCTAATACATTCCATTAGAACTGCAGGACCTTTCCACAAAACTCCAAAACTATTAAAGCTCTGCCTCCTCAAACATCTGTGCATGAGAACAGCAGGAGACATGCTGTCTTAGGGAGAGTTACCTTTCCCCTGAACTCATTCTTGTGAGTATCTCTGAAAAATGTGGCCAGGGCCATGAAGCCCCTCTGGATATGTTCATAAGGGTGATCAGTTTGTAGCATATTTATGCAGTATGCCACATGTTTTGTTGATACGATTATGCCTATTCAGTTTTCTCATGGGTCCTATTAACCGAGGATGCTACAAAGAAGCCAGCCAAAATAAGTGATGCATTAGTTCCTCACTAACCTTGAGGTTAAATTCTAAGAGCTGCTGGCATTCAACTCAATAACTAATAACAAGGACTCCTCTTTTATGGTAGAAACTTCAGAAAGCAAAGCAGATTGGAGGAAAAGAACAGATGCACAGTAAAATATCTATTGAACTGTAAAAAACTTAGTCAATTTATCATCTGTCACTTCACAAATTGATCTTCTGTGCTTGTTATAAACTTCTAAAAAAATCCCTTTCCACAAGCTTTGATTCTTTTATGTGTTTACTGATATGAAATACACCTGCTTTTGATTTATGTTGGTATGCTTTCTTAGTTGTTCAAATAAATTGCCCATTCTGCAAGTAGTGAGGAAGAAGGGAATACATTCACATGGAGCTTTTTTTAAAAATGAAAGTGTGTTTCAATAGCAAAAGTTTAATTTCTCTTTCATTCCAAGAAATAAAATTAAGAGAATATCACAAGCACACGTTACAGACAAAATGCACGTTTTTACATGATTTTGCCCACCAGAATTTTATTTCAGTTATTTCTTATGTTTTGTTATCTCCACTTCTGAAGTATTAAAATTTATGCATGTCACAAAGGTGATTTACCTAACAAAGCAGAAAGGTGAATATTTATTTCTGTGGGGAAAAAAATCCTAAAACACCAACAGCCAAAAAGTTTAAGCAGCATTGCTGGGGGGAAAAAAATATACAAATTAAAAAAAAAAAAAAAAAAAGCCCAAGAAACTACCCAACCCAAAACTTTTTGAGACAAATTTGATATTTCCATGCAGGAGAGGCTTCCTCGTTCCTACGCACTGGTAGATGAAGAAGTTATCCTGATTCTAGATCATCTTTCTTTATATAGCCCTTCCTTATGAATTTATTTGGAAAGCAATCAATCTGAATTTAAATGAAAAGGTTCAATTTGAAAATAAAACCCTACAAGTGTATACTTATATGAAGTATCAGCCTAATATTTCAGGGACCAGATCAGGAAAGCTCTTTTGCTCCAGAACTTTCAGAAGAAGGTTTCAGAGCAGTAAAAAGGGCTGGTGAATTGATTACCAGATTGTCAGAATCCTTCTTGCATCCTTCAGAAAGGAGAGACTGCCTATCACAGAGCTCCCAATACTGAAGTTGGTTTCAGTGCCTGGTCATCTGCCTCTTAGCACTTCAGTGTAGAACAGCCTTGTGAAAGGAGTGAGTAAAGAAAGGAAAACACATGGAAGTATCAGACATAGCCTTTACCAGAAAACTTGTCATGTACACTACTGCAAAAATTTCAAATCACCAGGAGTTAACAGCACTGAGTTTATTTTTTATGTTCTCTCGAGGGGTTTAATATATTCTTTTAAAATGCAAAATCTCTCAGCATATTGAGAGTTTTATTAAGATATCCTCTATATTTTTTTAATTTCTTTAACACCAGACCACCAACTACAATTAGTATTTCAAGTCTGAGTTTGTGTATGTTGATACCCACCTTTTTACTGTGAAAATCTCACGCTTTGTTTAAACAGTTATTTTCTTGCCTTCCTTTTTTCACTCAGTGCTTTTGTCTGACAGTTTTAATGACATATCAGCTCCTGTCAATCTTAATCATTCAAATCTCTTTTGCCACTTACTTGTTTTGGTTTTATACAGGAATTTGAGAATTCACCTGCTATAAGATGGATAATGTAGCCTCGCCTTCCTTTCCAGTTCCATAACAGAATAAACTATTTAAAATTTCTACCTATTTTCACCGTTTTTCTTTATTATGACATGCATTTTCCTTTCTTTATCCAATTAAACCCCTGTCATGGGGATGCCAGGGTGGCAGTTATTTTAGATCTGCTTTTTCCAACTTGCTTTGTAGGTTTTACTGGCTGGACCCTGATTATTTGTTTACTGATTTTACTGTAATTTTAGATTCTGATTTTGATGTTTTAAGGCCAGACTCCTAAAAACTGATACAAAATTATGCAAACATTGACTTGGACTATTGATATGACTTGAAACCTTATTATACCCTTCATGGTTTTAGAATGAGTGCTTCATAATTTAGTGTTATGCATCTCACAAACACGGGCTGTGAGTGGGTGTCTGCCTTTCAGAAACACCTGCAATACAGTTGATGATATATGCTCATCAGACACATGTTCATTGCCAACCCTTTTTTCCATAACACTGTTTTTCCTTCCCCTTCCTTTTCTTCCATCAAATACAAGACTATATAGTCTTCTTGTACAGAGTCTTTGACTGTAGCCTGGCTTAATCAGGTCTTTCACCAGTCCTTGGATGACTCATTCAGTTTGTTCAGTCTGATGCACTAATTTCTCAGTCTTCAGTTACACTCAGAGAAGTGCTATTTAATCTATTTAGTGCCTACATTGGTGTTCTATGACTTTTTTCCTTTTCTTCATCTTTTCTTCCATTTTAGATAGTGCCTATTCTGTTCTAGGTTTGGAGTGGAAAAGGCAGCCATTGGGGAGGACAAGCTAAAAAGAGCTGTTCTTTCTTCAGTGTCACTATAGCTGAGGCCTAAAAGAACAAGGACAATCTTTGGTGTGTTCTGCCTACTTCAAAATATTCTGATTAAAGTGCTTAACTGTAACTTTGTCATGGCACAAGGCCTTCCAGTTCCGGAGTGTATTCTCATATATTGGAAGTACAGCAAATTTAGAAACAGAAAAGACCTCCATCCATATCCCTGTTGACACCAGGCATTAGACTAGTTTGTCTGTAAAATATAAGAAAAAGACAGCACATTATTTAATGCAGTTTTCTTCTGCACAAGAATACATCATGAAAAAAAAAAAGTGCATGTTTTCAAAGATACAGAAAATTTCTAAATATTTTGTTGTCAAAATGTGTGAAAAGTATCCTGATCCCCTAGAGAGGAATACTGGAATTCCTCTGCCTGATTCAAGAAAATTTCCCATCTTAGAGCAGACTCCTTCAAGTGCTGCAGTATCTGTAAACTTTATCTACACATTAGCATATACTTATCAAACTGTAGGGAAGAAATGTTTTGTTATGACCCTGATCAAATAATTTGATGAAAAAAAAAATAGCAACGTACCAAATTTGTTGAAATAAAATGTCCACATATAATATTACACCTTAAAAATACGCTTAAAATTAATTCTTATTGAAAAAATTAAAGATAAGACAGACCCAGTTAAATGGATGTATTTCAAACACATTGAAACTAATTTGAAACTGTGTTTTAAAACACATCAAGTTGTTTTTAAGGTACCAAATTCCCAGTTACACATGCTCTATTTATGCACACAGAACTGATTCAAAAAAAAAAAAAAAAAAAAAAAGAAGAAGCTCAAATGAAAATATAATTGGCTTTATTGTAATATTTTGGAACATTTTCCTTTACTTATATTTGTCTGTGTTAATGGTTATTTCCTTATGCTTTTTTATACTGACAAATATTTAAGTGGACCTTAAACTAATGCAAACAATTTTTCTGTTTTTCTCCTCCCACTCAGTACTTTCCTCTACTTCTCATTATTTTATTCTTATTTATTCTTGTTTTGAGCCTTGGCTCCCTACCCTTGTAACATTTTCTGCAGACTCAGTGTTGTCAGAATCTGATAAATTGATGTTTTTATTTGGAACATATTCCATACCTGCTCAATCCCTAATCCATCTGCTTACGATAGCAGTTTTTGACAGCTCTGTTGCACTGGTGTTTCTGTCGATATTATTTAACTGCACCATTGACTGAACTGCTTCTTTGAAGCTTTTGTTATTTTATGACTGTTTTAAGAATTTTGTCAGAAGCTAAAATTGTCATCCCTAAAATGTACAGTTTAACGTGGAATATGTTATTTGTTTCCTATAACACAAGGAAATACATTTACATTAATTGATATCAGTGCTGCTTATATTTCAGTATTGATGTCCAATATTGTTGCATCAATCAACGTTAAATCAGAACTCAGATTTCTAAGAGGGTAAAACCCAATAAACAACTTGTCATTCCCCTGAGATTTTAACTGTATGTATTCCTGGAATTTGTTTGCCCTAATGCAAAGTGTAATAGTTTCAATCTTTGAGCAAGACTTCAATATGAATTCAGTCTCAGATTTTTCTGTTCTAAGAACCATATAGAATCTGTGGAACTGTCTAATAGAAAATAGCAGGTATAAACAGGGCTTATATCTGCAGGCTGGCAATAAAGTGCACAAGACTGCAAAACTTCTAAAGGACTGATGTATTTCAGTTAGGGTTCCCTGGTAAAAGTGTTTCAAACAGCAGGAGGACCTCATAGGATTGACCATTCTGCTCTGGCCTGTTTCCAGATACCTAAGGGGCCAGCTATAGAACAGTGAGGTGAAATTAGTGGCAAGTATCAACTGCTTAATTCATTTCCAAATTTCTCTATGTTATAACATAATTTTCAATTTTAAAGGTTTTTTAAGCCCTGAAAATTAAAATATATTAGTCTATTAGAAATTAGTACAATTTCTTCAGAGGTAAATGCAGTTCTTTCATTTACTCTTGAACAAAAAGCTGGCACACTTTGTTGATTTTGAATTTTTTTCTTTTACTAAATTGAATAATTGATATCGTTCTGCTTTAGTAAAATGTAATTTCTAATCTGTAATTCAGACTAGTAAATTGGTTTTGCACAACCCGAACTACAGACTTTCAACCTGTCTTCCTACCTTTGATTGTCCTCAAAAGATTTTAGCCTCAATGTCACACCTAGTCAAATAATTTTTCCAGTTTTATTCCCCTCCTGAATAGTTTGTTTATACCTATTACAGAGACTGATCTGAAATTTTTCTCTAATCTTGTATCCTGGGATGTCTAGATCACTGTCATTTTCTCCCTTGATGATCTCAGTTATATATTTCTTTTGTTGTAAAAATTAGCTTATTAGTTAGATGCATGAAAATATTTCCTCTGTCTCACTTTTCATTCCATTTGAAAAAGATTTTTTGCCTCTTAAGAAGGCTTTGAGGTGCCTTTAGGATTGTGATAGGGTTTTGTGTTACTTCGTTTTCTTAGAGTTACCACACACTTTTTCAATAGGACTGATTTATTGTCTTGAAGACAGAAGTTTTGAACTACTCACACTTTATGTCCTTGCATTTGTCAGAGGACATACAATCATCCATGGGGAAGCTGAAAGACTGGCAGAGCCTGTTTAGAGCACAGGTGAAAGACAGATTTTAAAATTTTGAGAAACAATTGGAAAGTATATCCACATTTTGGAGATTTGTATTTGGACAGTAATATTATTTACAATCACCTTGTACTAGGACAGTTCTGATGGGACAGAACACAAATGTAGCAGGAACATGAAGACACAATATCAGACTTTTTAAATGCAGAAGACACTGCAACATTTTAGTCACCCTGAAAGAACTCTGAATAAAAAAAAAAAAAAAAAAAAAAAAGAAAAGAAAACAAATGCTTCAAGAAATTTAGGGTTGAAATTAGACTTTAAATGAGATGTCAAAGGAACTCCCCATAACCTCCTGACTACACTTAGTTTTTTGATTAATCTACTACAACATTCATTTAAAGTTGCACTGACTATTCATATTATACATAAAATATCAGTACCACTGTATTATATTTTCAAGTGTCCAGAAACTCAACATTACCTTGACTGAAAATGCTCTGGTAATAAATAAACTTTGATGCAAAAATACAGGGGAAAATTATTCAACAGCCTTTTATTTCCAGACATTAAAATTTGCTAAAAAGGAAATTCAGGTTGGTGAAGTCTGTTTAGTAACAGGACTCCAGAGAACTATTTGAATACTTCTGTCTGTACCTGCCTTAACAAAGAATATCATACAGTAGACCAATAGGAATAGACCACACGGAATGAAACAGGGTCTGAGGACCAACATCCAAGTTATATATATATATATATATATATATATATATATATATATATATATAGTTTGTGTATACACACACGCATGTATAGACATAGACATATACTTAGGCATAGAAATTCCTCTGGAGCAGCCTTACCTTAGATTAAAACTGAAGGTCACCAGTGCTTGGAACACTTTATTTGCCCTTGTAGTTTAGTTTCATGTAAAATTCATTTCCAGTCCTTCTAATCTGAACTAGGACTCTGAAATAGATGTACACTGTGTAACAACATTTTTCTTCTAACAAACTGCACAGTGCCAGTCTTTTCCCCTACTAAACATTCACATTTCAACAGCAATTGCTCTCATTTTCAGTCTCATAGTCATAAATATATATTCACCCTTTTCATGTCATTTTTTCTTTTTTTTTTTTTTAGGAAAATTATAGAAAAATATTCAATAGTTAATTTGTAAAAAAAAATAAAATAAAATTATTACAACCTTTCAGAAATATAATGTTTCTTTAAATATGGCCAGTTGGGATGGACAACTTGTGATTTACATGTTCATTAAAAACCACAGCTTTTTACTCTGTAAAATTTGCTTGTAGCTTGCAGCTTACTGTTGTGGAGAGGAATGGAATTGTTAACATGAAAACAATCCTATAACATTGGTCATCTCTGCATTGCTGGAGCGTTTAGTTTTTGGCTTTAGCTCCTTTAACTAATCAGTTTCATGCTATTGTTCAGATTATTAAAAAAAAAAAAAAGAGACATAGCAATATGGTCTTCAAGCAGTGTATCTTATACTGTAAATTTTGGCAAATTTCTCCTTATGATGTGTATTTTTCATTTCTACAGAAAACAAAAGTAAATTAAAGGGATATAGTATTTTAGAAAGACTGAAGTCAGCCATTTTGAGAAATTACTTCTTTTTTTCAGCCCAATATTTACCTTCAGAAAGGAGTTGCCAGTATCTAATAATTCTATTTTATTTTTAACTACATTTTTTCAGCATTGTTTCCCACATTATGTAACATCACATGAAATTCTTATGTGGCAACATGTTCCTTGCATCCATTATCTTTGCAGAATGAAGTTTGTAGAGGTGTTTTTAATCACTCAGCCTTAAAAACCTTGATTACATCATCAGCCTGTTATTTAATGTATTTTTACTAATGTCAAGTTTTATGACACCACATTCTCTCACAACATATAGATCTACAGGACTTTCACATTTTATGTTCAGAATATCTTATCTTTTGTTTCCATTTCAGTTCTAAAATTATATTCTAAATAGACTAGTTTCTTTGCATTTAGGTTTAGGTTGTTTATTTGTTTGGTTTTTTTTCTTCTTAGCCTCTTTTTTTAAAAATATTAATACTTCTGTTTAATGAAATGATAATTTTGAAAGTTTGTTTTTTTTTTTAATTCTCCATATCATTGTTTATTATATGTTCTAGATAGCTCTTTTTCACAGTAAATTTCCACAAATTAAATAAGTCCTTGTAATTTTTATTTCTGTTTTGTTTAGTTTTTAATTTGTGATGATAATTCAGAACATAATTTTGTACAATTCTATGATTATACACAACTTTCCTATAGAATTTATCCATTTCACTTATTGTACCCTGTTGATTTGATTCCTAAGTTACAAAGAAATAAAAAAAAAATTGTCACTGCAATGGCAATTCCTTTCTCATCTCTGTCTACTGTGATCTTTTCCTCAATTCCTTAATCATTCACTTCTAATGGTTTCAAGAACAATAAATTCCTTGTAGCTATAGAACTGACCAGTTTTCCTTTTGTCCCCTGTTCCTGTTCCAAAAGCAGTGGATTTCCCTAGTTGCTGAGCATGCAATTAAACTAAAAATCCTATGTGTAAATGTATTTATAATGGTGAACAAACTTAACTCACTCATTAATTAAAACAAAAGAAAAATTACCTTTTTTTAAAAAGTTTTGATTTTTTTTTTTTTGTTTAATATCATAACTCATACTCTTCAAGGATCACACATAAAATAAACATACAGCACCTGAACTACTGTGTTGGTTTGAGTTTTTTTGAAGGTGTTATGTAATACAGATTTGTAGCAGCTGCATGACTATCATGATGGAACATTAATTTCTAGTACAGGACTTCTAGTAGATTCCAAATCCCAGCCTCATAAATATTTGCCAGTGGCTTCTTCATAGCCAAGTCTGCAAGGCAAGCAAAAATTGTAGAAGGGTTTTGCGACAGCGTGGTGGAACGCTCCCCCTTCCCGTTCCGTCCTGGCCACGTGGTCCCTGAGATGTCCCAGGAAAGAGACACACAGAGAGCGCAGGAGGGGAAAGCAGAGAGGGCGTTTGTTCCCATGGTCAGGGTATTTAAAGGGCTCTAGGGAATTTTGGTTACAATCAATAGTAATCGAGGGATAACAACCAATGGGGATAGGGGGGCTTCACATAGTCCTGCGAAGGACAAGTTCCTGCACACTAAGCTGGGGAGATAAGTTTTCTCAAGGAGCTTTGGGAAGGAGAAGGGTGACTCAGGGGAAAAAAGGCAAAGAATCCATTTTACAATACAGTAAACCCCTCAGTTTTTAAGGCATTATGGCTGGTTTCTTCATTTTCTTCAGAGACACATCTCTTGCATGATCTATTCCACTTCTGATATTGTAAGTCTACTGCCATAAGGTCTTTCTCATTTCTTCCTGTTAACTTGCTCAGTGATCTTTGTCCTCCTCTAGCTACCCAAGTGCAGAAGTATCCTAATTTATTTTCAGAGACATACAAACAGTTGAAGGTCCAGACTGCCTGTGTTTTCAGATGGGGCGTGTGAGCCACTGGAGAAGGCAAATATATTCACAAGCATAAAATCCATGGGGTGAGGACCAAATCATAGATCAGAGAGGGAAGAATTTGTCAAACACAAAATATAACAGGACTTTGGGTAGAGAGAATTCAAGCTGGGAATGACTAGGGCTGTGAATTACAGTACCGAATACTGTAGCAGTGTCAATAGAGTGGAGCAAGTGCATGAAATTATGTCTAACACCTTTCATTTGGGGAAACAGCAAGGCACCTGTGAGACCATAGTGCAGGTAGAGAGATTCATGGCAGGGAGACATAGGAGATTTATAATCTCAGAGTTAGTAGCTGAAGCTATGGAAGCACTTGGTTGATTAAAAAAAAAAAAAATAAAAAAAAAAAAATTAGTTCAGCTTTGCTTTGCAGTTTAAAAAATGACAAGCTATTTAGTGACTCAAGAGTCCCAGTTCTCATTACAAATAATCTGTGAAACAAAAGTGGCATGAATTTGCATTCTGATGAGCTGTTTCACAAAAAGAGAATTCCAGAATTTCACAAAGATGTTAAATTCTTTCAAAGCTATTTTTCCTTATGATACGTGTAATGTAACAAATATTTACTTGCAGTATTCAGCTATAAACTAGTTCAGCATTAACTATGCTGGCTCATGATTTTTTTCTGTAAGTATATAACACAACAGAATGAAGACATCAGTAAATATTTATAAAATATAGTGTAAAGATAGTCTTGGAAAGTTATTGAACTTAGCTGTCCTTATACTTTTAATATTATCACAATCATTAGTTTGTCATATGCAGAATTAAAATGTAACTAAAAAACCCCCACATTAATTTCCATAATACTAATAAATAATAGATGTAAGCATAAGCAATAATTTTTGTACACAGAAAACACAAAATACGGTAACTAAGGTTATTGTATGAGTCCAATCTTAATATGTCACTTTTCTGTGGTCTAAGAAAGAATTGCCTTACAATCATAATACATACGTTCACAATGGATTAGTTTTGGTGTACTGATGCACAGAGTTGCATTCTGAATCAAATTATCACATCCAAGAACTGCAACAATGGCAAGAAATGTCTGGACATTGTTACACGATGTGTGAATTTTATCTGAGAGTAATACAATTTGTTCTAAATGAATGTGAATGACTACGTGGTCTTATGAGAAAAGAATTGTGCAATAAAATAAATGTGAATGATAGCGAGTACAGGTTAGAAAAGTACAGGAAATACTAAGAAGATTCATGGTGTATTATTCTTCTCAAAATTATTTTTATTAAAATAATATTGCTGCATTATATTTTTCCTCACAAGGACATGTCCTCAGGTAGATAATGCTAATTCTTTATAAGGATAACTATAACATGCTTTGCAATTATGGTATAATTTACAGTTGTATCTGAGATTGAAAAGAATATTCAAAGGAAAATCAAGGAATTGTAAATTATATATTTCTTGGAAACCACAATTTCCATAATCTTGTATACACATATATTTTGTTCAATACTTTATTACTTACTTTAATTTCTAATATTGCAATAGCTGTCATCTGCATATCTGTGGTTTTGAGGGTGGGGAGTGTTGGGGTTTTCTTTTCATTCATAAGAAACATGTACAGAGTTTTTCGCATCTGTTCAAAATTATAGGTTTTCCAGAAATTTTTCAAATTCATCTTAGTCCTTAAATCTCACTAATATTTACACAAAACTTTGTCTGTCTTAAATTTCCTTTTGTAATTCCCCTGAAAGCTGTGCTCATGAAGAGTTTGACTGTATTTGGATTGTAACTCATTATTTTAGGAGGTGTACAGATTACAATGTCACTGTCAGAGAAAAACTATACAGACTATATTCTAAAACTTTTGTGTTTGCATAAAATACTGCATAAGTAAAAATTATTAAATGCTACAAACTTATGCAGATCCTGTGTTGTTAGGCAATGCATATCTTTGTGAATGTCCTGCTCCAAGACTTTGCCAAGGCAATCATTTATTGAAGTCAAATGATGCTACTGTGTATGGGATTTCAAAATTTCAGAGATAAAAATTTAGTGCTGTGTTCAGTAACTACATGTTAGCTTAATTTTGATGGTATTTTTGTGATCAAATATGAGCTGAAGGCTTTCTGCTTGTCAGTGCAAACCTTAAACAACATGGTTCATTTGGGGAATTTTTGAGATACTAATCAGCTTAATAGAAGCATTTCAAGGCAATATGTTAAATCACTCTCACAAAACAGAATTGATATTCAGTTCATTGGAGACATTCTTTTTCAAGCTAAAATTACCTTACTGAGTACTGCGTTTCTTAGTTATTTGAGGGTATAGATGTGTTAACATCTATAGATCATAATTCTTAATTTCTGGTGTAAATGGACACTGACAAATAAGATTAGTAGTTGAATTGAGACACTGCACAGAAAGAGGCATCTAGGTTGCAATTCACTGTGCCACACTCGTATTGTTCTATCCTCAAGCCATAGGCAATGTCTAGCTCCAACCAGCCAGCATCAGAAAGTGGGACTATCAACCCTCAGAATCAGTAATACTGCAAATAGTATTGCTGACATTTTTGCAGTCTCAAACCATGGTGCTGACCTGTCTGACCACTGAGTCATTAGTTCATAGAGAAGGGAAACAAGGTTAAATGCAGAAGCAGAGTATACCAAACAGCTTTAGACTCTGGAAATTTTCATGCTGTTCTATTTTCTCACCTGTGTAGGAAGGATGAATTTTTACTGAGTTCTCCTCCATATCCCTCAGAGACACATCTTTTTAACTAAGGGTAACTATAATAGTGTAATGCTAGATGAAGTTGACATCAGTATTTTATAAAATTGCATCTATAAATAAATTGTAATATATATGTCTTTTATGTAATCTACATGGTTCCCTTTATACAGCTGGAAACTACTTGAATATTTAGTTACACTGTTGTCCACACAACATTCTGTTTCCTTCACTTCATACGCATTTTTCTTACCCTGGAGTAAATCAAACAGTTCCGAACTAAGATTAGAATAAGAACCTACATTTGCTATGTTTTTCATGTAAGAAGACAAACAGATTTTTTTTTTTTTTTTTTTTTTTCTGCTATATAATCTGGAGCAATTGAAGGAAATGTCCAGTGGTTCATGAAGAAAATTCCCTTCATGTTTACAGTGGAAAGACAGAAAAGCATAAAACTATCTATATACGAAGTACAGTGAATACTGGCATGAACTTTTGGTGCAAATGACTCTTGGTATATAGTGCTGACAAATCTTGGATGCAAGATAATTGAACTACTGTTTCAGCAGAAATGTTTTGATTCCTTTTTCTTTTCTGTGCACTAGATTTTAAAAAAGCATTCTAACAAAAAATCTAGTTCATATAAATACAGTAAGTAAAAAAAAAAAAAAATAGGATTTGTACTGGATGCATTTCTTTATATATGTATTTAAAATGTATTAAAAAGAATCTGGTACCTTTTAAAACATACACAGATTTTATTAGGAACACTGAATTCATGTCTTATTGTAGCCAATTTATCTCCTCTTAATTAAAAAATATCTTGTAGAAAGGATCTCTGTGTCTCTTACTGTAGACCTTGTTCCATCATCCCGCTTCTGTCAAAGGCAAAAGCAGAAGAGTGAATGAAAAGTATATATGCTTATGGACTGAGATATGCCCTTTATTTTCAAACTGGAGAGGAAAATTTTCCATAATAATAAGGGAAAGCTTATCAAAGCTGTACAAAAGGCATTGTTTTATCTTCACTTATGATAATTTCTTATATTTTACAGTATAACAGTTGTACACATTTTTATGCAATGACAGCAACAGTCATTTATTAAATGGAAGTTAACATTACCAAAAAAATGCACTTTTAATTTTCTTGGTTTTAATACATCACTAAAACATTGCAATAATGACAATCAGAATAAAGATTAGGAATTTGCTAATCACTTTCCTTCCTTCACTACACTATTTATTAAAACTGTTGCTTATTTTGTTAAAAGCTTTTATGAGTCAGTGAGTATTTCTGTCACCAGACAGAATGGTGTTATTTATTGCTTTATTTATTTTAACTTGGTAGAAAGAACAAGGAATTCTACTTACTCTTCCAATGATAGTAATCAGTAGACTATATTACAGAATGAATTATGTTCAATTTAATTAGTCAATATTTAAATCAGATGGAAAAAATGCATTTCAGAAATGGTGCATCTATGTGCAAAAATATCACTTTTGAAACAGGAATTTCAGTCCTCAAAAGAGCAACACTACACCAACAACAGACTTTAAGTGAGTCTTTAAATATGACTCTTAACAAAACACACTGTTAATCCAAATAAGCTGTCTGATGTTTGGTGATGTACAAGTATAGCACTTTTTTTTTTTTTTTTTTTTCTGTGGTGTATTAAAAAAACAAACAAACAAAAAAAAACTATACATAGCAATCACTGATGTTTACTGGAGGTAAGAGACATAAACCAAATGATTAACTGAGAACTGTTTAATGATTATCTAATCATCATTGATTAGATTTTGACATAGAGAATATATGTATTTATTTGCATTTGCCCGTATATTCTAAAAATATGATTACTATATGGTTGGATGCTATGAATACCTGCTGAATAATATCTATGCTCTGTAATATTGCATAACCCTCTCACTATAAATATTGATCACTCTTAAGCTGTTTATCAATGTATTTATAGAATGTGTTTTTCTAAGTGACAAGAGCACTAGCCTGGAACACATGCTTTGAGAAAAGTCCCTGTATTTTATTTATTCTGTTTTAGTCTCAAATATATAGGAAGTCAAATAGTTTTTCCTTTGGTTCTGTCCATTGCCTGTGATTGTTATAACTTGCAACTGAAACACTGAATTTTCACAATAAACTCATAAAATGATCAGAAGTGACAGATAAATGAACTGTCAGATTTCATTTGCAAGGTTATTTGCAATTTGCATCTTGTCTCATTTTCACCTGCATTCAGCCACTTGTCAAGACAAATGGACTTTTCTTTGAGAGACTCTCTTCTATGCATGCTTTTCAAGGGTGGGAATATTGATATTTTCATGGATAAATTTAAACGCATCATTTTTGATGATGCTTTTACTTAGAGTTTGACTGTTATTAATCTCCTCCACCAGAGGGTGGTTAATCCAAATAAGAACAGATATTTTTTACGGATTTTAAAACTATGGGAAGAATACTGGGAACTCTCCGTTTTTCTCCTTGCATATCCCCTACTGGCAACTGTTCTTGTGACACACATACGCATGGAATAGAGAGTGATATTATGCAAACAGGTGGTAATAATAAATTTAATCAGAAGATATAAGAAGATAGGATAAGACTGCAGTGATCAGGTGCAGGGCTCAGCCAGACAGGCATACTGACAATCCCTGTTTTACATGTGACCTTCCCCTTTTACATCCTTTGCTGTCTAACCTCATTTTGTTCCCCCCTGTTTCACCTTTTCCCAGCACATTTCCTCAGGGGCTGGATAGTTTTATTGATTCCTGCACCCCTCGAAGTTCAGAGTATCAACTGGAAAGTCTAGTATGGAATTCCTGGTGTTAGCATCTGTATTTTCTTGATAGCTTGTCAACTAGTGTAAGTGGCAACTTTTGTTTCTTGTCATTGTCTCTACATTTGCTTTGTCAACATATATACATTTTGGCTCTATTTTTTCCCTTTTTTTATTAATTTCCTAATTGATTAGATCCCTGCTTAGATAATCTCTCACACCCTCACCAATTAGTGTGACTGAACAGGTTTCACTCTCATCACTTACTGTTTATTTCCCAGGTTTGTGCCCCTGTATGTTCATGTTTTCTACTCCCTACTTTTTTTACTATCCCTTGATGCATTGAAAAAGGTACTTCACTCTTAAAGGAGCAGTCTCCCTCCAATTACCCTTACAGATATTATTATATAATAATAAATATTATATATATATTATATATAATGTGACTTGATTTTCCACATACAATCAGATATATGTGCAAAGACTTTACTCCTTTCTCAGCAGTGTCTCCATTTTACAGTCTTTCCTTCAATTATTTTTTTTTCAAATATATGAAATACAAAATTATTAGAACTTGTTTAAAGGAGAATGAACATTTTCACCGGGTTCAGTATGTTGTCTCATCCATCTCTGTCTCTATAACATTTTTATTTTTAATAGTACTAGTAATTAAATTATTTTAATTACTCCAATTGCATTATTGCATTGTAATAGTATAGTGCATTATTGGAATGTCAGTGTTGTGCCTGACAGTTTAGGTTTCTTTGCTTCATATATGCCAATAAGAATACTGGGATGAAATTTTTTACAGGAAAGGATATAAGAATGCAGGTGTGGCTATATTTTTCTCAGTGGGCTGTTGTTTGAAAATTAGTAGTATGTTGGAAAGATGTGAAAACAGACACCAGGAAAGGTGACATATGCAAGAAGGGGGTTTGCCTGTTGCCCTAAGAGTGGACTGGCTTCCATTCATTCCTTTCCTTTTAGCTACAGCCTTTCGCCATATGGGGAAATGATACAAGATCCTCTTCATCTTGGCTTTTTTTTTCTGGTATCTGTTCCTGTTTCTGTCTCAGGGGAAGCAGAACACGGTTTCACCAGTCTCTTTCTTTCTCAGGCTCCCTGATGCTCCTTAACCCTTCTCCTTCTACCTGTAACTCTGTCACCAGGCTGAGCAGACCATCCACTTGGTCAACTCACCCAACTGTTCTCACTACTGGCATTCATTACTAGTGAAAGGCTCTGGCCCACAGAGACCTGAATGGCTGTATGTTTTGTGGGATCTCTCTTTTTGTTGCCACATCCATTCTCATGAGTGCAGAAGATATAGTTTTCTGCTGGGTGGATCCTATAGCTCAGCTCTTTTTGAGCGGGTGATAACCCTCAGGTCCCATGGCCAGGAAGGGCAGGGGTGCAAGGAGATGGAGACTGACCCTGCTATGGCATCTCTGAGGCAGGAGTTATGGGTCCCATGAGGCTGAAATGGAGTTCTGGACAGTGTGGGAGTGATATCTGAGAGAGGCAGCACTGATAAGTTTCATTGGTGCGGGGACCCTGGAATACCACAGCTCCTGTGTATTTCTAACTATAGATCTCTTTTGAATATTTTTTGCTGTCTGAAAATCATGTTAGTTAAAACTTATTGCACTTAATGATCATACCATGTAATGCCATGTAAACCATCCTGCTAGGAGGGTTTAGGGGAAGGTAACTGGTCATACTCTGGACAGTGCATGGGATAAACAACAAAGTTCTCAGCAGGTTCAATAAAAAACAACATTCACTTGTAAACTTTAGAACATTCAGAAAGAATAATGTACTTGTCATGGCTTTGACTAGATTTTTTAGTCAGGTTTACAATGTATTTAAAGAAGAATAATTTAGAAGAAGGGAAAGAGAAAGGAAAAGGAGAGAAAGCAGATGCCCCCCACCTTAAGATTTGGAATGGTCTCATCAGCTTTCAAATCCAGGGCAGCAGAGAGTGCCATGCTGCATGTATCTTGCCATCCACTTATCAGTTCTGGTCCCCTGGGACCCCCCCCTAGACAGGTGCATGTTAATAGCAGCACCAAAGTCTCACATCTGCAGTTTACACAGTGCCAGAATATTCCTTGTGCTATTTTGGGGCTTATGGTGGTGGGAGACACTGGATTCTTATATTGTCTTAGAAAAACTCAGGTGTTTGAGGAAAGGAAGGTATGACAGGTTAAATTTCATGGAGGTGAGGTAATGCCTTGTCCCCTGTGCCAGTCCCTGCAGCTTCACCAGGTGATGCCAGACCAGCTGCCAGTCAAAGGCAGCCTGAGAGCAAGCTCAGACCATGCCCCCTGGGACCCCTAACCCAGCCCCAGATTAACTGGCACAGTGGGAGTACCAACCCTCATCCTGTCCCAGAGCCTCAGAGTGGCCAGTGGGCTGGAAGTCCCACCTGGGAGGAGTGACCATAGGGAGGCCAAAGTACATAGAAACAGCAATATGTGATCTGTATCTTTGCTCATAATTTACCACCTGGCCATGTGGAAGCTGGACTCTCACAGAACTCCATAGTAGTAGCTATGATCTTCTCTTTTTCTCTCTCTTTCTTTACTCCTTTCTCTTCTCTTAATTTTATTTCTGAATATTTTGGTTAACTCGGGACCAAATGGGTTGGATTTTTCTAAGTCATATGTGTTAGCATGTGCTAAGTCAATGTTTTATGGAATCCTTTCTTTTAACCAAAAGATGTCCTTTAAATTTTTTCCAAGATCTCTTACTTCCTAAAGTTTACCAATAAAGTACCTCCTGAGAAAACACAGGTAGCATTTCTCCTTTGCACTCTCTCTTAAGGTGTTAAAATAACCAAAGGCTCTTCTACTATGCCTGGAGGGCAGACATTGTATATTTTAAAAGTAAGACTCCTTTGGTGAGCTCGTAGCTCCAGACTTCTGGCTTACAGGATGTCCCAGGCAGTGGATTGCCTCCAGTACAGAGCTGACCAGTGGTGCTTTTGAAGTGTGTGTGTGCTGTGCAGCAGAGTGCAAGGAGGCTCAAGGGGTGGGGAACCACAGTGGTGCTCTACCCCACCTCTTTCCCCACCAATTTCCTACCAGGCTGTTTTGAGCCAGTCAACCATTTTTCTGGTCACCTACATCCAGACAGCAGGATAAGTGACTATAAATCAATATCTGAATTTTAAGCCATATGTTTTCTTGCTCACATTCCTTTGGATGTTACTTTAATATATACATATATATATATATATATATATATATGACATGCTGAGCAACCTGTTTATATTGGCTGACTTTCAATATTAAAACGTTTCAGTCAAGTAAAGGGAATTTTTGTGAGAGTTTTTATTTCATTATGAAATTAAAAAAAAGAAATAAATTCTTCATTTTATTGAACTCTTATTAGTCCCCAATATTTAATGATTTTGATATAAAATGCATGTATGTAATTTCCCAAATGTTTTCCGGAATGAAACCAAAGTATACTGTAATTGCTGAAAAAAACCAGTTCTTCAGTTTTATTCCACGTTTTCCACGTAATGAACAGAGGACTCGCAGTACTACAGCCAGCCAATGTCCTGAGTTTATGCAGCATAAAGTGCTTACTTGACAATCCAATTAATCACTTAGCTCACTAAAACTCTAAATCATATAGTACTTGCCATATGTAACATATTTTGAATAATAATTGCTATTTAAAATAGTCTTCTGCTGCCGCTTTACAAGAATACATAAAAATTACTTCACATTCAGGGATTGCACATGCCAGGAAAGGTAGTTATTTTCGTATTTTTCAATAACAATAAAGACCTACATCTGGCAGCCTTTTGCTGAGGTTTTTTGTGCTGTTTTCCTGTTGTATTATTGAAACGAGGGCGGTTCTAGAGTTTTGTCCTTTGGGTTTTCCCTGACCTTCTTGTGCTAAGATTGTAATGCTATGTTTCAGTCCTTTCTAAAAATTGTTTCTCAAACTTCTTAGCTTTAAGTATATGATGATTTAAGTTTGGCAAGTTGTTTGATTTTCTGATATGGAGAAAAAAAATTCTGCTATATTTGCAGTCTTTAAGTAAACAACACATCAGTTATTCAGCCCAAAAAGAAACTTTTCCATAACTGAAAATTCAATGGATTTCATAAAAAACTTCTTTTCAATTGAAAGTGCTAAGCAAATATAATCCAAAATCAAAACTATAATCAGAAAGGCACTTCTGATTAGAAGTAAAATAAACATATTGAGCTTTTTTTTTTTCTTTTTTTTATCTTCTTTATGTCCCAGTTGGTAGTTGGTGGTTCTGACAAGTTGTGATTCTGTATGCCTAACAAAGCTTCTAGCTTTCAAGATGTTACACAATAGTGGCTTTCTGATAAGAGAATAAATTCACATTTTAATGATGCTATCTTGAGACTTTGACATCTTGCATATCTGTAGATAAATGACAGAAATTTTTGAGCCCTCTTTTTTAAAAGTAGTAAATGTCATACCATTAATTGACAGAAGAAAAGAAAGCATTATCCTGGCTAGTGGTATAACAGATAAATATGAGAGTGAAAAAGAAGTAAGTACAAATCATTGAGTTAATTTGTTTTCATATCAGTAATTCATAGTCACTTCAATCAGAGCTTAAAAAACCCCTAATTTTGAAGTCATTTTACCTCACAATTAATAATTCTACTCTTTTGTGCATTCATTACTATTCTTTCTAGGCTACTCTGAAATGTTTCAAGTGATGGAATTTCTATCATGTCACCTGGGAAAGTACTTCACACTCCACAGACCTCATTGTCAATACTTTTTCCTTAATGTCTTTTTTAAAAAAAAAAAAATAAATCATAACCAGAATATTCCTTCTACATTCCTAAATACTTTCTTCAATATTTTCTTTAATTTCATTATTTAATAAAAAATATTTTCTTTAATTTTGTGAGGTGTAGAATGTATTAGTTTGGTACTTCTTACTTGATACTACTTACATAAGCGATCTGTGATCATATGTCTAATCTCTCTGGAACTGTTAATTTATCTTTCTTGTAAGTGTTTTACCTTTTATTACACCATCGCCTATGAATCGTATTCATGCAATGTCCTGTAAATCTTCCAGAACACATTAAATGAGCATGTTAAATAAGGCTCTGCTTAAGTTCCTCTTATTCCTCATCAGCACATCCTTAAGATACAAAGCAATAACTTGCCATTTTTCCTAACAGTTCTTTTTATTAAAAATTCCTCATCAAGAAATTAACTTGTGATAGTTATTTCTGATATATTTTATCTAAATTAAACTTCACTATATGACTTAAATCCGTACATACTACATGAAAATTCTTACTTTATAAATTAATATGCAAGGTTGTTTTTTCTTTTTTTTTAAAGTTGTTTTTTCAGAAGATATTTAGTCACATATATATTAACTATTTACAGAGTCCTATTTCCTTTGATCTCTTTATTCTGGTTTGGTGGGTTTTTTGGTTTTGGTGGTTTTTTTTTTTGTTTGGTTGGTTGATTTTTTTGTTTGGGTTGGGTTTTTTGTTTTTGTGGTTTTTTTTTTTTTTGTTTGTTTGTTTGTTTGTTTGTTTGTTTGTTTTTTCTTTTGTTGTTGTTGTTGTTGTTTGGTTGGGTTTTTTATGGCTGCCTATGTGATAGATTTTGGTGCAAATTGGCAAATTTGCATTAATGCTTTATATGAATCAGCTGAGAAAAAATATTTTTTCTGATTAAGATAAATCAATGTCATCAACTCAATTTTGAATCTGTACCTGCCTTTTGTTTTTGAGGACCAAGTCAAAATAGGTTTGATTTATTTTGAATTCCATTATATGCAGATATTTACATTATAAACAAATATAAAATGTCACACAATATCCTGAGTTGGAAGGGATCAACAAAGATCATTGATTCTAACTCCTAGCCCTGAACAGGATCATTCCCAAAAGTCACACCATGTGCCTGAAAGTATCATCCAAATGTTTCTTTAACTCTTTATGTATACTTATTTTCTTTTTATTTATTTCTGACTTAATTTGCAGTTCATACTTGATTAGTGATTTCAACTGATCAAAGTAACTTTCTTAATTTGTATATTTTGATTACAAATCCTGACAATTTTGGTATTAAGGTTAGGTTTAAGAATTCTCCTTAGAACAACTGATCAGTTTAGTCAGAATATTTCAATTTATGATCATTATATTAAACTCTTTTTTTTTTTCTTTGAGATCCCTGGTTGCACTCTTTTAAACCTTTTTTTGCAAAACCTACTTTCATTTGGATTATCATTGTAGGCATTTCTTTTTAAATTTGTCACATCTTGTAACCATATTATTAAATACTTCATCATAATACAGTATTGTAATTTAATCTGATCATGTAATACTCACATTTATGTGAATGATTGGATTTGTTGATCATCATCTTTAAAAGAAGATTTGCAGGTGATTTACTTTTTGTGAGGAGGCTTTATTGTCATCCTCCTCTAAGCTTGCAGTTTTTCTTTCCCCATGTCAACTACGCTTCTTGTAGTGCTCATTAATTTTTAACACCTCCAACTACATACTTTTCTCCCTCTTCCTCACTGGATTCATATTCCTTTATGATCCAGCATATGCATTTCTCCTACATGGACATTTTTAGTAAATTTCTCAGAGAGAAACTTTGTGTTCAAGAGGAATGTCCATTTGATCAAATCTATTTCCTTTTCTGTCTTCAACAAAGTTAAGCCACCTTTCAGGCTTCCTTGCTTTCGTTTAGATCAAAGAGAAAAAAACATAATGCATAGACATAGCTTCTGAGGGCTGGGAATGATGATTTGTACTCCAATTCTACTCTGGTTTTGTTCTGTGACCTTTACAAGTAATTTAAAAAAAGCTTTGGTCAGTATTTTTTTTTTGGCCAAAATTAAAGGTTTTTTTCGTGCTTAAAGTTTACATTTTGTGTTTCAAAACACTTTTTATTTTTCAAGAACTAGCTTCTTTCAAATACAATGTCTACAGCAAAATCGTAACATCTTCAAAACTAAGATATCTTGCTGTGAATCAGGTGAATAAAGTATGTATCTACATTCTAATTGTATGACTTCATTGTTGATGGTAAAACCTGCATAGTATGTTTTGCTTAGAACATAAAATGACATAGTTATCTTTTCTAGAAAGTTTTCTGTCCAAAATCAGAAGCAATGGCAATGCTCATGTTATTAATATCCCTGAGAGAGTCATAAGATGAGCACTTTTGCACCATGGCCCATTGTGAAGTCATAATCAAATTATTCAAAATCTGAAAGGTTTTTCCCAGAGAAAAGCCATAAGCAAATCAGTAAATTTCTTTAGTGTAAAACTCCCAGCATTGTTTGGTTTGCCCAGCATTTAACTTGCTTAGGGAAAAAAAAAAAAAAAAGCCGCATGTTTTATACAGGACATCAGTGTTTAAGTTTGAATTTTCTTGTCTTTGAAAAAAAACTAAGTATTTGAGAAATAATGAATAATTTTCAGAAGGCATGGATATCTTTAGTTCCTTTAATTAGCCAACTCCATATGGAGAAATATTTCATTCTACACAAAATATAACTACATTTTCATGTTCCTTTGCAACTGAATAGCACACTGACACAAATTAACGGTAGGTACACTGGTATCTGTAGGCCTTTTTAGCCTTTAGGCTCATTTTATTTAAGTCCATATGCTAAAACCAATATAATTAAGTGCCAAGTAACAATTTAATGCAACTTATGATGTGCCCTTATACTGTGAGTGTTCTATCGAGCACTCTTAAAACAACATTTAATGAGAGTTAATCCAAGTAAAAAAATACCATATCACTACCTACAGGAAGAAAAGGAGCATAAAAAAAGATCAGAACAAATATAGCCGGACTTGAAGCAAAGCTCAGCAGAACTTATATTCCCTTCAGTTTCCTTAGCAGATCTTCAACAGGTATCTCTGTTTTAGATCTGAGCTCCTTTTTGCTTAGCTGTCACTACCTTGTCATCTTAGCTTGTTCCTTCTGCCCTTCGGGAACCTTTGCCACCAGTGTATCAATACTTGGGTATTTTACTGCTGCAACTGAACTTTCCAGGGGATTTTCTAGAAGTGTAAACATGTTCAGATACTGCAAATACTAGTAATTCCAGGTTTGGCTAGGTGTGGGCTTTTGTGAGGCACAATTTAATTGTAAATACAAAACAGAATACTCTGTTTTGGTTGTGTAAAATTGTGGATGGAGAGAATTCTGGACCTATGAAGCATAAATGAGGATTTTTAATACTTAAAAAATAGCATCACAGATAAGATCACGCATATTGTCTGTCTTTGTGGAAGATGTAAATAAATATTACTAGGTCAAGCCACCTTCTAGGAGTTCCTTAAACATTTATCAGAGCAGTAATTTAAATTCTGTTTAAAAATTGAGATGCAAATGCCACCTCTGCAAGAATAGAATCACCCGCTCAATATGTTAGCCTAATAGGTGTTTATTAGGTGTATATTGCCTTTTTTCTTTCTTTTTTTCAGCATCAATTCAAATCCATTCACAGAGTAAAGCCATTTCAGATTACCACCTTGGCCATAAGTTAATGACTGCATTTCTGTCTCTTTGACTTGCCTGATTCAGAGTTGGAGTTGATATGAAAGAGGAAACCAGCATGTATCCAGGAGTGATGAGCAGTGGGAACCATCAAGATGGCTCAAACTATGTGAAGCTTGGCCCTAAAGGTAAGTGAAACAATTCTGAGTCAATTTCCTTTGTCTCCCATCTTAGCAGAATGATTTATTCCATAAAGGTAAGTGTGATTTCCTAAACTCAGAAGTTCCCAGTGTTCACATTTAAACCTGAGTAAGATTGACCCTAATGTTCAACAGTCTTTCGTAACAAGATAACCTAAAATTTTCTGCTGTTTTTTTCTAACTTTAGTGAAATGTCTAATTTGAATCTCTTTCTCCAAATGCTATTGATACTAGTGTGATATCTAATCCATTATTATGGATTATATATATTATCTAGAAGTCCTATAACTGAGTGTCAATTTCAGAGCAAAGGAAGATTTTAAAATGAAAACAAGAATACAGAAATGAGAAATAATTAAATGGCAAATGGACAATATTCTTCATGTTTAAGAAAACATTTAGCTCATTTCTCTATCACATGAAGCATGTGATCCAACAATAACAGAAATCATACTTTAACAAGGTTATATTAAAAGGCTTTTTTAATAAAGATGTCTTCATTAAATAAAAAGTACAGAAGGAAATTTAGGTTAGCAGTCTCTGGTGTAAGTAATATGCTAGTGCTTTCCAGTAGGCATTTTTGTGAAATAAAGACAATGCTTTACCTCACAATCCTTCTATTGAAAGCCATTCAGAGAATGGGTCTTTGTTGGATTCTAGAGGAGCCCCATATGCACCACAGGAAAGTGGAGCTTAAGAATCTGGAAATCTTTACAGAAGGTCTCAAAATTTCAGTAATCGTGCACTGTTTTCTGGAGTGTATTTTTAAATAAAGAATTGTTACTGCAAAAAGAGGAATTTAATTGCTGAATTAAGAACTTGCGGCTTCATTGCTAAAAAACAATTATTTAACTCTTTGTAGTATGAAATTTCTATACTTCTACTGTCTTCTCTTTTTTAAAATGACAGTGTTGCATACAGTAACAATAAATTAAATGGGTAGGGTATCTCCTATTTTTACACAAAGTTTTTTTTTTTTATGGTCCTTGGATTGATTGTTTTCATTTTTATTAAAACAATATAGTTTACATGTTGATTTAGAAACTATAATTTATGTAAATTTGACGTCAATTATTAATTCCATGCTTCCATAGAAAGTTAGATTGTAATGTGTTTTTTTAGCAGTTAGGATATCAGAAGACATAATAATAGGTTGTAGTAGAGAAAAACATTGCATAAGGGATAGAACAAATCAAAATGGTATTTCTAAACACTTTAGAAGTCTAAGACAGCATTAATTCCTTTTTTCGTTTAAGTCTCAAAGCCTGGACCCAGTTTTACTCTGTAATTTCCACATACATTACCCTACCTCAAAAGCTAATGCCATAAAACTGGGAATATGCCTCCTGTGACATATTGAAACAGAACAAAAATGAATAGGGAGAGATGAGAAGGAAACTATTCTGCAGTATTTTGCAAGAGTTACTAATATGCAACAATATCTTCCATGTATGAAATACAGTGCTGTAATCATATTCAAGAGGAAAATGCATCTTGCTGCCTAATACTTTAAGTTCCTCATTCATAGTGTGAATCACTGTGATAATTAGATTTACATGGGATGTTCTCATCTTTGGATGCAGAAAATTCCTAAAAGTGAATATCAAATTGATTGTCTTTGTGTGCAATGTAGATAGCTATTTGTATTTTATCCCACTGAGAAACTGGAGGAAAGTAAATCTCTGTTCTTGTTTGTGCAAGACATGAGCATTCCAAATTTTCAAAGCATAATGCAGCCAACTAAGAAGTTGTTGTGGATTAACTCTGGCAGGCAGCTAAGCATCACACAGCTGCTTATTTACTGCCACCTCAGTGAGTTGGAGGAGAGAATTGGAAGGGCAAAAGTGAAAACTTGTGGTTGGAGGTAAAGAAAATTTAGTAGATTACGCAAAAGCTCTATGTACAAGGAAAGCAAAATTGAATTCCTTCACAATTTCTTATCAGCAGGCAGATGTTAAGCAATCTTCATGAAAGCAGGTCTCCATGATGCATAACAATTACTTGAGATGACAGTGGCTGTAACTCTGAACTTTCCCCTTCCTACCTTTATGTAACTTTTATCAATATATAGCAAACATTATCCTCCCAAGCCTTTCATCTCCTCCCATATGCCAAATATCCAAATAATTTTGGAGAGCAACTGCTTGATGACTGTGTCTTTTCCTGTGCACATTGAAAATAATAATTAAAAAAAAAAAAAAAAAAAAAAAGATTCATTTTGACATATTTTTCTACAGGTGTGAAGTTGTAAACTTCTGATGTATGCCAAACTGCTTTAAAGATACTGAAATAGAACCGTTCAACTTTTTGCTAGTTTATGCATCTTGTTTCTCATCTTCCCTACAGCTGGAGGTTTCAGTATTACTTTGTGAAGTTTTCTTTCAGTGTTTGCAATTTTTGTAACTTTAGAGAATATCTCATAGTTCTGGTGTTTCTCCTTGGTACTCTAAGGCAGTATGCATAGACTTCACAGCTGACGAAACCCATCAGTAGCTGACATGTCTGCTTTCTTGTACAGTATTTATATTTCATTTCAGGTAAAATTCTTATTTTAGTCAGCATCTATTTTTCTGATTTGAACTCCTTATGTTGAGGTGAATGAGATGGCGCTAGTCCATATGTGGCATCTGAAAGATATATGAGTATTTAGCACATTATTTACCTGGCAGGGGGTAGGTAGCAGAGGGACTACAGGATCATTTCTATAGGATGACACAAGCTGCTCCTGTATGGACAATGCTTCTTTCAGTTGGCTCCAACAGACCCATTGCTGTTCAAAGCTGAAGAAATCAATGGTGTTGGTAGTGCCTCTGTGATAACATATTTAGGAAAGGGTAAAAAAAAAAAAGTACTGTGCAGCATCTGTGAGAGAGGATTGAGACTGTATGACACAGCCCTGCAGACACAAATGTCAGTGAAGAAGGAGAGGGAGGAGGTGCTCCAGATGCCAGAGCAGAGATTGCCCTGTAGCACATGGCAAACTGTGGTGAAGCAGATATCCACCCTGAAGAGCATGAAGGACCACACAGAACAGCAGTCATATGTTTCCTCAGGGAAGCTGTGACCCTGTGGAGAGCCTACCCGGGAGCACGTGCCTGGCAGGAACTGTTGCTCAAGAAAAGTAGCCCACACAGCAACAGGTTTTTGTCAGGACATGTGACCGTGTAGTGGGGCAAGAGCATGAAAAAGGAAGGAGCAGCAAAGACAATGTGTTACTGATCACAAGCGCCATTTCCCATCCCTGTGCACTGCTCAGGTTGGGAGGAGATAGAAGAGTTAAGAGGGAAGTTGAAACTGAGAGGGAGAGTTGAGAGGAAAGTATTTTGGTTTTGTTGTTGTTGGGGTTTTTTGTGGTTTGTTTTTATTTTTTTCCCCTCACTTTTCTACTTTCTTACAAGTAAATGGCATTAAATAAAGTTAGTTTCCCCAAGCTGAGCCTGTTTTGCCCATGGCAGTACTTGATAGTTATTGTCCTTATTTCTATCCACAAGCCTTTTGTTACTCCCTCTGTCCTGTTGATAGAGGGGGACTGATAGTGCAGCTTGGTGAGCAGCTGACAGCCAGCCAAGGCCAACCCACCACAAGCACATATGAAGGCCAAAAGTGAAGAATCCAACATAAAATTTTAAAGTAGTTCTTGAATTAGTCAGATATAGTGAGTTCAGCAAATAGGGCTGCCAAAGAGGGACTTAGTTCTTAATGGCTTGTGTGAAAGGAAACAGAGTGGTGGTGCCTGAGGCTTCAGAGGACTGACAGAGAGGACGTGACTACAGTGGTTCTGTGTCACAGCAAACAATCCCTGGCCTGGCTGGAGCAACTGTCCAGTGCACCAGAGGTGACTCCCTGGTCTCAGGTTGTGGGCCATGCCTGGTGCATCTCCCAGTGAGAAGAGAGTGCCACACTGTACAGAATGATGGACATCTAAAGGCTGCACAAAACAAGTGAAGGATTGAATCTCCTAAAACGGGATGTCATAGAAAATTGTGACTTCTGGCAAAAAGGAAGATATTTCTCTCTTCTCTTCTATATATACATTTTTAAAACAGATACAGGGCTATGAAATCATATGAAATCATATAGGGAAGAAAAAGTTTTTTCAGGGAAGACATTTGGACCAGCTCACCTTGATTCATTTACTGGCACCAAGAAGAAGCAGTAAATGATAGTAGTGGCAGACACCCTTCCACAGGGATCAGCATTTGTCTCCCAAACAGATTTTCTGTATTGTGAGGTTTACTGCTTGTCAGAAACTCAGATGAGGGATGTTGAAGAGAAATTGCTAAGGTTCATCTGAATTCAGACTCTTATGCCTTAATGTTCACCTTCTGTGATACCATCACCATCAGTGATACCATAGAGGGAGTTTTTAGGCTGTAAATCATGCAACGTGGCAGCTCGGGGAACTCCTATATTCTGTCAAGGGGAAGAACTATGAGCAGATGGATCCTGTGAATCAGTGCCTGATTGGCTGCATGATATTTCGGACAAGATCTTGACTTTTCTGACTGTAGCACATTCTCTGAGGAATTAGGACTACTAGGGAGAGACAGGGTACATCTGGTTAGTGGAGGACTATTGCCTTTGCCAATCAGGGTTTCTAATCTGTTGAGGAGGACTTTGAAATATGTTCCCTGGAGGATTTTGGTGGATACACTTGACCCACAGACATACTTTGGTTTGGGTTGACTAATGAGCAACAGAACTCATGACCTGGGGTAAATCTGTGAGCTGGAGAGGTCCTGGCTCACACAGAAGGAAGTGAAGATGCTTCAGAAAAAAATTTTGCAAGGTGATTTCAAAGCCCAAAAATGCAAGATAACCAAAGTACAGAATAAGTTACCAAAGCTAAATTAAAGACATGTATCTTGTTTATACTATTGTCTAGCAGCTAGCTGCTTCACTCTATAAATATTGCCATCAGTATGAGGCCAATTTTAGCTCTCCCTGAATTGCATGTGGACTGCACACCATGTGTCTTCGTCCTTGATCAGAGATGTCTCTCAAGGTTTGAGATCTCCTACTTGAGACTATGAGATCATTCCTAGTGCAAGACCCCTTATGCGTGACAGATCCTTGGTAAGTGACTGCTAGTGTGTTGAATTAATGAAACATTACTAATCCATATAGCTACTCAATATTAATACAAACTTTGTATAGATAATTCCATTAGACATAAACCATCATCTAACCCTGAGAATAAGATTGGACCTTGCCGCACCTAGGCTCTATAAGAAGTTCAGAAGGCAAGGGAGTCCACTCTCAACCTTGTGACTCAATGGAAAGGTCTCTGTCTCTGTGCAAAGCTTTCTAAGTCAATTCTCACTCAACTTTCCTTTGTGTCATTCTTCAGTGTAGTGATAAATAAGGTGAACCTTGCTACCAAATGTATTGAACCTTGTTAAACTGCTGTTAAGCTTTCTTAAATTTACTGAACCATATAGTTTTCCTCAATAAAACATATCACTGCTTCTCTCTTTTGAGTGAGGTGCATTCCACTCATCTGTGACACGACTACTGGACAAAACCAAGGTGGCTGAGAAGTGCCAGCATAGATATACCAAAGGCAAATCATACCTGAAGGGCATGACTGCTTTCTGTAACAATTAATTCTGTGAACAATGGTGGAAGCTGTTCAACTTGATTAATAAGGTGTTTGACACATATTCTTGTACTCAGGTTGGAATAGAAAATATAGAAAAAATATAGATAGGTGGCAGGAGTGCTGGCCTGAATGGGCTGTGATCGGCTATGCAAAATCAACCTGGATACCAGCTAAGAGTGGTGCTTCTCAGAGATGAAGTCTGGGGCCAGCACTGTTCAACATCTTCATTGATGGTCTGAATGATGTGTAAGGACACACTTTTAGAAAGTATTATTGTTGAGAACAAAGCATGTGAGGAGAGGACAGGACTGATAAAGAAGTAACTGGGCAGATTTCACAAATGGGCTGAAAGAAGCTGTATGAAATTCAGCAAAAGAAAATGAATAATCCCATGCAGCTAGGGACTGAATGGTTGGAAACTGTCTCTGCAGAAAATAAGCTGAGGTTCCTGTGGACAACAGGGTGAATATGAGACAGCAAGATAAGCTTTCAGCTCAGGAGGCCATTGCATAATACATTTTATTAAAAAAAGTAGAGATAGCAGGTAACCTCTCTGGCAATTCTGAGAGTAAGTTCAGAGTAGTGCATCCAGTTTTAATTTCCTGTAGAAAACACACATTTAAAAAAAAAAATATTACAAAGTAGTAGAAGGCAGCAAAGATGATTAGAGACTTGAAATATTTGATATACAGAAAGAAAATGAAAAAATTGTTTCATCAGTTTTGAGAAGGAAAATTGAGGAAGCATCTTATTGTGGACTTCAGAAAGAGTGGGAGGATAGAAATATGAAAGAACCAGAATTTTTAGAATTTTTTAGCAAAGGAATGAAATATAAGGGGGCCAAGTAACAGCAACAGAAATATTGATTAAAATTTAAGAAAATGCGCTCACAAAGGGTGTGTTTAGACACTAGAATAGGTCAACCAGAGAGATTGTGAGGTCTCTGTTCTTGCAGATACTTGAAATGGGACTGAATTTTAACCTATGCAGTTTTAACCTGAAAATGTGATCTACCTTTAAAATGGTCCTTGTTTTGAATAAGATGAAATTGAATTAGTCCCTTCCAGCATATGGGTTTTGTTTGTGTTGTTTTGTTTTGTAATTCTGTGATTTTAAATGGCTCCTATATCTCAAAGACTTCTTTTCTTTGGTGTTTCACTACATTTGGGGTAACATTTGTTAAGTTTCATGGCAGTCTAACTTTGTTTGATGAATTCTGTAAATAGAGCTGTTGATGAAAATGCCTCGAGGATTTTTGCAATGCAAAATAAACTATTTGCCCTCAAATGTTAATTTAGTATAAATGAATATTGGAGTTTACATGATATCACTAACCCGTGATACTGGACAAGCTTTTGTTCCAATATATAAATACCATGTTGTACTATTTTTAAAAAACTTAATTTTATTTAAGTAAAAATCCTGCACATTTCTTGAAATTGGGCTCTGTAGATAGCAATATGGATTAGAATGAAACAGTATATCAACAGACTGACAAATACTAAGCAGATAATTTTTAAACTTAATATCAGAGTATAACTTCAAAAAGACTCTTTCATACTTTCTTTTTCCATGATGCTGAGAATGAATGAAAAAATTAAGACAATTTAAACCAAAGTCAGGAAAAAAACAATTGCACTTTGATCTGAAAACTTTTATAACAAATCTGTTATAACTGATATTTCCAGTTAGTAAATCTCTGTCTAAAATGGCAAGGTTTTCTTTCATCTTTGGAGGTCAAATACTTATTATTATATCTATGGTCCGTGGGGTACCAGATTTACCATGTAAGTCTAATGATCTGAATAAAATAAATTTTTTTGGCCTTGAGCTGCAGATGATCAGTAGAAGCAAAGAGAGGTTTCTGTAATTTACATTTTGGGGTAATTTCTGTTATTATTCTCAGGACTTCATAATGTCCTCTAGAAATTCACATTATGTTTATTCACAAGTTTTCACTATTAACATAGAATAAAATAACTTATAGATATGCACACATATCCCCAGTATAAAAGAAAAAAAAAATATTAGGTGAAAGAAAATTACTTCAGAACATTCTCGTGCATGTACCACTTTTTCTATTTTCATTTTTTCTCTACATTCAAAATTTGCCCAAAAAATACACATGTGCATTTTAAGCAGTTTGGAAATAATCTGAAAATGCTGATTATACAGAGTTTCTATCCTTCTTAAGATTTTGGTTTCTATATTAAAATCAGGAAGACATTTAAATGTTTTGCAGAAATGATCTATAATCATATATGCCAGTCTGAATATGATTAAGAAGTTGTTTTGACTAGTGTCAAAATTGTATCAACCTCTTCCTGAGAGAATCAGAACCCCTAGGCTTTGTAAAAGTACTTGTCTGTTTAATAACAACTCCATTTACAAGGTGAGAGAGAGGCCTGTGAGATGAATATACGCCAGGTGAACATTAACTCTACTTACTGTACTGATAACATAGCAGTGTGTGTCAGCACATAAGTGTTTCACGAAAAAAAAAAAAGAAAAAAAAGGAAAACATCTTGGCTAATTTTTCAATGGTGGGAGTAAGTTTCAGGTCCCAAATCAAAGTCATTTCACATGTGTCTAAAGTATTCTTTGGTTTAAGCACACCAAGAATTTCCTTATTTAAAAGTCTTCTGCTAAATGGGTCATTTTTCAGTCTAATCTAAAACTGTCTTTTCATAATGTTGCCTATGGGTAAAAATCTGTTTCCCTTCCGTGTCCTGCAGCATTAAGTTTGGTTTTGCTGGTGCCACTGAACCCTTAAATATATTCTGCAGCTGACATATATCACTTAAAAATATGATATGCTCTGACATATTCTCCTCCAAAATCCTGCAGTCATACAACATCAATGATACATTCCTTTGTGCTCAGAGATTTCATTGCTGCAGGATGGATAAACAGGTAAGTTTTTTTCTCTCTGACAATACCTGTTTTCTGAAGAATAAGCATATTTCTAAACCCTTTGGAAGAATGAGAGATTAGATAGTATTGAACATCTCCTAAAGTAATTGTGATCTAGTAGGTCTTCTCATTCTGATAAAACCCACTAAGTTTCTTACTGAAGGATTGCTTCGAGTTTCAAGCTAAGTTTAAATGAAAATTCTTTCCTGTAGTGTCTCATCTATTTGCTCCTGTCTATATTTGGAAGAAATTTTTCAGTACTACACATACCACAACCCCTTCCATTTCTTTGGGATATTTTTCATAAAAATGTTGATTACTTTGTGCACAGAACTGTGAGGAAATGTCTAAAATATTTGGAGAAGAATAGGTAAATGAGTCGAGAGATAGTTTATTTATATTGGTGCAGTAGTGAAGATACAAATCTGAGGGTCCTGAAACTCACTGTGATGTCTGGACAGGGTTAGACTATGACCTTGTAGCTAAAAACATACACATTGTCTATGAAGTCAGTCCTTTAAAGGATTGAGAGCACTTATAGATAACACTAGCTATATTAAATGGAACTGCTATAACAAAAAGTCCCCTACCATTTACAGAGGACTGAAAAAGAGAATTTGTTACTGATGTAGTCCTGTCTCATGTTGAAAATAATAACTGAATTTGAAATTCCCAGGACATCAGATTCCACACAGGCTGATTAGAGCATTTTCCATATAGACCCTAAAACCTGAAAAATGGGGTAATTTTGGAAGGTGTGTCATGGCTTCCAAGTGTACAGATGCAATTTTTACTCTCCCTCCTCAACTGAACAGGGCAGGAAAAAGTTTTGAAAAATCAAAAGGCTTGTAGGTTGAGATAAGGGCAGGGAGAGATCACTCAACAATTACTATCATGGGCAAAACATGATAGTACATGGATAAAACATGATAGACTTGGAAATATTAATTGACTCTATTACCAATCAAATTAGAGTAAGACGACAAGTAAAAGAAAATCTTAAAACCACCTTACCCTCATCCCTTTTTGTAATCCAGGGCTTAATTTTATTCACAATTCTCTACATCCTCCCTACCAGTGGTGCAGGGGGATGGGGAATGGTGGTTATAGTCACTTCATTACACATTGTCTCTGCTGCTCCTTCCTCATCACAGGGAGGACTCCTCACACTCCTCCCCTGCTCCAGCATGAAGTCCTTTCTATGGCAGGCAGTTCTTCATAAATTTATGCAACTTCCATCCCCAGACTTCAGTTCTTCACAAACTGCTCCTATGTGGATCCCTTTCCATGGGGGACAGTCTTTCAGGAACAGGCTGCTCCAATGCCAGTCCCCCACAGGATCACAAGTCCTGCCAACAAACGCGTTCCAGCATGTGCTCCTCTCCCCATGAGTTCACAGATCTGATCAGGAGCCTGCTCCAGTGTAGGCTGCCCATGGCTACACAGCCTCCTTCGGGCATCCACCTAATCTGGTGTGGGATCCTCCATGGGCTGCAGGTGGATCTCTGCTCCACCATGGACCATCATGGGCTGCAGAGGAACGGGCTGCAGAAGAACAGTCTGCATCTCCATGGTCTTAACCATGGGCTGCAGATTAATCTGCTATAGCACCTGTAATGCCTCCTCCTGCTCTTCTCACTGATCTTGGTGTCTGCACAGCTGTTTCTCTTAGATATTCTCACTCTTTTCTTTGCTGCAATTGCTTCTGTGTAATAACCTTTTTTTACCCCACACTAAGTTATCATTGATTGGCTTGGCTTGGCCAGAAGTCAGTCCATCTTGGAGACATCTGGCATTTGCTCCATTGCACATAAGGGAAGTTTCCAGAAGCTTCTCAAAGAAACCATCCCTATGACACCCTTGCTACAAAAACCTTGCCATGCAAACTAAATCCAACCAGATAACTTTAAGTTCAGGACACAAATCAGAGCTTTTCTACAATATTTGGATACATCTGAAGCAGTCAGAAAGCTATCTACTTCATGGATATGGGTTATGACCCTGTTTTGCTTGTATTTGGTACTGTATTCAGTATTATAATTGGTGCAGGAACAGATTTTAGGGTTGCTGACTCTTGGCTTAGCCTACCATCTTCTAAAAAATTTTAAAACTTCTCTTTTAAACAAGAAAGAAATATCAGAAAATTTTCAAGAATCCTTAAAACTACCTGAATACTTCTTGCAAAGTTTATATAGCTTTCTTCTCAACATCTTTTCTGTTTTCATTTCAGAACGCCTATGATTACATTGAATTGTCCCAGAGAGATCAAAATTTAATAACCATAAAGCTTTTCTCATGTGATAATTACTTTTCAAAATATGAATTATATTTTAAGCGTGTCAGTAGAATGCCTTGATTTCTTTAGAATTATAGAATTATTGAGGTGGGAAAAGACCTAAGATCATCAAAGTCCAACTATGAACCTATCACTGCCAAATCCCATCACTGAACCACATCTACATATATTTTAAATACTTCCAGAAATGGTGACTCAACCACTTCCCTTGGCAGCCTGTTCCAATGCTTGATGGCCCTTTCTATGAAGAAATTTTTCCTAATATGTAATCAGAGCCCTCCCCCCTCCCCTCCGCCCCCAGCACAACTTGAGGCCATTTTCTTTGTACTTGTTACTCAGGAGAAGGGATCACCACCCACCTGGTTACAACTGTAACTGTAGAGAGTCATAGAATCATAGAATGGCCCGGGTCAGAAGGGACCTTAAAGATCACCTAGTTCCAGCTAGTTTCACTAGATCGGGTTGCTCAGAGTTCCATGCAGCCTGACCTTGAACACTTCCAGGGATGGGGCATCCTGAGAGGTCTCTCCTTAGCCTCCTTTTCTCCATGCTAAATTAGCGCAGTTCCCTCAAACACTTCTCATAAGACTTGTGCTCCAGAACCTTCACCACCTTCCTTGTTCTTGCCTGGACATGCTCCAGTACCTCAATGTCCTTCTTGTAATGAGGGACTCAAAACTAAACACGGGATTCAAGGTGCGCCCTCACCAGTGCCAAGTACAGAGGGAAAATTTTTTTCCTAGTCCTGTCATTTTGATACAGGCCAGGATGCCATTAGCCTTCTTGGCCACCTGGGCACACTGCTGGGTCATGTTCAGCTGCTGCTGACCAACACTCCCAGGTCTTTTTCCACCAGGTGTCTATCCAGCCACTCATTCCCCAGCCTATACTAATGCATGGGGTTGTTGCAAGTGCAGGATCCAGCACCTTGCCTTCTTGAACCTCATGCAATTGGCCTTGGCCCAACAATCCAGCCTCCAGATTCTCCTTTAGAGCCTTCCTACTCTCGAGCAGATAAACACTTCTGCCCAACTTGGTGTTATTCAAATGTAAACATTCTCAGTGGGTAGCCAAGAATTTAATAAGTTGATGAATATTTATATGTATTCATGAGGCTAGACATCTGCCATGTTGTGCATATTTATGATCTAGTTCTATGTTAGATATCTTGAGGGAGGTCAGGCAGAATAAGCCCTTATTACTTTGCAGTGTAATTTTTAATATTCCTGAATTTGGAATACACCTGCTTGGCAGGTTAAATGAATTGCCACTGCAAGCCTACTATGAACAATCTAAATTTCATGAGAAATAATGGAAGTGCATGAAATTCAAAAGGGCAACAATTTTAAAATTTTTGTATGATTTTCATGAAATCACAGAACATTTGAGGCTGGGAGGTATCTGGAAATCCAGCTTTCCTGCTCAAAGCAAGATGAACTCAGATCTTTGTCCAGCCAGGTTTTCATTAAGTCCAAACATGGACAGTACACAACTTCTTTGGGCAGCCTGTTTCTGAATTTGACCATCCACACAATATAAATTTGGTCCTTACCTCCAAATAGAACTTCTCTTTCAAACTGTTTCAATTGCCTCTTGTTCTGTCACATTCTTGTGACCTTCATTTAGAGGATAGTGTTTCCTATAATGTTAGCTGCTGTTTAATCACAAAGCGAAAAACACAGCCAGAATGGTTGGTCTGAGCTGGCTGAAAAGATACTTCATACCATGAAATGTCACAACCAAAAATAAAAATAGATGTTTTTCAAGGTAGCTGTTGCCCAGTGACTAGCCAGGCATCAGTTTGCTTGTGAGACATGCTGAGTGATTGCTTTTACATAGCCTCTTTTTTCCTATTCATTTATTAAACTTTTATATCAGCCTACAAGTTTCTTGCATTTGCTTTTACCTTTCTCTCTTCTGTCTCACTGCTGACTTTAGTTTTGTGAAGTAGATTCTTATGTATAGAGTAACACCGGGAAATACAGGGAGAGGGAAGTACTTCCACAATCTGCCTCCACGCATAGGAGTTAAGCATGCAAGTTGTGTAATTAGTTTCACTATATTTGAATAGAAACCAAATGAGCCAAGAGTAATTCCTGCCCATCTCTCAAAACTATATTTACACTAATCTTTTGCAAGCTGAGAAGAAACCCATTTGTGCAGACCAGAGAGAAAAAGCATACTGTGTTCAACCCTTTGATCTGGAAACTGGGGAGACCGAACCCTTGGATGCAGTGCTCCGCACCTACCCAGGGGTCAACTGCTTTGGGGAAGAAATTCATCTGTAGCAATGAATCCAGATAATTTTATTGGATCTCATGGTCTGAACAACCTCCCCAAGGCTTCCTGTCTTTATCACTTTTATACATATACTACAGGGCTGGCCCTCTAGTTACATATAGCACAATTTAAACTACTCTGAGTAGATACTGATCAGACGCCAACCCTTCACCATACACAGTTTTTAAAAGTAAGCTATCATATTAGTCTAGCTTTTATGTCACTATTACTTGCTATAGTTTAAAATTTAGGATTAAGAATTTGATCTTGAATCAAATGGAACCAGTATGTCTTCAGGGTCAAATCAAGATACTGGCAAGTTAAATATCAGTAGACCAGTGAAGACTAAATTAATATAACTTGCTAGGAAGTGGAAATATGCAGCCCACAAAAACAATGTTTTTTTCTTTATGGAGTTTTTGAATAAAAAATCCAGTTAGAAGCACTTGGATATTCCCCCAGCTCTAGGGCTTTTTTCTCAGTCATCTTCTTTCTGCCAGGAATTAATTTGTTTTGATGTAATCCTGTATTTCTTACTCAGAATAAGCTTTTTTTTTGTTTCACACAGCTATCCATCTGTCATAAGAATTGTTATACATTTTTAATTTCTGTAACAGTTTCTAGCATGTATTATGGTTTTATAAATAGATATTTAGCATTTTGTATTTAGTCAACACTTGGCATAAATATTGTTTTAGATCTCTTTAGAAACAGGTGCAACAACTGAAAATGAAACTAATTTTTTTCTTTATTATTGTTTGCTTACAAAAATAATTCAATAGAAATTGGCTCTATTCACAGACTTAGTATTGGAACCACCATATTTTGTCTTCATAAATGCGTATTTCTTCACTATGTTTAGAAGAAGGATCTGGGAGTGCTTTCTTCCTTGTGCAAGGTTGGTTATTAATGTTGTCATGAATACAAAGTTTAGCTGTTCCCCCAGCAATATAGCCACTGATGCTATTAGCATGCACAGCTGATTTCAGCCTGTGAGGAGTTATTGCATTCTTTCAAGAACTCAGGGCACCTGATAGCCTTTAAACCCTAGGTCTGATTCAAGGTGCTGCTGTACAACACATTTTTTCATCTGATGTAGGGTCAGCTTTCCAGTCATTTTACTTAAACTACCCATATCTAGACCTGCTCCTGAATATCTGCACTCTGTCTCTGATGCTTCCATTCATACTTTGCTTGGAGTTCTGTTGTATCCTTGTGGTTTAAACCCACCCAGCAATGAAGTCCCAGTCAACTGCTCCCCACACCAGTGGGATGGGGAAGAGAATCATAATAGCAAAAGTAAGAAAAAATCATGGGTTGAGGCAAAGACAGTTCAATAGGGGAAGCAAAAGCCATGTACACAAACAAAGCAAAACAAGGAATTCATTCACTGCTTCCTATGGACAGGTGGGTGTTCAGCCATCCCCAGGAAAGCAGGGGATGCATAACGGTGACCTGGAAAGACAAATGTTGTTGCTCCAAGTGTCCCATCCTTCCTTCTTCTTTCCCCAGCTTTATGTGCTGATCATAACACCATATGGTATGGAATATCCCTTGGGTCAGTTGGAGTCAGCTGACCCACCTGTATCCCTTCCCAACTTCTTGTGTACTCCCAGCCTCCTCGTTGACATGAGAAGCACAAAGGGCCTTGATGATATGCAAACAGTGCTGAGCGATATTATCTGTATTATCTAGCTATATTATCAACGCTCTTTTCAGCATAAATCCAAAATATAGTCCCACACAAACTACTGTGAAGAAAATTAACTCTAGTCCAACCAAAACCAGCACACCTTGTGCTACTGTTTCTCTCTGATAGTCCTGGGTTTCGTCATATATCTTTTCTGAAATTTGCCCCTAGACACAAGCTTTTATCTTGTCCCAGCATCTTTCTCTGATACTCACTGAACTGTATAAACATATGTAAATCTCTTAACCTCTGACATAATGGATTTTCCAAGGGCTCCATTGTGGGAAAACCCTGGCTGCAGAACTTACAGAACTCACAGAACAACTCAGAAGAAAGTTTCCAGGACTGGATGGAAC
>JAWWTY010000077.1:134205077-134230121 GCA_035222235.1 Margarornis squamiger
GCTTCCCAATAAACCAGTTCCGGCTTAACCCCCTGACCTTCGCCGTGGACTCGCTCCTTTCCCTCCCTTCGGAACGCAGCACTCCATCATTCCTAAAACTTGAATAGAATCTGACACAAAACATTTTAAATACTTAAGCGATCATGATGACAGTCTTTCAATAAGAGCTATAAAGATGGTGAGAAGGATGAAATGGCTTCCATAAATTGAGTCACTAAGTGAACCAGACCTATTCAGTTTGAAGAAGAAATATTTGAGGGGAAGAAGCTATGAAAAAATCATAAACTGCTGATCAGAGAATGCTTTTTGTACTTATTCTAGTTTATGAGGACCATGGACAGGTCATGGTGCTACTGTGCTTATATACAAATAACTTGTGCAGCAACAAGAAATACTGCAGTGCACTTGCGTTGAAGCAGGTTGTAACTGGGGCCAGTATTTTTTATAGCATTTGGGCACTAGAGGATGAAATTTCTATCAACAATTAAAACAGGCAACCATAGAGGTCGTTAAATTAAATTTTATTGTTACTATATTTCAAGTGTAGTGAGTGGTTTTTGCTAGGTAACTGTCTCCTTTTGTGGGCCTTCCTTACTGTCCCATAATTTTATCAGAGATTTCTGGGCATATATGTGATTTTTAATACTCCAAATGGACTATATTCAGTTTGAGATGCACAGACTCAATACTGAGAAAATACAGAATTATTCCAGGAAAGGTGACACCTTCTTGCATAATCTTTACAAATGTAAAAATATTTCATTCAGGAGATTAGCATTGAAATGAAGATTTAGGAATAACCTTTTGTGTTGTGATTTCCCTCTCTCAGCCTGTTCTTTCTTGGAGTAATTTTCTTTTATCAGAAGGACTTCAACCGCTTGTAATAGTAATTAATAAAGTTTATGAAGCAATTTTCAGGATTTTTGTTTCAAAGGGATTTTTATAAAAATAAGGTTCACTTTTGCAATGACAGATGAGTGTTGAAGACAGCATCCTGTGCAGTTTTGAAAAGTTTTATCTAACCTCCTCAGGCAGACATTTTACAACTCAAGCATTGTTCAGGGGATCTCTGGCCTTGACATAGCTAGAGTGACTTCTTTTCCATGATGCTGTGGCAAAAAATGAAAAAAATGAAGCCTTTTCAGGAGATTTGAATGTACTTTGGACCAAGAGGTGTGGTGGTCAGTTAGGCGGACTCTGTCTCGGGGGTAAAACAAAATCGTTTATTGCAAGCACATTTCAACGTATATAGGGTTATTACATTTAAGAGGCTGGGTTATGCTAAGGAAGGGATGGAACATGGTAATTAAGAGAATACATTATGTTAACTAAGGGGGGAAGCAGGTAACTAGAGCTAATCCATTATTCATGAACACAAGGGTAGGGGGAACAATACATGTAGTCAGGTGAGTTTCGGCAGGGGACAGGGAATACACAAAACTGCAAATCTTGTCAAATGCAAATAGAGTCTTTAGGTCTGGAGATGGGTCAGTGTCTGCAGGCCGGATTAGTTCTTATCTTCCTGGGAGACGTCCTGTGTTTTGGTATTTGCCCAGGGCTTTGCAGACATCCTGGTCAGGCTCTTTGTCGCTGAGCTGGTTTCAGCTCCCACAAAGAGGGGAAGTCATATCTGTAAAGTCAAAAGTAAAAGGTAGACCTTAGAAGGAAAGAATATAGTGAAAAGAGATAGCAACTTTTATTTCTGAAAAAAAAGTAGGGAAGAAGAGGAAAAAAGTCACAGTAATTTTATAAATTTACCATGCAGAAAATCAAAGGCATTTTGATTGTTTTGAGGAATTTTCAGTATATGTCAATATGAAACTGTTATGTAAGTAGGTGGAAACTAATTTTCAAGAGTACTGAGATAATATTTAAAAAATTGGCAATTAATTTCAAAAATTGAATAATTAACAAATCCTCAGTCTCAAAGTGCAACTTAACAGGGGTACTGCACAATAAATGAGAAAGAAATGTCTGGTATCAGTAAACCCAAAGAAAATTAATTATCAGAAAAGATAAAATTTAATAATGATATGGTCTCTAATTCTGAGAGTTCTGGTGTTCCATCAGTGATAAATTCAGTATAAGGAAGAGTGTGGCTACTTGGGAGGATGGTTGTGGAACACACAGGAAGTGTAAGTAAGTGTGCTAGTATGTTGGCTGCAGAATATAAATCAAATTAAATTAATTTTTTTTAAATTCTTTTTGTTCAAATAAAATCAGTTTGTACTATTCTCCATGTTGCAAACCTTCTCACTAGCTTATGGTGGAGAGTTTATCTTAAACATGAGATTTTTTTTTTCCTAAATATGCATTTTTAATCCTTTATTTCATATGTAGATGTTTATTTTGAAAGAAGACAGAAGTATGACAAAAAATTAAAGCATCACAAATTACAAAGAGGTTCCTGAGAAAAGATCTCCACAGTTCATTCAGTTGAACTCAGAGCATAACTATTGTTAGATGGACATCACTTGTGGTGTATGATTCATACTTGAATTGTTTGACACTTTTCAATAGTTTACAAGCCTACTAATAAGAAGCTAATTTAAACAGGCTCATAGATAGCAAATTCAGGTCACTGTGAATTCTTTCCTAGGTGAGATCTGATTGGATAGTATTCTATTTAAAAGATTTCTGCTTGTTGTTGAACTCCAAGAATTGTCATTAGGGAATTTGCTTAAAATGTTTTCAATTCCCAGGAAAGCAACATAATAAAGAGATCTATAGAAGGGAAGCAACAATGACAGCATCTTCAGTACTAAGGTTCTCTTCTATTTAGAGAGAAAAACAAAACATGAAGACAAAATTTCATGTAAAGACATCTGTCAGCTGGACATACTGACTAGCACCCATGAAGTAAGATTGACAAATTTCCTGGCTGATTTATCTTAGCAGCTGAAAGGTGACAACAATAAGGTTTACCTAACAAGACAGCCTTGGAATAAGGCTATCATTCAGTCTCAAATGTTAGCTGGGAAACTGTACACATTGTTAAGTTACACAATTTAGTCTTTGTCTTTCTTTCAGTCCACAAGAGAATTGTACATTTCAAACATAAAGATCAGTATTGCTGAAACATGTACAAACATTAGAGATCAGAGTGAGGTAGAGCCAAGACAAAGACCCATGCTAATTATAAATGTATTATGCAGAATGCAATTGGTATTAGATGACCTTGAACACAAATACAAGTTTTCAGAAGTAGTAAACAACTATTTTATCAAACAAATAACAATGCTGGAGTACTGGTGTTATGAGATTACTAGCAATAAGCATTATGCAACTATGTGAAGTCATAGCCAGAGAAAATGAGCAATATGGTTGTCAAAGGAGTGAGGATGCACCTGTATGTAGGAGACATCCAAGTAACAAAAGCTGTCCAAAAAGAAAAGATCAAAGCACATTATATTTCAAATAGGCAGGACATCCTCCCAAACTGACTATCAAAACTGAAAAATATGGTAAAGAGTATCAGGAGGAAAGGAGACCTCCTACTTCAACTCCAACTTCTTCAGCTCTTAGGCTTGATCATTTTGTCCTCAGTGACTAATAACTACCAACCAGTCACCAGTGCTAAATATATAACATCAACTCTATATATTGTACTCACAGTTAACTTAAAATCTAAGTGTTAGAAACTGACTGTTCGCTACACATGATGTTGAAAATCAATATTTTGTAGGAAATGACCATTCAAACAAAGTGCTATGCTAACAAAAGATTTTTGTAAAGTTCAGTTTTGAAGAGGCTTGATTTGTCAGTGTTCTAAACTCTCCTACTACAGCTGTCTCTGATTCCCTAAGTGCTGTATGCATGTATATATTCAGCCACAACAAAGGAATCAACAGATGAAAGGGTAAATTGTTAAGAGAACCCCACTGAAACTGAAGAGGGGTTTCATATATTTTTTTTTAGTGAAAATGAAAGTGAGAGAACTTCATATTAACTTTTAGAGATTCATGGAGAATAAGACAGGCAAAATCATAATTCTTTGTTTTCACAATCTTGCTATAATCCCTGCAGTTGCTATGAAAATTAAGTCAAAGTGTCGGCTGAATTCAAAATGACAAAATGAAACTTCTCAGCATGCTCAGATGTGCCATAGTAAGTGCTCCATTATTTTAGGCTTTAATCACCAGAATATTTATTAATGTCGAAATTTTACAAAGTGACATGCTGATAAAAAGGGTGATGTAAAGGGGTGGGGACAATCAAATTTCTAAGATTTAGGATGAATTAGTCTCCAATTTAAATGACCTCTGTATCTTTTCTAGTTAGTTCAGCTAAGCATTTATGAGCTTTAAAAATTTTGGATGCAAATATCTATGTATAGTAAAAATGCCGAATATATATTATGAAAAATACAGAATAATATATATGCATAACTAAATGGATGTGTAATGAATGGTGGAAGACTAGTAGATGAGAAATCATGTTTAAAGAATAGTGGAATCATTAAGGTTGGAAACGACCTCTTAAATCATCAAGTCCAAACATTAGTCCAATGCTGCCATGTTACCCCTGAGCCAAGTACCACATCTGCATGCCTGTTGAAGACTTCCAGGGATGGTGATTCCAACACTTTCCCAAGGAGGCTATTCCAATGCCTGAAAACATCTTAGATCTTCACTGAATTATTTTTTATAATTTAGAAATAAACATAGAAAGAAACTTGCATATAAAATATTGTGAAGTTGTGTTGTGGGCTCACCTCAGTCAGCAGCTTAGCCCCACACAGCCACTTGCTCACAAACACCATAATGAGACAAACACCATAATTCTGAAAGCCTCTCCCTTCTTTTTTCTCTCCCCCAGCTTTTATTGATAAGTATGATGCCATATGGTATGGAACATTTCTTCGGTCAGTTGGGCTCAGCTGTACCAGCAGTGTTCTCTCTCAACTTCTTTTTCACTCTCAGCTTACTTGCTGATGGAGCATCAAGTGAAACAGAGCAGGTCTTGATGCCATGTAAGCACTGTCCAACAGTAGCTAAAACTTTGGTGTGTGACTATTTTGGTCACAAATCCAAAACACACTATATGTGAAGGAAAGAAAAAAAAAAAAAATTCCATCCCAGTCAGAAGTAGTACAAGGTGGTGAGTAGGTGAGTGCAGAATTGTTATTTTTTAAATCCTGCAATACTAAAACAAAGAGACATTTGTTGATGCTGATCAGTTAAACAACGAAAGATAGAGCTTCTTCATGAGCAAATATAAACTTCTGTAATTTGTTAGAGCAGAAGGTTGTGGACAGAGATGGTATTAGTAAGTTTTATAGGTTTGGTTAAATTGTGTAACATAGCCCCATAAACAGATGCCAAAAAGAACAAGGAAGAATATATTCTCTAACATCTCCACAGGAGTGAATAAAAAGTGAACTGAGTTTGCAAGGTGGCCACAATAAGGTAAATTATCTACGTGTCTGCATTTTAACAATATAATATTGTAAGCTTCATAAACTAACTGTTTAATGTTTCTTACATTTAATTGATTATTGAATCATATTATTTACTAGTGAATATCTTACAAAATATACATTATTACATTTTCATTATAACAAGTTTGTGTCATGACAAGTGAGAAGAATCAGTTATGTTGTTTTGTACCCTTTTTACATGGGTATATTTTCTTTTGCATGCACTTAATGTGTTTCCTGGTATTTTTTTTAATTGTCAGACAGCTAGTAAGAAGCAAAATGTAGTAATTCAGCCATCAAAATGTTCTTTTCTCAAATTTTATGTCAGTGTAAACATTATCAATAGTGGATTAGAGAGCAGAATATTCTAGCAAGCAGACTTTTTCACTTAATATGCAAAGATTTGAAAAAATGAAAAGTTTTGCTTGAAATGGTCCTATGAAACAGACAAAAAATATATTTTGGAAGGCTGATGTAATCATATTTTCAACAAAGACCCTTGTATCTTCAGCAAGCTTACACACTAAAAAACCCTCAATCCACTAAAAACCAACCGAACTAAAAATATCCTTTCATAAACTAGAGAGTGGTATGTTTTAAGACGGCATAGCTACAATTCCATTCCCTTATTTATCTTAGGAAATATTTAAGCTTCTCTTGGTCTTCATATTGTCTCTCAACAATTAATGTAACTAAATGTAACTAATGATGTAAGAATTGGTGGGATTGTCTTTGGCTGGAAAAATAATTACCTCCTCCAGCTTTCCACATATAAAGGAATGTATTTCTATCTGAACTATCCAAATATGATGGTTCAAAAACTGTCTTTCACCTGTACTGTGAAGGAAACAAATTGATTGATATCCAGTTCCTTGGTTCCACCTGCTCAGAGATTGGCAAGTATACTTTGAGGTCCTGGATTCCCTGAAGAGATAACTAGACAAATTCTTGACTGTCCCCCTGCCTTATTTTCTCCTTTTCCTTGGAAATGAAGTAAGCCTCTCTCCCATTTTGTTCTGCCAAGTATAGGACTCAGTGGAAAAATTATGCCCTTTTTTAAGGAGAAAGTTAAAATAGTTCTCTCTTAATAGATTCTCTAACTTAGTTCTAGAGTAGACCAGAAAAAACAAAACTAAAATGTGCTTCATTTTGGTTTATTTCTTAACAAAGCTTTTACAAATAATGAAAGTTTTGGATCTCATTGTTTTCAGTACAAAGATTAACCTGATACTTTTGAAATAAATTGTTTTCTCTCTATATTCATATATATATATATTATATATAAATAAGATTTTTGTTTAAAAGGAGTTATTTTCCTCTGCATAGAGGTACCTGTGTTTCCAGTTACACGATGACAAATACATTAAACACCATTGAAATACCAGGTCAATATTTAGGGGAAAAAAGTTAAGTATGCATCTTGATTTTGTTTGTGGGTTTTGAGGGAAATATCACAGAGGGCCTTAAAACCACTTGAACCTTTTCCCTCTAGCATAGGCAAGGATTTTCTCTCCCTCGTTCCCTGCACAATTTAGTTCAAAAGTGTGACTGTTCATTGCCAAAGTTTGCTTAAAGACTTGTAATGCTTCAGAAGTTTGCAAAAACATATTTCATAATCCTTTCTATGTAAAATATTACTGTTAGCCAGAATGTGGTTTAGAATGAAACCCTGAAAAGTACCTGATCTGCCCTTTAAAGTGGAAAAGTGTTTTCATTTTCTACATAGAAGTCCTGGAAATGAAAGGAAAATCTGCTCCTCCTTTCTCTCTCTCACGCCAGTATTTAGTCTAGAATAATCATTAACTGTTTACTTAATGTACATGGATGTATATGTTGTCCTAAGCTATTTGTCAGGACTCTGTCAGGGCACATAGTAGCTGAGCAATACCTGGTATAACTTGTGCAACAATTCTTTTTATTTTTTTATTTTTTTTTTAATTAAGGGAGAGGATTAGATTTGATGATCACGATCAGTACACTACAAAAAAGACAAGCCTATTTTTTGTTTGTTACTGTTTGTCCAGACTATAAAACCAATTGGAAGATGTTTGGAACAATTTTATGATTTTCTTACTATTGTAAATAGAAATTGTAAATTAAGTTTCACAGATGTTGGACTTTAGTAAACAAAATTACTAAAGAGAAATACTTTATGTTTCTTAGACAAGGACCAGGAAATGTGAGCATTTCTCCCATTTTTTTTTTTTTTTCAAATTTCATAATTGTAAACCTTTCAAAATGTCATAAATAAAAGTTTGTCTCATATGGTATGTATATATAGCTAAATTAATCAGCATTATGTATCTTATAACTTTTGTCTGGTTTTTACTTTAGCTTCTTTTTTTTTTTTTTTTTTTACCTCATATGTGTTCCTGTCTTAAATACAAAAGGGTGTCTTTTATAATCTCAACAACAACAATAAAAAATACATACAAAAATCCAAAAACGCCCCAAAAAGCCCAACATCACAAAATATGCTTCAGATTCTTTCTTAGGTTTTTCCTTACTCAGATGTTGTGAGGTGGAAATCTTTTGAAGTTTCTTTCTTCTTTCTTAGTTATAGATTTCCCTTTCTCTTCACTTGTTTCAAAGAGAAAGTGAAATAAACAAAGAACGTAGAGACTTGGGGAGTTGTCTGAAAATTCAAACACTTGAGTTCAAAGACTCAGAAAGAAATCTTACTTTTATAAATTGGTGTTTCTATATAATTCTTTTTTTTTTTTTTCAAATTTAAGGTGAAAATACAATTGCTTCAGTCACTTCCTTTTTTTTTTATCCATTTGTTAGTGAAAGACAGTGGTTAATGAGAGTGTAAAAGAACAAGCAGGTCTTTCCTTTCTTTTCTACAACAAAAAGTGTCAGAAGGTCCTGGAATTCCTCTGAGTAGCAAGTATTGCATCTGATTTTGAAAGACATCTGAAAAGAAGGCTTGTCTTTTGGCATTGCAATTTCCAAGTCAAGCTGAATAATCTCTGCCTATATAAAAATGTTTGGATATTGATTAAAGGGGGAACTTAGTTAATGTTATGGGAATTTGGGGAAAAAAACCCAAAAAAACAAACAGACTTATAACTACCCTTTACATGCATAAAGGAATGTCACAGTTCATAATGGCTTCTCAATATAAGGGAGACATGAACAGACTGGAGACAGTACAAGGATGATTGGGGGACTGGAACATCTCTCAGACAAGGAGGGCTGAGAGAGCTGGGACTGTTCAGCTTGGCTGAAGGCTCCGTGAGTACTTGGCAATATTTATAAACAACTCAAGGGAGTATGCAAAGAAGACATACCCGGTCTCTTATCAGTGATTTTAGTGACAAAACAAGGCAATGGACACAAACTGAAACACAGGAGGTTCTCCCTTAGCATGTCCATCAGTGTCAGGAAACACTTTCACTGTGAGAGTGACCAAACACTGTCACAAATTGCTCAGAGACCTTGCGAAGTGTCCTCCCTGGAGGTACCCGAAAGCAGTCTGGGCATGGTCCTGCATAACGGGCTCTTGATGGTCTTGCTTTGGCAATGGGTTGGAGCCAATCACTTCCAGAGGTCCCTTTCAATGTCAATCATTGTGTGATTCCGTGATTTCAAATTTTGTTAACTCAGACAATAATTACAAGGGTTGCCTTGGATCCCGCCCACACCACGCCCTCTGATTGGCAATGGCACCGTGCACTTTGGCTGGGAGGGCACTGAGTGCTCAGGGAATGATGTCCCACTGGGGCAGTGGCCACAGTAGCCAAACCACATAAACAGAGGCACAGGGCCCTGTGAGTGTTGGCAGTAACTATTTTTCTCTCTTTCTATATTTTCTTTTCTTGTCTTAATCTCTCTTTTCTTCCCTTACTCTTTTCTTTCTCTTGTACGTACGTAACTTAAAACCATTGAGTGGTATTTTGCTAATGTGTGGTATTGGTGTTTGCTATGTTTTTCCTTGCTTGTATGTTATCACTGTAAACCCTTTTGCCAAAACATTTATTTTCTTACTAAATAAAAAAAAAAAAAAGTTCTCTTGGAAGCGCTTGTAGTGTGTCCTCTTTAGGTGATTCAGGGTATCAAAGAACCAAAGACTTTGCAAGAGTTCACGTGAGCGAAATCTCTTGGAGCCTTAAAAAAAGTAAAACTTCCAGTAAAGCCTGAGGGAGCCTTAAACAAAAGTAAAACTCCCAGTAAAGCTTGAGGCTTTGGGACCAGGACTTTACATCATACATATAAGCAAGATAAAACAAGGAATTCATTCACTGCATCAGCAGCCAGGTGTTCACCCATGCCCAGGAAAGCAGGGCTTCATCCCACCCAACAGATACTTGGGGGACAAACATCATCATTCTAAATGCACCTTTTTGCTTTTTCTTCCCTCAAGTGGTATGAAATGTCACCTTGGTCAGCTGGTGTCAGCTGTTATACCTGTGCACCCCCAGCCCCCTCGCTGGAGTAATAAGAGTTGCAGAAACAGCCTTGGCGCTGTGTAAGAACTACTCAGCAGTAATAAAAAACCTTTCTATATTAACAATGCTCTTTCCAGCACAAATCTAAAACTCAGTCCAATGCCAGCTACTATGAAGAAAATCCACTCTGTCCAAGACTAAAACACCATAGAGAATTCGGCCTCTCTTCTCTTGGAAAATTCTTCATGTTAATATTAAAGATGCTACCCATAACTCAAATTTCAGTTATGTGCAGCACGCAGTGTATTTATTTTATGTTGCCACCATGAGCTTAGGTATATTTCAGGGGATTTATATGTATTTTATTGGAAAATGTGAAGAAAAAGAATAATAAAAGTGATGATGAAATATTAAAAATCCTCTATGAGAGTAATTTTTTTTCCTCATATTGAACAGTAGTTTGCTTCAGAAGTTTTATTAAAATCAAAAGCCAGAGAGGAAGAGTGAAGCAACTAGGTCTAAAAGGAGTCACTCATGAGCATAGATTTCACTCATTCCAATAGTATTGGTAAAAACTTAAAGCAGACCCTATAATTTTTTTATGGCTAGTCAGTTTTTATTTAATTTCCTATTTACCTGGTCTGGGATAAAATAAATTGTTGTTTAGGCACAGGAGTGCTCAGGAAAAAACAAACAAACAAACAAACAAACAACCCCCCCAAAAAACAGCACCAACAAAAAAAACAAAACAAAACAAAACAAACCAGTAATGAGTAACAGCTAGCTATAGTAAAGCAAAACTCATGAAAAAACTGCAGCAAAATCTAACATAAATAAGCTCTGCATTTTTTTCTCAGCTGATTTATTGGCTTTAGAAACTTGTCAAGTTCTTAGAAAATGATGCAGGAGAATTCTTTTTACTAGAAATAACAAGTTAAAAATATGCTGCCTTTGACTCAGAGAAAACATCTGATAAATTTGTCAGAATGTTTCTTTGTTTCATAAAACCACACTATTTTATCAAATACCAGTTAGCTTAAAATGTCTTTTCCTCTGAAATTTTCAAAGCTGGGACATATCAAAGGGAAACAGCAAATTGTGAGAGAGGCAATTGTTTGTATGAGAAATTAAAGTACCAAGGGAAAACAAAGCCCTATTGTAAGCTCCTGAAATGCACAGTCCAATAAACAGAAGAGACAAAATGAAGGAAAATAAATGTACTGATTCCTAGTGTTATTTGGAAATTAAGAATATAGTTTCAGAAAACATTTTCAGATTTTGATACTTTTAAGTATTCCATGGAATGCAAGAAACCAATACAGGAGACAGAGACATATATATTTTACTCATATATATGAGAAGTTCTTATGATTAAAAATTGGTCTGGTTTTGTCTCCAGTTTTGCCTCTGACCAAAAAAATATGTCTTGGACTTAGATAAAGTTCCATGATAAAAATTCAATTAACTAGTGATAAAACAAATCTTTTCAATAGTGAAACATTGTTGAAAAGTTCCTTATAGATGCTTAGTTTCTAGTTGAAAGAAATAACATTTGTGTCTCTGACATATAAATATATACCTGAAATTTTGCTGAGCTGACCATAAATAACCTTCCTAAAGTAATGTGAAAAATATACCATGGAGTAAAGAATTAAGCCAATGTCTGCTGGCTCTGAGGTTATTTTCTCTTGGTACTGAACAGGATAAATTGCACTGAACTGCATTTTGTAGTGTCATTGACAAAATGACAGTAGAGCTTAAACTATTTCCTACAATAGTCACAGAGGACGCAACAGTGCAGATTTAATCTAAATTGTTTTATTTAAGCCTGCTTTGTCCCTTGCACCACCAAGAACTACCAATTTAGTGGTGACTACACATAACTGAATTTTGTTTGATTTCAAGGAATCTTCATTAAATCTGAAAACTCCACAGTTTCCAAACTGACATGTTCAAATGAATAAGTGAAAAAAAAGAATTCTTTTTAAGTGTACATTAACATACTAATGGAATCCCAACTTTTTACTGAAAATTTCTTTCTGCAAAATATAGTGCCAACAAGGAGGGGGGCATGGGGAGACAGAAAAACATAAGAATTTCCACCTAAAAATTTGCTTTTGTCTGAAAGCTCCACATCCTGTAAACAGACTGAGAAATCAGTGTGGAAATAAAAGGAAGATTTTCGGTGTAATGGGGAGAATTAGCATTCCTAGAAAATATTCCAATTTAGTTTTCATTCCTCAGCATGAACTGTGACAAATTAGATCCCATGCAGTGAGTAAAGTGAAAAAGTAACATAGGCTTACTAATTGCTGAACTCATAAATACACATACAGAAAAACAAATTGTTTCTAACTAAATATTTTTATGAATATTAATGGTATTTCAAAGAATAATTCAGAGAAAAAAAATCACAAAAACAAAACAGAAAGAAACATCCAGCTGGTTGCCTGAAGGGGACAGATTTAGATTAGCAATAAAACAGAAAGAGAATAAATCTCATACCCTAATCAACTGTTTCAATATTCCCAATTGCTTTTTGACTACATCAGAAAAAACCTTAAGCATTATATGATTTAAAAGCAAGAGGCATTCCACATCTTTATGAACCATATCTCTGATATTAATAGGGGTTCTCTAGCCCAAACTAAGTCAGCAAAGTTTTATCTGATCACTTAACGTAAGTTATATATACACTGTATTTTGAAATCGAATCATCTACCACTAAACTAGCTGATTTCTTGCAAAAAGGTTACTTTGACACCTAACATAAGAAGCAGAATTTTGGTCCCACTATCAACTAATAGAGCTCTGTGACCTCAGCCCTGGCCCACTACATTAGCCTGGGGGACACTTGTGGTACCAGTACACACATTATACACAGTGGGCTGTCTAGAAAACTTCTTGGCCTGTGTGTCAGAGAGCAGCTGGAGGTTACTGGAAGAAAATTTATATAGGTTCATCCTGTCTTTCCTCAAAACTCATATGATGCCTGTAGTTCAGCATGGGCTTGTGTCCAACTATAGATGGCTTGTGAGTTGGAACCTGAGGCTGTCTCAGGTCAGGAAGAATGCAGCATATCTGCTGCACAAGTGACCCCAGCCATTCCCCTAATTCGGTTATTTGGAGTGAGTTCTTGACTTCCATCACTGTCGACTGTAACCCTGCAGGAAACATGCAGGAAACCGAAACAGAAAAGCAATACTTCCTTAATTTCTTCATCAACCTTTATATTAAGCAAATCTACCTTTTAATTTTCAAAATCCTTCTTCTTTTACTTTTATAAGCTACTTCCAAAAGAAAAGGAAGGAAAATTGCTAGGACTTGCAATCCTTCATTTCAGACACTATTTCACTTCTCTATATAAATACATGTAATTACAAAGCAAGGCTTCAGAATACAGGGTAGGCAAAAAATGTAAACACAGTAGACACTTTTATCTTTGTGTTTTTTTTTTTAATTTTTTTTTGCTGTTTGTTTGTTTTTTGTTTTGTTTGTTTATTTGTATGTTTTATTGGTTGTTTTTTATGTGAGATACCAAAATTTGGAAGATATCTGCTAATTTTTGTTGCTAAGGAAACTACATCTCTTAGGTCTAGTTTCAGACCTGTTTCTTCTGGGTCTATAGCTATTAGATATTTCTAAAGAAAAAAAAAATCTGTCTTCCAAATAGTAGAGTTAACATTCAGTTTATTACTTGGATAAAAAAAAATATCGGGAGAATGTATCTGGAGAAACATGTATGAGTATTATAGAAATTGACAGATATTGAAGAAAATGTATTCTGGCCTAAAAATATTTAAATTGTCATACTTTTTCAAACTGGTCCAGTCCCTCCGTGTTGCCAGTATTAAATGTTTGGAGACAGATGAGTTTTCAGAATGCACACTGAAAGGCCTATCTACAGGCTTTTCAGTTTGTTTGTTTGCTTTTTTCCTAATCCTCAGAAGCCAGTGTCCTTTCTGACATAAAGTATTTGGCTAGTCTGTTCACACTGTGTGATCAGGATTTAATTCTTTCATGTTTTACCTAAATAGGTTTGAAATGGAAAGTGAGAGCTCCTAATTTTTTGTACATAAGATGTGCAGAGAGGAACACACAGGATGAAAAAGAGTGGATACATATTTTAATTTCTGAGAATAACTATTCATTTGATGCCATAAAATGTGACAGACTGCACTGCAACAGAATATTAACACACTGCTTGGATGTAAAGCTTTTCCGCTTCTATTGTATCTTCTTTGGGGCAAGGTGAAAAGGATTGAACTTTGCCTTATAAGAAGTCTAATTTGACCTACCTGCCTTTCCAATTCTTAGTAGTCACCACTAATTTTGAAAACTCATTTATTACCATAAGTATGAAATGCTTTTCACTGCCAATTAACCTTACGCTCATTAGGGAAAACAGTGAGTTATTCAGAAATTTTAAGTCTATTTGCAATTATCAGGAGAACTGATAGGCCAATTTGTAATTTTATCCCAAAAATTTGCAGGTAATTTGGTTTTTTTGAGGGGGGTAATTTCTTCAGGCATATCTGTTGACTTGTAAAAAGACTACACACATAAAAGAAATCTTTGTACAAAGTTCAGAATAACTTATTTTGAGTTATAAGACATACAATTTTTGGGCAACCTTCTGGCCTGAAGAACAATGCTTTGTATAATATCTGACTTTGGAAATGTGTACTCAGATAAATTTTCTGTAAATATTCCAAATATGATTTGACTTTGTGGGACTACTAAGGTGAAGCATTTTCCATAATTTTTCAGTCCCTCAGCTCTTCACCAAGAATGCCAGTAACAGTTTGATTTATTGTCTGTTCTGTTTTTCAAACTGAGTGTTTGCTTCTCAGAAAATTTTAAGCTGATGGGGGAGGTGTTACATATCAGAACAGTTATTTTTCATCATTATGAAGATGAAAATTATTATAAATAGAAGGGTCTTATATTTCTTCTGTACTGGAGATAACACTACAGATTTCAAGGGATTTCCAACAATATTAAACTGCATGAGTCCCATGTATGTTATAAAATCTGAAAGGGTTATACCAGTTCCTTCACTCTGTTGTATTATTTGGCTTGAAAGTTCTGCTGCTTGTAAAGTAAAAGGAGTGGTGGAGGTTCCCTCCTCACTCCTACTCTCTTCCTCTCTCAGATTGTGAAACTGTATTTTCTCTTTTCTTCACCTCACCTGTGACCTATTTCTTTTTGCTACCATATGTTCTTGGGCAAAATATTTTTTAAAAAATTATTCTGCTACCCTTTAATTTATTACTTTTATATACAATATCCTACACACAAAATCATTGGCTTAAAAACATAATTCAAATTTGGGGGTAAAACTTTAATATTTGGCAAGATTGTAAGTAATGTTATCTTCTGAAAGTTCCTAAGTTCTTAGGTAACAATCTCTGTAGAAAACTAAATGGTATTTAGGCATAATCCAAAGGAGTTCTTTGCAGTGCAACTGGTAGTCTTTCCCAATGTTAAAAGAAGTCAGCTCAGTATATCCACTGTTTAATTCACTTAATTACAAAATTTTGGAGATGCTATATGTAGGAAAATCTTGTGAGTCTATGGCAAGTAAGGAAAATAAGATAGAGAGCTGGAAAAAGCTTGCAAGCTAAACATTTCAAGGTACTATTTTCTTTTAGGAGAGTGCAAATGCCCCCAGACTGGCAACTGGAGAGATGGTCAAGTTCCACTTTTTTTTAGGATAATGTTGATCAAAACTATTATGGTGTTCCTAAGAAATGAATCTGCTGCTGTAAGTCTGTCTTCAGTTTAGTTTATCTCAGTAATAATCACAGGCAAAAGAATAGAGCTGGACTGAACTGTGAGAAACAGGAGAGGAGGGAAGAAAAAGAATAAACTGCCATCGAGTCACACTGCAAAAGATACTGCTACAGACATGAGGTAGGAAGGAGCTGGCCTTTTTTTGGTGACACTGTCATCTCCTCCCAAACAAGGATTCTTCTGACAGAATGAAGGAAGGTAAGAACTTTAGAGTGTTTCTCTTGAAGTTTGGATCTAACTGGTAACTTCACTTATGAATTGCTGTTCAGCACATTGGAAGAGCAGAAAACATACAATGACTTCTAGAAAGAGCTTGTTTCTCTGTATCAGCTGTGAAGATGAGCCCATTAACATAAGAAGTTTAACTGAGCACTTTGGCTTAGTAGGATGAATCAGATTTTTCTTTTTGAAGATCTATATAAAGGTAATGCTTGTGATTTTAAAATTGTGATATTATGAACCTGAACTATTCGGTATTTAAAGGTGTTTTTAGTTTGGTTTTGTTATTTTCTTTTTTTTTTTCTTTCATATTTCAGAATAATCAAATGGCATGTTTTAAAATACACTTTAGAATCCTTTTGTTCAGTTTGACAGAACTAACATTTTGACATAAAAATCTGTTAAAAACTAGATATACGCTGATGTAAATTAAATGTTTCCAGGTATCAGCAAATGCATTGGTTTAAGCCTTTCTAAGAGTTCTTTCCTTTTGGACATTTTTGTTTCTTTGTTGGATAATGTAGGTGCAGAAGACTATGCCACCAACAGACTATTACTGTATTAAAAAAATGTTAGCTAATTATTTTACACCAAAAAGTACAGTCACAAACAAAGCAGAGATTCTCTCTCAGGTTACAGATGTTACATTGGATTATAATGTATGCATGAAGTGTAATAACTCAGTTAATGAGACACATCTGAGATAACCATAATTCTACTGTTCACATTCTTGCACAGATTAGTTGGTTTTAGACTGAGGTGCTGTTGCTACGCAATTAATAGCAGTAGCAACAGGTAATTTTAGAAACCATTTAGGTTTTTTTTTTGTTCAACAAGTTATGTTTACTTAATAATGTTCTACATAACAAGAAATTAAGGAATTCTTCTTGCACATTATAACTTTTGTAGGAAGCTTGTATTTCTTTTTTTGTATAGATATATGAATGTTCAACATAGTATAATCTATAAGGCTCAAGTAGGTCACTCACTAAATCCATTTCAGGATTACGTACTCCATATGCTTGCGCTGGGATCTAAGGCAGATCTACTTTTTATATTATTCCCATTTATTCATATATAATAAGAGAAGTAGAGATGTACAGTGATATATATGCCTCATTCTCTTCCTTTGTGTTGTAACATGAGAAATATTCAGCTGCTTTACATTTATGAGAGTAGCTTCCTGGAAGCAGCTCAGGAGTCAGACCACTCAAGGACTGTTCCTGTTAGACAGGCTGCAGCGGGAGATATTTCTGAATAAATGTAACTAATGCCAGCATAGCCTTAATAATCATGCAATGTTTGGTTTTGTTCCTTACATGGCAGTAATGACCCCCTTGGCCTATTATATATGAAAGCTAGCAACATTTGGCTCTTTTATATAAGAGATATACATAAAAAATACTGAAGGTGTCACATCTAAACACTTTCTGTATACCTGGACACAAGATATTGACTTCGGAAAGCTTATGTTATAGATGTAAAAAAAAAAAAAAAAAACCAAAACAAAAACCCCCCCCACACACAAAAAAAAAAAAACACCCCAACAAAAAACAAACAAATAAAAAAAGAATAATAGAAAAGCCCTTCTATTTTTCTAAGTTATGAAATACTTTGACTTCATTGAGAGCTCAGGTGAAACTCCAAATTCATTCATGAACTACATAAGAACATTTGCCAATATGAAGAGAACAATGGCTAGGAATGGATAGTTTCAGACACCAAAGTTTTGCCTTGGGAAGACTCACCTTCACTCTGTTTTAACTAGTGCCAAGTACTGGCATATCTCTGTAAATCAGACTCAAGACAGCCTATATGATGAATTCCTGGAGCTGTTTGTTACCAAGGGTGCTGATCCAAGCAAAAGAGTCAAGCTTCAACGTTACTAGTGTGTTCTTACTGCAGTAAGTGATGCCTGTGCTGAATTCAGCTGCTCACTCATAACTTGAGTTGTGATGCCCTTTAGGGTAACCCAGGCAGCAGCACTATTCCCCTGAGCTGTGACTGGATTAATGGATTAAACAGAACCATGTTTAACTACTGGGCACAGAATTTATTCTTTCTCTATTAGTGAATGATCAGAATAGTCCTTGACATTTAGGACTTTGGGACTGTGAAAAGTAGTACTCCCCCCAAAAGCTTCTCAGGCAGAGTTTAGAAGTTAGGACAACCTAAGTATCACCCCTGGCTTGTATTGGAGGCTGAGAGAGGTTATAAAGGTATATGCCCATTTCTCTGGACTCATTGGCCCTCGTGTCTGGGAAAATGCCTTGGCATACTTCATTTAGCAGCACAGCTGTAGCCATTGGGACCATTCATAAGGGAGTTGTGTATCTGCTCCATGTTAAAAAAAGGTCTTGTCTTCTTTGTCTGTTTGAGTACAAGGCATTATGAGTTGTTTGTGTGAGATTTATGTTGTACCTGAGTAACTTGCCCACAGTAGGGTGGTTGAAACCAGATGATATTTGAGGTCCCAGGCAGTTCTAAAATTTTTGTTTAACCGTTTCTTAAAGTATAAAGATATGAAGGAAAAAGATGCCATGGGAGATATTTTCATATATATATGTATATATTATTTGTTTATGTCTTGTGAATACCTGTAGGAAATGTAGAAAATAGGAAAATATTTTTATTTTTGTATTTACTACATATGATCAGTTTTTTTCCTCCAAATTTCCTAATTATGGGAACTGAATAGATTGAAGTTTTGCTTTGGGCAAAAACAGAGGAAAACAGAACCTGTCTAACCAGAAACTTTAGAACTGAATAGACAAGGTATTTTAGAGAGTTCTTGTTGCTGAGACAGTGTGAAGCCTCAGCCAGAGGACATTAAGTTTTAACACTGAACTTCCCTGGAGTGAGCTTCAAAAGAGGCATGTAGACTACATTTAAGAGGAAAAGCAGGAGAAAAGGGAGATAGACACTAGAAACCATGGAGATTTCAAAATCCTCCATGAATTTTAAAATATTATTTGGGTTGATTTTGGCTAAGAGCTTTCATTCTGTAATTCAAATAAAAAATTATGATTATTTGATTTAAGGGAAAAAAACCCTATTTCTTAGAAATAAACACTGATGATCAACTGAATTTCCTAATTTATTCATAGTGAATTTAAATCCCTCTAAGGCACAGACAATAAACAGAGGTATTTGGACTCATAGTCTTACATTTTGAGCGAAAGAAACCAAGGAAATTCAATACTGTAGCCTCTAATAGTTGACTTTGAGAATAATTAAAGAAAATACCTAAAAAATTCTGAGCAAAATTCTGTTGAACATTCCATAAAATGTACAATTACTTTATTGAAACAAGAGATTAGAAAATAGAGTGAGAAAAGCTGGAATCTCTGCTGTCACAGACAGAGTGATCAAGAGAAAGGATATTTTTCACCACTTGGGAAATACTGAAGTAGATATGATGATAAACTAGTCTTCCTATTTTCCCGTTCCATGCAGATGGATCATACTTTTGAGCTGCAGAAGCATCTATAAAAAACATCTCTATTTCCTTGAAACTATTTTTACATTTAAGAAAGTCACCAAACTCTTCTAAAAAACCCTCAGTATGAGCAGGGAAAATCCAGAATTTCTGTATTCCAAACCATTGTTTTGGTCTGGAAAAGCTGCAATCACCAAATCTTTGAAAGACTTAATCAGGATGTGAATCTGATACATTAGTTATCTGCCTCCTCCCCTACTCCTTAATATTAGCAGTGTCTTCAGCAAATCACATTCCTCTACCTGGAATGAATACACTCAGAGCCATCAAATATTGTAAATAGTGTGTCCTGAAGACCTGGTATCCTAACAAGTCCTACTATAGGACACAAATAAAGAAGTCATTTTCAAAAACTTAAATTTTCATGTTATTTTGTTTCTTTCTGTGCAATCCCTTAATACTTTCACTGACTTCCAATAAACTGTTTCTTGTTTCTACAGATAAGTCCAGTGAATTTGAATATTTCAAGGTTGTTTTGTGTCTCTGTGTGTGTGTGTGTGGGTTTTGTTTGTTTGTTTTCTTTTGTTTGTGTTTTTTGACATTTGATTTTTTTTGTTGTTGTTGATTTGGTTTGGCTTTTTGTTCCTTGTTTGATAATCCTTTACTATTTTTTTACTAAAACAGACAGGTTTTGGCAACCAATAAAGGTTTATTAAATGTTTTTACCAGAAGTTTTCTTGTTTCCTTCCTGTGTCTCTCCCTTCAACCCCATCTCTCTTCCTTTCTCCCTTACTCACCAGCAAAAACTCTACTATACACCTGCCTCTAACCTCTCCACTCCCCACCCTCCCCCAAGAAAAAAGGTATTTAAGAACAATCTTATAAAGCATCAAGGAAGTTGTAATTTAGACAAATAATTTTCCGTTCTGGAATATTCTGCCAGAACTGATAAGATCTTCTGATATAAAAGTCTCCATTCATATATGCCCTTGGTACCAAGCTCCATATATAGCTCCATATATAGAAACAATATTTTGTAAATCTTGATGACAGGGTTCTAAAGAAAAGTATAAATGCATCTTAATATTTGTAAAAGGTATGTTTCATCAACTGCTTAGACACTAAATACTTCAGTATCTCATAACCCTGAAAACTGAGACGGTAACTATCAAAATGCTGCTTTCAAAGAGACAGAGAAGTGCTATGGAAATACAACTCCTATGTTATCTTTCAGGGGTTTGAATACAGAGAATAAAATAAGATAGTCACAAGAGAATCTATTTGATGAAAATAATCATTTCTAGGGACTAGGACTAGGAGTAGTCTCATGTTCAAGATAATTATTACATATGAAAATTGGGTGACTATTTGGCTTATCTATTTTACTAAAAGCATCTATTCCAGGGAGTAGTCTCTTCCTCTCCGTAGTAATTTGAGCAATACAGAGTAGATATCTCCTTCTGAGATGACTAGTCATTTCACACCACACAGCATATCAAGAATCTGCTTTGGGCTTCCTCTAATCTTAAATCACACACACACATACACACACACACACACACACACATATATATATATATGCACACATTCCTTTTTTTATTCCAGTTCATAATTATCTGAATTGAAGCAAAGGCTGCACTGAATAATCAAATACGGTAGAGGATGCAAAGCGCTGAGGAATACGGTCTAGTGGAATGTGTGGGCGTTTGGAACTAGATGATCTCTAAGATCCCTTTCAAGAGAAGCTTTCCTATGATTCTAGGAATTCTGAGACCATTTTCAAGCATATCCAATTATATAAAACACTAGTCTCAGCTAGAATTTGAAAAGCATTTGCATTTCTCTTAGTAATACTTTACATCTCTTCCAGCAAAGCATTGATATTCCATATTTTAAATTAGATTTTTTCTTTTATGTGTTGATTGCTGGATATTTTCCTTACTTAATCTCAAAAGATTTTCTGAACTTCACTTCTTTTATCTAAACATCTATTGGTATTTTATTGCAAAAGAATATATAAGAAAGAATATAGAAAAATGCTGGAATGAATCAGCTGAATGAAGTGCCATGAAAAGTAACACAGAATAGAGCTGAAGAAATGAAAGAGGTGAATGAATATGAAAAGAAGAATTATCCTCCTTTGATATTTCCTCCCTTTCCTGTGCTATAAAATTTATAACTCTGCTAATCATTTAATTCAGAAACCTTTATGTACTAAATAATAACAAATCTTTTCTCTGAAGAACAACTAATTCTTTCTCCCTCAAATAGAAGCTTTTCTTTGCAAAATCCCTGATTTTGTTCTGAGAAAAACAAATAAAATTTTTTTACTGACTTACAAAAATGTCACTACTTCTGCTTCTGAACTGAATCTCAGCTGCAGATGGGAGCAACTTTGTGCATACAGTATATTGCTTCTGTGAAAATGACAGCTTTAGTGGGCACTCTGCAAAAGATGAGAGCTGCTTCTCACAGAAGCTAAGGTTGAGTATCAGCCTGGCCTTTTCAAAGTTTAACTGACTTGTAGCAGGATTTGTTCAGATATTCCTTGAGTCCCAGAGCCAGGATGTGGGAGTTATTGCTTTTTAGAGCAGTAATCACTGTAAGTCCTGATGTAAACCAGCCAGACACTTTCTCTATAATCTTTCTCTTCTAGATCACCATATGGTAAAAGGGAAAGAAATAAACAGCCCAGCCAAAAACCTCACAATATACAGCTTATATGTCTGAAATATCCAGGAATAATACAACAACAACAAAGCAAGTGCTCACTGTGATGCTGACATGAAGTAAACACCGATGTTGTGTTTCAGTAAAGTCAGAATGATTATTACATAGCTCTAATGCTTAAAGTTTGTGTTCGTATATGGAGCTGCTCATTTCATGATTTGAAATATATGGCAACTATAGTGGGAAATAAAAATAGATATTTGAAGAATTAATATAGATGGTTTGAATGTAAAGAGACTGAAAGACCGAACATGATGCATTTCACCAAATTTCAATCAATATTAAGATATGATCAATACTTGAAACATAAGATCCTAAAGCATGACAATATAAATCAAAGAAAGGAGTTATTCACAGCCTTAGAATATGACAGGATTAAAAACAATGGCCAAAATCTAAAAAAGGAGAAGCCCAAACTGTACAGGAAAGAAAATAGAAATAAAAAATAATAACAAAAAATAAATAACCAAAACAAAATACAAAAAACTTTGAAAAAAAAAAAAAAGAGGGTTATTAACAGGGAAATAGTCAAGAAGACTATCAGATAACAAAGGAATTTGGGACAGTCAGGATTGCTCAAAACTAGCTTATATTAAATACCAATGAGTTCTCCAGAAAGTGCTGAGGAAAAGAAGGTGCAATAAGAGAAGGCCTTTCTGGTTCCATCACTTATGATTCATTAGAATTTTTGTTTTCATATTGATTTCCTTTATAATTGCCTCAGAAAGAGCCCTCTAGATATTAACAGGAATAGATTATTATTTCAAAGCATCATTTGTTTGACAAACATTTTTCCTCAATCAAGTTTACTCTAGGATCTACTTTCAATGCCTTGGAGGTTTTTAATTTAGATTAGTTTAGTCTGCAGTGATTTAATTACTTCCAAGTGTCATGAATGTCCTTATTTACTGTTTTCAGTCTTTTAGTTTTCTCCCTGGAATTGGCTGTGGAAATTGTGCAGCCCTGTTTTATTTTGTCTGGTAGATGGTACTTTCAGACAAGGCATCCTGCACCCCCACAGAGCTGTCACATCTGTATGCTCTTTATTTTGTATTCGTTCATGAATGCAAAAATAATTCTGAGTTTTTTCCTTCTTCTTTGGAAATGTGATCCAAAGATTACTGTAGCAATGCAGTATTCATGTAATACTGAAGATCAAAAATCTCTGACCTCAGTGTTCCCAATGAATGCTTATTTTAGAATGGGGGAACAGGATAAAATGGAGGGGGGGGAAAGCTGGTTCAGAAGTTTCATTGTGACTTGGAAGGTTAAAGAAACTTAAAAAAAAAAAAAAAAAAAAAAAAAAAACAAAAAAGACTTCAAACTTTGCATTTTAAGAAGACAAAGTCCGGGCAGGAAAAACTGAGAAAAAGCTCAGATCCATTGCCACTCCCATTCTCTAGTGCCTTCTTCCTACCCTTATCTTAAATGCTTTTGCATCGTCATTTATTTAATCTATTGTAGCATCATTCAGAGTTCATCTTCTGCTTGCAGGATGCTTCTATCAAATAAATCATTGATAAACTACTTAATTTAAAATTTCTTTTGCTTGCTATTGCACATGAGTTGTCACAGATTTACATTAGAAAATCGGCATTTAAATGAAAGATTTTATTAACAGAAAATATATTAATAACAAAAATTGTTGCTATCCATCCAAGAGGAGAGAAAAGGAAATATTCTGCTTTAAATATTTATGTAAATACCTGATACCTGACCTATTCCAGGTACAACTGATAGTCACATGAATATAACTTATCTCTAATCTTACACATGCATCCTCTGTGACCTGAAGTACAATAAATATCATTAAAATCTAGATTTATGGTACTTATTTATTCAGTTTCATTTCTAATGTCTACAAACATATAATTTCAAAGACTGAGTGGAAGAATTCATGGTGATAAAGCCCAGAGCATCCTCTTCTGGTTTTGTTTGTTTGTTGGTTTGTTTTTTCTTTCCCTAAGAAAGTAACAAATAAAAACTGATTTGTGTGTCATTTTCTTTTTTTTTTTTTTTTTTTTTTTTGGCACTAATATTGTTTTAACATTTTTCAGCCGTCATGTTTTCAAAATGAAATGAATTTAGTAAACCTGAAGTAACTAAAATAAATATAGGCAACTGAAAACTTTTCCTTACTAAGTGATGTAACTTTGAATGGCATGCATACATACCTTTTTCCTGCATTTACACCAAAAGTATTTGTAATGTCTGACCACTTGGCAGTAGTCTTGAAGAGGTTTTAATGATTAATGTCACTAGGGTGCTGACTGAGTTCTAGATCCAGAAGATAATTCAGACTTTTTCCTCATAGGTACTACTCTTCCAACCAAAAGGTACATAATTTTGATGAGATTTGGTGAACCATCTAAAAACACCTTGCAAAGTTGTATTTTACTGTCACGGACATGTCTGAAGTCCTCTAGTCTTGACTGAGATGACCTACTGATATTTAGGCTGAATCTCAGTTGTGTAATTATTTGAGTGATATGATTCCTTTTTTTTTTCTTTTTTTTTTTTTTTAAACTTGGACTCCTCTGTTAGAGACTCATTCTGAGACCATCAACTTCAGCAATGCATATGCTCACATCTGTCATGGCTGTTTCTTCCCCATTAGAGTCACGCAGCCTTGTCTAGACAACAACCAACCAGGCAGTGTCTAGAGCAGTTTTGAATTATGCTGGCCAGGATCTGAGTGTGCCGCAGCATTCTGAGCAGTCAGTGATACTCACAGACAAATTTTCTCCCAGTGACCTTAGCCTTAGTGATACCACTGTGTTCTGTTGTACTCTTCAGAGTTCTCGGGAGAGCTTATTCATCAGGAGTAAAAGCATCAAGATGGCTGTTATAGTTTCAAAACTCAGTTGGAATTCCTTCCAAAAGCGTTAAAGCCAACGCCTTACTGTTGATAAAGAGGTTTAACAAAGGACACAATGGACATGCATGTCCTGATGTTAACAGCTCTAGCCAGAGCCTTTGTTCTGATCTCTCCCTGGGCCAGAGAAGGGAAAGACTGGCTTGGGGTGGGGGGGGGGGGGGGGGGCGGGGTC
>JAWWTY010000077.1:134236614-134281872 GCA_035222235.1 Margarornis squamiger
TGATTGTATATAGTTGTAATATATGTGAATATATATATATATCTTTAATACAATTGTCTTTTTTGTACTTTTTTCCCTTTTTCTCTTGGAGGGGGGGGGAATCCGTGTGGTCGGCAGTTGGGTTTGGCACGGAGCCAACTCAACCCTCCACAATTAGGGAAAATAAAATCCAGATAGGAAGGTAGTTCACTTTTCCATAAAAAATTCGTTTCACAATATATTATATATTACCACTGTTTGCTAATAACAGCACTTCTCTCATGGCTTTTATCTAAGCTATTCTGAACATCTCAAAGGACTGCTTTTACCCAATGTCTGCTGTTTCTCTTCCTTTTAGGTGTGCATATTGAAGTTTGATTTCACAAGTTTTTCAGTTTAGTTCTTCAAATATAGGCAACATGTATTCTCTTCCTTGGAGAGAGCAGTATGTCTGCCATCAAGTGACTCAGAGAACTATAACCAGCTCCATTTGAGCTTTATCAATTATTTCTCTGAGATGACTACAAAATCTGTTTGAAAATCAGTATAAAATTGGGATAAAGGAAATTAAATTTAACAATAAAACATAAGATTATGAATCTACATGACTCAATTATTTTCTTGTCACATACTTTCCATTATCCTTCATTTATGTATTATGGATCCTGCAAATCAGTCCATACTGGAAAATCAGTGTGACAGCTTTGAACAGTTACTGGAGGACTGAGACTCCAAACAAGTCACTCCCTTTTTTGTTTTATCCTCTCCCCACTCCCATGCAATAATGAAGGGACAATACAAAGTGATATAGGTATAAAAATAACAATTTACTAAAGGAATTAGCATTAACTACTAAGACACAAAGGAAAACAATTAAAGTGAAGGGGGACAGAAATTGTTTTCTAGTCCCTCCACTCTTAGGACAAAACCAAAATGGCAGCTACCATGTGGTTTCCCCAGACGAAGCCAAGATTGCTGAGAGGCTCCCTCTTCTCCTCTGAGGACCATGAGGTCCAGAAAAGAAAACAACAGAGAACAGGAGAAAAGCAAAACCTGGAAAATTATTTCATCCAAAACGACTTACACTGCCAGACTCTGGCAGTGACAGCAGTGGTGGCAAATGGTGACTTTGGGCTTGCAGTGGCTCCTGGCGGCAAAAGCAGCAGCAAAGCGGTAACTCCGGGGTTGTGGAAGCCCATGACAGCGGGGCGGCAGCTCCAGGGCTGGAGCACTGCTCTGGCGAGGGCAGCTCCTTCTCCCCCTCACTGGGCAAAACGACAATGGCCCCACTTCCATTTCTGCCCTGTGGCTTTGAAAAGGGGCCTGTCCATTCCCTTCTGCAACTCAGGCAAGGAAAAATCTGTTCTGTCTCCCACACTTAAGGAGACAGTCCATCAAAAAATGATGAAATGGGGTAGAATAGGTAATTGATCACACTTACTTAATGCCAAACCCTGCTTACTTTCCCTCTAACTAGGACAATAAATTGCTATAATCTGTAATCTATATGGGCCAGAGTTGTGGATATGTCAATCAACTTGTCATATGAACTCTTTGGAGCTTGGGATCTTGGTTTTTATTGCAATGTCTCTCAGTATCTAAGGAGCATGTTAAGTTAATAAATATATAAACAACCACGAAAAATACAGGGGTATAAGTAATGCCTTTGGTATATGTAGGGATGTTTTCACAGAGCTACTTTAGCCATATTTGTAACTAATTTACTTGAGCTTAGTCATGAATTTGGTTCCATTCTTCTCAGAAAGAAGAAAGTTCTTGAAGCTTTTCCTGCTCCAGAACAAGCCCACACGTCCAGTACAATGCATAGTTATGAGTTCCACTTATCTTTAGTAAATGGTGTTCTTTGGAGTCCATTCATAGTAAAGAATTTTTTAATTCTATGTTATAGGAATGTATGGGCTATTTGAGAGAAAGAGTTTGAAACATTTATTAGGCTGAGTAGAGCTAACAACAAAGTTGAAAACTTACAGAAAATCTAAAATTGCTTAGGAAGATAAGCAGAAAATATCTTAGGGGAGATCAAGAAAGCTGGATGTATAGAGGGAACTATGAAGAGAATAGGCAAAATTTACCATTTCATGTATTGTGTAGGAAAACACTTCTACTATTTCACAAAAACATGAATGAATAAATAAATACATAAATAAATGTTTTGCAATATTTTATACTCAGTCAAAATTTTTTAATTCGAAATTTAAATGTAATCTACCATATTATTTAAGAAACCATTACATCCTAATTATTACCAATTACTACCTTTCCATCATTCTGATTATAGTTTCTATTTACAAGGCCATATTCAGGATTTAAAGAAGTCTTTGGTCTTTCCTCTGTAAAATATTTCCCAACTGTGCAAGTTATAGCATAATGCAGTAGCCCTCTAGAAAATATTAGCAGCTGCTTCAAGGTGATACTATAAATATATATATAAATATATATATTATCAGTGCTAAAGACCGAACAAGGTAATCATAATACCAGTAACATTCAAATAATTCTAAGTTGTATTCATTCATGCTCATTTTATACACGGTGAATATTACAGACTTCAGACCACCACTCGTTTAGTTCATGAAGATTTTTAATTTAGGAGACCCCTAAGGAATTCACTAGCCCTTTCTGAACTCTGCTAAATAGAACTGTGAATTTTTAATCTGTCATTGTCTTTCAAGTTGTAAGTTGAGCTGCTAAAACAATGAAATGGACAGGAAGCCAGCAGAAAGAAACCAGAGTTGTCATGACCAAACTTGACCAAAAGCTTCTCAGCATTTTAAAGATTTTATATATATAATTATAGCTGTGTGTACTTGAAAATATTAGAAAGTTTCAGAAATACCTTTCTGGTGTTTTTCCACAGCCTGTAAAATGTATGAGTAACATGAAATTTTCTAATTTGATGTTCATTCTTCCATATTTTTAAATAATTTAGTAATTTTAGATGTTTTGGTTTTGTTTTGGTTTTCTTTTTGTTGCGAGTTTTTTAGTGGTGTTTTATTTTTTTTTTTTTCTGAAGTGCATTTAAGCTGACAGCTCATTTATCAAGCATCAGCCTGATGCAATTTGAAGTGGCTGATTCATTTAAAGACCTGTACTCAGGACTTTGATTTTGGAAGAGTCATATCAGTCTCACCTATATTGACTTTTCTGGCAGAGTGATAATACCAAAGAGTAAAAATTATCTGCCTTAGTCACGCTGCAAGAAAATCGAAATAAAAAATTAAAAAGAACAAAAATTTCAGAATAAAAGGGAGAAAACCTAGATCTGGTAGTTATCTTTTGAACTTTTGATGTGTCCTGTGAAATCATACATATAATATGACATTGTACATACTTCAGACATTGAATGCAATATCTGTCATGCACTATGCATTCAATGTATTACCACAACACCATAAATGTTATCTAACACAATATACTGGTTTTATTGTTTTGGTTGTGGTTATAAACTAAAACTGAAGAAAAAGTTGTAAGAAAGAATAGCAAAGGACAAAATACCACAGGAGTAATTTGAAGATTTTGTTGCTAAAGCACACACAAAGTAACTATACTGCACTACCACACTCTGCATCTAAGCTGGATCTCCACAGTAATAAATTATCCAGCTTTTTTGTCAGGCTGTAAAGTTTCAAGAGCTGCAATAAAACACACTCAGATTTTCCCCACTTTATGGCAAGACACATGTCACTGAAAGTTTCAGAGACCTTCCTCCAGCTTTTTAGTGAAAGTACTGAAATTGCAAAAGTACGGAATTTCACATCAATTGATTTGCTAACAAGGCTTACACTAGGTTTCAATTAAAATTAATTTGTATTTTTTAATGAAGTCAGTGAATAGTCAGTGAACTTAAAGATAGTGCAGAATAGGAGATTTTATTCAATGTAATTCACAACTAGTGAAATTTTGGATCAATAGTGTTAATGGGGAAATTATTACTTATGAACAATAAATTTTGTTCAGTATCATGAAAATATCCATCAGTTATTTGACAGGATAGAATGGATTTAATAAGCAAATCACATTCCATAATACCTCACCCAAAGAACAAACGCCTGAAAATATTTTAATTTACTTTAAATAGGTAAGAAAAAGATGCAAAGATACAAGGAAAGGATCAGACTTATAATCCATCAGCTTTTTACCTCCACAATTGTTTGGAAAATAAAATAAAATTGTAGAAATAGATGAAGAAAGGAACCAGAAAGTCTGTCACTCAAGACATGCCATTGCGAGATGGAGAAACATAAGAGAGTGAACTGTTCTCATCAAATGGTGCTGAGGGAAGAAAAATCCTGATTTTTGAGACAATAAACGAATAATTTATTTTTTTATTTATAGTATATAACATGTAACTCAGATATTACAGTCTAGGGCCATTATGCCTTGTTGAAAAAAAAAAAAAAATAAAATAAATTTTCCTAAGTCTTCATGTATTCAAAGTCATTAAACTACAAAGAAAATACAGTGAAAATATAAAGAGATGTGTTGTATTTGCAGCACAAAATCTACCCAGGTATTGTACTAGAACACAGTTATTTAAATTAGATACATTTAATTTGCTGGTGTTTACAATCTGAGATGTTTAATGCAGATAAATATTTTTTCTGAAATAAATAGTAAGAACTGAAATTTTTTGGGTTTATTTTCCATCCTCTTGCTCGATGAAACAATATAAAAAGTGGGAAGTTTTGGGATTGCGCATATGCAAGTCAGTGTAGATATAATTTTGAAACTTTGGGGCTCTTTTTAAACAGAGGTCTTGTCCACCAGCTGGAACATGATGAGGTTAGTGTTATCTTTCATTTTTTCTGCAGTCCAATGAGTTTTCTTGTCACTGAAGAAAGCTTAAGATTTTCTTTTGTGAATGCCCTTGGGGAAACTTTAAAACAGGAAAGTGAAAAATGCAATGGAAAATATATATTAAGAAACCCCCAACAAACAAAAAAACGAACAAACAAAAAAAAAAAAAAAACAAAGAAAAAGAGAGAGAAATGAAAAAGAAAGACAATAAGAAAAAAAAAATATGAAAAAGAAGAAAATAGAAAAAAAAATGAAAAAAAAAATGGAACTCTTTCTCCCTTCACTGATAGTTCTAACATTTACATTTTCCTTGGATATTGCTCTTTCAGTAACCTAAGAATTAATGAACAGTGAAAGTGATAGAGAAGTGATGAAAGTGATAGAGCAAGCTTAGGAGAGAAAATGTAGGAAAGAGCTGTAACTGATCTGTCTATATTTCAATGAAGCAAAATAGGAAAAAAAAATAACAAGAAGCCTAATACATATACATGTACTAATATAATTTTTTCCATTTTAGCCATTATGCATGCTACTGATATCAGTCAATAGCAAGTTCACTTGCATGAGAAAGGTTAAATCTCACTAAATTAGGGTCACTTAGAAGCTAGGATGGATTTCATCCCTTATGAGCCTTGTTTTACCTTTTTATTTATTTTCATTTATAGCTCTGCACTCTCTCAAGGGACAAAGCAGTAACTCATTCATAAGCAGATACATCTAGCTGCATCTATTAGTAAAATTTTAATTTTTTATTGAGTTTAAATTGTCTTCTGAGTATACTGAATGAATGAATACTGCATCTATGCTAGCTAGCACCTAATTTGCACTATATGCCTGTTAATTTAAAGTTTCAGTTAAGGACATTTATAGCCAAGAGCATTCTATCAAGGTTTAATCATTGAAGTTCTGTTGTGAAGCTCAGATAATGCATCAATTTGCAGGCTGAAATTCTGCTTTCAGTTGATATTACTATATGTAATCAAGAAGAAAACGGAAGAAAATGTACCATACTCTTAGGCTATGAATAAATGTCACTGAGAGTAAAGTACCAGCAAATGCATTGATGATTTTCCAGTGAATGATGAGAGAATCTGGCTGAGACAGATGAAAGAGCAAAGAAAGTTGAAGCAATTACTCCAAGAAATGGAAGAGAAAGTTTTACCTTCTCAGAAGCATTAAACATGGTCAACAAATAGTAATGTACCTCGAAGTTCATCATTGTCCCATTTTAAACCGTTTTTTTTTTTTCCTAAAGAATTTGTTCAAGTGATTTGAAATTAAAGGAAAAAATCACCCTTGGGGATGAGTTGCATCAAGCTATTTTTTTTTATTTTTTTTTTTTAATATAGTTGTTATAACAATAGATCAATAAAAAATTTTATATAGTCTTGTCTTGCCTACATAATATAAATTTAGAAACACAGAATCATATAAAGGTTAAGTCTGGAAAAGACCAATGCAGGTCATCTGATCTAACACACCTCCCTGCTCAAGCAAGGCCACCTGGAGACAGTTGCCCAGAACCAGGTCCAGATGGTTTTAGAATATCTCCAGGGACTGAGACATCTCAGTGTCTCTGGACAACCTGTTCCAGTGCCCCTTCACCCTTGCGATAAACAAATGTTTCCTGACATTCAGAATAAACTTTCTGTGTTTCAGTTTGTGCCCATTGACTCTGGTCCTGCCACTGGGCACCACTGAAAAGAGCCTGGCTCTGTCTTCTTTGCCCCCTCCCTTAACTCACATTCAGCCTGGTGTCCATCAGGACTCCCAGGACTTTTACTGAGAAACTCCTTTCCAGCAGTGTGGGCCTTGGTGTATATTGTTGTGTTGGTTTGTTCTCACAGATGGAGGATTTTGCACTTCTCCTTTCAAATGTCATGAAGTTCCTGTCAGCCCATTTTCCAGCCTGTCTGAGTCCCTCTGTATGGCAGCATGGCCCTCTGGTGTATCACTCACTCCTCCCAGTTATGTATCATCAGCAAACAGTCTGTGGGTATACTCTGTCCCTCCTTACTAAAGCTGCTAAAAAGTACTGAAGCCAGTATTGACTCTTGGGGTACACACCACTAGTGACTTGTCTCTAAGCAGTCTTTTAGTCATTCATCAGTAACCTTTGTGATGCTCTTAAAATCATTTAGCCAGTTTTTAGTTCATCTTATTGCCTGCTCATTTAGCATGAACTCCCATGAAGTGAAATAAAGTACTATTGATATTAGAAACATATGCTTTTTTCAGCAACAATATTAGCTACCTTTATTCAGAAAGAAAAGAAATTTGTACCCATTAATCTGGCAATATTATGAATACAGGAAATAGTGGATGTAGGCTGAGAGACTGAAAGATCTGATGTGCATCAACACAGTATTTTGTCTCACTGACACAAGTTTACTGGCCTCCAAGAGCTCAGCGGGAATGGTCTTGTCAATACACAGGTAAATGTTTCTATGAATTACAGTCTGGAAAATATGGCTCACAAACCACTTTACAATAATTCTAGGTTTGTTTTTTGGTTTTGGTTTTTAAATCTACAAAAATGCAAACAGGTGACAAACAAGAAAATTGTCAAGGTTTAGTCCTACCTACATCAAAAGTGGCTTTTTTTGATCCTTCTCAGATCTGAACATATCAAAGAATCAAAGTCCTGGAAATCAGGTCTTCACTGAGAACTTTTTTCTGTGCTCAGTAGAGGAAGTTTCTTTCCTTCTTCAGTTTGCAGTCCTTTTTTCCACTTAAAAAAAAGAGAAAAACATGAAAATATTAATGTAGAGCACTATGCTACTTAAGAATTCATAGTTTTTTCATTGCTACTTATGAATTTTTTTCTAACACTTTGTTTTAAAAGTATAAATATATGTTTAATTCTATGCAACACTGAAGGCAATAGGAATTTAGTTGGGCCATATTCATTCTAAAGGACACAAAAATGTCTTCATGGCCTCCCCAGCTCTGAGTGCAACTTATAGTTTGATGCAACTGCAAGTTGTTTTGGAACTTATATTTTCACCATTTTCCTGGCATTCCATTCAACGGAAATGGAGATTGGTAGCATAAAAGAGGCATCTTGAGTCTCTTGAGTAAAACTTTAGTCTTACCTCAGTTTCTTGAGGCAAGAGCATCAAAACTGTGGTCCATAATCATGAAAACTCATTGAGTTATTTGAAACTAGACTTTTACCCATTATTTGCTGATCTTAAATTTTGATAGAAACTTTTTTGAGAACTCATGCAACAAAATTACTTAAAACATAGCATCAAGTAATGATTACAATTAGAAATAATGGAAACAATGCAGAAAGAACATAATAACCTAGGTCCTTGTATAAGTCATTTGCCTGAGTGGAAATTTATTTTATAAAAATAAACATTAAAGAACTATGGTAAGTGAGGTTCTCTAAATGTACCAGATTCTGTATCAATCTCCACTCTGAAAACTTAAATAACATTCTGTGAATATGCCCCAGATCCCATAACACATTTAAATATGTGTGGTACTTTAGCATCTTTTAGGAAAAATTTAGTCATCCATTAATATTGAAGTTCTGTTTACATGTTACTCAGCTAAGGGAAATCGGTATATAATTTAATAGAAAATTTACTATTCACAAACAAAAATATGATAACAGGAAGTTTTCATACTTTTTCTGGCTTTCTGAGCAGAATTATGCACAAAAGAAAGTAGAAAAAAGGACGGTTAGTGGATAAAATATTTTTTTTGGCTACCCTTTATAACTAGTACTCTCAGATTTTCTTTTATCAAATACAGAGAGTATCATTTATATCTATTAGTTCATCTTTATAGTAATTATTTTCTGAATCCAAAACAAGTATCATTCTCAAAATAAACTTAAATTCTCACTAAGGGAGTAATACAACTTGGATGGTGATTACGTTCTATAATGTTATTTTCTGATAATGTTTTAAAATTAATATTAAGTCATGTAAACATTTTTAGCCCTTATTTTGAAAATATTGTTCACAGCTGCTGCCTCAGAATAAGTAAGCCATCTGATGAATATATATATTCACTTCTTTTTCTAAATCATCATCCCACTGTATTATAGCAAAATTTACTAACAGATATGTTTCAATATAAATCCTACTGAAGCAATAATATGAATCCATTTGGGTCTTGAAAAATACCAATGAAGAAAATATGTATTCTTCTGCTTGCTCCTAATCCTGAAAACCTGTACTTCATTATGATTCAATGAACGTAGAATAATTTTTTTGAGGTATTTTGTTTCACAATTTGTTCTAGCAGATGCTCTTAATGAGGTGCACTTTGTATGTTTTGTTTCAGATAATGCTGCATTACATATTTATCAAAATAACATAATGGAGGTTTTAGGAATGCAGTGTTGATTATAATCAAGGTCCTACAAATACTGTCCACATTCTAATAGTAGCATAAGAATTTAAGAACTAAATTAAAAACAAATTAACTGTGTTCTCATACCAGATGTGTGTATTCAATATGATTACACTCTAACCAATTAGATATAATAATTCCTGAGTAGTAAGAAAATCATAATACCAGACCACTATTATCCTCTCCCCTTCTCTCCTACTGTCAGCCTGACATTTAATGGTCTCTTCTAGCTATACCACACTGCCCTCCTTCTCCAGTTCCTGGAAGGAATAGGTAACCTTATTTCCACATGGGTCAACAAGAATTATGAAATTATCTACAATGGATGATTATTCTCAAGAATATCTCTAGACATTGCCAAAATAAAATAGAAACAACATGGTACATCACATGTTTTGTCTATATGGAAAAGGCAGAAATTATAGAAGTCATGGGGAACTTGCAGGTGTACTTGTTGCTATTGAAGGGAGATTATAAAATGTATAGCTATGATTCTACTCTGCATTAAATTCATTCTATCTTCAGGTACTACAGTTTTTATCTTCTGTATTTCCTGAATATAAAGATTTACTTTCTGAATCTGAACTGAATTATGGGATCTGAGATGCGATTAAGTATTGTAACTTAATATAGATCTCATTTTGTGGAAGCAAATTTAAGCGAGTGTTGGCTGTCCATGGCAAGGTTTTGGTAGCAAGGGGTCTGCTTTGTGAGCAGGGATGGCTGCTTTGAGAAGAGGTTGGGGGTTACCCTGGGGCAGACACAGACCCAGCACAGGACACAGCTGATCCCACCAGCTAAGCTGTCAGCACCTCTGTGTTAATATTTTCAAGGAACGTCAAAAAACATAGGAGAAGAAAAAGAGTAAGAAATTGCAAAGGCAAGAAAGAGATGCTGCAGGTGCAAAAGCTGATAATTCCCCCTGCAGCCCGTGGAAGAGCCCATGCCAGAGCAGGATAAAAGTGTGAGAAGGAAGAAGGGAGAGAGAGTAATCACTGAGTATTGACCATAACCTCCCCATCCCACCTGTGCCACTTAAAAGAGGGTAGGGAGAGTAACTGATATCAAAGGAGAGAAGTTGAGGCTGGGGGGAGGATGGAGAAAAGATTGATTTATTTTGTTTCTTTTTCATTTTTGTCTTGTTTCTCAGTACATTGATCTGCTTTAATACAGTAGAGTAGAGTGGAATAAAATATTTTCGGTTGGATACAACTATCATCTGACCACATCATCCCTGACTGCTTCAGAGCTGTCCACAAGTTAAAACATGCTATTAATGTCATGGTCTGAATGCTTCTTGAACACCGACAAGTTTGGTGCATTGACCACTTCTCTAGGAAGCCTGTTCCAGTGTTTGACTATCCTCTCTGTAAATAAATGTTTTCTAATGTCAATTCTGAATGTTCCCTGAACAGGCAATAAATAAACTAGCTTAGCTCAAGTCACTTCTGTAAGCAACTTCTCTTTCTTTATCTCAACGAGCTTTCACATTCTTGTTCTTTTTATTTTCACCATCTGCCTCACTAAGAAGGGTGAGTGACTGAGCAGATGGGGGGCAGTTACAGTGAAATAGATGAGAAGTCCTCTAAATGCACATGCTGGTGCAATATTGTAAATTACTGTAATTACATTGCTGTAGCAGTGACAGCTTCAACTGTCAAACAGGATTCCAAATAGTTAGAGTATTTCTATTAAAAGTATTTTTTCTGCATTCCAAGAAATAGAAATATTACTATGTCTTCTAGCATTCAGACTTCATAACAACTTTTGAAGGATTAGGGGACAATTATGAACCAAAAGTGTCCATAGAATATCTGAATAGGACCACTTAACTCTTATCCCTTCAGAGATATGAGTCAAGAAAGTTTAAAACAGAACCTCCTCTTTTTTGTTTTTCAACAAACTTTTCTATAAAAACTAGTCTCATCCAGATATTTGTCCCAAAATCAAAGTGCTGTTTTCATTATCGTGCATCACCATTTATCCCTGCTTTTAGCAAAGTGACTTTATAGAAGTATATTATTTATTACTGGTCTTGAATGCATTCTTTGTTTTGATATTTAATGAAAAGGGGTTTATTATGGAATACTTTAAAAACAAAGTTAATTCTAAATTTTAAAAAATAAGGACACTTCCAACTTTTAGAGAATGATTGTCAGTTCAACATTAAGCATCCCACTTTTTGAAAATCTGATGTCAGCATGATCCAATGTCTGTGTCCTACAATAAGAAATAGGACAGCAGATTCTTCTTAGGCAGAGTATTTAAAAAGATGATTGCTCAGTGTCTCATTCTGCTTCTCTTTTTTCTCACTTTGACAACAGTAAACATGTTTACCTTCTCTTGAAATACATAATTTCAAATTTTACTGTGGAACAATAAGCATGGCCTAGATGAAAAAATAACTCAAAGCAAATGAGAAGAATATATTTTTAAGAAGGAATTGTGAATGAGATTTAGGAAGGGACAAATATGTGCATATACCAACTGAGACTGGTATTCTGAATTCTGTCAAAATATTCCTTGGACAGAAGAGGATAATAGTCAGTGACAGAGTGAGTGCACTCAAGCTTAAATCACCAGTAGGTAAATTCCTAATCTATGAAAAAGTCAGGAGTAGGGAACTAGAAGGTAAACTTTTTGAAATTGCCACTGACAGTTGTGACACTGATATGTTTTTCTATCCATATGAAAGAAATTCATGTTGGTTTTAACATATTTGGCAATATAAAGGCTAAGCTTTTAAGGCAGGAAAACACTGCAGGCTCAGTTTTGAACTAGAACACCATTTGTTTCAGGGCTCTGTTTATGTATCATCTTCTCAAAAACTCTGGTCGTCTGACAATTCTTATGAATTCAGGGCACCCACTTTTTTCTTCCTCACCTCTTTTTCAAAATCGTAGTGACATCACAGATAATATTTGAGCTGCTTTTCTTCTGATCCCAGTGTCAACCTCCCACTGTCACTTGACAATGGTGCTTTAGGCATCCACAACATTTGTGCCAATCTTTAATAATCTCAGAAACCTTTCATCACTTGCATACAATATAAGTATGATGCACATGTTTTCAGACAATATATTCTCTTAATTTTTTCCTACTTCTCCCAAACTACCACCCATACAGAAAAGAGAACTCTTTTTAGATGGGAGAGAGGAAAGATGTAAAATAATTTTCCAGCAAAACTTTGAAGTCTAAGCCGTAAGTCTGTACTGCAGGGGTTTACACAGCTGGAGTCAAAAAGAAAATAAAAAAAAAAAAGTATCATCAAATAAGGTGGGAATGAAAATATTCCAAGACTAGTTAGATGAAAGGAAGAATCTTTTGTGTTTGGGGAAGGAATATGTTTTCACATAATCTCTTTTATCTGGTTCACTGCTTGAGTGACACTTGTGCACTGCTAGTTTTTATTGACATTGCTCTCTGGATGAAAAAACATACTCTTAGACAAGTGTTCTTCCAGGAAAATTAGTGACAAGCAAACTTCAGAAATACAGTCAGATAAACCCTAAGGAATTCTGGATTATTATCATGTGTCTGTATCTTTTGCATTTTTAAATTATTCCTCCTCAATCAACTAGCTTTTCTTCTCTGCCCCTAATCACTTCTTTCAAGTTTTCTTATATCCAACTGATTTAATAAGATTTACTGAAGGATTTTTATGGTTAAATCAGGAAGCAATATTAACTCCATTAATCTGTGGTACAACTGTGGGTTTGTTGAAATGATGGTTCAATATGCAGTCTCTTTCTGATACTTGTCACCTCTCAAAATTTATGAAATCACAGTTTTCTGCAATTAAGAACACATAAAGTGACACTGATTTCGGCAAAAACAAAGAAAGGGAAAATTTGCTTCAAACCCAGGCTTAGTAAAGCTTGGAAAACTGTTTTGTCTCAAGTTAGGGTTGATAATGTTTTAAACAGTTCATGTTTGTCTTCTAAATTGTTTCTGATTCCCTAAAAGTGACATTAACTAAATGAGACTCTTTCCCTGAGGAGAATGTGTACCACATTCTCCATTTCTAGAGGGCAATCGTGTGAGATCTTTCCGTTTCTGAAAACAATTTTTGTTTTGTTTCAATCCAATAGAAAGCTATGAGGTGGTTTGAAGGTCTGAATAGGAAAGTAGAAAGGAAATTGCTTATCAGAGTTGCTATAAAACAACAAATAATCTTAATATTCCATCTCTTATCATATATGCAGAAACAACACAGAGGTATAACAAGCTCTAGTGTGTACCAATGGCAAAGTTTGCCAAGCTCAAATAAAAAAGCATTTAATCTTCCACTGGAGCTATAGGTTTCTGGCTTTGTACTGCTTTGATTTGGAGTCACCCCGAGGCAAAGTTCCAGGCTATTGACAGAGCCTTTTGAGACCAGTTAGAAGCTGGTCAATAGGAAGATAATTCTGAGATTTCATAGGGCATATGCAGAGGTGCTGGAGGAAAATATGAATCTTTTGATTAAAATTGTTATGATTCTGTATATATTCTCTTAAGAGAAACTTTTTACATTTGATTTGTTATATACAGCATTTAAGAAAAACTGTAAGGAAACTGTTCAAAATAGAACTACTTTAGTCTTGTACTTTATCAGAATCAATATATTTGTATTTTTTAAATATATTTTTCCAATATATTTTGATTTTTTCAGGTGCTGCTTATATTTCAGTTCACAGTTTATGATGGGCAACATACATTGAGTGCTCATTCATATTACGGCTGTCCAGAAGACAGAAAAGTTACATCAAGCCACTTCTGAAGAGGCACTTCTGCTTCACTGACTTTTCAGGTATACAAATAATCTCTGTAAAAAAAGTAAAAAAAAAATTCCTCAATTTCTTTTTTTTCAACAAGCTGGCATGTCTTTCTTTTAGAAGGTTATTTTGGTATTGTTATCACTTGTATTCCAAGTGATAGTCTAACAAAATTAAAATAAAAATGTTATTTTTTAAATTGTGAAAATAAAATTTTCTTCATACATGGGAATTTTTCACTACAAAAATTATTTTTATGATTGCTTCTTCTTGTGTGTTGACATATTGGTATATCTCACCAGATTGTGTATATAAACCAAGGAAATAAAGTCTAGAATTAATAAGCATGGTGGTTATTCTATTTTTTTTTTTTTTTAATCTAAGCAAAATTAACACAACATATGATAAAAATAATAAAAAACACAATCGGAAAGGGATAAACTCAATGAAAATATTAATTACTATTTTTCAAACAGGTTCAGTGTCTTAGGAATATCTGATTTTTAATTACTGAGAAAGAGGTTTTTTTGTTCAGCATATTAACAATATTTTCTCTGCTCATTGCTGCAGCATAAGAATATTTTGCATTATGAAACAAGAACATTTTAGAATGGAAAAAAATATGAGTTACACTTAATGGAAAATAGAAATAAAAACATAATTAAACCCCAAAATATTAGTTGTTTCTTAGCTTCAAATTCTTGGTTGGTCCTTAGAAGCAAAGTTTGGGGATTTTTATTTTTTTTTTTTTTTTTATTTTTTTTAAGGAATGAAACAGGTAATGGAGACAACCTTCAGTGTCTCTATTTTGAAAGTAATCAGTCTCATTAACAGGAGACACAAGGGTTAGGTAATGGTCAAATAAGAGATCTCCTTAATAAGAATGCCCTACAGTAACATCTCAAGTACCCCATTTTTATCAGTCAGAAGTGTAAAAGCTGCAAAATCTCAGCAAAATAGCAGCACAACTCTGCCAGCAAAATAGCATTGGGCCTCTTTTATAATTATTAGAAGGATCTAAGGTAAAATACCCACATCTGAGGTTTGCTAAGATCAACTAAAATAGATAGATTTTTAAAGGGAGCATAATGAGGGCAACACTTGCTATGATGTACTCAGACAATAAATAAAGTGGACAAACCTGTTCCCATTATTAACAATTCCTTATTAACAATACCAATGTTTGGCTTGTCAGTGGGAGCAGAAGAAAAATTTGCATGATAATTGTGATAAGAAGAATAAGGTAACCACAGAAATTAATATAATATGTAGGCTTTTGTTTGAAATGAGTTTGATACATTGTTTTTAGTCTTCCCTTTTTTCTTTGTTTCACTTTGTTTCTGGATCTCCTATTTTGAGCGCTTTTTTTTGTTTTTTTTCTTTTTTTGGGGAATGTCATCTGAGTTGTGTGGGTAATCTCTCAATAATAATGTAAGCTAGTTATGCAATTTCTCACTTGAGGGTTTGTATACAAGATTTAGTAAGGTGCAGATAAAAAGACTTACCAACATTTGCAAGAGAGACTATTTGCTGTACGTGTTTGTAGCTTTTGTTTCAATGCCTATGCTGAAACAAAACATTATAGGATTGACATTTTTGTTTTTGATTTTGGTTTGTTTTGTTTGTTTTTTTTTTTTTTGAAAACAAAGCCCCGAGTTTTTATAAATTGACTCAATCTGCATAAAAACCCTGTTCATTCTTATGCATTTCTTATGTTATTGTCAATACTTTTGAAAAACTATTGCAGATAGCAGGTGTTAGAGGGAAATTCTTCCTGTGTATTTTGTTCACAAAGCAGAATGCACAAGAGCTGCCAGTACACCTAATTTCAACCTTCATGTTTGTGGTTGGGAGACTCTCTGCTACTATGTCTGAAAACAAAATAAATTTGTAAAGTCCTGTGCTAGACAGAGGTATAAATTGCACAAGAATAAGAAGTTTATTTTATTTATGAGTAATTGGATCTCATAAGCAATACAATCTGCCATGCAATTTTGCAAGAAGAATTATTGAATTTCACAGTCCTCCAGGCATGACTTCAAAACTAAGCGAATTCTTAAGGAAACAGTTTAAGAAAAACAACCTAATACATAAAAAAAGAAACACTTCTCGAAAACACCATTTCTGGAAATATTTATGGAATACTGTCATTCAGGATTTTGTGTAGGGCAGCTGCAAGACTCAAGCCGCACCACATTGTGATGTGTAACCTAAAAGTTATTTACTAAGCAGGATGGGCAAAATGTGTGGATAGCAGTTCCTGTTTGAGGTAAAAATCTGTTTGTATTTCTGATTATAGAATCACAAAATCTTTGAAGCTGGAAGAAATCTCTGGAGATCACCAAGTCCAACCGCACTGCTCAGATCAGGCTCAACTATAAGAGATTGCTCAGGGTTGTGTTAAGTCAGATTTTGAATATCTCCAAGAGTAAACACTCCAAAGCTTGCCTGGGCAACATGTTCTAGGGGTCAAATATCTCACAGCAAAAAAAAAAAAAAAAAAAAAAAAAAAAAAGGTGTTGTTATGTTTAAATGGAAATTTCTATATTTGTTCCCATTGCCACTTTTTCTTTCAATGATCACCACTGAGAGGAGTCTGGCTTCTGCTTTTGGCTTCCCATAATCAGATATTTTCCTGTGGTCATGAGATCCTCCCTGAGCCTTCTCCTCTTTGGACTAAGCAGTCTCAATACATCTGTTTCTTTTGCTATGAAAGGTGTTCCAGTCCTTTAGTCATCATCGTGATTTTTTTTTTTTGTTGGTCTTGTTCCAGTATGCCCATGTCTTTCCACTGGGGGGGGCAGAACCAGCCACAGAACTCCAATGGAGTCTCACCAGCAGTGAGAGGAAGAATCACTCCCCGCACTTACTGTCTACATTGTTGCCGAGAGACGACAGGATGTTGTTGGCCTTTATCACAAGAGTACCTTGCTTACTCATGTTCAAACTGTTGCCTATCAAGACGACCAGGGTCTTTTCTGAACTTCCCAACTGGCTGCCTCCATCATGCGCAGGTGCATCAGGTTATTCCTCTCTAGGTACAGCACTTTGTGCTTGCCTCTGTTAACCTTTTTGAGTCTCATCATGGTACTCTACTCATAAACTTCAGATTCATGTCAGTCAAGTGCCTCTCCTGTTCACTTGTGACAAGTGTCATGGTACAAGCAGAATAGGACACTTGCTTCAACTATGTGATATGTCGCAGTCCTGGATGGTGACTTGTCTCTTATGTGTAGTGGTTTCATCTAGGACTTAGACTTCAGTAAGGTGCCAAATGTGAGATGGATGTGTTGTCCCACACAGGGGTACTGTCTTAGTGTTTGTGGGGTTTTTTTTCTTTTAATTTATTTTGTTTTGGGGTTTTGTTTCTTTGTTCGTTTAAATTTTATTGTGGGCATAAGCTGCCAATTTACTTGTAAGTTAGTTAACATCAATCTGGTCTCTCTTACTTTCCCATTATTTAATACCAAATTGTTATTATTACCTCTGTGACTACTTTCCTTTAGCTTCTGTCCCAATTGAGTGTGAAGAATGTAAACAGTTGCACAGCAAAACTCATCCATGCTTCTCTCTAGATTACAGCAGCAATCTAATCAGATACTGGCAAATATAGTCCAGATCTTCCTTGTTTGAACAAGGCTTTCAGATAGGTTTCTTCCTGCAAGAAATAAAGAATAATTTAAGTATTGTAATGTAGAATCTCTAAGTTTCTAAGAAGATAAACAGCAAGTTTTTAAGGATAAGCTTTGTCCAAGCTTCCAAGAGCTGGTATGTATTTATAAATCTAACATTGACCCACAAGGCCCTCTGTGCTTGGTCAGCATCATCTAAGTTATAATACCATTGATTGCTATGAGATCCACAGTATTTTTGAAGGAAAAAATCCACACAGTCAGTCACTATGTAAAGCTACATAAGACAGGGCTATGTTATAGCTGTGCATGTTATTCTTGGAGGCTTTCAGTTCATCACTGAGTGCTGATGATTTGATTGTTATTGGACTCATCCTTTTCTAGAAAGTCCACAACAGTGTTGTATTGCTATCAGTTGCCATTCTTGTAGTACTTAATTAGCCTAGTAAATACAATAGTCGGATAAGAAATTTTTGAAAAGGACACTAAAAAACGTAAAATAGGGAGAAGTAAGAAAGGTCAAGTATGGAATGATTCACATGCTAACTAAAAGAAAAGAATCATGGAACTTTAGTATCACTTTTGCTAATTAAGGTTTTATTTGATTTTTTCTTTAGTATGGAGCAAAAGTTTGGCTTTAACTGTGGTTTCTTTTGCAAATGATATCAATACACACACACAAGAACTATACATGTGTATGTGCATTTTCCAGACATTTGCTTAATAGCCTTCTGTACTTTAACATATTCAAAATAGCCAAGACAATCAAAACTGCAAGCAAAAAACTTAAAAGTGCCTAAAATAATAATCTCTGTTAGAGAGTTACAGTGAAAGACTATACACATATAGTGTATGAAGAAGATTTCAGAATCATGCTTCAAGCTAGTGTATTACAGTTATGGAATGCAAAAAATCAAGCTTTAATGTGAAATTTAAAGAGTGTTGCTCTTTCACCATGTTGCACCCCTCTCACCTTCTCTGTGAAACTCTAATTAGGCTTTCTGACTTACTGCTGTCAAGTGACTGATGGTTAAACTCAACAGCTAAATTCTGCTTTGTCTTATATTCAGAGCAGTCATGCTGAAATCAGAGCAAGACAATGAAGAATGTATTCTAAATATGTATTTAGAATCCTGAACATGTTCTCTCTGTATTTTAACTACTCAACCTGTGTATTCATGCTGTATGACTCCTACTTTTACTGTGCCATGCTATATTTCTGCAATAATAAGTAGGAATAATTTATGAGGACACAGTTAATGGGTATTCTTAACCCTAGTTGAAAGCAAACAGGTTCCGGTAAGACTTTGGCATTATTCTTAGCATACAATGATATGACTTGCAATGCAGAAAGGCTTATTCTCATACACAATGCAAAATGGCAATTTTCTGGTGGCTGTATCTCTGGAATAATTATAGCTGTCATCATAAAAATATACATATAGCACCTGAGAAGGTCAGTTCCTAGAAACATTTAGTCAAATTTTATTCAGACTTTTCAATTTTGCAAATAGGTCAAGGTACTGTGAGATGTACTTACTTGCTGAGATGTCATCATCCCTTAGTATGAGTATGGAATCATTTCCATTAGTGGAAAAAATAGAAAAAGATGAAATTTTATTGACTGAAGAGTTTACTTCACCAGCAGACTTTGCATTTTTTGAGAAATATTTTGTATATAAATAAACAAAAGTATTACAGCTTGAAATTAAATCATGCAGATAAACATCAGATATTTATTATTAATTAAAAGTTAATTTAGGCTTAATACAAAAACATGGAATTTACTGCCAGATTCTGACGAAGTGGACTTAAAAATATTTTCTGCAAGAATTAATCTCCTTTTGGGCACAAACCAACTTCTGTTTTAGTCAATGGCAGAACTCCAATAATTTGCAGCGGAAGCAGACAACTGACAGGCCCTAAATAGAAAAAAAAAGATGAGAAGATTTTGCTACCTAAAGAAGGATTAAGCAACTGTAAAAAATCAAAATGCCAAACACAGGGCTAACAGAGTTGATGAACAGATGAATAGCACTCAGCTGCCTTAATGTAAGCAGAAAAATAGAAGAAAACTAAGGATATAACAAATTTCTCGTCAGTCCCATTTACACGAATTATAAATTTAGCATTGCTTAGTTCCCTTGCAGTGTGCAGACCCCACAGGTAGGGCCTGCCAGAGTTGCAGCAAGAGTACCAAACTGATTCCACACTGGAATGAAACCACACCACTGACGGCAGGAGCAGCAGCTGGGGGTGGTTTTTCCTCTGACTGGGAACTGCTAGTATGGATTCCTCTTGATATCAGATGACAAATAAAGGAGGGAGAATTAAATGCTATTATTCTTGAAATACAAGGAACTTGAGTCTGCGCCTGTAAATCTGTAAGTTAAATGTGGAAGGGAATGTCTGATGATCAACTTGCACGATATAGCCCACATTCATTGTTTCAGATTCTTGAACAGCCTGGAACTTACTTTTAGTGTTCTTGTTTCCATGAAAAACATAAAAAACATGAAATACATTCTGCAGGTAACATGACTTAAAGGAACACAAAATCTGTTAAAATAATTCCACACCATCTTTAAATAAATATTCAACTTTTCTTTTTTTAAGAAAATGAATACTTCGCTTTTTGAAAAGTGAGTCAAGGTAATATAACCTTTTTTCTTTGCTCCAGTTGAACTGTTTTACCTTGTCATGTCTCCTTTACTCTACTTGGAATACAAAAACATGAACTGAGAAATCAAATTTTCTCTCTGTAAGGTTGTTTTGAAGTTTGTTTTTCCCTTTGTCAATTCACTTTCAGTCCAGTGAGCTATCACATTTTGAATTGTGATAATTCTTCTGACAAATACTGGATGCCTTTTCTCTGTAAGAAAAAAATTAGAGGTCTTTTCACAGAAGTGAGTGTTCATCATAACTCTTTAAAGAAAAAGGGAAAAGATAAAGGCCACAACTTGTAAAAATAGGTCTAAATTCAGATTCAGGAAGTTTCACTGCCAATCCAAAACAAATGGTCAAGCCTATCATTAAGTAAAAGAATTAAAACATTTTGAGAAACAAAATGCTCAGAAAGGCAAAATAATTGTGTTTATTCCTGTAATATTTCACTTTTGTGTGGTTTTTAGAACATACATCTGTTTGTAGAATCTCAGCTGAAGGATGCTCACTTCTGGTTCATGAGATATGAACTACATGTACAAAGAGAAATTCTTAAACCAAGAGCTTGTAAGTGATTTGATTTTTCAACAGTGCTGGAAACTCAGCAGCTTTTCATGGCATATTTGGTCTACTTTAAGAGTGAAGTGCTGTGCCAAGTGAATAAGGCTCATAGATTTTGGCATTTTAAAACACAACCTCTAAAATGGCTGTTTTGTTAATAATTGCTACATACTGATATACTCTGATCATTTTGTATTGGTCTTGTGAAGAAAACTTTAAATTTGGAAGATAAATACAGACAACTGCGATTGCATCTGGAGGAAAGTCAATACTAATACTTTTGCATTCTCATCAACTACATTGGCTAGAAGCACAAATCCTACAGCCAAGTCACTCAATCTGACAGCAATAGTGAAGAGGCTCTTACCCTGTAGTTTACCAAACTAATCTGACATGTGATGCAAAATGCAGCCTGGAAATGCAGCAACCATATGATGGATTTGATGTTTAATTGTGTTCAAAATAGAAAAAAATATTTCTTAATGTCCTTGCAACAAAGCAGTTTAATTTCTTCTTCAGTCATATAAGGAAATGTGGTTTTCTTTTGGTGAGACTGCTGCATTTGGAGCTTTAAGACTGTAGCAATCAATTATTGTGATAAGAAATAACTACTTATCAGATTATAAAATAATAGATTACATAACATATATTAGCATTAACTATATATGGGCTTCAAAGAGGAGCTTCATCATACTTTCAGTATCAAGCACAATAATTAATGGAAATTTAAGATGCAAATTAGTTTAAAAATATAACAAAAGAGTACCTTTCCTGAAAGTTTTTGGTTGGTTTTTTATCTTTTTTTTTCATGAGTATTATCTGTGAAAAGAGCTAGATTGACAGTTCTAGTCATTTAATTCCCTTCTACTTACCCACATTTAAGATGCGAATATAGATACTGCAATTTTCTCCTAGCTCTACACTGGAGGGATTTACTCAGTGATAACAGAATGGGTTTTGATTTCTGATAGATACATGCATTTTTCTGTCTTTCCAGAGTAACTACTCTACCAACAAAAGAGTTACCAAGGTCAGGAACAGCAGTCATAATGTTCTTTAGGATAGTAAAATTTTGCAATGCAACTGTAGCTATTATCTTTTCTGCTTGTCACTTTATTTAATAAGGTGAATTGTGCTACTGTAATGTGTTTCTTAGCTGAGCCACCACCGTTTCAGAACCATGACAATTATGCTTCAGACACCTCTTTTGAGATTTTCCTTCTTTCTTATGAAAATATTCAACATTTTTGTAGGACTTCAGGGAAGCAGAGCTGTTTAGATTTAATCTATATTTACACGAAGCAGTGCTATACCTTGTGAGTCACAATGCTCAAGTTGCAGTCAAAAAAGACCACTTTATACTACACTTCTCTACTTTGTGTTTCTAAGAACTGCCATTTTCTTTAGAAAACAGTTCTGTTGTTTTTTTAGTCAACAGCCAAACTGTTTCACTATTTCTGTATTTTAAATTTAATGCCAAAATTATTATAACTATGGTACACTTGTTTTGAGAATTTCTACTTATTTTCCCTCCAACCACTTTTAACTAATATTGTGGAGTATAGTGATTAGTATATTAACATAGTTAATCTAAGTCAGCTAAACACTCCAATAATGTAAAATTGTGTGCATCTTTTTTAATGTGTTCTGTGTTACTTGCCCAGCAACTTAATGACTTGCTTCATGATTCAAGTTGCTCATTGAAACGAATCCCAGCAAAGTTAAAGTACATGCAAGACAAAGAGGTGATTCAAGGCAGCCAGCACCGCTTTATTAAGGGCAAATGGTGCCTGACCAATCTGGTGGCACTCTGTGATGGAGTGATGTCAATGGTCAACAAGGTAAGACTGACCAATGTCATCTACCTAGACCTCTGAAAGGCCTTTGACACTTCTCTAAATTGGAGAGAAATGGGTTTGAAGGGTAAACTGCTTGCTGGATAAGGAACTGGCTGGATGGATGCACCCACAGATTTGTGGTCAACAGCTCTATGTCCAGGTGGAAGCCAGTGATTAGTGATGTACCTCAGTGGTCCATTTTGGGACCAGTATTCTTCAATATCTTTATCAATTACATAAACAGTGAGATCAAGTTCAGCCTCAGCAGGTTTGCCGACGACACAAAGCTGAGCAGTGCAGTTGACACAAGAGCAGAAAGGGATGCCATCCAGGGGTACCTGGGCAAAGTTAAGAATTGGATCCATGACAGACTTATGGAGTCCAAGTTCAAGTGGGTTGACACAATCATGGAGGTGGGTGCAAACTGTGAGAACCAATTGAGAGGATCCCTATGGAGAAGGACTTGGACGTTCTCTTGGATGAAAACCTGAATATGACCCAGAAATGTGTGTTTGCAGCCCAGAAGGGCAACTGCATCCCAAGATACATCAAAAGAGGTGTAGCTGGCAGGCCAAGGGAGGTGATTCTCCTCCTCTACTCTGCCATTCTGAGACCTCAGTTGGAGTACTGGATCCAGATCTGGTGCCCCCCAGTACAGGAGAGACATGGATCTGTTGGAGAGGGTCTAGAAGAAGGATGCAAAGATGATCAGAAGGATGGAGCACCTGTTCTATGAAGACAGGTGTAACAATTTGAGTTGTTCAACATGGAGAAGAGAAGGCTTCAGTACCTGAGGAGAGCTTACAAGAGAGTTGGAGAGGGGCCTCTTAAAAGGGCATGTAGTGACAGGACAAAGGGTAATGATTTCAAGCTAAAAGAGAGTAAGTTTAGATTAGATATTAGGAAGAACTTCTTTATTGTGAGGGTGGTGAGACACTGGAACAGATTTCCCAGAGAAGTTGTGAATGCTCCATTCCTGGAAGTGTTCATGGCCAGGTTGGATGTGGCCCTGAGCAACCTGATCCAGTGAATGGCATCCCTGCACATGGCAGGTGGGTTGGAACTAGATGATTTTTAAGGTCCCTTCTAACCAAAATTGTTCTATGATTCTATGATTGCCTTTGCATTTTCAGTATGACTAATAGTGTAAAAGCAGTATTCATTATCTATTAAGTGTGATTTTCACTAGGATTTACTTAACTTCAGCATTTAAAGGCACCATTCATGTAGGGCACTGTTATTGGCAGAATTACCTTGACTCAATGAATTAAACTGAATTTTCATTTATTACCAGTTACATCAACCATTAAATATTGATTTGAACATTGAGGCACAATAGTGAAGATAGTAAGTTAAATAAAGACTAAAGGAAAGCAGTTTTCCTCCTCTTTTGTCTGTCTCAGCTTCACTCTGGGCATCTCTTTCCTCCCCCTTCCTTATCTCTATTCCCCTTGCTTTTGCCACACATTACATTCAGTTCATCAAGAGGTGGTGGACAGCACAGGAGGATGGGGTTAATACACAACAATTATGTCCTGCCATTCCTTGTTCCTTACTCTTTTTCTTCCCCCTGTTCTTTTCTTGTATTTTGTTTGCACTGTACTGGTGTACATCACAGAGAGGCTTCAGTCTCTTTCAGTGTTTACCAGCTCTAGTGTGGGCTCCCCACAGACTAAAGTTTCCTCAGAGGTGTCTCATTTAGTATGTCCTCACATGTCATTTACACTTGTATCTCCTCACTTGTGTTCCCTTTGGGCCTCCAGATGTTACCACCAATTCTTAAACGTGTTTTTGCTGAGGTACAAGGGCTTCTTCTTAACGGTTCAAGTTTTGGTGAGTGATGGGTCAGTGCTGTTCATTGCAGTCACCTGCAGCTGTCACCAGCATGGTCACCCTGACCTCCTCCCACCTAGGCAACCTCCCAGATCCTGCCAGCTATGCCAAATACAGGCAATAATTCTTCTGTAACTCCTTTGAAAACAAAGGCTGGAATTTTTTTTAACTAATGCTTTAAATTCTGCTTCCTTCAGTTTTCTAAGCATGTAATCATATCTATCTGCATTTCCATTTGCAATGAGAGTTTAGATGTTCTCTGAAGCTCTACAAATACTGGACATCACTAAGTACAGATTAAAAATATGCACTCTTTGATTATTCCAAAAGGAAAACAAAGATTCAGATAGTAATTTATACAATATGAATAACCATCTTAAAAGTAACTATACTCTTTTCAGTTTGAAAACTTTATTTCTATTGAGTTAACAAAATGAGATCATTAAAACTCTTGGAAGTAGAGTACTTGGCAGACAAAACTGTACTTCTATAAGTATAAACATATGCCTAACTATAATACTATCATTAAAAAAATTTAATATATAGAAAAGTGAATAACAACTCTTATGTAGACATAGTTCAGTCTGCAAAATTATTTCTAATGTCATTATTCAGCATCTTTAAATGTAGACATACTTAATCAGATGTTTCAAAAAATAACATATCTAAAGTATGCCACAAAATTTTTATTAAATAAATTTAATAAAGCTGTTGCTTTTTTTTTTTTACAGTTGGAGTGAAAAAGATGCATAGGATTCTGTCCACATAAGTGCAAAAAATGTATTGCTTTATGTCAGTTTTCTAGGAAAATGAGACAAAGTCTATTTTTCTTCTTTCTTTCTTTTTAATGTATGTGTACTGGTACAACAAAGGGATGATGAAAAAACTGTTTTCTTTATATTGCTTGTCACTGTAGCATTTCGGTCTCATTTTTAAGCTTTGTGGTGATATTGTAATACCAGTAAGACAACCTAGAAGCCACAACTTCAAGTCTGAATTCTACAGAAGACATTTATTATGCTTTCTTTTTTCTAGTTTTAGCAATGCACAACTCATTTTAAATTGTCACATTTCACTTCAATTTATTATCCAGTTGATAGTTCAAACACAGAAGAAAATTTCAAATACATCTATTAAGTCTACCTCAATTTACTTTTAATATTTCTCACTGCAGTTTTCATTTATTTATTTTTTTATATATTGGGTTTGCATGGCAAGATTTGGGGAGCAGGTGGACCTACAAGTTTGCGTTCTGTGAGAAGCTACTGGAAGCTTTCCCCATGTCTGACACAGCCAATGCCAGTCCTCTCCAACACAGACCCACCGCTGGCCAAGGCCAAGCCCATCAGCAACAGTGGTAGAGCCTCTGGGATAATGTATTTGAGAAGGGGGAAAAAAAAAAAAAAAAGCTATTGCAAAGAAGTAGTTGTGGCCAGAGTAGAGAGGAGTGAGAATACTTGAGAAAAACCACTATGCAGACACCAAGGTCAGTGGAGGAGGAGGAGATTCCCTGCAGCCCATGGTGCAGCCCATAGTGAAGGAGCTGTGCCCATGCAGCCCATGGATGTGCACAGGGGAGCAGAGATTCACATGTAGCCCAGAGAGGAGCCCCACCCTGGAACAGGTGGATGTCCTGCCCAGCTGAGATGGGGAGTGATAGGGTAGCTTTAGTGGGCACCTGACATCCAACCAGGGCCAAACCACCAAAATTAGAGTTGAAGAAATAATTTTATTTCAGCCTGTTGCACTCCTTCCTGTACTGGAAGGCAAGATAATATCCATAGCATCATGATAAATCAGACAGGTTAAATAAAGCTCCATGTTTCTTTTAATAAATCACATAAGTGTCTCCAAATACCACATAGTGATATAGACTGCTGAAACACTCATGCTGTGTGCTTGTAAACATTGAACATTTTATATGAAAATTATTTTGTTATTTTTATGTTTTCTATAAATTATCAAATTATAATTTAAATGGAATTCTAAATTTGTGTGAAGTGAAACAGTGAAGGATTTTAGGAATATACCATTATTTTTGATTAATGCTACAACTGTTTATTCTTCTGCCAAGACTTAGTTGCTGAATACTTATGTACACAGAGCAAATGTATATTTAATTTCATCGTATTTAAAAATAAAATGCACTAAGTCTCCATTAGACACTTCAGTTAATAATAAGGATATTTGTGTAGGGGATAGACTGTCATCTAGAGTATTGAAGTTCAGGCTGACATGAAATAGAAACTACTTTGTAAACCTCTGTTTTAATACAGCTATACCTTTCAAGACACTTATTAAGCTTAAAAAAAAAAAAAAAATAAAAATCAAACCCAAAGCAAGCACAACAGAAATCTTTTTCTGTGTCTGTTACCTACAAAAGCAACCAAGTATGTGACAAAGGCATAGATAAACACAGCAAGGTCACAAACTAAATTAAAGTAAAAACCTTTCAGAGGAAATATTAAACAAATGCCCTTGGGTTTTTACCATGCCCCAGGTGCCAAGGAATAGCCAAAGACCTGAGGACCATAAGAAATATTTAGACTATTTAGCTGTGCAACCAAAATGAAGGGAGAAGGTATTTTTTGCTCAATCTGTGATGACAACCTGCTATGTACTGACAGGACCTTATTAGCCAATGACAGTTACCTTGGATTTAGTAGTGCAGAATATTTTACTATATGTCATTGACTTCTGTATCTCACATCCACATTAAAATGGTAGATTGCTCATCTACCTGTAGGTCCTAGATGACTGGTAAAACATTTTCAGTCTAACCCCAGTCATGTAATAATTGCTCCAAAACACTGTGGAGAGAATTTGTCTAAGAAAGCATAACCTCTGTATTGCACAGCCCATCTGCGGTAACTTAAAGCTTTGCTCTCCTTTCCATGACTTACAGCTTTCTTAAAGGAAAGAATTTTGAGTAGAAGTCAGGTACATTTGTGCTTCAGAGAATACTTTGCAAATTTATTTTTTTTTCATTTCAACATTCAGAGCAGTTCCCTGGCTTTCTTCACTCTGTGACTGAGGAAGGACTCATTTAACTTGTAACAGCAGCACAGGAGAAGTAAAGTAGCTATATCAGAATGCCTGAGAGCAATGACATGGCACAGACAATGACCAAAGTCACCGTGCAGATGAAGTTTGAGGCTTTCACTTTTGATGATTTTCAGGCAGTCTCTCATCTTCAGGGGGAAATAGATTCTCTGAGTGGATCTGGACAAAATCATACCATGTAAGGACATATCAGATGTTTTTAAGAAGAAAACATCTTCAGTCTCTTTACAATGCTTCAGAGTTTACATGAGATAAAATATATTGAACAGGTTTTTTTTACTATGAAGAATTTTCAGGAGTACTTTTTGCTCTCAGGACCTGAACTATGCAGATTCAGAAAAAGCAATAGACAAGCAGTGCATTAGCAACATAATCTCTGTTTATAAAAGCATTTACAATTCACATTACTATGTTCCTGATTATAATAGTGACAGAACACAACATAAGCCCTTCACTCTATGGATTTAAATTTGATTCTACATTGAAGAGTATAAGTATAGCATCAAAGCCAATTTATGCTTGTCTTTGTTCTAATTTAGGCTTTTACTAGAGACTAGGGAAGAATATAAATATTGTTCTTATTTTATATCTGAACAGACCAAATCACACTTTCATTAGTGAACACAGTTGCACTTAGAGAAAGTGCCCTTAGTTTCATGTCAATAATTGATCTCTGTAATTACTTGCACACAGAACTGATCTGTTGAATTTTTTCATGCTAGGACACTATGAATCAATTAGTTTTGTACTGCTAAATATGGAATTTCTTTTATAAAGTTGTGATCGCTTAATACCTTTAGCTATTTCTCTTCTATTCATCTTCCTAAAATGTGATTCATTCTAATTCAATCCCCTTATTTCCATCTGTGAAACATAATATTAGATTATAACTTGGTTCTTAGATGTTTATTCACCATCGGTGTCAGAGAGACTTTTTTGTTGTTGTTGTGGAGCTTTTTTGTTTGTTTTCCTAAAAATAATAATCTTAAATAAATCCAGTCTTTTTGATCTTTCTATGTTTAAGTGTCTTTCATAAGCAAGTTTTTCTGCAAATATTTCAGATGCTTTATATCACATGCTTTATACTTGTTGAACAGCACATCTTTTACTATATAAAGATTTGTTTCAGTACCTCCTTTTCTCTGTTACAGCTTCTAGATACAATTGTTTCTTCAAAATTCTTTCCTGCTTTCCTTACTTTCTGTCATTTGTTTTTTTTTTTTTTGTTGTTGTTGTTGTTTTGTTTGTTTGTTTGGATTTTTTGTGGGTTTGTTTTTTTTGTTTGTTTTTTGGTTTTTTTGTTTGTTTGTTTTGTTTGGTTTGTTTGTTTGTTTGTTTGTTTGTTTTGGGGGGTGTTTTGTTTTGTTTTGTTTTTCTTTCCAGAAGGATTAAACCATAAGTTAGTGTGGTGACCTGAGAGTATTTCTGACTGGAGAAAGAAGTTAAGGCTATATTGACATGCCTTCCTAGATGCTATCTATTTAGGTTGGATGTGTATGAGATTAAGTTAACAGATTTCTGTAAATTATCAGGCAAAATGTTCTCATTTCACCAGCCTGCTACAGGTTTAAACAGCTGGGTTTGGGAGAACAAGTTGTTCATGGCCTTCAAGAAAATGACACAGTAATGTCACTGCACATTGAACTACCTTAGCTTATTTCACAGAACCCAAAATCCAAACCAAACCATGCCCCCCTCCCCCCAAAAACCCCAAAAAACAAAACAAAACAAAAAACCCAACAGTAAACCCCAAACAAATTCCACAATCTCCCCTCCAAAAAAACAACCAACCAACCAAAATAAATAAATAAACAAAAAAGCAGGGAGATCTTTGGCACATGAACAGTTATTTTGAAGTATCAACAGGGATTCAACCCAGAGTGAAGAAAGAAGCCACCCACACCTGACATCGCTCTCTGCAGAGCGAAACATAATAGATGTGTTTTCACTACATTTCCCTTTTAGTTTCTTCAGGAGATCCTAGTGAACTTGTTTAAGTGTCAAGTCCTGAAGGATTAAAATTTCTATTTTGACTAGTGTACTTGTGCACGTGTGTGAGCATCTGGTTTCATAAGTGAAGATGTCCATGTCAATCCACTATTGACAATATGTAGATATGATGAAAGGAAAGAGCACTAGAAGAAAACAAGAATTGACAGAGGCAGAAATGGTATCCTGGGTAAGTTTGTATTTTTCTTACTGCAGTAGCCATTATGTATCAGTGGAAAGACTATTAGCAATGATAAGATTGAAAACTTCCAATGCTTCCAGACAATACAGGAAATTGTAGAAGTATTTTTTTTTTCCTTTACTTAGAATCCTAATTTTTGTCTAAGCAATTATTAGACACAGCCAATTACACATGGAGCATATGATTGCATATGGATATGCCTTAATAGCCTTCTGTAGGTTAGGCATGCTAGTACTTGTATGTCTCAGAAAAAAACTTTTAAGTTTAAATGTATTGGAATGTGATCAGATGTATGGTAAAAGTTACTGGGGAGAAACTTAAACTTTTGTCAGTCAAAGCACTGTAATTCTGACAGTCTGTGTGTACTGCAGGAATAACATGGAAAGTAACTCTAATCAGCTAATGGCACAAGTTATTTTTACAACATAAAGACTGTAGAGCTGATGATTATTTTAAAATTAATCTGTCATGATCTAGTGATTCACACCATAACAAAGCTCTATTATAATGACTGAAATATCACTGTATCACAGCTATAAGATTGTTTTTTGGATGCAGTGAAGACTTCATAATGTTGAACCATACTTCCTTGAAAAAAGAAAGGCAATATTAGTGCTTGCTGCTCATTGACTAAGAAATTTATTACATGTATACAAGTCTTCAAAAATGCATATATCCATAAAGAGATGTAGAAACGTTTATGTAAAATGCATGCACAAGTATATATATATATATTTATCTTGTAAGAAAGTATCTTAAAAATCCATTTGCCTGGTGCTTAAAAACACAGATCTCTTCTTTTTTTCACGTTATGTAAGTTTAATAGCACACACATGTATACATTCTATTTTGCACTGAGACATCTGCTCACCCTTGTGATAATCATCAAACATCAGTAGGAAGATCCACTACTATAGGAGAAAACTAGATTATGCCATAATTTTGTCTCATTCCATCCACAGAAAATTCCCATAATACTTTCTGATATCTGATTTATGTTTTGATTGGTTAGTCCATTTCAATGACTATATATACATTTATAAAATATATAAAAAATAATGAATGTTATTTCTTAATACATATCATAACACAGGTTGTTTATTTCTTTGTGTGTGTATGTATTTAAAATAACAACTAAAGGCCCCTGAGAAAATGTCTAAGAGCACGAAAAAAGAAAGTACCTGGGCATATCCTGAGTTCATTATCTGTCACATATAGTCACAAGGATCTTCTCTTCTATTTAAATGACATTTTCTTATAGGTTTAAATTGGAGAATACTGTTATATGTAGCAACATCCCTCAAAACAAAATAATTATTAAGTTTTTAAATAGCATGACTTTATACAGTGGATGACCTAAGAGGCTTACTTTTTTCCACTCTTTCCAGTACTGCAGCAGCTTTCAAAAGACTAGACACAGAGTTTTCTCTAGATTTTTTTTTTTTTTTTTTTTTTTTACTTTAGGGCAGAGTTAATAGGCAACCTTTCTGTTCTGTAAAGAAAAATTTAAAAACAAAACAAACACAAAACAAAACACAAAAACAACTAAACCCAAAAATAAACATGTCAGAGCAGTCAAATCATTCAGGTGTACTCCCTGCTCAGAGTCCTTTAAATGAGAAGAGTATGCCTACCTTTTTACAGGAAACAATGACATTTAGAGTTTGGCCCTACAAGCACAAAATTGTGTATAAGTTGGACACCACTCTTCAGCTCTTCAGTATGTTGCAATACATCTAGTTTACAAGAACTGTATAAATCTCTGTGAAATGCCAGTTCTGTCTAATGAGGTAAACACTCCTACTGGTCTAATATTTAGCTTAGCAACATTAAATCTTACTATCCTGTGAAGGAAAATAAGCTCCTGAGTGGTACAAGATGGGTAGAAGTGACACTGAAACCTACAGTCGTGTGGAGAAGGAAAAAGGATTAACATTCAGATAATCAATGCTTGTTTATTCAATGATGTCAAATTTCACCTTGTGGAGAGGGCATGCACTTCACTCTCTTTTCATAAATATTTATATACAATGTGCAGTATTAAACTGGAGAGTTACACTGGGATAACAGAACATTAGCTAGGGTCATGCCTCATACTCAGTACTGGTCTCCTACAAAGAAAGAAGGAAACACACATGGAAACCATCAACTCATGAGTGCATTTGCAGGCAATAGCTATATGTGTACATACAATCAGAAGAATAACTCATAGTAAGTTGTCTATGTTTTTGTAAGATCAGCCCCTTTTTTGATTGTGTTTGTATCATATCCTCATGGGGAAAAAAAAAAAAACCAAAAAACTTTCTCTCACAATCTTTTCACTGAATAACAAACAAAAAGTGTAGAAATACACAAGGAAGTGGACCTCTCAGTTAGTAAACTCATGTGATGGTGTGAAATGCTGTATTGACCTTATCAGTAGGGAGCCCAGGAAATCAGTTTTCGCTGACAGTAGTGAAGTGGCAGCATTTGGCTACCTGCGCTCAAAAACCAGCTCCACAATAACAAGGGCTATTTGAGAAGCCTCAGCTAACCTCCTTAGTGATCTTCAAGAAAAGTCTGGAAGAAGCATCAGCAAACTATCTGGCTGAAATACCTCTGCTAAGAAGCCTCATCAGGTGCTTCTCCCTTCCTTTGTGTGGAAACTGTTTTTAAGCTGAGATTTTGTGTATGGTCCTGGCCTGAGCTGTGTTGCAGCAGCCTTACAGATGTTAAGGCTGGCTATACACAACCTTGATCCAGCCACTAATAGTAATCCATAGATTTTCCAGGTTTGATCTCAGACTTGTCTCATCACAATGGACTTGTCTGACAATTGTTTTATGGTGTCTAAATCTCTCTAATTCTTTCAAGATCTGTCCTGACCTTGACTTGTGAACTCAGCTTTCTGGGTTGACTTCAGGCCTCGTTTATCACCAGGGACTTGCTTGGCTACCTGGATTCTTGCTAACTGTTTATCATCAGCAGACTTTTTGTGCTTGCCTTGCTAGGGAACTGTGAGACTGGGCACTTGCCTGTGGCACAACTTCCTCTACCTCTCCTAGTGTTGTCCTTGCATCCTGCTTCCAGTTCCTACTTCCTGACAGGTCTAATCGCAGTCTCCCATGGCCAAAGGAGGGGAGTTCTTGGAGGAGATGGTGCCACGTTCATATTAGAGCTTCACAGGGGAAGTACTGGAGGTAACAAACACAAGCTGTTGAAAATTCCAGCTGAATGTAAGGAGAATTTCATAATCAGAGTTGTTAAACCATGGACCAGGTTGCTCAAAGTTTTCAGACTTTCCATTCTTGGAGCTTTTCAAAACTCAGCTGGACATCCTTTAACAACTTAATCTATTATTCCAATTAGCCTTGTTTAGACTAGGAGTTTCGGCATGAAAACTTCCAAACAAGGAACTAAATTATACGTCAGTCTGGTGGGGAAGCCCTCTGTTCCTCCCCGCCCAGTCCACGTGGCCGCCGACGGACCACACACGCAGACGGGAAGGCAGGAAGCAGAGAGGGTTTTATTCTCAGGGGATTGCCTTTTATATGGGCTCTCAGGGGGATGTGATGTCACGCCAGGAAAAAACGAGGGTTTGAGGTAGGGAAAGGGTTAACAACAGACAAGCGACAGGGGACAGGGGACAGGGGACAGGGGAAGCTTTTTCACCGAACCGATTTTGGCAGCTCCTTGCATACTAATGAGAGCTTTTATCAGTGTTCCCTGAGGGGGACAGAGATAGCCAGGGACAAACTCTATTTACAATGGAATAAAAACTATGCCTTTAAAACATTATAGTGAGCTCTCTTCATCTGCCTCAGAGACCCATTTCCTACAAGTTGTATTCCACTTCTGATATTGTACGTCTATAGCAACAAAATTACTTCTATTTATTTATTTTTTTCCTAGGATTATGTAAAATTATCCTCTTGAACAGAGCACAGAATAGCTTGGATGTATACTGACAATGTTGTGCAATGGTAGCTCAGATAAAAGGTTCTGAGAGATAATAACGACTGTTTTGTTCTAAAAGTAGAATGAAGTATATAAAAGAAAATCAAAACTCCAGTAAACCCTGTATACTGTTCTTACTATTCTCTGCTTCATGTTTTGGGAAAATTGTAGTGCCACTTATGATCTAATTATTTCTGCTCCTTCTTGGAAATCATGCCTTTAGCACCTTTGGTTCTGTTCCAGCACAAAGACCATCACTGTGATGAGCTTTCATACAGATCACATGGCTACCCAATTATCACTCACCATCCAATTTATTACACTGAAACAGGCTGAGTGTGCTGCAGACCCACTAGCTGTCAGTGGTGACTTTCTTTCTACTCTCTCTGCTCTGTGAGCAGAGGTCAAGTTTTCTGAAGAAAGGGGAAATAAAATTTATTCCCTTTCCTGCTTTGAATAGATAAAATCTTGTTCTAAGACAGCAAAAGAGACCTCAGAGATGGAGTTATAAAATAACTGCAAGTATGTCAACATAAGCAAATGAAACAAACAAGAAGCACATCCAAATAAGGTAAATATTTATGTAATGTTCACACTGAAAAGAAACAAACTAGAGTGGAAAACATGAATATTTTTTTCTTTTTTGCAAATTAGCTTAATTTAGGTAGTGATTTCCATAATTTGCTACATTTCCAGGTTGTAACTAATTTTTTAAGGATGTTGACAGCAAGTGCTGAAATATATCATTATTATGCAAACATTAATCTATGTTTCCATATTAATAACAAAATTTATCAAATTATGTAAAACCTTTTTTGGATGATGAGTAATAAAGATCAGTGACATTATGTCTTCAGTAATGATTTTTCTCCAATTAATTTTCTCACCATATTTCTGGCTGATATCAAAGCTCCTAGCAACAGTGGGTTTATGTCACCGGACTGATGCTATTGCATATACCACTTGACTTGCTTTGCAGTTCAATATAATACACTCTGTCCTTGATCATCTAATTGCATGAGATGTTTTCACATTTTCTATGCTCAGTAAATCAAGCATTTTTTGAAAATAATTTTTCTCTTAATAATACCATAGTCTAAACAAAGGTGAATTCCCCCAGGCCATTAATTTAACATTAATCAAATTGCAATAACTTTTGATTTTTAATTGAATTGTGCAATCATTTAATTAAATACAAACAGATTCACCAACAAGATGATTTTGTAAGAAGGGAACTGCACTAAATGGCTTCTGTCTCTTGTTTGTTTTGAACAATTTTTTTTTTTTGCAACAAAAGATACTTAAAACTCTGTTAAATACCAGAGATCATTACTGCTTATCATGATCTTTTTATTATTTATGTCTAAATTTTGTTCCTTATATTTTGATTTTAGAAACAAGAAGACTGCAGTCTAAAATTCAGAGGATTTTTAAACCCTGCACTTTGAGTGAAACAGTGAAATAAACAATTGCTTAGGTGCAGGAGATACTGTCCTTATTCTTGGCTTTGCAGTGCTCTTCTCTGTTGCATTCAATAAGCCTCTTCGTCAGGGTATCTCCATTTCCTTTTCATTTCTTTAGAGTGTAAGTATAAATCAAAAACCCTCCCTTTCTTGGGGTGACCATTTTCTGCTTTGGGGTTTCTACTTTGTCCTAATAGAAAATTCCAAAGTGGTCATAATGGAAGAACACAAGTTTATTAATTTACTACAAAGTGTTCATGGTATATATTGTTAAGATAGACTGTTGAATAAATGTATGAGTATTAAAACAGCATTATTTACAGAAAGGCACATAATTAAAAATTAATTTTGACATGTGCTTTTCTAGGGTAATTTTTAAGAGTTACTTAAAATTTGTACTTCACTTTGCTGAGTCAAGCACAAAGCTGGGACATCTTTCTGCAAAACAGAAGATCATAGTTTGTCATACTCTCCACCGTGCTGTTTCTTCACTAAATGTGAACTCTACATCACACTTGAAATTTGCAACATAAGTATTTTCTACATATATTGAATGATTATTTTCTGTTTTCATTGATATCCCTGCAGCTGATTTTACCCAGGACTCAAGGTTGCATCCCTATACTGACCAGTAATCACTGGTCATGAAAGGTTGTTATTTTTTTAGAACAGACATACCACTCAAACTTGTGTGGGATTAATCTGTTCAGAAGCTTCTTACAGATTAGATAATCATACACATAAGATATTAACAGATATAAACAATCTAAAGCTTTTTTTACTAGAATCTGTGACACTTGAAGCAACAGGAAGAGTTGTAGTGTGCATTATTACTTAAAATGGATGACGAAGGATGCAAGCAACACAGCATAACTGGTGGCAGTGAACCCTGTTCTCCATGGTGCACATGCTTGACTCAGATGTGAACTATTGACCCACATTTAAATGTTAATTCATGAATGAGACCTAAATATTAAGGTGTTAAATTCCCCAGAGCAGATTTCTTTAAGATCCTTAAGGTTCAGCTTTCAGACTTGACCTCTGGTCATAAAGCCAGCAGAGATACAAAGCAGTTCTGCCTGGAGTTTTCTGAGATATGAGAATATGGGGGTAGACTACTAAATAGAGTCCATGTGGGTTTATTGTTAGTCAATGGCAGCACTTGTTGAAAGTTAACACTGGATTTTTTTCTCAGCCTTTTAAAACTGTAATTACACTAATAAACAATGGGCAAATGAAAAGGAAAAAAAAACAAACACAACAACAACAACAACAACAACAACAACAACAACAAACAACAAAAAAAAAACCCAAACAAACACAGAAAAACTAACCAAACAAGCAAAAGGCCACTGACTCTGTGGTATCTCAAGGCAACTGTTGAGACATCTTCTATGCTATTTTACAATGTCCATACTAATCTAGCATTGCAAGTTTCTGCATTGCATTATCAATCATTTGAGCCATTTATCCTCCTTTCTGAAAGCAATAAGACAATTGAGGAGTGTATTAAAGGTAATGACAATAGGCAGTGTACAGATTTCACTCATTTCATTCAGTATTCAGTGCTGATTACATATGAGTTACTCTGACAGACTGCAGATACTCTTTTTTCTTTTCTCTCTTTCTAACCTTAAAAATGTCCACGAATTCCTATAATAAAGCTTAATATTTATGGACTTCAGCAGATGGATGTAAAAGAAAGTCCATTTTCTGACTTTTATTATTTATTGAATAGAGCTGGAGATGTACAAAATACTCTACTTCAGTGACCTTACAGATGAGGACAAAGAGAATAAAGAAAAGAACTAGAATAGAAGGAGATGCAAATAGCGCCCCAGGGAAAATTATCCTGAAAATACACAGGAAAGGCTGTGCCCAGTGAGGAAATCATAGCTTCCCTTTTTGAGCTTAATTAACACCACCCCTTAAATACTGCAGGAGCTACAATGTTAACATGACTTAATTGTTCTACACTCTGCAAGCATAGACTTTAATGTTTTCCTTGAATTGATTGCATAGCTAGAGATTTATATTCTTCTGGAATTATTGGTCGTCCCTGGATGCTGTTTGCATTAAAACTATTTATAGCAGACTAGTCTTTTTGAAACCTGAATAATAGAATCATAGAACGACTTGAGTTGAAAGGGACCTTTAAAGGTCATCTCGTCCAATCCCTCTACCCTTGACCAGGGACAGCTTCATCTAGATACAGTTACTCAGACCCCTGTCCAACCTGACCTTGAATGTTTACAGCAATGGGGCATCTACCACCTCCCTGGGAAACCTGTTCCAGTGTTCCATCATTCTGCTTGCGACCGCTGAGTGGAGTGCTCCCCACTCCCTTCCCCCCATGCCCACGAGGTCCCAGGGATATCCAAGGAAGGGACCACACATGCGGGCAGCAGGGCAGGAAAGCAGAGAGAACTTTATTCCCAGAGTCTGGGTATTTATAGGGTTCAAAGGGGGATGTGATGTCACATCCTAGACCTTGAGGGACAGGGGGTAGGGAAAGGGTTAACAAAGAAGCCAGGGACAGGGGACAGTTTCTCACTGAACCAGTTTGACCAGGTCCTTGCATAGTAATGAGGGTGTTTACCAGCATTTTGGGGACAAAGACAGCCAGGGACAAACTCTATTTTAACTATGCCTTTTAAAACATTATGGTAAGCTTTATCATCTTCTGAGGCTAACTGCCACATCTGCTCATTAAAAAACCATCTGAATCCATCTTCTTTTAGTTTTATTACCTGTTATCCTGTCACTACAGAGCCTATTATAAAATAATGTCTGTCCCCAACTTTTTTATAAGCCCCCTCCAAGTACTGAAAGGCTCCTGAAACCTTTTCTCCTCCAGGCTGGAAACCCCTGTCTCAAACTGTGTTAAAACCACTTTACCATGAGATTAGCACAGACTGGAGCAACAGGATGGTGCTAACACCAGGCCTGGTGGATAGGAGACCTGGTTAGCACATCCTGGGCAATGCATCCAGTCAAAAATTCCCACTGTGGAAAACTGTGTAAAGAAGCAACTGCTCATATGCATATCATCAGTCAAACAAAATCATCCCAAGTTATAGGGTATATGGAATTTGTGACCACTGAAGCTCCCCCCTGAAAATGTCTTCTGGGACTTGGACTGTAAACTAAGCCACCATGATGAGAATTTGAGGTAAGATAAAGGTGGTACTCTTATCTGGATGTTATCTCAGAAGCAGCAGGAGGTTAGCAAAGCTGGGGGAGAAGAACATATCATTGAAAATGGACACAAACAATGCAAAATCTCTGGGCCACAAGAAAGGCCAACTCAGCAACTGTGTCAAAATTAGATTGGACTGGGTAAAAGATAAATCCGGCAGGGGGAGATTACAACCACCAACCCACAATCCACCAAGTCAAGAAGACCACTGACTGAAAAGAAGAGAAAGACTGAGAATGCAGACTAATAAACATTAGAAGTGAGGGAATCATTTAACCAATAGAATAAGAAAACTATGTAGCCAATGAACATTAATTCCTTTGTTTGCTAAAATGTATAAATACTGAAAAGTTTTGAGTAAACTCAGGACCCTTTGCCACCAAGAGGCCCAAGGTGAAGAAGGACTAACAGGACACTGTTGAATCCACAGGTGATGACTAGCTTGTGCTTACTGTCTCTCTCTCTTCCCTCTCCTTACTATTTCTTAGCAGTCAAATCTTAACACCTGGCTAAGCATGGTGTCATCTGGAAGCTTGTTGAGGGTGCACTCAATCCCGTTGTCTGTGTCATTGATGGAGACATTAAACAGTACTGGTCCTAATATGGACCCTTGAGGGGCATGACTCATCACTGATCTCTATCTGGACATTAAACAGTGATTAAATTTATTGTAGAAATGATCAAAGTCATTGCAGAAATTGCTGCATCAATGTCTTCAATGAATAAGGCTATGGATAACATGGTATTACCACTCTGGTAAAATATTTTCCCTTAAGACAAACTTGACTATATTAAAGTTTAAACTGGAAATCTCTTAGCAGAAATACTGTGTCTTAGCTGTTTCCTGCTTTGAAATATTGACCATAAATGGGCATATGGTTACCTTAAAACTGTAAAAACTGTGATTGCTGTTGTTGTCTCATTATTTTACTTTGCTACATGAATTGTTTGACTCTTTAGCTAGCTAGGTAGATCACCCATTGCCACTGTCTGTGGTTGAATAGCTACTCAATTCAGGATATAAAATGTAAACTCATAGATGTTTCATATTCATATTTTGTTAAAATAGAAATCAAACAGTAGGATTCCAAAATGTTCTATCTATAATGCATGCATAACCCTCACTAAAACACAAGCTATCAATATTTAAATGCATTGTCAGGGAGGAAAAAAAAACCAAAAAACCTCAAAAACAAACCCACAAAAAAAACCAAAATCAACACCAAATAACTCCAAAGAGCTGTAACTGATAAAATCGGTTTTCAAGATTTTACTGGAGGCATTCAAATTTCTGCTAAGATATCCAGAGGATAAATTCCACTACCATTGACCTTGAATGTCAATGAGGATGTTAATGTCAAGGAAAGAAACTGATGAAAGAAGCTTTTCCTTAAGAAGAAGGGGGACACAAAATCATTCTATGCTGTCTCTTAAAATCAGACAAGTGTTGTACTCATAGCATTCTGTAACAGGAATCAAGGGACAGTACTTTGTAGGATTTGTTAACGCTGAAAACTCTGTGCTGACTTCTCCATAGTGAATAATTTTGTAGTCATCCATCTGGTTATTTACAGTGATTGCAGTTCTGCTGTTGAAGCAGAAAAAAATGTTCTTCACATATTCTTCTAGAATATACTTTGAATATTTGTAATAAAAAATTGGATTCACATAGACCCTCATATTCATTAAAATGTCTTCATAACACCCTGGTCAAATGAATTACTAAGTGCTTAATAAAGTTAATCAGAGGCATGATTATTGTAACATAGCGCAAAGCAGAAGAAAAAGTTAAATTTTTCATTTTGTTCTTTAATCTTCTGCATACTCTTATATTTCTTTAGTGAAATTTTTCTTTCATATATCCATTTAGAAACATAGATTAATGGCTTATGCATGTTGACCCATTGAATTTTTCACAGAGTTAAAACCCAAGTGTATGGTCAGATATAGAATTATAAATATTTGTGACTTTAATTTGGTGTCTGTGTAAAGCTGGACATCCACAAAGAAAACAAGAATTCAAAAATGAACAATACATGAAAATAAAGTATTTTCTTAAAAAGAACAGGAGTAAGAGAATATTTGTTTTAATCTTGATGAAAACTCATTTGTCTCTCTTAAGTGATTTCACAAAATATTCATTTTATTACATCCTGCTATGAGACATTTGCTATCAATAGTATTTACAGAATTTCTCTATAACTCATTTTACAATATTACTCCACATCTTTTAGTATTATTTCTGCTATAGCTCTATCTACAAAAATATCAATTTAACAGATAAGTATGATGCCAAACTAAGGACATATTTAATAAAATAGTTTAAACAATTTTTTTTTTTTTTTTGTCCTAAAGCCTCTGAGATTGTGTATAAATGTTCTCTTCATTACTTTCCTTTAATCATTATTTCCCAGACTTGATAATAGCCCTAAGTGGTGCTCTCTACATCAGTCTCTGACATTTATGCTTCCATTCCTGCCTGACTGGAAGGTCTATCTCTGCATGGTAAATTTTCTCTGAAGAGTACATGCTGTTTCCTGCTCTCCCGCTGTTCACTTGGCATGTCACAGATTGCCAATCAGTGTTATTCTTTTTTTTTCCCCCTCAGTACCTTTATCACTGTGTGTCATCTGGGTTTTTTTTTGAGTGATATACCCTACTTTAGGTGCCCATAATATGCTTCTGCTATGATTATTTCATGCATTAAATATTTGCAGACATGATTCACCTTCTGCATACATGATTATAATTTTTCCCCTTCATCAAAATAAAGAACATTTCCAGTAGTGCATTGTCCAGTTCTCTAAGATGCTGAACGTTGTGAAAAGTAGTGAGCAGTCCTCCTTCACCTTGGAAGCACAGATATTGCCTGACAACACATTCTGAAAGAAGAAACACTAAACAGAAGAAAATATTATGCTTTATATGCAATTTTAAACAGCAAGAACACTCCAAATGAGACAGGAGGTTTCAGCCAAAAAGTCTATTCTTAGTTCTGATACAGCTTGTATTAAGTACCTAACTTCAATCCATCTTTGAATTGTGCTGCATCCGTAATATGTCAGGCTATTCTTAAATCATTCAAGGACATCTTTTCAAGTGCAAGAGTCTCAGCAGACTCTTCCTTTTTTATGGTTTTGCTGTAAAGGGGTATTGTAACATTTTTCTATTTGTCTCACTCAAGCAGTGCTTTCCCACACCATGCACAAAGAAGCAGTAAGAAAATAGCTGTAGCCATGTGTGATTGAGAAACTCTGATACCAGCACTCTTGAGGCTGCTGTACTTCAAAGGATTTGAAAGTTTGTTTTCATAAAAGATAAAGGGACTAAGGTTCAAGTTGTGTGATCAGAGGCACAAAAAAAGGGTAACTTCTGATAAGCTTCACTTGTTAGCTTTGGACTGTGTGCACTCAGACTGTCAAAGTTGCCAGCATGGCTAAGCTGGATAAGAAAATGAGTGACACAAAGGAAATAAGGGCCACAAAGAAAGTTAGATGAGGAATATATGAGCACGTGTCAATGGTGGGAATCATAAGACTGCTTTGGTATACCTAACTGATTTGTACAAGAAGTATATCATAGGCATGAACTACACAAAATACACTACTTGCACTCTCCCAAAATTGGTAATACTTCCCTATAAAAAGTGAGAATCACCCTATAGACAAGTTACTGAATGGGTTCAGCTGCATATATTCTCTCCAAGATAATATTTATTCTTTTCTGCAGGGCTTGCAAAGCTCTGAAATTTGATTTTGTTTCTTCAAATCATAGAATCACAGTAAAATTCAGTCTGGAAGAGACCTGCAAAAGTCAAGTGATCTGACCTTCTTCTCAAGGCAAGTTTAGTTTCAAGGTTGGATTAGTTCCTTCAGCTTCCTATGACAGCATGTGCTCCAGCCCCTTTACCACCTTGGTAGCTCTTCACTGGACTTTATTCAGATTGTCAGCACCTGTCTTGCACAGTGTAGCCCAGAAGAGGATCTGATTCTTCAGACAGAGCTTTGCAAATGCTATGTGAAGGGAAACAATCACCCTCTTTGATTTGTTGATCATACCCTTTATGACGAAAGTATGCTCTTACTGTTTGTGATCCCATGGTGCTAAGAGTTGAAGATACCATCTCCAACAGCCCTAGAATGCCCCTTTGACCAGTTTTCACCCTTTTATGCTGTTCCTTATTACAGAAATTAATTAATTACCTATTGAAACTCCTCATTAAAGCTGGGATATGTAAGAAGTCACTAATTAAACTGAGGCTTAATTTCAAACACCTGCAATGTAAATGTATAGAAACGCAAGATACAGTGACAAAGATCTTGCCTGAATGACAGTCTGCTGTTCTTGACTGAATCTTTCCAAATGACACAATTGTTGTACTGACTGATTTTGTCATATTCTCTCTCTGCACCAGGGACTACCTACCAGGGACATCCCTGGTAGATCTATCATTTTCTCTTATTTCATTTTTGCTGTGGAGTAACATAGCTCATTAGTTGGCAGCCTAAAAATCTTTATTTTGCTCAGATAGTATTTCATTTACTTCAGAATATGGCTGCTAACATGCTTCAGATATTGTAAGTATAATATGGACACAAAATTAAGAACTGCAATATTATTATGTTCTTTACAATTTTATTTTTTTTTTAATGTTTGTTCTGTATTCTCTTAGGCACAAGAAACCTTCCTGTAGCTTCCTTTTAAAATCAATAATGATCATAACTTCTCAGAATAGTCCTCAAAAACATATCATTTTAAAGTTACTGTTTAGAGAAGCATTCAGAAAAAAATCCAATACAGATTTTTAGAAAAGTGAAAAGTCCATTAAAATAACTGGTTTCATAACTGGGAACTGATCACAGTTAATATGAAGATTCACTTATCACTTCAGGGTGCACTTGATTGTATCTTTCACTAACCGATTAATCTCCACATTTTATTCTGTCATTTTTTTTAAGCTTTTTCCTTGACATGTTTCAATTCATAATAATTTTGCTGGCAGTAGTTCCTTAGCTTTCCATACATTTCCTGAAGATTAATCAATTTAAAATGACAGCAAAAGAGAGAGAATAGTGCCCTCCTTTAAAGATTCTTTTTTTTTTTTTTTAATTTGGATTTATTGGTGATTGCTCTACGTGGATTTTTGATCAGTCAACATTGATTTAGACACTTGAGGTGGTCGATGTTACCTTATTAAATACTCATGAAATGTTAAGAAAAATAGGTCTTAATGCTTTCCAGCACACATTCAGCTTAGCTTTTCTGCCATAATGTTGCAATTCTGAAAAGACGTATAACATGTTGACATTTAAAATATTTCTTTTGTGTCTGTGGTTTTCTCACTGCTCGCACAGTATGAAAAATGTAAACAAAGCAATTGAACAAATGTGTTATGAAAAATTATATAAGAATGAAAATATAATGGCTGTTAGAGGGTCATCCCTTTGTAGTTTGGTTGATATTGTGCAATTTTACATTTGAGATTTATAATTCAAAATTAGAGGTAAAATCCTGTGGTACTGGAGTGGATAAGAACAGAATGTTAAATATACACATTTTCTGCATTAACATCTTGCAGTTCCATTTTCTATTCCATTAACTTTCATACTTTTGCATGTTGGTTTGCATGTAGATTTCCAACTAACTGACAATCAGAATTTTAAGCCTCATATAATGTTTGTATAAAAATACGTGGTGCTCAACTCAACTTCCCCCTTGTGGCATTTCCAAACTAAGGATGAACAGAACAAGCTACTCTAAATTGGCATTATCATGCATGACTGCCCAGAGGTGTCTGCTTGTCTAGACTGAGCATACCGAAGTACGCACTTTTATAGCCATAACACCAGGAGAAATATTGGAAGTATGTGTGTACAGTGGACAAAGGTCAGCAGCAAAATGGTTCTAAGAGATTATAGAAATAAGTCTTGAACACAGTTTACTACACAGGTGCTTGGAAGCATGCACCTGAGGTTTAGTGGGTAAGAGCACTGCCTGCTAGAGGCACAAGTGCTGTAGCAACAGCTCCTAGAACTGTGCATTGTCATTTTTGTGAAGGATCTGTATATTAATTAAATCCAAAAGGCTAAATTCACTAAGGAGCATACATACCCAATTATTCCTCAGGACGCCTGATGCAAACATCAGGTAGTAAAAATTTTCAAAAGTTCAGTTAATTGTAGCCTTTACATGTAACATTAAACCTCAGTCATATCTCCTGTTCAGGTTTGTTGTGGGTTTCTCTGATTAGGTGTTTTTTTTTGTTTGTTTGTTTGTTTTTTGTTTTTTGGTTTTTTTTTAGTAAGAGGAAGACTGGCTTCTGTTGGAAGCCTGTGGAAGTTTCCCTCCATCCTACAGAACAGAGCCAATGAGGGCCAGCTCCGAGGAAAACTTCCTGCATTTGAACCATTAAGTTATGCCCCTGTGTGAAAACACATTTAAGAAGTTGTTGCGCAGTTAGAAATTGGCAGCCATGGATTAACAACATCACAACGCAGACATCAAGGTCAGTGCAGGAGGAGAAGAGGAGAAGGAGTGGGAGGAACCCCAGGGATCAGGGAGAGGACTTAAAACTATTATTCCCTGACTATGTGGTGATGACCATGGTGATTACGGGTTGTCCCCTCGAAGCCCATGGGATCTGTCAGGGTGCAAAGACCCCCCTGTCATAGCAGGGGGAGGCATGAAAGAGGCTGTTACCTCGTGGGAAGCCCCTAAGATGGAGTGGAGGTCCGGCAAAGTTTTGCAGCCAAGACCCACGGAGGGAGAAGCCCACGCTGAGCAGGTACAGCCAGCTTTTCCTGAGAGACTGTACCCCATGGAATGACCCACGAGAAAGCAGAGGATCTCTCTCGTGGGGGGGGACCCCATGGAACGCAGGGGAAGGACTCAGAGTTATGATTCCCTTGTGACCATGGTGACGACTGTGGTGAAGCAAGCTGTCCCCTTTGCTG
>JAWWTY010000077.1:134299123-134345466 GCA_035222235.1 Margarornis squamiger
GGCTTCTTTGTTCCCTTTCCCTACCCTCTGTCCCTCAGGATGTGACATCACTTCCCTCTGGGAACCCTATAAATACCTGTGACTCTGGGAATAAACTCTCTTTGCTGCCTGCCTCACCCGTGTGTGGTCTCCCTGCAACATCTCTGGGACCGTGGCCGCCACCACGTGGACGGGGGAGGGGTGAGGAGTGTCCATCCAAACTGCCGTAAGTCAGTTATACAGACACAATATTCTGACTTTATGGATGGATTGGAAAAAAAAGGTTGTTGGTTACTTGAAATATTAGCTTGTTACTCTATAGGTGGATGAAGACATCAAAGAAACAAGTTATTCACCCTTGACTTCAGAAATTTATGACATAAGGATCAAAGAATAACATGAAACACTCCAAAAATAAAAAATAATAGGGTAGGTACAAAATAATAGTTTAGAATGCAGTAAGAGTATTGATTTCTTGTTGGATTCTTAGAAGGTGGTACAATCTGTGTTGCTGTCAAAGGTAAGTGTAACTTAAAGTACCATTCTTGCAAATTGTCAAGAATCTCTAGAATTATCTTTTTTAAGTTGATCCATAAAGAGTTTCCATGAAAATGAGGTCCTGTCTTCATTGCTTCCCAGACTTCTCTGTTCCAATGTTCCCAAGTCCTTCAGGTCAGAGAGGCAGATAATATGAATTTCTGTCTCTTCTTTGAATTTGCTTCTTCCCGAGATAAGTTCTGAGAATATTGACTTTTTGAATAGTCTGGCAATATGTTTCTTTCTGTCATTTTCACTTCAAGCCTTTCTGGCAGCATGGAACTTTACATGCATTATTGTTCATGATACATGCCTAATTAGAAAAAGAGTAGGAAAAAGAGAGTTGACAAGAGGTTTTAAGAACAGACATGCCCTCGAAAACATTAAGGTATGTTTCAGTCTAATTCCTGTTCCTGAGTACCCAATTTTTCTGTAGTTTTTAATTAGAATGGAACACAGACTTGTGGGTTGTTATTGAGGTTATTAAGCAGGCTTCCTGCACAGTCCAAAAGAAAAGACAGGTATTTGTGCCTCCTTCTATTATTTTGCACCAGGGCCTGTACATAGAAGTGAGTGCTCCTATATGACCTCAGTTGGACTAATAGACTTTGAAACTTATAGTCTCTATGGAGTATTTCTTGCTGATACCATCTTCTCATAGATTAAAAAGGGAACTTCTCTGAATGAAAACTACAGAGCCAATAGAGACATCGTAGTTGAAAATAAATGTTATTTAAACATCATTTAGAATACTGAATATCAGTTGTTCTTCTTGGGCAATTTACATGAGGTAGTATCAAAAAAAAAAAAAAAGTAAATAAAAATAGAATTTTTAAATTACTTAGAAGAGAAGCCTAAGGATTAAATGTTTTCACCCTGATATCCTGGGATTTGCTTTTATTCACAGCTCTTAAGATCATGCTGTGTTAATATCAGGTACATAAATCCTTTGTTCACTTTCCTGCATTAGCATCTGGTTCTTCTGAAGGCTGATTGTCTCCTCTGTTGTTCCATTTTTGGCATTCCATTTATTTAAAGCATTTACAGATTTAAAGAGAATTATAGAATGATTTGGGTTGGGAGGGACCTTAAAGATCATCTAGTTCCAATCCCCCCTCCCATGGGCAGTGATATCTTTCACTAGACCATATTCTTCAAGGCCCCATTCACCCTGGTGTTCAACACTTCCAGGGATGGGGCATCCACAACTTCTCTGGGCAACCTGTTCCAGTGCCTCGGCACCCTTACAGTAAAGAATTTGTTCCTAATATCTAATCTAAACCTACCTTCTTTCAGTTTGAAGCCATTGCCCCTCCTCCTGTCACTACATGGCCTTGTAAAAAGTCTTGCTCAATCTTTCTGGTAGGCTCCCTGCAGGTACTGGGAGGTTGCAATTAGGTCTCCCCAGGGCCTTTTCTTTTCTTGGTTGACAATCCCAATTTTCTCCGGCTCTCCTCAGAAGACAGGTACTCCATCACTTTGATCATTTTGGTGATGATCTAGACATGATTCTTCAATAGGTGGATGTCCTTCCTGTGCTGGGGACCCCAGAAATAGACAAGGTACTCCAGGTGGACTCTCATGAGAGAAGAGGGTCAGAATCCCTTCTTTTGACCTGGTGGTTACATGGCTTTTGTTGCATCCTGGAATATGTTTGGTTTTCTGGGCTGCAAGCACCCACTGCTGGCTCACATTCAGCCTCTCCTCCACCAGCACCCCCAAGTCCTTCTTGACATGGCTGTTCTCCATCTGTTCATCTCCCAGCCTGGATTGATACTGGGGGTTGCTTTGACCTAGGTGCAGCATTAACACTTGGTCTTGTTAAACCTCAGGAGATTCCCATGGACCTACTCCTGAAACTTTTCCAGATCCCTCTAGATGGCATCCTGTTGTTTGAGAGTGTCAACCACACCACTCAGTTTGGTGTCACCCTCAAATTTGCTGAAGGTGCACTTGATCCCTTTGTTTATGTCATTAATGAAGATGTTATTTAGCACTGGTCCCAGTATAGACCACTGAGGGACACTGCTTGTCACTGATGCCTATCAGGACTTTGAGCCACTGGTCACTACCCTCTGGATGTGACTGACCAACCACTTTCTTATCCTCCTAAGAGTCCACTCACCAAATCCATTGGTCTCCAACTTGGGGAGAAAGATGTTGGGGGACTGTAACAAAGGCTTTACAGAAGTCCAGATAAATGATATCTGTAGCCCTCCCCTTGTCCACTGATGTAGTCACTCCATTTTAGAAAACCAGTAGATTGGTCAGGTAGAATTTCTGGTGAAACTGCGCTGGCTGTCTGGAATCACAACCCTCTCCGCCATGAGCCTTAGCATAGCTTCTAGGAGGATCTACTCCATGATATCTCAGGCATAATTCCTGTGTTGTTGAATAGTCGGAAACCGGAAAACTGTGAAATAAAATATGGTCAAGTGAAGTCTTTAATACAGAATACTCTTAATTATTTTTTCCAAGGGGCTATAAAATACCATTAGGTATATATAAGCAACTTAATACATGGACAAAAAGATAAATGTCAAGTCTGTCTGAAATTTCATTTAGGAAGTGTATGGTAAAGAAAATACTTCTAATATGAAAAGTACCATAGTGAAGATTTCCCTGTAAAACTGACATAATAATCCTTTACAATATTATTTTCAAATATTTTCTTGGAAATAAATCTACATATTTTCTCTATTTATAAAAGAAGAATGCCTTCATAAATTTTATAGGAAACATCCTTAATTAAACAACCAATGAAACAAAGAACACAGTTTGAACAGTTTTATGAATTGAGAAGTCTTTAGCTGAAGACCAAGATGTAAATTTTTGCTAGAATTAATGGTCTGGTTCATAATACAGGTTATTAATGAAAGACCTGTTGCACCTCAAGATCTGTGGATACACTTTGTGTTGTTAGTGCAAGTCATTACTATTCATATGGTAGCACCCAGTATGTACCTGACCAAGGTAGTAAAATAAAAACTGAGAAAAGGCTGACCTTGTAATAATAAATATTTTGCTTGCATAGAAAGTAACTTAGGGAGAATATAAATTAGATTAAAGCAATATTGAAGGTCATAGTAATTAAGACAAAATGCAAGGTCACTTGTGTTTGGTGTGTGTGATATAGCTCCAGAACAGATGGAAGAAATAAGTTTTGCATAGCACTTAAGAGCTTATGAAGAATGAGTGTAGAAGTATGGAGAGAAGAAAACAGTGGAAAGGAAGATTCAAATCTAACCTCAACAAACAATAGTGCAGCATTGAGGAACAGCACCATGTCATGAAAAGAACTTTAGAAGCTAGACTCCCCACCAGCACTTGTAAGAGATGATCCAATTTCACTTAAATATATCTTAGGTGATTTATAGTAGACATACATCTGACTGGACAAATTCTGCAGTTAGTGATAAAGTCTCACTTTAGGTGATGGCGTATGTCACTCAAAGGGTGCTTTAAAGTGGCATTGTTAACTAAAATAGGTAACTGGCCCTTTGTATAAGGATGCCTTGCCCATCTCCTCAAAGAACTCACTGGTGAAGGGTTTGAAAGTATTTCCTTAGGTGGTTGATCCCATTGGTACCTACAGTGTTTCTCAGTGCAGCAAATTAAGTGGGGAATTTGAATTTTCTAGGTAGGTGATGTATATTTTAGAATGTGCTAAATTGCTTTGCGTGCTATAGTTGAGTTCAACACACACAGACATGTGACATTACTTAAAAGTTCACAAGTTGTTCTTATCTGGTCTATAACTGCTGGTCCAAAATGTTGGGCACCTCCCTAGTGTGAACTCTGTTTCTTGTATTACATGGAAGAATGGCCATTTTTTCTCTGTCCTGAGGCCACATATGTTATTTTCCAGGTGGGGGAGGTTGACTGCCATCTGGAATTGGTCTGGTGGGTGGGGCTTGGGAAATTTCTCCTCATCAGTTTGTTTAACCCAGTTTTATCATCGTTATTATTGTTATTAGCATTCATCTTGGCAAAGAGGTTGGTTTTGTTGTTTTTTTTTTTTTTTTTTTTTTTAGTTTGGTTTTTTGTTCTTTTTTTTAATTGTTGTGTTTTGTTGTTTGGTTGGTTGGTTTTGGTTTTTTTTTCACTTACATCTGGGTGTATTTGGTCTCTCTCTTTCTGTATCAGAGGAACCAGAGGTATTGAATCCGAGGAAGGAGACTTCTGTCCATGGAAACCACCCCTCCAAATTGTTGCAAACAGAGCCAAACACATAAGTAAGTATACAACAGAAAATAAGTGTGATCTGTATTACTATTAGATAACTTTGCAATCTTGGATATTACTAGAGGGGATAACTAAAACATACAGGTTTTCAAATGTGAAAAAAAACATGTTTCATTTGAATTTGTAGACCAAGAGTAAACTTGGCATAAATTTATGTTATCTCAGTCTGGTTCCAGAAATGTTATTGGAAGAACAATTTGGCATTTCAAGAGAAATATAATGACTTATTAACTTTGCTAGCATAGCACAGTCATTATTGCTAGCTTGCATGTGTTAAAATATCAATAGTTGTTGGCCTGCTGACAATTAGATTGTCTGTGATAATGTGAGGGAAAGAAATCCATAAGAATCCACAGTTGCTTAGTTTTCTGACAAGCTAGAATTAAGAAGCCAGTGTGTAGTCATTACTCTGCCTTTCTGCTTAGTTTCTTAAAAAGAGGGGAAGAAAGGTGTCCAGACAGTAGAAGATATACAACTGTACTAAAGAAAAAGAGACATATCTTGTTCTCAAAATATTAAGTGTCTGAAACAATTATGTCTCTGAAAGGCAACACCTTCTAAAGCTGAAAAGTCAACTGAAACACAGCAGAAATTCCCAGATTTATCTTGCCTTTTACTAATAGCAGTCAAGAGAGTTATTACCTGCAGGTTATTTGTCAATAACTGTGACATTCCCATCTGCCTCCTAACTTTTTTTGTTGTCATGACTGGTATGTCATGGTGCTGACATGATAACTTATCTGTAATGGAGTTGTGACAATCTCTCTAGTATCATTTGAATGAGTAGATGCTGACCTCAATAAAGTAGCTGGAGCTGGGAAATTATTCTTTCTAGTAGTTTTAAAACGGAGTTAAAAACTATCCTTTTGTTTGGGGTCTTTTGTTTGTTGTTCTCCCCCCCCCCCCATCAGTATGGAGAATTAAGTAATGCAAAACCTTGGAAAAGTAAGGACCCCGAACTCTTATCTGAAAAACAGTCATGTTTTCTAAATTTAGAATAATATGTCATTTTGAGGTATATTTTGTTACTAAGGTAAAATATAACTGTAATAAGCCTAAAAACAAATGTGAGCAATGCCTATAACAGCAAATTTAATGAACCTGAGACCATCCTTTGAGCACAACCAGAGTAAGGTGACTCAGCTCAATACTTCTACACTTTCTTATTCTGTGATTACACAATACTTTCTATTTTCAAAAGCTTCTCTGGCATTTTAGGTTACATATCCAAGGCTCCTGAGGCCCTTAAGCTATGCTTGTGTGTGTTCTTCAGGTGAAATTCATCTGTTTGAAGCTGAATAGGTTGTTGACGACCTGATCCTTAAATTTGTTCAAGGCTTCTAAGCAGGATATTCCTACACCTAGTAACTTCTATGGAACCTAGTACAGTAGAACAGGTCAGAATATTGATTCTTGTTAATCTCAAAGCACAGCAGGTGCTTTGATGTCTTAGCTGAAGATAATGGTGCCAGTTCTTTCCATCTTTTTGTGTAGGTACGATGGACTATTAATGCCCATCTGAAATACATAAGAGTTGGATTATTTTTAAAAACATCAAAATGTTTAATTTTTGAGGTCAGAATTTGTATCACATCTAGGTTGGTAAATAAATGGATCTGCTTACATTCTGCAGGATAAAACTCATAAAATTATTGATCATAAAATATATCCATAGTGAGACCAAAGCTGATACTTTTTCTGGCATGATTGTTTCTCTATACCTCAAAAGTAACCATAAGTGCAGTCTTGAGACCGCTATTCCCCCGTGTTTCTTGGTACTTTTGTAAGAATGACATAATCTGGTTTGAATTGACATTGTCCTTTTATTTTCCTTTCATTCTGTTGCTGTATGTTTGCTAGTTTATTTTTGACCCCTGCTTTTCAGTCTTCCTCACTTTTCAATTTTATTTTTTAGAGTCTTTGATTGTTTCACATTCTGTCTTGAACACTATGAACCCCAAGCAATGTTTAAATTCAATCAAACTTTACAGCTGGGGATGTTTAAATGGTTTGCAAACCAAATAAAACAAAGGTCATAACATCCACTAGGATGATCCTGTGAGGGACTTTATGAAAAAAATATTACTCAGCCGGTCGGCCTCTCTCTCAGGTGAGATGGCAGGGCACCAGGTCAGCTCCCGTGGGATCGATGGCAAAAGCAGCAACCTTGTCTCCTTAGTGCAGAAAAACAGGTGTGCTCTTTTCTTCACAGCAGCTCCTGCAGCGCCCTCAGCCCTCACGGGCAAACAGTCGAGTTAGAGAGCGAGAGTCACAGTTCTGGCTTTCCAGTGTTGGCAGACCTGGTGTGATTCCATCCCTGCTCACTCACTCCAAGAGCCTGAGCTTCCTGAGCCTGCGCAGAAAATGCAGAAACCCTGGCCACTTCCCCCCACCTCCCTTCCTCCCCAAGCCTGTCTTCTGTTCCCCTCCTGGCCTGGGGAGAGTTCAGAACAAAAGGCTCTGGGCTAAGTCATTACATCAGGATATGAGTAACAAAACTCAGGTGCTGGCTCCAAGCTTTTTGGGAGGAATTCCAACGAGGTACTGAAACTATAACAGAGTGAAACACAAAAGATAAGATGTCTGTACTGAGAAACTGAATTCAGAACATTTTATAGACATATGCACACATGCACACTAGAAAAAAATAGAAGAAAAATTTACTAACCATTTTTTTGCCACACATATTTGTCACTTGTGACATATAGCCACACTTTTTAAAAGGTAAAAAAAAATCCCATATATCTCCCCTTAAAATCTTTTTTAAAAAGTTTAACTTTTCAGACATCTGAATGTTTTTCACAAACTTGGATTCTTGTTTTTTTTGGAATATCTCCTAAATACTTTCCAAGTATGAACATTTCTTGGTCTGACCCATTTTTTGAGGCCGTGGTCTGACCTAAAAATTCTTTTTTTTCTTGAACACTATGAAGAAGCTTCATGTGTTCTTTTGGTTTTCACTTTGACCCTTGCCTTTTTTTAGCATCACTGACGGTACAGAACTATATTTATGACGTTGGTTATAACTACATTCTTTTAGCATGAAACTTTTTCCTGAGAATATATTCTCAGAAATATCATTAAGGAAGGCTGTTACTCTGCTTTTTAGCTTAAACAACATTTTATTGATTGTCTTTCAGGATCAATGGTGCTGAATCTGTATTTATTTCAGAACAATAAGATTGCCCAGAAATAGAGCTGTGCATAGTAATGAAACGAATCAGTACTACAGTCGTGCTTATTGGTACTAAATAATATTATAGGTGATGCTTTCCAATATCACACTGCAAAACTTCCTTAAAGAAAAAAAAAAATTAAAAACACTTTCATCTCAGGGATAGAAGAATTTCAAAAGGCGCAGAATTTTGAATGGAGTTAATTGAAACTTTAAAATGTTTAGAAAACCTCTCCAAACTTATTTGAAATATCTAAGTGCCAAGAAACAGATTTCTTGCAAAAATTTTGAGCCACTAGATTACTACAAGTGCATACTGAAAGGGACTCAAGCTGACTGTTTTGTCATACAGTTGATCTCCTAACTATGGAGAGAAAATTAAAAATAATTTTTGACATTTGTGAAGCAGTGAGTCTTGTTTGACTTTGTGAAGAAAATTACTTTTTATTTTAATTGTAAGTATTCATTCTTGTTTAGTATAATAGTTATAGAAACCAAGCAATAGCTATGCCTGGGTTTTTTTCTTTTTTTTCAGTGTTTTAGTTTTATTGCTTGGGGTTCTTTAAGTGGATTTTATGAAAAAAAATTACATTTTCACAGATCTTAGTGCAAATTAATGAATACATTGCAAGTGGCCCCACAGCTTTTTTACAATTCTAGCACTCCAGAAAATAGCCCAAAGAATATACGTGATTTAGCAGCCAACTTTTCAATACAATAAAAGTGTAGTATCTGATTCTGTCTCTTAGGACAGCAACACAATCATACTCATTACGTCTTTGAAATTAAAAAAATGTTTATGTTTTAATTAGGTTAGTTTTCTGTTGACATATCAAAGGTTTAGTTTCTATGATTTTCTTCATAAGGCTTACATTTCTATAACCCATGGATTGTCAGATGGATGCATAACATCCCAGAGGCAGAGTTTTACATAGACATTTAGCTGAATTTTAAAAATACAGTGGAGAAAACATCTAATGTATAAAATATTTCTGTTCATCAGAATGTCTTTGTTTTAGCTAATTTGTTGTGTTTGAAATTACACATGCTGAAAATCTGAGAGAGGTGCCCCTGCTGCATTTAATCAGATGTGGAATTATTTGCTGTGGTTAAAAAATGCTTGGATTATTAGCTGCCTTTGGGTGTTTCTGAATTACTAATATTTTTCTAACAGATCAGATGGCTCAGAGCATCTGTTTGGTGATTTCTCTCTGTTTAAGAATACTGTAGTAAATTCACAGCTCTGAACTAAAGATTCAAATTAGTAAAATAGCTATATAAACTACCTTTCATAAGTAATAGAAACTATTTTTTTTTTTTTAACAGAAGAAAGATTCACTGATAGGTAAAAATTTCAACATGATTAATGTCTAGTTCTATATTTAAAGAATTTCTTTCTTTGTAAATTCTAACATAATATTTTAAAAGTCTATTTCAAATAACAAAGATTATAATGTTTGCACAGTTCCTTGGCATAGAACTTCAAATTTAAACTTGAAATTAGAAAGTTAAATTCTGATTTTTAATTCTAGAAGAATAAAAAGGAAGATGTAGTACTTTTGAACTATTCAGTAAGAATTCTCTAAACACCTTCCAATTTTTCCACATGCTGAACTGAAAATTCACATTTCAGGAGTAGAATGCATTGTGATTTTCCACCTCCTGAAGTCTAAAGTAATTTATGGGAATATTTAATTTAAAATATCTAACACTTTACTTGGAAAACATACAAGCAATTAAGCCACGCCAAAAGACAGTGGAACAGTTGTTCTTATTTTCCAAGGTTTTTTGTTTTTTTTTTTCCTCACATTTACTCAGATCTCTAGGACATCCCACTGAACAAGAGAAATAAACTGTAAGTAAGGCCACCTTTTTATTTTTTTCCTCTGTACTATAGGAGTGTTATGTTAATTTACATTAATCATAGCAAAAGTACTATTTTCTTATAAATTAGATAATTTATGGGTTAATAATGAAAATAATCTTACTGCTCTATAATTGGTACCTGGATTTCTAGATGCAGTAGTTACCAATTAAAAATAATTTCATCAGAACTTACCTAAAGACTGCCATCATTCATTCTTTTTTGGACTCATAGAATCTGAATATAGAATACTTTATGTTCAAGTCATCTCCTGGATACTGACAGGTCATCCCAGTTTGGTCATCCTTGAACTTCATGAGACAGAATTCTGTTCCACCCTCCAGGAAAATTAATAAAGAAAAACTGTGAGCCCTGGTACTGGGCTGTCTCTATAAATTGGGTGGTAATTGAATATTGTATCACAAATCATAGAAGTCCTCTCTGGTTTGAGCCTACTTCCTATCCCACCCAACATTTTTCATCACTTTTACTGTTGGAAGAGACTTGAGAGATTGGAGTCTGCCTAAATCTGACCAGTTTGAAGCATTGTTTTGACAGTTTTGCTTCTAAAAATTGATTTCATCAGTTTCTCGGGAACCTCTAGTAGATTGAACCATACATAGCGTATAAATGTAGGAATGTGAAATGGCCTGTTTTCACCTCTTTGCACTCTTTCTTTAATCCAATAGTTCAGTGGTTAGAAAGCATCTGGAGAAACAGATGATCTGCCTAGAGAAATCCTCTCTTTGCCAGATGCATATTCCAAATTATAAACTAATATCCCAAAGCAGTGGGAGAGTGGGAAGAGTGCTTATTTTTATTCTTTCTGAAGAAAGGCTGATTCAATATTCATTTAACTAGCAAAAGAAGTCACTATATAGCATTATAATTAGACACCTCAATCTGAAATAAGGACATGTCAGTTCTAGTCATTAACCCAGGGCATATATATCACCAGATGTTTGAATATTCATTTCAGGAAGGAATGGAGCATCAATATTCCCTTGCAGGTGAGTTTCTTCACATCATGTTACAAAGTAATTCATGTGTTTCTTCACTGGTCTTCCCACTGAGTATGCAATGAAAAGGAGAGGAGAGTTCAAGGGAAGAACTGCTCTCATGTAGAGCCAAGACTTCACAGAATTTTTGAGAAACTTAAGTTTCTTCACTTTGTTTAAAGGGGGAGCTTTCTTTTCTGAGGAGGTGTAGACCTGAACTAAAATACCAGAAGAGTCCTAGAGCTCCTTTTACAGGAATAAAAATGGGATGAGCAATTCCAGCTGCTACCTGGAAAGGTCATTCACAGAAGTTGTTACAAAACATGACACCTCATTTCAGAGCAGAAATGCTGATTTCCAGACCACATTGACAAAGACAGCTAAACAAACATCATTTTGCCACATGCCATCCTGTACAACTGTGTTGATGCCTGAAGACATCCTTGGGCTACTGAAACACTGATTATACTTGGGAGATAGAAGATGAGATCACATCAAGTTAATCAAAAGATAAAAAATAATCTAAATTCTCCTGTAGCCTGAACAAGTGTGGTAACCATTGTAAAGCTGATCTAAAGATAAGAATGGGTCCTGTCTCTGGGTGATTGCAAAGACTATGTATTGCTTCAGTGATACATTCCTTCTGAAGATGACAGCAAAGAACTAAAGACACTCTTTTGTCACCTTTTATTCAGTATTCCTTATTAGCTAACTGCAACACTTTCTGACTCTTTATAGTGTTTTTTGAGTGTCTGCTGTCAGGACTCTTATCCTTCTATTGAAATAAAAATTAGGTTTAATTCAGCCCTTCAGATTCTATCAACAGACAGAAACTCATCCTCTGAACAAAGTCTCGGGGCTTTGACATGTACTTCCCCCAGTCTTGGTAGAATGATGACAAGGATAAGTAGATCTCAAACAATTATGTTCTAAGTGGTGGGATACTTTCTGGTGTTTATAAAATATTTCTGGAGGGTTTTTTTCCCAGATTCTATTGTCCAAATATTTTAGTTACTTTGACAAATTGCTTCTGTGTAATTCGCCAGTGGGTAGACAGCAGGATGGGGACTGGGGGAACAAAGTCCTTCCCACAGTAAGTAAAGATCAAGTTCACAACTACTGGGGAACCTGAAAGTACATTAATCTATGGGAATCAGTCAGATGCATCCCAGAGTCCCGAGGAAATTGGCTGATATAGTTTCTTAGCCACTCTCCATGATGTTTCGAAAGTCATGACAGTCAACTAAAGTCCAAAGTGACTTGAAAAAAGGAAACATTGCACCCATCTTTAAAAAGGGTAAAAAGGAGCACCCTGGCAACTACTGCACTGTCAGCCTCACCTCTCTGCCCAGGAAGATCATGGAACAGATCCTCCTAGAAGCTATGTTAAGGCACATGTAGATGAACAGTTATTATCCCTAAAAGTCACTTTCTTTTTACACAACCCTGTACCTTGAATTTCGAATGTAAAATGTTTTTATTGTCCAGAGTATCAACTTCAAACAATATTTCTGGAGATTTTTTTGGAGACTTGCATTTTTTAAAAAAAATTTAGATTTTTTTCACAAGTTTCCTTATTTCCCCCATTTGAATGATTTCATTTAGAAAATTATTAGATATTCTGATTCATCTGACATTAATTTCCTCCTTACAAAAAACTGCCAAGCTGAAACAACAGCTAAAACTATATTTGAAATTTAATCTGTGCTTAAAACCAAAACAGGATTCAAAGAAGCAAAAAGCGTAATGGTGTTTATGGTGTTCAGCCCAATGTTATTTCAGATTTGTTAATCTCACTTAAAACTGTGCATTCATTCTTGTTATGACCATCTTTCCAAAGGAAACAGGGTAAATTCTAGTTTCCATCTTTTGCAGTTTTTGACAATGTGTGAAGTATTTACAATGACACAATGTCATTGTTTAAATGTACTTTGAAGAGCATAATTTTCATCCTGTGTAATTCTCTTGTCAACTGAAGACTAATGCAAATATAACATTGTACAAGTTCATCAAAATTTGCAGTATCTGGCCTGAATCTGCTCTCTTAAAGGACAAATCTATGTTTTGTATATAACATTTTTCTGTATAATCTTCATTTTTTGTTGCAGCTCTGGGGTATTATTGCCATGAAAATATTAAAGGGTCAGTACAAACAAATATTTTTGTGACTATCTGGGATTCTCAAGGAAAACAATAAATCTCATTTTCTGTAGAAAACTAAACACAAAGTAGTTTTGATATAAAAATTTTCTTGTTTCTAAGTAAACTGGTTTATTCTCATTTACTTACTGATATTTATTTTTATAACTTCTGGATTATAGTTAACAGTTTCTCAAAACACATGTGAAAAATTACTGCTGCTGAACTTGGAAGTAATGGAATACCTAGTACTGCAAATGAACATAACAGATGAAACACAAGTAAAAATATAAATGAGAAATAATGCAGTGTAAGTAATAACAGGGACTTACAAGTGTGTACATAAAGAGAATTAGGAGATCTATTCAAATATGTTATGGTAGCTTTATGGAAAACCCAACCAAACCACAAAAAGCCAAACAATAAACTAAACCAAACAAAACCAGTAAAAACATCATAAATCTGAAACTGTAAATTATTTGATTAATTTAGAAAACCACTACTCATGGAGGAGAAAACTTGAGTCTCTTGAACTCCTAATTCTGTAAACTCTAAGCATACCCATAGCACCATTGTTTTAAATTTTTGAGTGCACAGTAGTCATTCAAAAGGTGTCATGGTAACAGCTAATCCACAGATTCACTGCTCAGAAATCTTCAAACTAAGAATCCTTCATCAGCTAAATAAAAACTGTGAAAAATATGTACATATAACATTGTCATCATTAAAAATATTCTAAGGACAAGTAGGTATTTTTTACATATTTATTAAAAGATGCATATGAAAATATATCAATATCTTTAGATATATTTAATAGTAAGATATAGAAAATAATTTATATGATTTATAGGTTTTTTTACTATTTCTATGGTGATTATAGTCCTTAAGAAATCAGAGAATCAGAAAGTAAAAATTATTTGTGATAAAAAATTTTACCAGGGACTTCTTGAACAATGTCTGGAAGAACATCAGTGGTGAATTTTAAAAAAACAACCAACCAACCAACCAACCAAAAAACCCCCACAAACTAATCTACATCTGGAGAAAAAAATTCTTTGAGGATTAAAGGTCAAGTTGTTTCTGAAAACATATGCCTCAAATGTTTTAATGCTACCATGTTTAAGAAAATAGAAATTTCCTATGGGAAAACAGTTAAATTCATGTTGAGGAATCACAAAATTTAATCATATGGAGTGTGACTGCAGTTGACCACAGCAGTAGCGTAAGTGGAGCCATCTCTTGATGATGTATATCAGAGTCTAAGAAACCCTGCTGAGTTTTGGTTAAATATGCAGAACCGAGCCTCATATCCTCCATGGTGCTGTTACAGACTCGCAGTATCATGAGCAAATATTCTTCAAGACCATCAGCCCAAAGGCACAGATCTGTTTTAGGTCTTTTGCCTGGATGTTAGAAACAAAGAAAATCATTTAGATGGCAGAAAGGGGCTGTGATGAGTACGGCAGGAGTCAAGGGAAATACCTCTTTGAAAAGAAGTTTTCTGCCTTTTTCACCCTACTGCCATTCTGTCACAAGGTATCTCTCAGTACATGAGATGGATCTGTCCATGAGATACTATATAGCTTGTTATGGTATGCCAAGAGGATGAAGAGAAACCTTTTTCTTCCCGTTTAAGTAAGTCTTTCTAGTGCAGGAATGACTTATTCTCAAGAAATCTAACCTGTCACCTTTGCACTGAAGGTCTACCTTTTGCTAATTGTGCAAATCATTTATACCACCGACAGTCAAGGTTCCACTGCACTCTCAGTTCATTTGTCTTGCTGGATGTGTAGTGGAAAATGAATGCTCAAGAAATAATTGGATAATGTTGCATTTTACCTATCAAGTTTAGCATTTTTTTTTTCTTCAAATAATTAGTATTGTTCTCAACTTACATTTATGTTCATCATCTGTATTTATCAAATAAACTGTTAAACTCTGATGGTTATATTCATTATCTGGTGGGAAGTGGATGAAGTAAGGAAGCATTAGGTATCCATGTCTTTCTATTCTTTTCCTGTATTTGGTAGCACTTTTTTTCTTATATAGAAACTCTTACATATGCCTATCAGCTTTACACTACAAAATAAAATAACTTGCATAAACGTTATATCATCTAGCTTTTGATCACTTGGTGTGAAGTAAGATGAGTCTTGTTCCCCAGACCTATTTGATATTTTCTTTGTCCTTGTGAAATATTAATATTATTTTCTATTATTCAATAAGCTTATTTTAGGTAAAATGAAGTGTTAGATTAATCATGTTAAAACAGAAATATTTTTGCTTCCTATATCAGTGTTTTGTACCTTCACTGTTGCCAAAATGTGTTCTAGAAATGAGAAGACCTGCTTCTCCAGATCACTAGGTAAAAAACAATTTGGTTATATTTTTTTTTCAGTAATTACCAGACCTGACTGACAAGAAAAATGCAGAGTTTTGTTTTGCACTGATAGAAGAGAAATAAAATAGAATAACAGCACGAATGAGAGCAACGTCTGTGGTACCAATAATAAAAGAAGGAGTTGTGTAATTTTAGTACAATTAGAAGCATTGTTGTGTGTTAATTAAACACCTAGACTCTAGAATTTTCAAAAGATTGATGCAAATTAAACATTGACTATTTCAAACATTACTTTGTTGTCAAATAAAATCTGACACTAGTACCCTGTACTTTATGTGTATCCTTTCTTTATTTTAGTTGGTAAGAAAATAAAATGATTAGTGAATACGTGTCCTGGTTTGGCCAGGACAGGGTTAATTTATTGCAATAGCAGGGATGGAGCGTGGCCAGGATCCTAATCTTATTTGATACCATCTCACATCATTGCCAGGTGCAGGGGAAGGGGACTGTCTCACTTTCAAAGAGAAGGGCTCTCTGTCTGGTCAGGAGAAAACATGATGGGAAAGACATAATTGATATTTCTTTATTGTTATAGACTTTTCATGTAAATAATTCTTTGTCTCATAGATTTGTTATTAATATTGTTACTGTTTCTGTTCATTTTCTCACTGCTGTTTCCAGAAAGTTCTTCCTATCACAACATGTGATCTTTTCCTTTTGTGCTTCCAATTGGAGGGCAAATGAGCAGTGAAGTTGTTTTAGCAGGAGTACTAAATTGGAGAATACCATTCCAAAACCATGACAATGCAATCCCATTTTAGATCCCAAATGTAGTCACTTTGGACGATATTAATGCCAGCAAAGGGTATAGAAATAGCATTTCTTGGGATAAGAATTTTGATCAGCTCGTAGGGAATGAGCTGAAATTTTCATAGTCACTGTGTTGGATTTGTGCCTGACCTTCAGTACAGATGATGATAGAACTGGAGTCAGTCATGATGATGGAACGGATAATAAAGGTTAAATGTAGTACCAAAGCATCCTTTTTTTAAGATTGACTCTTATTAATAGGAATATAAGTTACATGAACACTTTCTCTGGCAGCATATTCAACTGGGAAAATCAACTAAAAAGAGATCTGAAAGTAGAAATTTATTCTTTTCGACAGAACCACTGTTTGTTCAATTATATGTAATATATCTATTAAGATAATATTTATGATACAGTAAAGACAAAGTAAAATATGGTTTAGCGACTGTAACTTTAAAATACACGTTTCTTTTTGCCAATATGGGCACTGTAAATTTTGTTGCAAGGAATACCCCCTTGCCTACATAGGAATAGAAGCATAGCCTAGTCTGTCTTGACCCACTTGATCTTTTGCAATATTTCCTCTTAAATCTTTCTTAAATTCTTATGTCACATCTCAATTCCTTTGAAATTGTTTGCTTATGTGTTTTTTTCTGTATCTCAAACTTTCCTTATAGTTAGAACTGTAATCTGTTTTTTGTTAGGTACCTGCAATTAGTACCAGTCAGTGATTGATTATAATAGTAGGCACAGAATAAACACTTAGTACAAAAATGTGAATATAGAATCAAATGTGACATCTGGAAATCTGCATTTTTGTGATTGCTTGCTTTTTAATGGTGCTTCTATGACTGCTCAAATCAAAACCTTCTCTCTAAAGATACAGAAATCAAAAAGTGTCACGGTCCGCCAGGGTAAGAAGGAGAGATCCACACTCGAAGGGCAACGAGAACAGAGTGGAACCGTTTATTAAAGGAGCATGGGACATTTATAGGGTTGGGGCTGGAAGCTTCTGGAAAAAAGGCGGAACCGGGACAAATAAGGGTGGATAGGGGTGGAACGGAGCTTTATAGGGAGTTAGGGGGTATGGCCAGCCTTATGATAGTGCCACTATGCACCACCAGCCGGCCAATGAAAAAATTGGAAGGGGAACTGCCTATGGGCTAGCGGTAACTGGGAAGAGATGGGGGAAAACAACCAATAGGAACAAATGGACAGACAAATGGAATAACTATCTAACTAATACAACTGTAGAACTATCTAACTGAAACAAAACTGCATGGGAGCCGTAACTCTCGTTGTTCAAAGTGTGTGCCACTCCATCCCTTCATAGAAGTTTTCTTCCTTTTCTCCTTCACCGGTTGGGCCTCCTCCCACAAAAAAGTAAGAATTTTTCTAAAACTTTACTTTTTATGTAACTGAAACAAACTTTTTATATACTGAGTATATGTGGAAACAGAAACATATTATATGAATCATTAGTCAAAATCAAGCTATTCCATTTAATGTATAACTTAATCCAAAACTAAATATTCACATTTCAGTTCACCATTGTAAAAATCCTCCATCCTGGGTTTAATGAATAAAATACCAGATACTTATTTTCATACTTATTCTGTAACACGTAAATACAAGTTAGATTCTTTATACTATGGTCTCATGTAAATCTGTGCCATAAGATCATGTCTATACTTGGCCATAAACAGTTGGATTCTCAAAAGCTCATTTACCACAATGGTGGTAGAGTACACACTGGAATTATACTATTGATAAGAACTGCAATATTCCAAACTTTTCTTTTTAGTTTGTGCAGGCTAAGTAATTTCCTGTTATTTTCTGTTATTTTATTGTCACTGGAACAAAAATAATGAGAAAGCACTGATTCTGGCTGTCCCTTTTATTCCATGTCTATGTATTTGTGTTTCAGAGTTTTCAGCTTCTTCTTTCAGAAACTTTCAGAACGGTTTTTGTGTTTTCATTTCCCTCCCCTGTTCTTGTACTACTGTCCTTATAAAATGGTTATTTCATACTGGATTCAAGTACACATTAATCATTGCATGAAGGGTTACATAACATCTTTGTAATTTGTCTCTGGCTGAAGATCAACTTTTTTAGAAAATGCACTTTGTGTTCAAGTTTGGATTAAAAGTTCAAGGACCAAAATACGAATACATTAAAATGTTTTGGTAATCATTCTGTTGCAGTTTCTGAAGCAGAGTTCTTGGTAAACCATATTTCTGATTTATCTTGCAACTTGTCCCTTTTAGCTACTCAGGCAAATTAAATACATTAACTCTAAGAAGTGAGAATTATTAAAAGTATGACTCATAAGAAGATAAAAGTATGCAAAAAGTTCATAAATGCAAGTACTGATATACAATATTTTTGACAATAAAAAAATGAGAAGGTGGTTCTGTTGCAATGTGACAGAATCTGCAATATCTGTTCAATATCAAATTTACAATGAAAATGCAAATGATAAGTACTAGAGAAGGGGGAAAAGTCAATAACAGACAGTCATTATTAATTCAAATCCCTCAACATGAATGCCTAATCTGATATAAAATACTTTTTCCAAAGACATTGAGCACCAACAACTCCATTTAAATTGTAGGTGTTCAGTAAAATGGAAGGTCAAGTTGAGTTTGCCTGATACAGACTGATTTAAATATTTAATGTAAACACACAGCTTCTAAAACTTTGATCTAAATAGAATGTCACTTTGTTATAAAAAGGATAAGTAGAAGAAGAGGAAAATGGAGTAAGGAGTATGTGTGCAAACCTGGAATCTAATTAGACAAGATTTTGGCCTAAAACCTACTTCTTCAACTGTCCACAACCTTTTACTATGTCTTTATGCTTAAAGGAAAGAATTTTTAAAAGAGATCTCAAAAATTTCAGGGAACTTTCAAGACTCAGACTCTCTGATAAAAAAAATTCCATATTTTTATGGATCATGTTGTGATTGCATAATTTTCTTTTATTTTCTATTATCTGTGTGAAAAATGTAGGTTTCAGGATGTCACATGTTGAAGGAAGTATGTGGATGTACATATTTGTGGAATCTCTTCTGTGTGAATTTCTCTTGATGATAAACCATCCTACAGTCAACAGAAAATTAATGAGAGTGTCCCTAAAGCGGTGAAGGAGTCAAGGTTACTGATTAAAATAAAGAACCAGTCATTCTCCTTTATCACATAGGACATTACCAAAATTGTCATATAATCAGAAAGCAGTTGTTAGATTCTGTTAAGAATCTAACTGCTCCCCCAGAGACGGAGATGCTCTACTGAACATCAGTAAGGAACAAGGAAACAGCAGAACTTTACAGAACAGCATGGAAATTCCTGTAAATTGTCCCAGAGGAATTGGAGTGGGCTCCTCCCAAAAGATGAAGAGGCCAACAGCCCAGCTGAGGTGCCTCTTCACCAGTGCACGCAGCATGGGTGTTGAGCAGGAGGAGTTGGGACCCATGATGAAACTAAAAACCTGTGACTGAATTGCTATCACTGGAACTGGTGAGATGAGTTACATGACTGAAGCAGTGCAGTTGGAGCCTTACAGAAGAGAGACACTAGGAAGGAGGGGCAGAGATGCTGCTATCTATGTTAAAGATTGTGAAGAGCTGCCTCTTAGTAACAACTGTGAATAGGTTGAGAGCCTGTGGGTAAAAATCAAGCACAGGACCAACAAAGGACAACTTTTTAGTTGCAAGCAGTTTTGCCACTAAACAGATGGTGAATGATGGCAGGGGGTAAAGAGGTAGCAGGCTAGTGTCACTCTGTGACTTTAATGAACTCAAACTTAATTTTCTCTTCCTTTTAAAAATGATTACTTACCAAAGAGATGGTATGGAGATAATGAGAGATAAGTGGAAACATGCACCATTTACCTTATTTCTGAGCAATGGTATAAACACTAAAATCAGTTTATAATATTGTAAGGAATTTGTCAGTTATTCTGGGTTTGCTCCAGTGTGGTTTCTAATGAATTAGTTAGTTATGTAGGGCATTAAAAAAAAAAAACAAAAAAACCACACAAAAAAACCACCAAAAACACACACAAAAAAATAAATTTCTTTTTTAGAAGCTAAAGAGTTTTTCCACAGTTAATGGTTAAATTCTTCTATAAATTGTTCTGAAGTCCTGCTAATGAATTGCTAACACTTAATCAGTTTCCAGTCAAAAATAGTCAATCTTATTTCATGAAAACTGGAAAAGTGTGGGTGTTTTATTTTAATACTTTTTTTTTTTTTTTAATGCTTTAATGATGGCATTTTTAGTAGGAAAAAAACAAACAAAAAAAAAAAGAAAGAAAATAGAAGGAAATAAAGAAAGAGAAATTCCATATGAGTCATTGTATTGTTCTGGGAAAACATAACTTTCCAAGCAGGGTTTAGCCTCATGCTTATAAAATAACTTACCTAAAATATTAACTCAAATTAAATTGGTTAAAAGAAAGAGCAAATGTGGTTTTGAAAGAATCTTAACTGACTAAATTAAGAGAGAAAAATCTCTACCCACAAACAGAGAGTTTAATTGATGCTGTGTATGACTTGTAATAAATTCTGCAATATAAACTGTGAATAGTGCAGTCATTCCAATTCTTTTTTTTTTTTTTTTTTTCATTCTATTGTTACTGGATAATGGCATTTGACAGTCTTCAAAATATGACTTCATTTTGAAAATAATATGAGCTTTTGATGCAACACACTTCTGGAGGCTGGTCATGTTATAAATGATAGACACCATAACACAATAGGGAAACTGTTCAGCAGCTGTCTATAACTGCAGTGATAATTTATTCAAGGAATGATAAAAATTAACAGTTTACAATGTGTTTTAAATGGTTTGGTAATGGGAAAAAAAATTACTCTTTCACTTGTATGTTATTCAATTTTCTGTTTATTTGGACAAACCTGATTTAGTTTGAGAGGCTTTAATTTTTGTCAGAATTGAGAAAAAAAATTAAGAGGCAGCAAAGTTAAAAAATGTGACATTTTTAACCAAATGTTAAAAAACTCAATTTATGTCCTCTGTCAAGTAAATGACTTGACTCTTAATTCTCACCATTTGCCTGGATTATTAATTCTGGAATAAGTTTCTCTTACTGAGTGGAACAGAATAACATATCATGGCGGGAATCACATTTTTTGCATCCAGAAGTTATTAACAAAACAAACAAACAAAACAAAACAAAGGCATAAAATAGAAAGAAGAATTAAATATGAGGCATAAAATCACCTCAATCTGTCCACATTCTGATAAACACAGTAGATAAAACTAGTTTTGAAGACTGGCTGTGATTTTTTTTTTTTAAGAGAAGATAGAGAATATCAAGAATAAAGAAGTTAAAAAGCATAATGTATGAAAAAAGTTTGCCAGAACTGAATGTCATCAGTGTGTAAAGAGAAAGAACAAAGAGTAGAGTGAGAAATCATGTTTGCAAAAAGCCTAAAAAATCCAAAACATATTCTGTAGGTGATCTAGGTTTTATTGACCCTGCCTGAGCAGAAAAGTTTTTTAAATGATTGTCTGTGACTGTCCAACCCTGTATTTCTTATTTCTGAGAAACTGCCCCAGTTTCAGCTGGGATAGAGTTAGTTTTCTTCTAAGTAGCTATTACAATGCTGCATTTTAGATTTAATATGAGAATAATGTTGATAACACAATGATTTAGCTGTTGCTAAGCAGTGCTTAACCTGAGTCAAGGATGTTTTGATGTCTCATGATCGGCGTTTGGAGCTGCCCAAGAAGCTGGGAGGTAGCTTAGCTGGGAGAGATGAACCAAACAGGCCAAAGAGATAGTCCACACCACAGAAAATCATGCCCATATAAACTAGGGGCAGTTGTCTGGGAGGGGCCAGTCACTGTTTGAGAACAGGATGGGCATCAGTCAAAGCTTGGTGAGAAATTACATAGGGGATCACTTGTTTCTCTTGGGTTTTGTTCCTCACTCTCTTTCTCATTTTCATTATGAGTGACATTTATTATTACCATAATCATTATTATAACTATCATTAATGTTAGAAGTATTCTTATTTTTTATTTTCTTTATTTACTAAACTGCTCTCATCTCAACCCATGAGCTTTACAATTCTTGCACTCGGGGTGGGGAGAACAGTGAGTGGACAGTTGCATGGTAGTGAGCTGCTGACTGGGGTTAAGCTACAACAGGAATATAGCATTGAGAGATACTAAAACTGCAATGATACTAGAAAATATCAGTATTTCCATTGACATGTAGACTGACAGTGCTATTTTGGTTGAAATACAGCCTTAAATAAGGTATTAAAAGAGATTTAATGACCCATTTTATTTGGTTTGCGTGGCCAGGTTTTGGTAGCAAGGGGGCTACAGGGGTGGCTTCCATAAGAAGCTGCTGAAAGCTTCCCCCATATCCAGTAGAGCCAATACCAGGCAGCTGCAGGATGGACCTGCTGCTGGCCAAGACCCAGCCAATGAGGAATGATAGTAATACCTCTGTGATAACACATTTAAGGAAAAAAAGTTACTGCACATATGTAATTGCAGCCAGAGAAGAGTGAAGTGAGAACATCTGAGAAGAACAACTCTGCAGACACCCAGGTCAGTGAGGAAGGAGACAGAGGAGGTCCTCTGGGCACTGGAACTGAAATTCCTCTGCAGCCTCTGATGAAGGCCACGTCGAGGCAGCTGTGCCCTTATAGCCCATGGAGGTCAACAGGAGTAAAGAGGAGACCCACACCAGAGCAGGTGGTTGCCCAAAGGAGGGCTGTGAACTCGTGGGAAGCCCATGCTGGAGCAGACCTAGCAGAGACCTGCAGACCCATGGAGAGAGGAGCAGATTTCCTGGCAGGATTTGTGATCCTTAGGGGATCTGCTCAAGAGCAGGCTGTGCCTATAGGACTGAACCCTGTGGAAAAGTGTCCCAGTTTATGGAGAACTGTCATCCCTGGGTTGGACTCATGTTGAAGAAGCTCCTGGACTCTCCTGTGGGAGGGACCCCATGCAGGAGCAGGGGAAGGACTACTCTCCCTGAGCAGTGGCAGAATCAACATGTGATGAACTGACTGTAACTCCCATTCCCCCTCTCCTTGTGCCACTGCGGAGAAGGCAGAGGCTGGGAAGGAGGGTGTGGCAGGGGAAAGGTGTTTCTAAGATTTTACCTATTATCCTGCCCTGATTTTGTTAGTAATACATTCAATTAATTTCCCCAAATTGAGTCAGTTTTGCCCATGATGACAATCAGTGAGTGATCTCTCTCAATCTTTATCTCAATTCATGAACCTTTTGTTATATTTTCTCTCCCTTGTCCACTTGTGGAGGGAAGTGAAAGAGCTTTGGCAGGTGCCTGGCATCTAGGCAGGGTCATCCCACTATACCTAATATATATTTTATTTTAAAATAAACTTTCCTATGAGTTCAAATAACTAAGAAGAGTTTCAATAAAAAGAAACAGAATATATGTATATAAATTCTGAAACATTACCAGATACTTGAACAGAAACTAAATAGCTATTGTTACTCCTTTATTACAAAGACAGGTGAAGGTTATACAACTGAAAGCTAAAATATTTTTCCTCTCTGTATCAGCATTATTTTGCTAATCTGTGTGATTTCAGATATGTGCATACCCTTGGCCTAAACTACGTAATTGATACTTCTTTGCAACAGCAATGAGGTTATGATAAAAAAGTAAAACATAGAAGGGAAAAAAACAAAACAAACACCAAACATACAAACAAAAAAAAAAAAGCACCCCATATTTATTTTCTGGTCATTGCCTGCTCCCTTTATCTTTTGTCAAACACAAACTTGTGTATATATGATGCCCAAACAGAACTGTTTACTTTCTTTGGACCTGAAATACTGCTTTGGTAGAGCAGTCTCTTTGGTGTCAGAAATGTGTCTTTGAAAATCCTGCCTCCACAGCATGTGCTTTCCCAGGTAGTTTGTCATTTCCCACAGTTAATCCATCTTCTGCAAAAGATGCAGCTATGAACACTCCCCAGGCTCTGTATGTGTGTGATTCTCACATGCTGAACTTCTTTGCCATTGTCCATCCTGCCCACTGTGCCTGCTGTGCTGAAGTTCTTTCAATCTTGTCCCTGGGAGTCAACAGATGATTGGAAGCAAAAAAGTAAACTGAACAGCTCACAAAATTTACTTACTCCTTGAAGTTCTAGGAATGCTTGGTAGTAGTGTGGAAAAATACCGTGAGAAAAGAATGCTTGAATTTGTTTTTGCTGCAACTTCAACAATTGAATTCACTTCCTTGTTTCCAGCCAATACTCTTTTATTTTTTTTTAACTTATAAAAAAAATTGAGTCTTGGTGTTTTACATAAAAGAATTTCCTTATTATATTTGTTTTTACTAGTTATCTTGGAGGCATGTTCTGCAGCATGGTGAACTGTACTTTAAAAAATACCCTCCTTTCTGGTTTGTTAGGGCCATTAATATGTAACGACGTTTGCCTAGTTCTGTTTCTTTTGTTCTTCAAAGAAAATGAACTTATAATGAACAATTAACTGTTGCACACAGAATCATCTCAGAGTTTAAGAAATTACTCTTTCTATCTCTCTTACTGGACCACTAGGTTTCACCTCATCCAGAATCAAAGCTGTCAGCTATTTCATGGGATAAAAGTTAAAAACAAGTATGCTAATAAAAATGGGAGCAAGACCTGCCAGAATCTTATTTCTGAGTGACAAGATCTTTCTTTTGAAGTTTGAATATCAATTGACCTAGTGAAATATAAACTATTTTCTTGGATATAGTAAGTTAAACCCATTATATATCCTAATAAATTGAAGTAATAAGGGGGAAAACCTTGTCTGATTAATATCTTTATGCTATGGCCCACATATGCATTGATCTGGACCCAGGAGAAGCCTAACCAATTTCACTGGTGCTGATTTCATTATAACTGATTTGAAACTGTTTGCATTTTATTTTAGACACAAAGGAAGTATAAAGCAAATCTAAATGTACGTCCATTTAAAGAGCAAAAACAAGGCATAGGGACATTAATACAAAAGAGAAAAGATTTTTCAATCATGTGTATAGCTGCCACTGCAAAAAAGGGACTAATCTGTTCCCCAAAAGTTAAGGCATGATGTGACAAGATAGTTTATAGAAAGTTCTTCTAGCTTTACAAGTCTTGTATTTGATGATGCAGTAGAGTTTAGCTGTGTCCATGGATCTCCAATACACCCTTCCACAGGAGATACAATTGAGAAATTCAGAATTTTTTTTTTAAACAAATAGATTAAAGCACACAATTGCAAGTTCTGTTGAGAGGATAAATATGTTAATGTACTTGAAAATAGTTGAACAAATTCTGAATAAACAGTATAGAAATACACAAATTCACCCCCACTTCTCTTTCCATTTCAAAATGCGCTCTTAGATCTGCCATGAGAGTAAAAAAAGTTTCACAGCCTGTTCAAATCAAGCAGTAATGTCTTGGTTTGAATTAAAACAACCTTTTGTCAAGAAGAGTTAGTGGTAGTGAAACATGCTTCGTCTATTAACTGACATATAAAAAATTGGGAATATTGTTCAAAAGTAATTTGCTGTTGAGTATAGGTAGCTCAAATGATCTTCAGTATGAGCTTTGAAAATTAACCTTAAAGATGAACTGTGAACATTTCTTGCAGGCATTTACTTTGGCCTCATACAAAAAATAGATATTCAAGCACTTCCTTTTATCTTAATAAATGCTACCCAAGTAAATGTTTCCAAGGGCCTTAAGTTCAACTTTAGATGCTTTTTGCAAGAGTATCCCTACTAATTCCATTATCCTTATTACCCTGTCATAGTTTAACAAGAAGACTTTATAAAGCACATTTTTTTTATTTTTTTTTTAAATGCTGCTTTTTTCAGGCTATTATTTTTCTCTGACCTTCAACACTCTTTTATTATTTTATTAAAATTAGAATTGTAATTGTCATTTCAATTTTAAGGAGACGGGAGACACATCAGCAGACAAAGTGTTTTTACTTGATTATAGGTATTTTGGTAGTAATCTCAGCCTCCATTGTTTCTATGGGTGTATTTTTTTCTTTTCCATTTTGTGTTTCCTTGATTGTTTGTGTGGAGTTTTTTGGTTTTATTTACTCTCTGTGTTTGATTCTACTGACTCTTATAGAAAAGTTGTCAAATACATTAGTAAATATTATAGAAGGGGATTTGTCAGATTTGTCAGATCATTTTGTAATCCCATGACTGATTTGAAGTCTCTGATAACTGCTAGATCATAAATAGTCATTACTTTTTGTAGACAGTTCTACATAACTGACATATTACACAGAAATATATTAAATGGTATCTTTTTTCTTTCTATTTTTTCCTCAAGATCTTCCAGTGTAGTTATTTTTCATATCATTTTTTGTTCCTGTCTCTAAGTATTTATCATCTTTTTATATCTTGGAGATATTTACAAAACACTTCACTTTAAGGTAGTATTTATTTGGTGTATTGTTCTTCTCCATATCACTAATGAAAATGTAAACATACCTAGCACCTGTCACTGCAGCATTCATAGGAAAAATCCATTCAAATCAATCCAACAGTTGAAGAACTGTAAATGCCAATTTGTGAAATTTTTCAATCTGTAAAACAAGTTAGCCTGTTCTTACTATTATTGCAAACACCTTAGTAATACAAATCACAGTTATGACTCAAATCCTCTGGCCATGTTTCTTTCATTCAGCTGATAGTTTTATAATTACTTTTCAAATGTTCACCTGCCACATCCTGTTCTCTTTGGGCCATAGTGGTTATACCTCACAGATCCTTTCCTATGGACTTTTATACTTTGCAAGGAAGATTTGAATACAAACATGATAAAACTATCATTAATTTTTACAAGAATTTTAAATGATATTACTTTCCTTGCCAGATACATTGGCATTTTACAGAGGAACTCAGAAATAGTTTTCATGTACAGAAAATGCATCCGCTATATCCCTTATCACTCAGAAATATGATGAGTCTGAGTGGTTTGAATTCAGACTATGAAAGTATCCATATTCACTATGTTTAAGAAGAGTGTGAGCAAGACTTGCACAAGGCAGAGAGGAAGAGGCAATGCTTAGAAAGGACCAATCATGTTAGATTCTTGCCAGATAACCATACATCAGATGAGTATGGTGACACTGACTAGCACTTTTTCTGGGTAAAATGTGACAGTTGACTGAGATACTTCATGTGACTTTTGTACAGTGCATCTTTTTAAAAGAGAATAAATTCACTAGGTTACTGTCACATCTGCTACAAAAGGCAGTCTTATGGCTATGGCTCTTAGAATACTGGTTACTGAAGGAACTAAAAGGAAAAGACACAAAAAGAACAGCAGATCTTGTTGTTCTAGTTTAAGATTTTTTTTTTTTCTCTGTGTTTGTGTGTCTTGTTTTTATTTTCTGTACCTTAAGTCTCTCTTCAAAGGGAGATTCAGGACTGGTATGTCTATAAATTGTCTCACAATATAATTCCTCTATGTCCAAATTTATTTTGATGTGTTTGTTACATAGAGCAATCTTCTTCACTCTATCAATATGCTGCTTTCTCGTGGTCAGTGTAGTGTTTCAAGGTTTTGTTGTTTTGGGGTTTTTTGTGTGATAAACAAATGTTGATATACTGGTATAAGGATCAGACACGGAAGTAATGGAGCAAGTCTAGACTTTAATTCCTCGGGCTCAGTTACATAATCCTGATTGTATGAAAAAGCTCAATAACTCTCTAACATAATGCAGAAGTAACAACATCTGAATGCAGGTGTGTTTGCTCCAACTGGTTCAGAATTGCTCAGTATATGAAGTGTATCTCCCTTTGGTAAGAAATAGCCCCTCCCTTTCCCTGTTTTTCCCTTTAAACTGTTTTTAAACTGTGCTGAGCTACTTCTGTCAAGACTGGGTAAGAGGACTCAAGCGAGGCAACAATAGAATCCTATTATTGTGGTATAATAACTCTTCTTTCCCTCTAGCAAATCTTATCAGTCTCTCCCAGTTGCCAATGTCAGTTAGTGTTAGGAACAAGGGAGTCACATTTTCCACATGGTATGCAGACCTCTTCAGCAGACTTCTACACCATATATCTGTGTTGCACAAGTTATTCTTCAAATCAATAGCCAGAAGAGATGAGAGCTTTAAATATTAAGACAGTTATGTCAGCGCACTCCATCTCAGCAGGAAAGCTGAGAGCCTGACTAGTTTGATTCTCAGTGGTTTCCAGCCATTTTCTCACATATGTGCAAATCTTAAAGTGGTGGGGTGTTTGTGGAGTTCTTTTGCAAGTTTATTCTTCCACAAGAGCTTTATTTCTGTTTCCTGCTGCCTTCTTCCGAGTAATTCTTACATTTAACGGTCAGGTATTTCCTCTGGAGAAATTTCTATGACCAGATAATCATAGTATCATAAAATGGTTTGGGTTGGAAGTGACCTAAGATCACCTAGTTCCAACCCTCCTGCTATGGACAGGGGCACCTTTCACTAGACTAGGTTACTCAGAGCTCCATCCAGTTTGGCCTTAAACCCTTAAAGGAGAGCTTCTAAGTTCCTTAGAGAGATGGAGTACCTTTCTTACGAGGAAAGCCTGAGAAAACTGGAATTGTGCAGCCTGAAAAAATAGAAGGCTTTGGGGTTATCTAATTGCAGCCTTCCAGTACCTGCATGAAGCCTACAAGAAAGCTGGAGAGGGACTTTTTACATGAGCATTGTAGGAAAGGGGAAATGTCTTCAAACTGAAAGAGAGTAGGTTTAGATTGGATATTAGGAAAAAATTATTTACTGTGAGGGTGGTGAGGCACTGGTAGAGGTTGCACAGAGAAGTTGTGGATAATGAGACAATTGGAAACAAAACACAAAGAAAGTTCATGGCTGCAGCCTGAGAATAGTTAATGTCTCATTCTCATATTTTCTTTGGTATTTCCAGGTTAGTAGCAGGGCTAGTAGCTTTTAGGCATAAATCATGCAGGTGTCTCTATTTCAGGCTCTTTGTTTTGTTGCATGTGTGAAATCTGTCACTTATTGAAAGGGTCCAACACTTTTATTTCTCTTCTGACTTTGTTGTTATTTTGTATTAATGTGGGTTTTTTAATGGATTTAATTATACCATATTTTCAATCAGTTCTAATTTGTATGTAGGACAGTAATTTACTCTAAAAATTACATTGGATTGCTTGCAATTGGAAATAATAATAATAAAAAAAAATATGTTTCTTTATACTTTTCACTACTTCCAATCTTCAGCAGAAGGCTGACTGCTCCCAAACATCTTCCTCAGGTATGAAAAGGAGTAACTGATTAAAATAAAGCAGAAATACAAATGTATTTCTTGCTATCTCTAAATTTTTGTTTTCACCATATTTTAAAAAAACTTAGATTTTTTGGTTTTTTATAAGAATTTAGTTGTGGTTTTTTGGTTGTTGTTGGTTTGGTTTTGAAGGTTTGGTTTTTTTCAAAGAAAAGGGATTTTATTGTCTTTCATTTGCATGTAAATGTGCATTTTCTAGATCTTTGTGAAGATGAATAAATTTCAAAAATACCCTTAATAATGTTGATAACACAATTAACAAAGGTTTTCTTGAGAAAATATGTTCCATGAAAGAATTATCTGCCAAAACCTTTGTATATGTGATTTTGTTATGTTTTTTGCATCTCTGCAAAGTAAACATTAAGTTTTTTTCTTGTAAATCATGGGAACAGTTCGTGTGTTCTTTTAAAGGCAGGAATTCAATTTTTTGTATGTCTTTTGCTTAATCATGAAAAAAAACAACTTATCTGTCCTCAAAACTATTAATAAAATCTATTCAACTGCTTATTTCATTAGCTAAACTTAATACAGATAGACAGGATTGCTTAATAAAGCAAATGGTCAGATCCCAACCAAAACAATATAGAAGGACTTTGAGACATAAAGCAAGTAAAGTACCTAAATTTCTATCATTCTAAGAGTAAAGTAGAAATCTAGAACACAAACCTCAAGGATTTTCCCAGGGTATTTTTTAACTCTTCTTAAAATGGTCATTAGTTATTGCCAAGTCTGCTTTTTTTTATACACAGCTGGTTTCATTCTGAAATTCAGTTTTGCTTTCCTTCACATTATACTCTGTAACGCTTGGGTAAGTTTAACTTAATTGCTAAATGCTTGTCATTTAATAGATAACTAATTGACACTGTCTTAAGTAGTTAGAAGGCATTAATAATACACACTAGATGTTAATAAAGGCATTTGTGTTAAATTTCTAAATTTAAATTCAAGTATGCACAGGAGTAAGTGTCCAGCTCCTTAAGGAAAAGAAAACATTAGGTAGTCCTGATGACTGCACTTTTAAAACAGATGGCTATAAACAGCTATGTGAATTCCAATCCACAAAGTTCTCTTTTTCATTTAACTTTGTTTGTGAGTATACATGTCCAGGGACTGGTTTTGCTCAGGGTAATGCAAGGACTATAGTGGTATGAAATAAGACATGATTGCTTTATTCTGTTGACACTGACTATGACAACAGAGAATCAAGCATCATTCCTTAATATATTTGAGAAATGATACTGTCTCAAAAGAGACCAAGAAGACAGCATAGCTCTATTGTCTCTGTACTTCTGCTGAGTGGGTATGGGGTATCTCCACAACACTACTTTCTTTTCCTTCACAAGAAGGTAACAAAGGTAGATCAATTTAGTGCTATATCTCTATGAATTAAATAATATTTGAGAAGTTTATATATATTGCCCACTTAATAACTTCCAACATTTTTATATATTATTTTCAATGACTTCTGGAAGATACTGACTCTCTGACTGCAAAATATTGAGTTCTACTAAACATTTTGTGATCAATCATAATCATTCAGCCCCTTTGTAAAAGTTGTGTATATGTCCTTCAGTCTGCAGAAAGTTAGAATTTAACAGGAATTAAATAATTTCCTAGTTTTAAGTTATGCCCTCTGATAAAACTGAATGTAAAATTTTGGTTCTTCATCTTTTGCTATTCTACAATCCAAAATCCCTTGTCCTATGAAAACTGTTTAATTGTTGATCTTAGGGACCAAAAAGATTCATCTTGAAATATCAAAGGACTTCTTTTTTTCATTGACAGTAAGAGGATTCCCATATTTGATGGACAGTCATAAACATGGCTTTAAGATTTAATTAAATATTTTCCAGTAGATGGCAGCCTTTTACAGTGATTGGAAATTCTGACTGGTCCCTACGAAGGCTCCTGCAGTTCACAAGTTGTTACGCCTTTTCTTTGCAGACATTGGTTAAAAGGGGTTCATAACTTTGCTTTTTCAGTTTAGGAATGGTTAAAACTTGTCACGCATACTCTCTTTTACTTTCCTAAACGCATAGAATATATCTGTATCTGTGTTTGTCTGCATTAAAAATGATTAAAGCTTCTACCTAAACCCAACTACAGATGGAAAATGCTCCACTTGATTCACTTCATGCTACCTAAGTCAGGATAGTTTGAATTTTTAGTGCTGGTCACATGATTTGGGACTAGATTTTGGAAAGCCTATGTGATACATCTGAGAATACACAGTATTGGAATTTAAATTCATATTGTATTTCAGAGTACGCATACAAAAGAAAACATGCTTTTCCACAGGTTTCCTCAAATTTTACATCCTTGTATTTATTGTAAAAGTTCGGCTTATTATGACCCACTGCAATGCAATTCATTAGTTACAGTAATTCACATATTTAATCTACTTGCACATAGTGCAGTAATTCAGAATTCTAAGTGTGTCCCCAAACAGAAGACTTTTGTGTTTACATCACTTCCCACATGCCAATGTAATCTCTTCTCTTAGGCTTTCACTGCATCCTCCCACCTTTACTCTTTCTTGTTTTCAGTATCACCTTGGAGACCTTGTACTTTGAGAACAACAAGGTTATTTGCTTGTCTACTTCTGGGTCACTGAGACAGGATTTGGTGGAAAGAGGTACTATGTTTGAAGGGAGCTATGTCTAAGTAAGCATATAGTTCAAATATGACCTACCAAATTATGAACCAAAACAAGTGCAGACAAAGAATTTTGGCAGAATGTGATGTTTCCATTGTCGTTTTAGTGCAACAACCTGTAACTTCATGACAGTTAACTTATTTCAGGACAGTCAGTTCTGTTCTAAAAAGAAAAGGGTATTTCAGCTCCATTTAAATAACCTTAAAGGAAAAAAAAAAAAAAAGTAAAAGGAAAACAAAACCAAACCAAAACAGGAAATGGAGCTAGATATATATGATGTTCCTGGGAAACATTTAGATTTGAGGGTGAATAATTCTATATAGTATGCAAAGGTGAGCTGTGGGGATTTATTTATTTTTAAGCTGCATGATCAAATTACCAACTCTATATCAAGGGTACTATGTTTATTGCTGGACTCTCCAGCACAAGAAAGAGTGCAGTAAAAGGACAAGAATATGTTTAGAGGTTGAAGCATCTGCCATATGAGAAAAGGATGAGAATGTTGGGATTGTTCAGCCTCAAGAAAGCTCACTGGGCTCTCATCCCAAATACCCAAAGAGAGGGTGTAAAGAAAACAGAGTGAGAGTCGTTTCAGTGGTACCCAATGACAGGCGGCAATGGACACAAACTAGAAAAGCATGAATTTCAACCTGAACACAAGAATATGCTTTTCACTGAGAGGGTAACCAAAGACAGGAACAGGAGGCTCAGGGAGGTTGTGGAGCCTCCATCTGTAGAAATATTGAAAACCCAGCTGGACATGATAGTGAGAGCCTTCTCAAAAGGAATCTGCTTTAGCTTGTATTGGAATAGCTTTAGTTTGTATTGGACTAGATGATTTCAAGAGAGACTTTCCAAACTCAAATATTCTGTGACTATATGGATTATAGATGAAAACCTTCAGTGGATTTGAAAACTCATCAAATATCACAGAAGTATTTCAGATTCTTACTATTTCTGTCTTGTAAGAACAGTTACTGAAAATTACACAGGCTTACTAACGGTATTTCAGAAGTTATATTTCAAGTAGGAAGCAAATAGTTTTATAATTCGTTGTTAATGACAATTAAAAAAACCCCTATTGCATCTTTCTTGCAAGTCTTATTAAGCTGACAAAGCCTTAGTCAGAACTTTGGAAGTGCACAAAACACTTCAAAAGGATTGGTGCACAGTGCCTTCTCACTGTACTTCCCTGGATATCCATAAGTTTGCCAAAACATTTATTATTTTATCTCTCTCCAGAATTGAAAAACATATGTTAGAACACAACATTGACAAATCCTTTATTGTCATAATTATATCCCATATTAAAAGACAATGTTGTGTTCCCTGTTTATCTGACTAGTGGCAAGTTTTCATATTTTTACTGATGAAATCAAGAATTGCATCTAGAGATCTAGGAGCATTATGATGAGTTAAAATTGTAAAAAAGTGGGCAGTCAAGGGCGTGATACTTGCCTTTGTCAATGTAAAACTGTTACAACCTAGTGTCGTGGAAACAGGAGAGTGAGATTTAAAACTACATGAGAAAAAAAAAAAAAATCAAAATTGTTTGGGCTCATCCGTGGAGTGATCCTCACTACTTTGCTAAGGCACCAGTTGCTTTACTCTGTTTCCTGCGGAGTGGATCAATATTCTGTCCTGCTCCTCATTAAAATGTGAACTCCAGTTGATCTTTAGCTTACAGAAAACCAGACAATTTGAGGATTTGGTTCCATTTTTCTTTTTTTCTACCAGTGGCTTTTAACTAAATGATGACAAACCAGTCAAAGTTCCTCAATTCTATTAGAAAAATCCCAAAGAACAGAAAATAATGTGAGAATAACAGAGATATTTCATATATCCTCTCCTCTTTAAATCTATTTGAAAGTGTTGATTATTTGGTCCTGTTTTATCAAAAAGTAAGTAAAAGAAATTATTAAAGTAACTCAGAATAAGGCTTGATATACTCTGCTCAGTTCAAACTAATTAATTTCAATACATACCTACTAATGACATTGTTCAGCAGCTTTGATATAAATGGTAACTAGCCTCAGCCATTTGTATTTTACTGAATTTTAATATTGTTTTCAAGGAAATGTGCAGTAGGTCTTTATAAACTTAAAGTATTAAGGAACACACTCTGATAAATAGTCACACTTTATATTCCTCTGAAATCAAGTAGTTCTATATGCCCATCTTGGAAAATATTTTGCCTTTATATTTGTCTTATAGGTCTAGTGAGTGCATTGTGTCCTGTTAAGAACCATCATAAAACCATGCAGACACCTTGCAATTTTGCTAAATATTTGCAATATTTGCTAAAATCATGAATTTACATTCAGTAAGTAAATAAGCACAGAACAGGCAAATTAACCATCTTCAGAGCTCACTGATGTTTCCATGACATTTCCAAAATTTCTGCATGTAAAAGAAGCTCTTTTTTTTTTTTTGTCTTTTTGAAAGTTAGGACATATCTTGGATTTTGCTGACATTTGTATTTATTTAGTAATTTACTGGATAGTTGCCTTCAACCAGAGAATAGCCAAAATTAAAAGACTTATGTTCCTTTTTGTTTTAAAAGACACTTCTTAGTTTCATTGCCAGCAGACAGTGGCTTGGCATATGAAGAATGACTGAAAGAACTCAATTTGTTTTTGCTGGAGAAGAGAATAGTGTGAAGAGATCATAGCAATGCATACAAATAACTTCAGGGTGGGTACCAAGAGAATGGGGACATCTCTCTTTAGTGGTGCCCAGTGACAGGATACAGGGCAGTGGGCACAAACTGAAACACAAGAAGTTCCACCTGAATATGAGGAAAAGCTTCTTTGCTTTGAGTGACCAAGCACTGAAACAGGTTGCTCAGATATAATGTGGGGTCTCCTTCTCTGGAGGTGTTCAAAACCCACCAGGACACACTCGTGTGCAGCCATCTCTAGGTGAACCTGCTTCAGCAGGGGGTTATCCTAGAAGATCTCCAGAGGTTCCTTCCAAACTATTCGGTGTGATTCTGTGGTATTAAGTATGTGTGTCCATTCTGAGACTGTTCAGGCCAACTTAACTAATTAATATTGCTTTTTCATATCTTAAATCCCAATATCTATTGATCAGTCTTTCTCCATCTGTTCTCCCTGTCATGTTCCTAAACTGTCTACCATTTTTTACAGTTTGCTTTTCTAATAAGTGAAACACACCTAACATGATAATGCATTGGAATGTGGTTCCAATAAAATGAATAAAATATAGCTCTGGTCTTTATCACCTTGGAAAGCTCCATTGATTTCTTATGTAATGTAATTAAGCATTAATTAGATCCCAGGGCCTCCAAGGCAAACTTCTGCCATTACTGTTTAAATTACTGCATTAGTTCTGTCCATTTTTTTCTATATCCCTCTTTCATTCTATATCAAATACTAAAAATTAATGAAAACTAGTTGAAAGCCTTTTATTGGAATTAATTAGTTTGGTTTGGTTATTTGGGGGTTTTTGCTTGATTGCTTTTTGGTGGTTTTTTTTTTTTTTTTTTTCTTTTTCCCCCAAGGGAGTAATGTAATGCCAAGAATATTTATGAAGACTATTTTTACAGTGATGATCCTGATGTCCAGCCTTCTTGTCTATATGGCAGTGCAGAAGAATTGCTAAGAAAATCTCCCTCAAAACTATGGAAAGTGTTTTCCTACAAGATATGGAGAGTCCAGACATTTCTGGTAGGGAAAACAAACAAACAAACAACAAAACAAACAAACAAAAAAAGCCCACCTAAAAATCACATTCTCTTTCCTTTATGCAAGGACTTTTGAACTATCTGGATGGTGGCCTAGAAATAAAGAGGTTGCAGGTTTGTTGATTTGGGGGTTTTTGTTGTCAGGTGCTCCTTTAAATTGACAGAAATAGACTTAATGAGATTTGATAGATGCTGAAACTGGACAAGGGTAGGCTTTTAACATGGAGGTAATAAATCATTCTATAACTGACCCAGGACTATGAAGTATTCTCATCAGTTTCAGCATTTGAAGTCAAGGTTAGACATTGCTCTAAAAGGCATCCTATTGAAAAAACAAAGGTAATATTTCTTAGCTGAAGTTCAGTCATTCGCACTATGAAGAACATTAAAATCGAGAGTACAAAGTTCGTTTTCTGGTGTTAAAAGCTAATTATCTAAAATATATATGTACATGGTTTAAATTCTAGGCTATATGCAGCTGCCAAGATCTGCATATCGTGATATCTGCTTGGAATACAGCTTGTGGTCCAGAGATTTCCTGAGTTTCTTCATCTCTTATCTGCCAGCTCTGTCAGGATGTTTTGGACACCATCAGGCAGCATAAATAGTTTGTTGTCATGAATACATATGTTTAGGCATCTGAATTTATGTCTTTTTATTAGATTCTGAGTCATGATAGCAAATTATTCAAGTTCCCTGATAGTTCTCATCCTATTTCAACATGCCCCAGACTGTAGAAAAGCAGTAGGTATGGATAGGTGAGACGATGTTGTTTAGGTGTCAGCTCAATGCCAGAACTAAAACAGGAACGCTACTGAAGGTGTCCCCCTTTAACTATGTTAGAGCACTGCAGCTTATTCTAGCTTGATACATTGTTGCATTGCTTACAGCACAAGGACATGATTTTTAAAACGAGGAATCCAGAATATTCCCTGCTTTCCCCTGCAGAATCTGTTCTCCATGGCTTGGTGAACATTTTCCCATGTATATATGGACCCAAGACAATCAGAGATAATCAGGCACTGAGAACAAGTTTTCAGTGGTCAGGGAAAGTGTTATCACAGCTATACCCTTAAGCAAAGGGAAGATGCTGTGGAGAATACTTTGGTGTCTGTGCTTTTTATATGCTCTGTGGTGGTACTAAAAAATTGTGCACTGGAAAAATGGGGGGGGGGAAGAGGATTTTGATGGTTTGTTTTGATAGTTTGCTTGAGGATTTATTACAAAAATTCTTTTGTTTGGAACTATTTATGCCTTTTATAAGACATTAGAGATAACTGGGACATACTACAAGCAGATTCAATTGAAGAGAAAACCTTGTAGTGGCTGTAGTTTACCTGTAGCCAATTGGTTGCTGAGGTTCACTTGCACTTGGAATGACAGTAAATATTGTATAAGACTGCTATAGGTTCAGAGAACAATTTGATTATAAGAACTACAGGGACAAGTGAACTGAAGGATGAGATAAAGGTTTCTGTGGGGTTTAGAGTGACAGACACCAAAACATTATCTATATCTCTTGAAGGTGATAGAAATACAGAGTAAAAAAATTTGAATAGATAAAAATAATATTTAAAGAATATAGTTGAGAAAAGAAATAGAGGAGCTTATCAAAGACTTTGAACTAAAAGGTCAGTCCTGTTAATGTGACCTGTTAAAATATGTAATTAAACAGTAGAAATTTCAGTGCACAATGAAAAAAAAAATAAATCTAATCACAGTAAGAGATAGAAGTGACATTAAACAAGGAAACATATGCATACTAAGCAGCTGAACAATTAGAAATCCAAATACAAGGCTGCCAGTAAAGCAAAATGGGCCAAATGAATTTATATTAAAAGACAGAGATGGACAAAAGCAATTAGTCAAAGCCTTGAAAATGTTCATGTTTAAAAATGTGCAGAAATCAGTAAAAAGAAATACTTTATGCCTTTATGCCAGAAAGAATTTTTTTTCAATTAAGAATCAAAGTCACTAAGATTGGAAAAGATCTCCAAGATCTTCAAGTCCAACATTCAACCAAATACCAAGAAATTACAGAATTAAGGGATGCTAAAATTGTAATCCATTCAAAATAAGTATCATACCTGCTGGATAAGTGAAATACAGTGGAACAGAAGCAAGCACAGGAACTGTAAGTGGGATGTGCAAAAAACATATTCACATGGAAGAATATTAAAAATGTTAAATGGAGGGGCAGATATGATATTTAAGGACTGTTATGTGTTATAACTTGTGTTAGAATTGGTCTGATCTTTTTATCGTAGACAAAAGAGAATTTGAATCACTTGGCAGTGTGTTAAAAAGCATCACGGAAGGAGACACAAAGAAAAAGAGCAGTTTATATGTGGGGGTGTGTGTATATAATGCCATAGCACAGTCTGACTCAGAGCCAGGGTGAACAGTGTTAGGGCAGTAGAGTCAGTTGCTGGTAGTGAGAAGCCCCAGGGGTATGTCTACACATTTCTTTCCAGTGAATAGATAGTTTGGACTGAATATTGATCTGAATTCAATGCTTACCTGTCAGTGCAGTCTGTACACACCAAATGCACTTTGTCTCCTGGGGTCTTCTGTAGAAGGCAGTGAATTGTTAACTCATTTAAGAATTGCAAAGAAGTTTTAGGTGCTGGCAGCTCAGTCTGAGACCTCTGCTCCCTAAGGATTTGGCAGATATGAGCAGCAGGTGATCAGAATCATCTCGTGAGCTTAGACACCCAAATTCTTCCCAGTCCTTTCTCCATCTGCCAGTGCAATTCGAATTGATCCCATTTTTTTCCAAATTGTTTATCAAATGCAATAAAAATCCCTTCAAATTATTTAAAACTGGAAAAATATTAATGGAAGCCACAAAGTTAGACAGATAAGATGCAGAAAATCTATGCTTTCTCTTCCTGTGAAGCATCTATGAAATGTCAAATCAGACATGGAGTATACACAGTAGTGAGGAGATGAACTTTATTGAGGGTATTTATCAAGACAAAGCAATCACTCATATTATTCCCATTCATTTCTTTTAGTGTCCTTTTTAATCAGTCACAGGTAGGAGTACTGGGGGAAAGAGAGATATATAAGAAAATAAGTATTTTGACAATGCTAACAAAATTTTACTGATGGTTGTTCATGCCAATAGTGTTAAGTCATACAACATAGAAATATTTTACTGTAACATTTTTGTACTAGGGTAAAGGGTTAAACTTCGTTTTTGCAGGTGTCATTGTGGTGCATTTAGCACTGATTTTTACATGGCTAATTTAAGGCAGTATAAAATATGTTGTGACACACACATAAGAAGGTAAATGGTAAGTTGTTTCAGATAGCTGAATTCCATTGATATCTATTATATAAACTCTGTAAAGTTAAAAATTTATTAAATTTTTATAGGTATTCACCTGGAACTGGTCTTTTAGGTATTCCTCAAGAACTATAGTGTTAGAACAAGGAGTAATGGGTACAAATTGAAAGAGAGTAAATTTAGTTTAAACAAATTAGTTTAGGAAGATATTTTTTACTGTGAGGGTGGTGAGATACTGCAACTGGTTGCCCAGGAAGGTTGTGGATATCCCAGCCCTGGCAGTGTTCAAAGCCACATTGGATAAGACCTTGAGCAACCTGGTCTGGTGGGAGGTGTCCCTGCACATGGCTAGGTGTTTGGGACTAGATGATCTTTAAGGTCCATTCCAGCCCCATAATATTCTATTTTTCTATGATTACAGAGTAGAAGACAATGTTTAAAACCAAGTTTTCTCTCCTGAGGTAAGCTGATGATATATAGGACTTGGATTTAGAAGAATGATATAGCAGTGTATTGGTACCACAATGCAAGTACAAATTGCATTTAATGGAATACAGGAATAACGATATACAGCTGAACTGGAATACAAATGTGATACCCACCATATGCTATCTGTGACATACTCACTGTCATGAGGCTGAGCAACTGATTCTCAGGAAGGAATACGTAGGTTGAAATTAGTTCAGTCCTATTGCCCTTGTCCTGATTTTGGCCTAGATAGAAATAATTGTCTAAATAATAACTTGTGCAGTGCTATGGTTTGGATTTGTACTGGAAACAGTGTTGATAACACAGATATATTTTTATTATTGCTGAGAAGGGCTTGCACACAGTCAAGACCTCTTCTGTCTCTCACACCACCACTACCCCAGCCCCTACTGAGCCAAGGGCATCATGCTCATCATATAAAGAAGTGGGGAAGAAGTGCAAGGGAAGAACATTCAGAGTGATGACATTTGTCTTCCCAAGTCATTGTTAGGTATGATGGAGCCCTGCTTTCCTAGAGATAGCTGAGCAACTCCCTGCCCATGGGAAGCAGTGAATGAATTCCATGTTTTGCTTTGCTTTTGTGGCTTTTACTTGACCTATGAAACCATCTTTATTTCAACGCATGAGTTTTCTCACTTTTACTCTTCTGATTCTCTCTCCATCAGGGGGGAAGTGAGTGAGTGGCTGTGGGTGGGGTTAAACCACAACAGCTTTCTTTGAAATTATTTTTGTTCATTGTCCACTTTTTATATTTTCAGTTGGTAAGAGACAAATCTACATCCCCATATTGGTCTCTAACTCAGGAATACATTTTCAGTCTTCTGATACAGTTGGGGACAAACTGCTACAGAACTGGTTGGTCCATTGGCTGATAAAACTTGATTCTCTCAGCTCATGCAGCTAGTTGATCCACTCAGTTGATGAAACCATTTATCTAGGACAAAGGCCACCTTCTGATCATCTTTGTGTTAAGTTCATCTTTCTTCCTCAGAGCCTTCTTGTATTGTAGACATTCATTGATTGGTCAAGCAGGTTGAAAGTACTAACTTGCCATTCATGTTGCTATATTGTTGCTCTTCTGCTTGCTCTAGTGTTGTAGCAGGATGACACTGCAAATAGAGGAATCATTATTTTAATGATTATTCAGTGACAACATATTCCTACTCTTATATGAAAACAAGTGGTCAAAGGGAAAAAAAAAAAAAAAAGAAAAGAAAAATTATGTCGAAAAGCTAGGAAGGAGCTGGAAGCATAGACTGGTTAAAGTTATCTGAGCTTCACAGAAAGTTGACCTAATATTTTGTTAGCAAATCTGCACTCAGCTTGCTACTTAGGAAACATATTTAGTTTTTGGGGGCCATTAAACATAAAGGGAAAAAGCTAACAGCTATGGGTTTCAGTTCTGTTACAGAGAAGTCTGTAGTTTGTCTCTTTACTTACCTCTCATCATCTCTTTGAATAGAAGATATGAGGCAGGAGAAAGATAGTTACAGTCAGATTATTCTGGTGAGCATGTAAATCATTCTGACAGATTCTTTACATTATTCATTCTAACACAGCAAGGAAAGGCAGAAGAGACTTGTGTGGAGAAAGCAATCAACTCTACTTTTCATACAGAAGACAGTGTCATGCAGTATATAGCTAGTGCCACTTACATCTGGACAATTGTTCACTACTGTGTAGTTTTCCTAAACTGTTCATAAAATACTAAGAAGACCAGCTGTTTTGTAGAAGAAATGTAATTACCTTGAATAAATGTTCTGCATGAGGTATTTTGTCTTTCATAGTAAACAGAAAAGTAGCATCACTCTCTTAGAGCCACAGGAAGAACTGAATATGTTAAAGTGCCTGTTAGAATAAGAGAAAAGTAACTTAATTGCTGTTTGATATGTAGTTCAGATAGTTATGCCTATAGTACCATGTTAATTCTGGGGTTTATTTTGTACTCTAATCCACACACCCACCATGCAACTCAAAAGACTTCAGTGCATCAACTCATTTACTAAACCAAGATGTCACCTGAAACGTAATGAGACAAGACTAGCACAAACTTTGGTTCTGCTCCCAGAATACAGCCCCTAAAAACAGCTTACCCTACCATGGTCTTGCCTGAAGTTCATCTCCACAAAAATGCTCCCCTTCTATTTTCCTTTGTTGTCCTAATCAGAAAAAAACAAGGTGCAGGAATGCCAAAAGGAGCTCTTCTAAACTGGAACAAAGATATAAGAGATCATGGTAAAAGTATGTTCATTCTTCCAAAATGTGTTGTGACTACAACAGCGATGAGCCACGTGTGAACCAAGAGAGATGATTTGGATGAAAATAGCTCAAGCAAAAGTGCGCAGCAAATTGTAACCTGCATTTAGGAATGGTGACTAGCAGCAGTATAGACTTGTAACAAATCTGGCAGAGTCCAGGAAAGGTTTTTCTGTCACCAGATAGTAAGAGATTATGTCTATTGTAAATAGCTTACTGATTCAATAGATAATACAAGGATGAAAAGAAAGATTGACATGTAAGGGCTTGGAAAGATTTTTTGCTAATGGTCTCTTATTTTTGTAAGCTATGTAGAAAAAATAACATAATCCATTATTATCTTCAATTTGATAGAAGAACTGTGTTTACCTAATTCCTATCATTTTAAAAGAGTTTCTCAGGGAGAAGAGTCATCACCTAACTGTAGGGTCAGCTGAAGTATTTCTGAGGCTAACACTTGGCAAGAATAAGTTAAAAGAAGATAATATGCTTAACTTTAGTCATCAGTGCAGACATAGACACATGAATCAAATAATTTTTTACTTTTTTTAAAGACACACATAAGCTGACAGGATACCTGACGGCTTCTTCATGGGAATAAATTAGCATATCTGTTTAGAAGCTCCTGAATCTACCCTAATTACTTCACTGAAAGATATTTCTTGCTGTAAGCATATCTGTGTTTCTGTATTAAACAAACAGAATAGATGCTTTTCTACTTGGTACGTGGCAATAAAGTCCTCTACAGAAGCTAGTGACCAAATTCAAAGTGGTAAGAGAAATTTAGGATAAATTAAAGAGACACCTCTGAGTTTAGGATATCTTAAACACCAGACACTGGATAATAATCTAAAATTAGGACACAATTAGTCACTGTTCATGAGAGTGAAGAGATCAGTACCTGCCCCTGTGATTTCAGATCTTTTTCAACTTCAAAATTTCTATATTTGGTTGATTTTCGGTGAATGATATTTTGTTCTTCAGTCATAAGAAAGGATGAAAATAAGTTTCACGACACTTGCAAATGATTCTGAGGTGTACTGCATAATATGTAACAGAATAAAGTATGAATATTCCAAGACCTTTGGACTCAATATTATTTTCATAGTATGCAGAATAATGTCTTCTGTAGTAATGTAAGAATGATTTAATGTGTTTCTTTTATATTGAAAAAGAGGCACGTTTGTATATTAGTCTCTCCTTTAATCTGAACTTAATGAAACAGTCATTCTCTGAAGTTCATGAAAGTAATAATCTTCTAATTATTATTTTTTTATTTTCTTTATAACTTTACAAAGAAATAAAAAACTTTTTAAATTTTTTTTCATTTCATCAGAAAAATGCAATGCTTTGCATTAAGCAACATTTTATTTGAATAAATAGTATATGTCAACAGTCTGAGAAACATGCAGAAGACGGAGAAATTTTAGTAGCTGTATTAGCATCTTAAAACACCCTTTATACTGAGGAGTCATTGCTGAGCATTTTCTATTTCCTGTCTGGTCAAAGGAAGGTGTAGGTATTCAGCCTTTTCTAGGATCAGGTCCAACTTTGTTACTCCGTTGAACCAAGGGAACTAGCAATTCTTTAGGTATAAACTATGTGTTTATATATATGATATAAAATATCAGGATTAAAAATATGTGTGTATAAAAATCACCTTTCTGAATAAACCTAAGAGAATTCTTCCTAATTTTAGGCATTACCTTCTTGTGAAAATTAACCAGAAATTAGAAATCTATTTAGTTCTGTGTTGCATTTGCAAATCAGCCCACTTATATGAGAACGTAAGCACTCACTTAGAGGAAGAATAGTACTCCATGTGCTTAATACTCTGCAACTGGAGGAAAAACCCCTCCTGTGTTTGTACTTTAACCTCAAAACCAAGAAAAAAAGGTTTTATTTAAAATAATAACAGATGTTTATAGTAGTACTTTTTGGTTTATTTTTATTTATTTCCTTTTTTTTTTTTCTTTTTTTTTATTACAGTGTAGGAAAAAAAAAAGGTTCTTGGAATATATTTCTCATTTATAATGGACTACTTGTCAATTCAAGAACAAACCATGTTAATATTACTTCTTGTTTTTCTCCACTGCAATAAAGTTTGTTGGAACATTTCAAACTGAAATGAAGATGGATCACACATCTGAAACAAAGTGAGGTGGCAGAGAGAAAATTCTGTCCCTAAGAACTGATGCACAACTCTGTTTCAGCATAATAGTCTTCTGGGTCTTATTGTGAAATGATGTGACATAATATTGCTTAGAACTGTACAATGCAATATATCTTCATGCTATCTAATTAGAATAGTGAGGCATTTAATTTCAAAAAAAATCTAATTCCAAGTGATACAACTTCGATAACAAAACATTGATTCACTGACAAAATAAGTAGTAGTTGGATAAAATGACAGTTAGTTTTATTAGTAGTCTTGTAGTAAATCTTTCAGTATAGGCCATAAAAGCATTTTACATGGTTCTTGTTGAGTTATATCTGAGACTTTCATGACATGAAATGATATATTAAAACAGGGACTGGCTACACTAAAAATAGCTGAAGAATGCTTGAGTCAGATAAGTGTCAAGTTTTCAAGGGTTTACCCATAATATGCATTTTTATGTGTAACATTGTCCAAGGAATACATCAGGAGGAGCAGAGTATTTCAGTATGATGGCAGATTAAACTTGAGGTACTGCAAGGTGACAGAAATGTATCTAAATATGCCACCAACTTGCACTTCTGTAAAACAAAAGATTACAAAGTCATGTAGAAAGTGTAAAGAAAATATCTGTTGTGATGCAGCAGTTAAAGTACAAGTGTCCTACACAGCAGTGGAGGTGAAGTCAGATAAAAGGATTCCACTTCTGTTCTTTGTAGGTAGGTGCAAGTTTTTAGTACTCTGAAACATTTTAAGAATGTTTCATTTTAAGAGCAGAAACCATTTGAGCTGAACGATTCACAACTAATGACAAAAGTATTTAGACTATGTATTAGCCCATGAAATTAATTCAACATTCGCACTTGATTTTAGGAAAAAAAATATCTATTTTATGAGCAATCACTGTTGTAATTCTATTTTTCAAACTAAAATAGATAAATCAACATTTTTCAACATTCCCGCATCTCACACTACATAACAGATAAGGTTCAGAATGCAAATATCAGTGTCCTTAAATATACACATACACTGTATAATGAAAGATTTTTAATTACTAATGTGATCTTCCATGACTGCTTGACATGTAGTACTCAGACATTGGCATTTATTGTTAAACACTTCCCTTGCAGATCCATATAGTTTATTGGCAAGAAATACACAATTAATGTGCGTATAATAAAACATTACAACAGGCTAGACTAGAATATAATAGTTCAGTTGGAAGAGACCCACAACAATCATCTAGTGCAACTGTTAGATGTGTTCTGTGTGTCTTTTCCTTCTAGACTGGCTAAAGTGACTAAACTTGTAAAACAGAAAGTCATTCCTCTTAAAAAGAATAACTGCGTGGGTGTCTCCAAAACCTGCCATTTGTGCGGGCAAGTTTTACTCACACTGTTTCTAGAAAGACAAGTGGCTTTCTTATGAATCAGCCTGACAATAAAATATTGCTTGCTACAAAAACAAATGCAAGCCATGCTTTTGTTTTATTGTTAAAATATTATTAAAATATTATTACTTTACCTCAGGTCAAATGCAACCTTAAGAGCATGTATCCTGACTTTCAAAAACAATTCATACAATAACACCACTAATAAGCATAATAAAAGTTATACTCTTTTCAAATCAAGGGATGTATTCCAAAGAATTCAATTGATAAGGATCTAATAATAAAGACCTGACAGTTGATAGCAGCTGCAAGTCAGAACTGAATGCAAACAGGGAACTCATTTGTAAAATGATTACCAGTGTTGTATCCCTGATCTCAATTAACTGCCAGCTGAAGTCAGATTCTCTTAATGTGATTCGTTTTAACATAACAAGGCTAAATAGTTTTGCCATGCAGAACAAACTGATTATTTCAGACACAGTGGAGACCTTACTTAAAATGTCAGCCAGATTATGAATTCATGCTAAATAAGTTAATGAAAAGATTAATATCAGTGACAACAGTGCTTCCAGATATAACACCTTATTATATCTAAAATGGGCACTCATCTTTATTTTTTTTTTTTTTCCTTGGCTAATAGTCATCTTCTTTGAAATGTATAATTTTCTGTACCACTTGAAACTAATTGGTAAATTGAGAGTTTCATATGTTTTCAAGATAAAGAAATGAACATATATTTCTATGGATTGCTCTTGTTGGTTTTCAGCCCTTTGGTATGAGTCCATGCCAGCAGGGCAATATTTTTACAATGTATAACTTTTACTCAAAATAACTTCGGATTTGTGAAAAACTTGGTTTTGTGTGTTTGTTTTTTTTTTCCTTTTTCTCTCGTTTTAATGAATAATTTGGAATAGGAAAGTCAAAGGAGATGAGGGAGGGAGGGAGATGAGGTGGGAGAGGACGTTCTCCCCCTCCTCCAGTTTAATAAGCACCAGAGTATTCAAGTGTGTCC
>JAWWTY010000077.1:134345566-134394047 GCA_035222235.1 Margarornis squamiger
AGGGAGGGAGATGAGGTGGGAGAGGACGTTCTCCCCCTCCTCCAGTTTAATAAGCACCAGAGTATTCAAGTGTGTCCATTGGGAGATCCAGAGCCACTTCAGCAGGCAGAGACTAAACCTTTCTCATAAGAGCAGCGTCGCTTCGGTTGGGGTCCCTCATCATCATCATCCTCTTCCTTCTCCTCCTCCTCCTCTTCCTCTGATGAGGAGCTCTGGTAGGTTAGGTAGCATTTCTGTAACATTTAACCCTCACTACTCCAATGCTTTGATCAAATTAGCTTGCATAAAGGAAGACATTGATACAGGCTCTTGTATTTCAAGAAATAGCTGGTCATACTGATTTCAAAGAACACATTGTCTTCCTCATTCTTCATCAAGTCCTTTATTGTTCTTGGTCTTTGATTTATCTTTGTTGTTTTTTTTTTTTTTTCAGTTGTGTAGATACATATTACAGTCATACTCCTTGCTCCCTTGCATGTTTTTGAGAGGTTAAATGATAAGACAATTACCTTATACTAATATTTAAATATTTAAAATTTAATATTTAAAAAAAAACAAAAAAAAAAAAAGAGCAAACTACGAGTGTGGTGTTTCAGCAGATAAAAAACTAGTAGTCTTGCCCTTAGCATTCTTCTTCTTTTTTTTTTTTTCCTTTTTTTTTTTGTGCCATCCGTGTAGGATATTCTGTAAATGAGTGTAGTGCCATGGAAGAAAATTTTTTTCCATCATAAAGTCAATAATAATCACAAAAAAAGTATTTGATTATTCTTCTTATTTTCAGTGTTTGAATAGTGAACTAAAACTGTGTAAATTTTCATTGCACCCATGGTAATAAAATATAAAAATGTATTTAATGAAGTAAAACCAAGCTCCTTTTCTTTCAAAACCTATTCTATAAATACTCACCAGACACTGGCTTGGTTGATGTGTCCTCCCTGAATAGCATCTTCTGCTGTCACTGTGCTAGGCAGCTCTCTGATGTGAAGGGGCAGAACATTTCTGAACTTTTGATTTGGTTTGTTTTTAAGCCGTCTTTAAGGAGTACTGCAAGAGGTAATTCTCTGCTACCTCTGCTACAAGCCTGAAAAGGATAAAATAATAAAATGTGAAATGAAAAGAATAAAAGTTCTGTGAATACTTCATGGTGAATAAATATTTCAGGTATACAGATCAAATTAACTAAATGTGATTTATTTAGAAGTAGAGACCATCCATCAGAGTATCTTTAGCTCAAGAAGTAAACTATCTAGTTGTGAAATAAAGCCTTTGCTGAAGGAGATAGTTGAGTTTCAGGAATAACTTCAGTGTCATCTTCTTAAAACCTGATTCTGAACTGGTGACTTAGCGTACCACCATATTTACTAAATCAGTGTATTTTAAAGAATTCTTACTATTTGTGTCATGAGAAGACTAAGAGCAAGGTCTCACTAAACACATGCTTATGTGAGGGTATTACATTTAGTCCACTAGCCATCTCATTCTCACTCCAGCAATGACTGATCAGAAGGAAGACAGGTAAATGACCGGCTTGAAGATGCAGTCTTATCTAGCCTGAGGGAAATTATTGTTCATGTTTTCAATAACTTATATTTCAAGAAGTCTACTTGAAGACTCTTGCCTGCATGCATATTATATAACACAATGTTTTACTTGTGCAATCACAGTTTGGGACATTTGAATGTTCTAAAACATTAGGGCAAAGTGCAAGGTCCTACATTTGGGTCGTGGCGACACATCTACAGGTTGGGAAGAAAAGTGAAAGCAGCCCTGTGGAGAAAGAGTTGGGGGTGATGGCTGATGAAGTACTCAGCATGAGCTGGAAGTGTGCACTCACAACCCAAAAAGCCATCAAAATCCTGGGCTGCATCAAAAGGAGCGTGGCCAGCAGGTCAAGGAAGGTGACTCTCCCCCTCTCCTCTGCTGTGGTGAGATCCCACTTGGAGTGCAGCGTCCAGTTCTGGGGCCCCCAGAATAAGGACACAAAACTGTGGAAGTAAGTCCAGAGCACCATGAAGTTGATAAGAGGACTGGGGAACCTCCCCTAGGAACACAGGCTGAGAAAGTTGGGAGTGGTTCAACTTTGAGAAGAGAAGGCTGTGTGGAGACCTCACAGACACTTTCCAGTATCTGCAGGGCCTACTGGGAAGCTGTAGAAGGACTCTTTGTCAGGAAATGGGGTGTCCTAACACTTTAGGACTAGGAGTAAGGGGTAGAAATTGAAAGAGGAGAAATTTAGGTTAGATATTAGGAAGAAATTTTTTACTGTGAGGATGGTGAGACACTGGAACAGGTTGCTCAGGGAGGTTGTGGATGCCCCAACCCTGGCAGTGTTCAAGGCCACATTGGATGAGCAACCTGGTCTGGTGGAAGGTGTCCCTGCACATAGCAGGGGGCTTGGGACTAGATGATCTTTAAGGTCCATTCCAGCCCCTTAGTATTCTATAATTATGATTCTATCAGGCGGTATGGAACCAACCAGCATCACACTTTTATTCTACATTTACCATTCATTCTTTCTACTCTACTTTTTATTACATTCTTGTTTCTTTTCTGTAGCATGATGTGAAAGGTGATATAGTCATTTTACATCACCCATCATATCAGCAAAAATTGTACATTGACACTATGTTAAAATTCCAGCTGTATTATTTTATGACACAATAAAAATTATTTAATGAAATGTGAATAGATTTCACTGTCTTTTATATTTCATCAATTTTCTCAAACTTAAAAGCTCAAAAAAGAGCCTTTACCTCCAAATCTGTGGTATCTTTCCTGTGAGTCTTCTTGCTTTGATTCCTATATTTAGAATATTCATCTTTGCCTTCTTTCTGAAAAGCATGGCAGTTCCATTCATTGTTTGTTTATAATGAACATATGGGTACACAGGCACTTGGAGCTATCCCTCCTTACTCAAGAGTTTCATAAGTGAAGAATTGCGCATTCCATAAAAATACTTTCCTATAATTTTTTTAAGTTTTCCTTATTATATATCTTATACCTGCAACAACAAATGACACATTTGATTAATGGGATTTGACATGACCTGTCTCACTTAGAAACTTCAAAAAGCAATGCTGCTCAATATTAGTCTATCAGAAATGACACACATGTCACTATGTGATTAGCTTTCCAGACAAGGCCCAGGCATAGCTTCATTTCCTTGGGCACAAAAACACTGACACTCAAGAAAAAAAGATGATGCCTGTCGTGTCTTCCTTTTCTCCATAGAAACTCTTCCAAAAAGCCTTCAGGGCTTTACTCTTCACTTCCAAGAGACTACAGAAGGATATTTGTTCAACATTTTTCTGTGAGAGACCTACCATTAGGTGAACTGAAATCACTTTTGAAAATATGTTTTTGATATTATTAACAAATTCTGATTGAGGAATTCCTACAGAGCTAAAGAGGGAAAATAGAAATACATGTCTGCATATACACAGAAATTTGCACATACTTTCATTTAATTTATATAGTTTTGCACACATTTTGTGTGAAAAAAAACTTTTTTTGAAAAAGCTGATTTACACATTGTTCTGGATACCCAATATAACATTTATTGTAAGTATGTAGTTTATTTTGTAATGGTTTTAATCAGTACCATGAGAGTGAACAATAACTATAAAATTAAGATTAAATATTAAAATTTCAATATACTTTATTACAGTCTAAGAAATTACTGGTAAATAATTATTAGGTATAATACCATATTTAGACATAAATGTGTATATATTTGCAGACATATATATGTATAAAAATTTATATACCTGTATTTTATATGCATGCATCACTCAGACATATGTTTTAATGCAATTACTTTTTTTGTGCAGAACACAGAGGAATGAAACCTTTGTGAGACCTTAGTTGTCTTTGGGCTATAGAAGAAGTTTGAAAAATCATTAAATTCGAACACTCAAATATTCAGACAGCAAAAAGCATAAGAAGTGGCTGCAAATGCCTTCCAAGCAGGTATCTGACATTGAGTAATACAGTAGTACTTTTTGGTTTTTTTACAGCAAAAGATACAAGAGCTTGTAAGAAAGAACATGTATAAATTGTTTTTGACTTTTAGTCTGGAATCAATATTAGGTAATAGCAGTAATATTCATGTATGCATTGTAACATTCATGTATGCATTGAACCCCTTTTTAAGGGGGCAATATGACTTACAATGCTTCTCACCTGGTTGTACTTTGTTGTGTATTGCACAATCACAGCAGGACTTAAAGCTGGAAAGAAGGTCAGCTCTTCAGACAATGATGCTTTGGGGAGAACAGAAATTGTTCCTATTTCTCACTCTGTGAAGCCACAGGCATCTCAAATAGTCACAAAGCACTTCAATGCCTTAGGCTATTTCAAAGTCAGAGCTGCTTCATTATAATTAAAATATATTTACAGTGCTTAATAAGATATAGCCTTTTAACCAGAGTACATTATTTTGTACAAGAAATCCCAATTGTCCGTCTAAAGCTACTTTCATACAGCACCATTTACTGAAACAGATTTCTAAGGAAATCCAAAATACTCAAATTTGAAGAAAATGTGATAAAAGATGATAAAAGATGAATAATGAACTCACTTTAGCTGTTCTCAGTAAAGGAAGAAGCATGAAGGCTGTTATAGTCCCTAGAAGGAAAAAGTCAGAAGATTGGTATTACTTCTCAAGTCCAGCAGTAAATTATTTTAATTTTTCCTTGAATTTGAATTCAACTAAATATATGTATATACATATATATCTATCTATATATATCCTAATCTACCTTACTTATTTCATGTGAGTTTCAGAAGATGAATAAGGATTTTGGAATTAAAACCAAAAAGCAAAATGTAAAATTGAGGATAAAAAAAAGCAAAAAAACCCCATCAAACAATACCAAATGATATCTTTTTTTTGCCCTTCACCTTCCCTTTTCCTCTTTTCTGTTTTAAAGAAAAGAAAATAATGCATCTTCATTAACCATCAAACTTACATTACTGTCCATCTCTTCATGACTCTTTAAAAATGTTTTTAGAAAACACTTTTTATTTAAAGGAGGCAAATAATAAATGCTGGCAGTTATTCTAATGTTAAAATAGTGGAGAAGAAAAAAAAACTTTACAAAGGTAAATTTGACAGTCTAATCTGAGTCTAATTCTGAAATATATATATATATATATACATATGCATATATATATTGCATATTAAGCTTAAATGGTCTTACAAGATGGAACTCTAAGTTATTCTGAATGTATTGACTGCCACATGATAATTTTTGAGTTTCTGGGAAAAAAGGCATGAAGTCTTCTCATGTGTAAGAGAATAAGGTGAGAAAATATTGTAAAGATACAATGGAATTTAATTGAGATTGCATGAAGGAAATTAACCAAATAGTAAGTAATGTTGATTTTAAAGATTCATAAAAATGCCATAGGAAGTTTTATGGCATATTTTTCCATCATGTGCCCCTAAGATTAAACAAGCAATGCTGTAACAATAGTTTATTATATATGTGCTTTTTAATACTTACGAAAATCTAACAAAGAGCATAAACAAACGAACACCAAGGTTATGAGGAAACACATGCTGACACATCATTCATAATGTTCTGCCTATCTGGGTCAGAGAGATAGTTGTTACCTTGTGGGATAACAAAATCTGTAATTGAAAAAGGCTAGAAAAGCTTTTCTTACCATTGAAGTGTTCAAGTAGACTGAGGAACCACGTGGTTTCAGGCAGCAAACTGGTACAGATTGTTGCTATTTATGGAATTATTGTTGGCTATCTAAAATGTAGACCAATGCCTGGAAAACTAAGGCAGAAGAAAAGCATAAAAGCTTCAAAGGTATTTTAACTTATCATAATGAAGTAAATCTGTACAAGTTCAGGTGAATCCTGGGACCTCATAATTTAAATAGCAAAACAGTTATAAGAACAATAAATTTACCTGATGAATTAGGAGGTTTCTGTAACATGACCCTAAAATTAATTACCTTATTTTCTTTGCATTTTTCATAGATCTACTTAAAAGTTTAACCTTGAATCTTTAATACATATTATGCACTTTTTAACCATTAATGGCCTGACCGATCTCGTGGCCTTCTATGACTGAGGGCCTATATCAGTAAAAAAGGGAAGGGCTACAGATGTCATTTATTTGGACTTCTGTAAAGCCTTTGACATGGTCCTGCAAAAAATCTTTCTCACTAAACTGGATAAAGTTGAATTTGATGGGTGGACTGCTTACTGGATGAGGAATTGGTTGGACAGTCACATCCAGATGGTTGTGGTCAATGGCTCACTGTCCCAGTGGACATCAGTGACAAGTGGTGTCCCTTGGTATTGCAACCAGTCTTTTTAATAACACAGATCTTTTTTAATAACACAGATGAAGAGATCAAGTGCACCCTCAGCAAATTTGCAGATGATGCCAAACTGACTGGTGCAGGTGATAAACCTGTAGGATGGGTTCCATCCAGAGGGACCTGATAAGCTCAAGATGTGGGCCCACAGAAATCTCATGAGGTTTAACAAGACCAAGTGCAAGGTGCTGTGTGTGGATCAGTGCAACCCCCAGTACCAATACAGGCTGGGGGATGCACAGATTGAGAATAGCCCTGTCAAGAATGATTTGAGGGGTGTGCTGGTGGATGAGAGGCTGGGCATGAACCAGAAATGTGTGCCTGCAGACCAGAATGCCAAACATATCTTGGGCTGCATCAAAAGCAACATGGCCAGCAGGCTGAGGAAGGGGATTCTGTCACTCTCATGAGACTCCACCTGGAGAGCTGCATCCAGCTCTGGAATCCTCAGCACAGGCAGGATATAGACCTCTGAGTCCAGAAGAGGACCATAAACATAATTATGGGACTCAAACACCTGTCCTGTTGGCAAAGTCTGAGAGAATAAGGACTGTTTAGCCTGGGGAAGGCTCTGGGAAGACTTTATCCTAACCTTTCAGTACCTAAAGAGGTCCTATAAGAGAGCTGGAGAGGGACTTTAGACAAGGCCATGTAATGGTTGGACAAGGGGGAAAGGCTTTAAACTGAAAGAAAGTAGGATTAGATTAGATATCAGGAATAAATTTTTTTATTGAGGGTGGTGAGGCAATAAACCAGGTTGCAGTGAGAAGCTGTGGGTACCCCATTCCTGGAAGTGTTCAAGGTCAGGTTGAATGGGATTTTGAGCCAGCTGGTCTAGTGGACGCTGTCCCTCCTCATGTCAAGAGGGTTGGAACAAGAGGATTTTTAAGGACCGTTCCAACTCAAACTCTTCTATTACATAATTTTACAATAAGTATTGTAAATAAGTATATTACTGTATACTACCATGATGAAAGGATTTTTCTGAAAAATAGTAAACATACAATAGAAAAAAGGGTCATCTTTAACTTTTGTTTAAAAATCTTGTTGCAGTTTTCCTGTTAGTGGCTTAAAACTATGAGTGTTAACATTAGACCATAGTAATTTCAACTTATAGTACCATATTACAAGAGTAATTCTGCATTTCTAATTCATAGGCTTTTCTGGGTATTACTTACTTGGTTTAAACACATCAGATTTCTGAAAATTTCAGACTGTCACCAAGACCTCTTGAATGCATTTCTTCATAACAGAGGTCCAACACATTCATGCCGAGTGTTATGGGCATTCTGTGACCTGTAGCCGCTTCCAGCATGGAGAAAGGACGTACAAGAGAATTAAATAACAAAGTGACACAGCAAGGAAGGATACAACTCATACCTTAGTAAAAAATGTAACAACAATTATAAGTCCTGTAATAAAATATTGTTATTCATATGGAATATAAAAATAAATAAATAAATAAACAAGCAAACAAATAAGTAAATAAAGCTTAAACTTTACAATTTTAACATAAGTACTCTAACATTTCAGCTGTGTTTTTGAAAAATACCCTTTTTATTTAAGAAAATTCATTGTATGCTAGGCTGGGTTCATTTTAGTTTCAGTTAATTTGTTCCTGGGTGCAATCCCCAAGAATACACAAATGCTTTAATTAGAGCTTAAACAGATTCAATCCTTTCCTAGAGAATTCCTTTTTTTTTTCTTTTTTTTTTTTTTTGTGCAAGTTTATTGATTTTCTGTAAACAAACCTTGCTTTCATAATGAGGTACCAGACTGATCTTTTCAATTTTAAATGTCTAAGGCACTTCATAGGAACAATGGCACTCCAGTTCTACACTTTTTTCACACCTTACTTTATTTTTTTCAAACACTTCCATTAGAAAGCATCTCATTGGATTTCAGTCAAAACATCTGAACTTCCAAAATTATCTATTAAATAGCTATAATTTTCTTTCTAGATTTCTTAAGAAGCATTATATGTTACTGAATTCTTATGCAATTTAAAGTCTATTTTAACAATTGTTTTTGTAGCTATACACAAATAAACTTGCTTTGTTAACCAGAATTAATGCTTACTAAATAGCTGTCCTTTCAACCAGCTATGGTTCCTTGAAGTAAGTATATGGAATCACTACCCTGTTCTCTGGCTTTTATATGGGAATATAATTCCCATATAAACATTCCATAAACAATTCATCTGAATTATTCTTCATTTCAGAGGAAGCTGTAGTCTCACTGAAGGGTGGGAACAGTGTAATTGTCTTTAAAGAAGCCATTGAGTGCTTCTCCATGTAATACTTGTGTCTGCAAAAACAAGGTAATTAGAAAAACAGATTTTCACACATTAAAGCTGAATTGGGAACTAAGAAGAATTTTTATTTTCTTGCTGATGGAGAAAGTGACATAAACTGTTGAATCTATTATTGTGTGATGTGCTGTAACGGGTTCCGAAGGGAAATGCTGCTGCTTTAATGCTGGATGCCTGAGAGGACAAGTCTTCAGCATCCTGTAGAAATTGCTCAGACGTCTTCATCCTTCCCACACCCCCTTCAGAAACTGCAGAAAGATTTAAGCAAGTTTCTGTTCTCAGTTTTGTAGGACCTAAGTTTTTACTCCTTTGGTGTAAATGTGCACGCTTGGGTAAGGATGGTGTGTTTTAACCAGAAGAGCAGTAAGTACTCAAAAAAGACAGTATATTTACTGTTATAAAGACAAATATTTCCAATAATTTTTGAAATTAAATTCAAAAATTATTGAATTATTCATTAATTTCAAATGAAATGTAAAAATACTAACATTTCTAAAATTTTTCTGAGAGTGTTAGTAATGACATTCATGTTCCATATATTCTTCAAAACCTGATAGACATAGTCAGGATCTTTTGTCAGAAGGTGCTAAAACTATCTTTATTCTTGTCCTCTTTATTATTCTTTACTTTTGTTCTGAACAGTACTTAATCCTATATATTGAGATATTTATATGGAAAATACATATAAATTTGATCTCTACAGAGAAAACATCTTCACCAATATCATCTTCCCATCACTTCAATTTTCCAGACTGAATTTTAATGAATTCCAATTGTTCATTTTTCTACTAACTTTCTAAGTTGTGTTTTAGACCAGTAATGTAGTGATGTAGTCCAGACTAACTATTTCTGAAACTGGATTTTAGTCCTTGTCAATAATACTTAAATAAGGAATCCTTTAATTTCTTTTCTTTATATTTCCTAATTGACCAGACATGTAAAGAGAGCTGTTAATATCAGTAGTCTTTCATGCTTGACATGAACTTCCTACCCTTTTTCTTTCAGAGGAGAAAGGTCCACAACTATTATTACTTTAAAGAATAGCTACAACTTGAAAGAGTGATGGTATCTTCTGGTAATGAAAGTGTTGTAATCTGCTTTGCATGAGTTGCACTGTGGCAACACCACAGCAACAGATGAAAACAGAATGATATTCAGAAGTTGTTCCTATTTTTATGTTTGGTATTGGACTTCCCTACTCCACTTTAGAAAAAAATATCATGCTGCTGAAGCAATCTTGCATTACATTTAATTTGAAATAACAATCTTGCAAACCCAGATTTACAGGAGTGCTGTGCAGTGTAACTGTATTCCTACAACACAGTATTGCCATAATGGGTCATAAGCTCTGTACTGAGTTTGCCAGGCCTCAGGACTAGCTTGTCCCTGGACACACCCTAGCAGGTATTTCTTGTGCTAGGGATGTGAGATGGAGTCTCACAAAAGCAAACTAGATGGGGAGCACCTCCTTTGACCTCTTGGTCAAGCTACTTTCCATGCAGCCCAGGATACAACCAAGCTGCAAGTGCACATTACTGGTCCATATCCAATTTTATGTTCAATGTCCGTTGTACAATGATGAAAGATGTTCATAGAATTATGTTTGTGCTAGGGTGTTCCTCTGCCATAACTTTATCTTGTTTTGACAAAAACAAATAAACAACAAACTTTACCTCATATTTTACAGTTGGTGCTTTCCTGATGTTCTACAGTAATATATAATCAATTCACTGATCCACTGGCAATGGAAGAAAGTTAATGTGTAATTAACACACCATGATTTTGATAATAATTTGCTGTAATGAATTATCAGGGCAACGCCAGCAGGTGCATATTAATGACTGATCATATCACTGTAGTGTGAATTTCTTCACTGGTTTTACAAGGAAGGAACTTGCTGAGGATGATATCACTGTTTGCTTCGGGTAGAAAGATACCTCCTGAGAGGTTGAAAAGTGATTCTAAAGCCCTACATTCACTGCACTTGTACTTTCAAAATCTTATTGTTTACATAGAAAGCCACAAGCAATTCCACCGTGCAGGTACAAAAAATTTGTATGCAACAAAGAAGGTTAGTTCTTCTATTGTGTTTGCCCATTCAAGTGTTATGTGTCTATTTCAAAACTGAAACTTATTCTCAGTACAGATACACAAAAGAATTTGTGGTAGGTGATATAACAAGGGCAAACATCCATAAACTGTGCCTTGGGAAGTTCAGACTGTATGTTTAAAAAACCAAAACAAAACAGAAAGAAAACATGCAGAATAATCCAGCACTGGAACTGACTGGCCAGAGATTATCCAGTTTCCATCACTAGAAGTTTTTTAGAAGATGCCTGGACAAAGCTAGGTCTGAGTGATCTAGCACTCAGATCAGCTTCTCCAACGTACAACCAATTTTTCTATTCTTCTGAATTATTGTGAATAAATATATTGCAAAGCCCTTATCCCATGTATATATATTTTCTCCAATGGTGAGAGAATTTCCTCTTTCTGAAACCACTTAGCTTTTACTATGAATACACTGTGAAAATATCAGTAAGATTATTAGTTGCCTATTCATTCATGAAGTGTAATTCATTATTAGAGAGCATTAGATAAAATATTTCCTTTGTCTAGAAGTGTAATGTGAATTACCACTGCCTTCATTAATTCATCATATAAGTATTATTGTTTAACATGTATACATCTGTATAAAAACAAAACTTTTGAGATAACATATTATAAGAACCTGAATAAACCACTAAGCCTTTATATTTATTTTTTTTTTTAAACAAACCAAGCATAGAATGGTATTTCAAAACTATACATTTTCTAGCAGGATATAAAGAGAATACTAAGATACAGTAATTACAACTAAATTATAATGACAGCTTCATACAATAGTAAGAGCTGGATTCTTAGATTTGTAGAGCACAATCTTAAGAAATTAATTACTTACAGAAATACAGGTTTATCTCCCAAGACTTCTATAAAAAAGCAAAAGTATTTTTTACAAATTAAGGTAAGGATCTACCTTACTGAATTACATTCTGTCAATAATAAGAAGAACTCAGTAGTAACAAAACAATGAGAACTCCCACTTTGTTGCAATCAGTAAGTAAGAAAGCTGCATAAGGTGATTAGCTGCAATAAACATGAAGGAAAAGTGATCACAAGCAATACCTCTGTTCAGCCTGGAAACTAAGAACACACAACAATATAAAGTAAGTCAAAATAACTCTTTGGTTCTCATTTTATAAATTCATGACATTTTCTTAAACAAAACAATACACTTAAAAATGTCCTTTTAAAAATATTTGTTATTGTTTTAAAAATATTTAACTTGATTATTTATGTAAATGAAATCCTGCATTTTTGATAGAAACCTTTTCGCGTATATGTGTTAAAATTCTAAATGCAAACTGAACATAATTTTCATATGTGTCTAATGCACTTACAAATACCTTTCTCACAGAAACTTTGTAGTTCAATTTATTTGTCTGTTTACAGTATTACACAGTGATTTTTGCCATTTTAAAGACAACTAGAAGGGAATTATTTTGATAATTTTAAACATTTTCCCTTATGCTTATTTGATGACAAGACGTCATTAGATTATTAGCCAGAAAGAATGTCTACAGATATATTGTCTTCCTTTAGCTTCTTCAGGAAAGGTTACAGTGTTACCTAGTTCAGTCTGTATGGCTGGTCATAGAACTAAGTTAGGAAATGCTGTCCCTCCCTCAAACGAAAAACCCTGAACTGATCTTTTTAATATGCACAAAATTTATACATGGAATAAAATCTAAGCAACAACTACATTTAATAAATAAATAAATAAATAAATAAATAAATAAATAAATAATGCTTGGTAGAACCATTATTTGCAAAACTAATAAAAGCTGGTAATATATTTTCAAATATTTTTTCCCTAAATTCTTTCCATGATCATAAATTTTGATTGTTTTATACATAAACCTTTAATTCTGACCTTTAGACTTTGGAAAAAGTACAATCCTCTGTTTTGGTGCCAATTTGTTATGAGCTCTATGCCACCCCCATTTCTAATAATTTGTGCAGAGCAGAACTGAATGTACCTTATCACTTACTCACTTAGACACACATGTAAAAGTTAATTAAGGTATCCTGCCTAGAAAATTTAGAAATAAATCTTTTTATTCAACTTCATAGCTTTTCCTACTTTAGTGAGGTGCTGTAATGTAAGGTCTTCCTCTAGGAATCTAAAAGCATAAAAAGGAATTGTGTCTACTCGGGATGTTGGCTAAATTGTGGAATTTAACTTCTATAATCAAGCACAAGTTGCATAGTTTAGAATAATGCCAAGACTGAGGAAAACTTTCTCAAAATGAAAGAATATTGTGATTTCCTGACTTTAAAGCAGACAAGAAAGTACAGTGGAACTTCAACTATTGTTATTTGCATTCCATTAATCTCATTCAAACTGTTGACACCTATAAAACATGGCAATTTTCCTTGTTCACACTCAATTCACACAGTTCACACAATTGTCCCAAGTTCTTACTATATGTGGAGCTACAATTAATTTGCAAGAGGAACATAACTGGTACACAGTTTGAAGGTGTGGGAACTGCAGTTGACAACAGTTAGTTTGGGATGTGAGAATATTAGCTAGACATTGAAAGTTGAATTTCGAGTAAGATTTTCACTTAATGGATCATGCATTGGAGAGCTTTCCCGAATGGAATCTTTCAGCTTTCAGTGCCAAGAAAAGGCTAATTTACTGGGGGGATTCTCCAAAGCTTTGCAGTGTTGTTATTATTTGTAAATTTATTTTTTTTGTGCAGTAAACTCATTCATCAGAACCATGGTTGTTTTTCATTTTTTTCCTTCTGGGTCATGTACCTCTTATGGATAACCACTAGAAATATAATTTCATAAATATTCTAGAATGAAGTTCTGAACCCACCAGCAAGATCTTGTCCACACCTAGTCTACTGCCTTTTGGAATTGAGGTGGGAAGAATGTTGGAGAGACAGTCATGATGCTGTGTGAGCACTGCTCAGCAGCTGCAGCCAAACCACTGGTGCCATGGACACCATCTATATAACAATACAAATGCCTGCCAATGGGAAGTGGTGAATGAATTCCTTGGTTTGATTTGTTTCTAAATATGGGTTTTGTTTTACCTATTAAAATCTTTATCTCAGCCTATGAAATTTTGCACTTTTACCTTCCAATTCTCTTCCTCATCCCACTGAGGGAGACTAAACAATTACCTGTGTGGTGTTTAGCTGTCTACTAGGCTTAACACACAACACCCTTTTTACAATTTAATTCTATAAATATGTAACTTGAAAGTACACAGTACAAAACAATGCAAGCATTAATATATACATAATTGTCTTCATTGTGTCAGTAAAGCTGCTTATCCTCTAGCAACCGTAATGAATGCTACAGTCTGCCTCTTTATAGGCAAAAGAACATATGACAGAGGTAATTAATACTTCTAAACACGACTCCAGACTAAATGATACCATAATGAAACACAGAGAACTTCACTTCTCCAGCTCCCTGACCACAGCTGATATGATCATAACTTCTCAATTCCTCTTAATATGTGTGCAGAAATATTATCTAAATATAAGTATTCAGGGATCTAATATATGTCCTTTGAGTTTGATTTTCTGTTCCTTTAACCATCCTCCCTATATGTGTCTCTGGAGGAAATAAGAACCAACCACAACATATACTACTGCTTGTGCACTGCTTGACTAATAGTCCCAGGTAACAGTTCTTTTGTTTTTTCTCCCCTTTCTGGAGTATGCAGAGTATTCAGATACACACATACACCCTGGAAATAACACCCAGATCTGCAGACAAGGTGTCTCTATTCTGAAGGCAGCAGTAGTTTGCCCAATACTTTTTAGTTTTTTGAGTCCCAAGGATACTTATAAAGAGCCCTAAGGGATCTGTAGATAATATGGAACCGATAAGGGCATAAAGCAATAGAATAGAATAGAATAGAATAGAATAGAATAGAATAGAATAGAATAGAATAGAATAGAATAGAATAGAATAGAAGTTTGTTCCTGCACAGAAAATGGTTTTGACTACAAATGAAGCAATCAGGTACTTGCTACAGACTTGGTAACAGCATATATGAAAGTCCCTAATTGACACAAATAAGACAAATAGTCTTCCTTTAAAAGAAGCGAGAAAACTTTTCATCAATGGCATCATTCTCAGATAATTACAGCTACACCAACAAAGAAAGACAAGGAAGTTGAATTTCTCTGTTCAGGCCACTTATTTCTACCTAAGGGGTATACTTATTTTTCTTCTTAGTAGCTAGTCTGGGGCTACATTTAAAATTTGTGCTGAAGAGAGTGTTGAAACCACAGAATCATAGCATTATAGAATAGTTTGGGTTTGAAAGGACCTTAAAGTTCTAGTTCCATCCCCTGTCATGTACAGGGTTGACACTCACTAAATCAGGTTGCTCAGGGCCCCACCCAACCTAGCCTTGAACACCTCCAACATCCAGGAATGTTTTCATGGACAGAAAGTAATAGAACCCTTCAGCTTTTCTGAAGAAGGCTGACCACCTGTCTGCTGATGGGAAGCAGTGAATGAATTCTTTGCTTTGCTTGTGTGCACATCCTTCGCTTTACCTATTAAACTGTCTTTACCTCAAACAATGTTTACTCACTTTTTCAATATTCTCTCCCACCCCAACACGGGGGAAGTGAGTGAGTGGCTGTATGGTACTCAGTTGCTGGTTAAAGTTAAACCAGAAGGAAATCTTTAATTCACTATCAAAGTTACTCAACACCATTTTTAATGTATGACTTTACAGGTATGAGACACTAGTTTAGTGCATTGATTATGCAGACAGAGAAATAGACTTCATTTGCTTGTGAACAAAGAGAAAGAAGTTTTTTAGCTTAGGCATAAATCTATATGTTCTGGTGAGAAATGGTTCTCACCTAGTTTGCGTGGAGTTCGGAGATGAAAACTATCTTTCCTTTACAGTCATCCCCATAGATATATCATAAATCTTGGAGAAAAAAAAAAAAAATCACAAAAAATCCAAAAAGAAACCCCAACAACTACAACAACAACAAAACAAAACAACAGAAACAAACAAAAAAACCCAACCAATCCCCCCAAAAAACAAACAAACAAACAAACAAACTAACCCATACAAGACACACTGAAAAACTTTATTTTTCATTCGCTTACACAAGTGATGATTTTGAACCCTATTTCAGGTGCCAAGATATTCCTATTCTCACAAGAGAAAGTACTATAAGAAATAGTATAATATAACAGGATTCTGGATTTCATTATTCAAGTCACATCCTGGTTCCATTCTGTAATTGGGCTGTTGAACACTGCCCTCTCCCTGCCTCACCAACCTTTTGTGACTGTTATATCTTTTCTCTAACCAGTCAATATTAAAGGAACTGAGCAAATTTAGCTCAGGTTAAATTACGTTCCAGCTTTTGAGTTGTAGAGAAAGACAGAAAAACAAAAAAATAAGTTGTTCATCTGCCATCAGTAATCCATTAGATGGCTGCCAAATCGTTATTTTGAATTAAAATTTTATATTGTGCTTTCCTCAGGCTTTTTGTTTGGTTGGTTGGTTTGGTTTTGGTTTTTTATTTATTTATTTTTTATTTTATCAGAAAGTCTCTTTCCTTGTAATGAAAAACAAGATCTTTGGTCCTGTGATGTTTCAAGGATTTTGCTTTTCCACTCCACCTATAAAGAGTAATTAAGGATAGCAGGTCATATAAGGAAAGCAGATGTATAAGACAAACAAATCTGTCATCTGAAGAAACACTCATTAGGGACAAGTACTCCCTCTTAAGAAATTCTGCCTCATTAAGGGACAATCATGAATGCATCAATAAAGTGACATAACTGATTACTTGTGCATCTGTCTCAATAATTTTTGTGCTGCTTAGTTCTGCCAGCAGTGGCAAGCAAGAACAAATTTCTGCTGCATTACAATGTTAGACTGATACTAGTGGAGTTACAATTGATGATTTCATTTTCGTTTAAGTGGCAAGATCTTACAAATTTGCCTTATGCAGATACGGTTGAACTTGCTGCATAGATGATTGCTGCTGACAGAAAAATGTCTATAAAGGTCATTAACAGGCTGAAATTTGATTTTTATTGAAGAACATCATTATAATTTGCATGATTAATATTAAAGAGTCTCTGTTGCATAAGCAGAAGTTTCTAAAAACAGCATCTGCTAAGTGTTGCTTAGCAATACTTATGTATATTTTAGATGCAAGAATATGTGTTGGGATAAAATTAATGGTTATAGGTCTTCAAAAAAATACTAAAATATAATTCAGACTTGTTGAATTTGAAATAAAGTGCAAAGACATTATATTTAATGTGAAAAAAAAGGTTTGGGTTGTTTGTTAGTGAGACAAGTGATTTCAATTTGCACATAAGTGAAAGAGAAGGGAAGGAAAGGCAGCAAGAGTCTATTTTCTTCAAATTAGATACGAGTGGAAGGAAGACCAACAAAAAATCCCTCAGAAATATTAATTTTGCTCTTGTCTTCAATAGGTACAAGAAATACTAAAGATGGTCTAAGACCTCTTAGGCATCTGTAGGTCACTGGAATTCTATATGAAGAAAATTAGGTGCCATGATGATCTGAACCCAGGCTCAGTTATTTTTTTTTTTCCTTTTTGTTTGTTTTTTGGTTTTTTTTTTTTTTGGTCTTCCATCACGGAATTGTTAGTCTAATTCCAGCAGTGTAAATCTGGTGTCTGTGCATAAAGAAACAAAAATCCACAAAACCATTAGATTTTTTTTTTCCTCATAAGTGAGAAAAGACCTGTTAACTCCCTGTAACAGGCTTTCATTTTATTCTGCTTGACTCAAGCACAAAAATTCTATGACTTTTACCAATTGCTGCTACAGACTTGCTGCAAATCTTTGGGCAGAATAGATAGACTTAAAGACTCAAAGACAGGTAGGTATTTAAATCCAATTGACTTTAAAGATTAGGAAAGGGGTTATTCTTTGAAGAAACCATTAAAACTTACTGCATTGTATTTAGAATTCTTTGGTTTAGGCAAACAAAAGTAACAACGTGAAAAGAACAGATATAGGACGGAGTTATTTGGTTCTGCCTCATTAAATTTTTTTAATTTCTTATTATTAAAAATATTACAAATAGCAGTAAGATTAAGCATAATAATAGAATCTGGATTTCACATGACCTCAAAGTGGGGCTTATACACTTGGGGCCAGCACATTTCACTTTACTTGTGATAGCACTTCTATAGTTAATTGTCTTTATAGTATGAGAACAGACCACTATATAATGATCTTGGATTGATCAAACCGATTTCCTACTTACAAGCTGCAGTCATTGCAGTCATCAATGTTGTCTCATGTAACATCCAAAATATATATTAAAATACATTCTGTAATTCAAAGGACACCACAATCAGTGGTGAAAATTATTAGGACACTGCTTTCTGGAAGTTGAGAAGATAACTTCAAACAGAAGAAAAGCCTTAAAAACCTGAGTAAGTTTTGAAGTTTTACTGCAAAGGGTATCAGTTCCCTGTTTTGTTCTGAACCCTTCCCTAATTTACATACTGCATTCCCATGGTTTTACACAGATTATTCAACATTTTTTAAAAAATCATACTTTCTTTCTCCTGAAGTGCCTTATCCTTCATAATTGTCATGTTCTTTCACTGTATTATTGAACTACCTATCAGAATGCTTGATTATAATCTAGATTCTATACTTATCAGATACTCACCATAAAACACTCGTCAGATTTGCCATGTCATAAAGAGCATAAGCAAGTGAAAGGGGTTATTACTCAATACAGGCAGCTCAATGAAGGATTGGGGAATATCCAGCTGCTAATGTGTTTTAAATTATATACCCTTACACTGTGTTCTTTCTAACATTAGGGAAATTGGTAACCTCCCTCTTATACTCAGACAAAAGGAATTCATTTAATCTCACATCATGAATTTTAGCTGTTCAGAACATAATCAGGAATATCAATTTACTAATCAAACAAAGAAAAAAGAAAGGGTTTCATTTTGCAGTATAGCAGAAGCAGAAAATCCAGATATAGCTGATTTAGACAATAAAGACAAAGGCATTTCTGCCAAATTATACTGATTTCCTTCAGTGTCATAACTCCTGTTGAGTTCTCCTGTTAAGTGTACCAACAGAGTACTGACTCAAGTCCTATTTCCAGAAGTATTGATAGGATGTAGCATTATTTTTTTTTTAAGCATGAATCTCTCCAACACAGTATTTGAGCTCTTCTTTCTGCCCAATTACTAATATAGACTTCATATAAAAAATTCTCCAAGACTTTAGTTTTTTGTCCCCCACCGTAGGTAAAAAAAAATAAATAAAAATCAGCAGAATGGAAAATCTAAGGTGTAAGGAGCCTAAAGCAGCTGAGGTCTTTCATAGCATGATAGAGTATGCTGAGTTGGAAGGGACCCATCCGGATCACTGAGTCCAACTCCTGGCCCTGTGCAGGACACCCCAAGAATCACACTATGCGCCTGAAAGAATTGTCCAATGCTTCTTGAACTCAGACAGGCTTGATGTTGTGACCACTTTCCTGGGGAGCCTGTTCCAGTGCTCCACCACCCTCTGGGTTAAAAAAAAAACCAAAACAATCTTGATGCCTAAACTAAACCTCCCCTGTCCTTTTCACATGGAAGGCAAGTAATGGGAGAAGTAGGAGTGGTCTCATCTACCCATGGAGCTGAGGTGTTTGAGCATGCACCTGACCCCAGAAGGTATGACACATTCATTGGTGTCAGGGGGTAAACATGTGCCCAAATAATTACAGTGATATATTTGGAACAAATTAGACTCAGAAGAGGAAACATGATGCTTTCACATGAAAATGAGTAAATGGAAAGTTTGCAAGAATTAGATGAAATAGTTAGGGACAAAACCAAAAAAACGGGCCTTAAAGGATATCCTCCATCCTAGGTATGCTGTAGCAAGCTTTAAATCCAATAAGGTAATGTATTTGAGTGGTACAGCAGTAGAAACATTGTGAACTCAGTGCCTCCACAAATGGAGTCTGAACGAAGAAATCCCTGTGCAATTATACCTTTTCAATCTAAATTCGTCACCTCTCTATTGGCACTTCCTACCAGTGGTAATATTGGTGTCTGAGGTCTTCCATGCTTCATTGGATCCCTTCATTGTCTATAGGCAGTCCGTTTCCTTTCTTATCTCTTAAGGTTGCAGCTTCTGCTGATGGGTGTCACAGCTTTCCTTGCTCCTTTATCTACCAGTTTGAACCAGCTCCAAGGCCTCATTTCACTTAACTACAAAAAATTCAGCATATTCAGGTGAAAGTTCGCAATTTGCAGACTAAGGCTTTAGCACACCCAGATACTAATGGCAAGTAAGTTACATTAAGCAATTAATATCCTTTATTTTGTTACAGTAGAATTGAGACAAACAGGGAGACTGGAAGGTGATTAAAGACCTGCTTGCATGATACTTTTAAAAGTAGCCATGCAGTTACAGAACCGCTGCTACCTCTCACACTGCCCACAGATCACTTGAAATCACCATGATATCTATATTAAGTGACAATATATGCTGTATGTAGAAAATATAAGAATAAATGTACATGAAAGAAGAATGAGAAAATACATAAGAAGGGGTGTGTGTGTGTGCGTGCAAACGTAATTTACAGCTTCAATTGGTTCTCTATCCTTGCACTTTTTAATTACCTATGGAAATTGTTTAGTTATTGTCATCTGTATTACCAAATGGTACTTTTCATACTGCTAATATTTGGGTATGTTATCTAACAACAACCAGGTTACAAATTACTTGCTAAACATGGGCATTACCTGACAAATACAAGAATTTTTGTCACATTTTACAGGGGAGTCAATTAGGCTCTGAGTAAATAAATCAGAGAAGTTCAACACATTCAACCTATTCAGTAAATCTAAGACAAAATTAAGGGATAAAGTCATGATCCCAACCCATAAGAGCCTACAGAAGGGATAAAAATAGTAATAGAAAACTTCATGCTAGATCACAAACATATAACATGATCCTATCTCTTCAAATTAAGCTAGATAAATTCAGCCTTGGCACACAATTTCAGCTACATTTTTTGAGCCATTGCAATAACATCTGAATTCTGATGGCTTCTCTCTTGGTAGAAAAATTTTTATCACAAGCATTTAGCTAAAGCAGGCTTTAGTTTAGTACCAACTGCAGGACTCACAAGTTGTATCATGAAGCTCATTAGGCTGCCATTAAGTCAAAGATCAAACTGCAGATTATAGCAGTTTCTTGAAGTCTAGAGTTAATGAAGGATGTGACAAAGAAGTGTCTCCTTCTGTGCAGCATTCCACACCACTCAGGAGCAATAAACCTACTGTTAGCCCTTAATAAGATTAGTTTTTGTATATTCTGCTCAAAGTCTCCCATTGACATGTATATCCATACATACTGAAAAATATCCACCTGTTTTTCTAATGCCTGTTCCTCCTGTTCAGTACAAGAGATCTTCCTCTGGTGATTTGACCTTCTATACTGACTGAAAAACTTTCACCAATTAATATTTATTTAACATTGGTGCTTCCCAATTAACATATATTAATGTACTGTATTTATTTTAAACAGTAGGCTAGGTATAACACTTTTAATTGTATCTTATACTTACTCTAAATGTAGGTAAGATATAAGGGAGAAATATCTGTCTCTGCAGAATAACCGTTCCTTGTCAATTCTTTTATTAATACTAACTTATAATTGACATAATGAATTTAATTTCTAGTGCAAAAGGATTTTGAGGATAGTTTCATGAGCTGCACACTTGTAGGTTAATCTTTTGACTGTGCTACTCTGCATCTGATTAGAAGCAACTATCCTACTTCTCAATTTGAAGGTCTCAGAACAGGAGATGTTCTGAGCTATGGAAGTACAGCTTTGCATACTCCCTGAATACCCTATAATTAGATATTGCCAAGAGACTAAAGTGTCTGAGTACTTTCAGCATGAAGATTAATCAGCTAGCAATAATCACATGGATTATTTCTTCTTCTTTCATTTGCAAGTAAATTACTGTGTGTCAAGCAGGCATTTATGGCATCAGTCTCTGGAAGAAATCCAAGGGTAATTCAGGAACAATAGTCAGCCTTCAATCTTTAAGAAAAATAATGCCATCATTCAGCAGAGGATAACCTCGCTTATTAATTAAGGTAAGAAGTTAGTGATCTTCAAGAGTGTGGTAGCCTGCATTTTCCAAAGCTGATATTAATTGTACACCAGCTCACTAATGGAGGAGCACAGACCAGAAACATAGTTCCATATTCCTTCTCCTTTCCTCTCCTCTAGATTTTGTTCTACCATCTTCTTTCTTGTATTCTCCCCTGGAAAAAGCTGTTTATCTCAAAATATTTAATAATATATTCTGTACATTCTATGATATGAAAAATTATGTTAGATCAGTCTTTGAAATCTGAAGATTTTTCAGACTCAGCATCTTAATTTATTTTAGGACATGTTCTTATGCCTGCAAGAACCACGTAATGATGTATGACATAAGTATCATACTGAATACGCACTATGCCCCTTTCTAATTGAAGAGCATAAAAGGTGTCATTTTTCTTAAAAGAATACCAGGAAGATTCTTTATTATCAATATATTTTCTTGATATTTAAGTGCTCAAAATATAATCTATAAAAATTTAGACTATTGATGATTTTTATAAATCTGACTGCACCATGAGCTCATTATTACAAAGCTAGTCTTTATGTTTCTTGGGTGAAGTACAAAAGACAACCTACAAAGAAATCCACACTTTTCCACAGATTAATTTCACTTTTTATAAGAAAGATTGTTTATTTGCATTTTCTATGATTTGGATTTGTTGTAAGAATTAATGTATAACAAAAACTTTATGGTTAGGAGTAACATTCTAACAGCAAGGATAGTTGAGCCCTAGATTAGACTGCCTTTGCCATCTGTTTCAGAGGAGGTTATTGTTAATAACAATATTTGAGCAGGGTTTTGGGTTTTTATTATGTGTAATAAATTTAAATTATAAATATATATATTAAATTTAAAAACATGTAATAAATCCGGTCTGCAATGAACGAGCTAATGTTGTATTCACATCCGCAAGAATCAGATACTGTTAACAATTGATCTGGTATTTAGGAAGAGAAGCTCCACTGTGACTTAAAGGTAATGGTGTGACCAATTCAAATTCTTTCTTATTCTGTTTTCTCTTACACTATTTGGTTCTTGAGACTAACAAGGATTGGAACTTGTGACATAGTCAACAACTGTATAAAGGATTAAGGGAAAATTAGTGTGGCATATTAAAATTCCATCATGGTCATTGAAATTGAATTTTCCATTGAAGTATAGAAAAACCATAGCACTTAGAACTTAAAGAGAAAGAATATTTAATATAATCTGAGAAAACAGCAAGGTGGTTTTTAACTGCACTGATGAAAGAGGAAACTATAGTAGCCAGCTGAAATGCTTTGCAACCATGACAATAAATCATTAAGAAGAAGAAATAAGTGAAGCAATTTCTGACGTCATTTTCAAATGGCAGCAATGAAGTGGAAAATTGTTATACTATGGAGAAGAACATTTACTAGCACTATAATAAATCATCTGCTGAATACTATCACAGTTTAAATTAAAATAATTTATAATTAAATTTAAAGGATCTTTGAACATACTATTTTATATATGACTCCTAGTAAATGTTATTTCACTGCCTGCTAGTTTAAAAGAAAATGCTAAATATCTCATTCAAAAAGATCCTATATAGTGGGCTTCAGGTGTAATTTTCAATAACTGTCCATTCCTTATCCTGAGAAAAGTTCAGATATGACACTTGGTACAGAAATGAGTAATTCTGAGAATTATTTTCCTTAAGTTTACTCACAAGAACAGTTTGGATAAAAAATATACAAATTTAAAGTAGGATTAAATAGTATTTGAGATATATTAGTCAACTCCAATATGCTGGTAACAGTACATAACCAATGTAATAATGTGAGAAGAATTGTATTCTGTAGCAAAAGCAGAATCAATTGGCATAACTTGCTCACTTGACCTTCAAGCAATAATTAGGAATTGCATAGAGAATAAGGCAAAAGAGTAAAATCATAGTGCCAACACTGAATGAGAAGAGAAGCACATTCTGGAATAAAATTTGGAAATTATTTATATGCATTTAGAATTTTGAACAGTGTCTTTGACAAAATTAATACTGTTGAGAGTTCCAACTACTCTAAAATCAAAATAGGCAAATAAATTGGTATTCATACTGGGTAAACAGAATAACCATTGGTGTAATTCTTCATAAAGTTATTTCATAGTTTGAATTCATGTTAATGTGAAGCTATAATTGAGTGATTTTTTTTTACTCCATGATAAGTTTTAAAAATATTTTTTACATTTTTTAAAATGTATCATAATAATTATATATTTACATATCACATTTAATTCCCTTAACATTGTTTATAACAGCTATAGTCAGAATATTCATATAATGGATAGAATGTAGGAAAAGCTTTATTTCAAGAATAAACATTGCATTTTTTCTTATACAAAAAGATAGTAAATACTAAAAGACAGTAAGCATACCTTTTCACTATTATTTTTCTTGAAGAGTAGAAAATTTCTGAACATATATATCTTTATATTAGCTTTTCATATTTTAATTCAATGCATTTTCAACTTATGATCACTGAACATTGTTTCTTAATGACTCTCAAAATAAAAGGGAATATATTTTCTCATTCTTCATTCTAAAATACTTAGACTAACCTTTTTGTATATTTTGATGTTGATTTCAATGTCAACATGTTTGGAAGTTTTGTAGCTGACAGCTTTATCATGTGTGATAAATTAGTGATTTTGTAAAATTAAAGATTTAGAATTAGAAGAAATTAACCAGAATGAACTCAACCTCGGGACCACTCCTGTTTAATATCTTTATCAATAAGCTGCACAAAGGGTTCAAGTACATCCTCAGTAAGTTTGCAAATAGTTGAACAGGAATGTTGATATGCTTGTGGGTAAGAAAGCTCTACAGATGGATCTGGAGAGGCTGGATCAGTGGGCTGAGGCCAAGTGCACTAAGTTCAGCAAAGGCCAAGTACCAGCTCTTGTGCTTGGGTCAAAACAGCCCCATGCCGCACTACAGGAGAAGGAAGAGTGGATAGAAAACTGCCCAGTGGGAAAAGATCGGGGTACTGGTCAACAGTGACTGACCATGAGCCAGCAGTGTGCCCAGGGGGCAAGAAGGCCAATGGCATCCTGGCCTGTACCAGAAATAATGTGGCCAGCAAGACCAGAGTAATGACTGACCCCCTGTACACTGGTGAAGCTGCAACTCAAATCCTGTATTCAGGTCTGGGGCCCTTACTACAAGAAAGCCATTGAGGTGCTGGAATGAGTCCAGAGAAGTGCAACAAACCTAGTGAAGGGTCTGGAGCACAGGTTTAATGAGGAGCAGCTGAGAGAACTGGTTTTGTTTAGTCTGGATAAAAGGAGGCTCAGGGGGAACCTTATTGTTCTCCACAACTACCTGAAAGGAGATTGTAGAGAGGTGGGAGTCAATCTCTTCTGCCAAGCAGGAACTGACAGAAGAAGAGGAAATGGCCTCAAGTTGCACCAGGGTAGGTTTAGATGGATATTAGGAATAATTTCCTCACCAAAATATTTGTCAAGCATTGCAATACGCTGCTTGGAAAAGTACTTGAGTTGCCATTGCTGGAGGTATTTAAAAGACATTTAGACATGGCACTTAGAGACATCGTTCAGTAGTGGACATGGCAGTGCTGGGTTATGGTTGGACTTAAACTTAAAGGTCTCTTGAAACTTAAATGATGCTATTATTATGTCATTTTATAATAACAAATAATTATTTCTGCTTATTTAATAAAAAAAATATTTCCATTTTAATCTGTCTATAACTCTGAAATATTGAGGCCATTTTCCTTATATGAAATCAGTCATCTCAGCACTGAGTTGGAACATAGGTTACTGTGATTTTGGGTATTATGATGGCTCTTTCGGAAGCTCAGCAGAAGACAGGAATGTGTGTACAACGAAAAAATAATCTTGCCTTATCTTTTTTCATAGTGACTCAATGTGAGCCACTTACAATCCAGAAGCCACTGAGACATTTTGAGTTGTATCGGCACAATCAGCTATAACATCCCACTCCCAATGCTAACATAGTCACATGACTGCTGGGCAAATCCTCTTTTCTAGCTGGCTGTCTGGGTCAGGACCCACCTCGTCTGCTCTCACACCCATCTGTGAGGAATTGGCCAGTTGTTGGCCTCTTCTGTGCCCTCATTTCTTACCCCCAGCTGTCCTGACAGTTTAGACTATCAGTTTAAGCAGTCAAAGTTCATCTTGTACTATGTGTATGTAAAACACTCAGCATAATGGCTCCCGATTTAGTCCACAGTCTCTGGGCACTCTTGTAATGATGTTGCTGGTACTAACAATATCTGGCAGGATGGCAGCTATTTTGCATCTGATCTGAATTCTGCTGCTAAAAGCTTTCATAATATTATTAAGGTATATATTGGATCAGAATATTTCTCAAAACATCACATTCTACAACCTTTTTTTCCTTGTCTGATCCTATTATCAAGCTCTGTCAGAGTAAGACTTCAATCATCATGATTTCATTCAAATCTTAATTACTCTGTTTCTTTCCTTGACTAATGATTGGTATATGAAGAATTGCAGCAAAGACACTGCCTACAAGTCATCCAATTGTTCACTGGATGCTGGGCAGGATTTTTACCTCCCAGATGAGGGATTTACTTTAATGTAAATTTTTTATTTTGGATAATTCTGCTCTGTAGTCATTGTATTTCTTCTAAACAGTTCTTCAGCTTTTCTTTAAATGTTAGCAAATCTTGTGCCTTTTAGTTTTGTTGACTAGAAAATCAAGAGTACATAGAAATATCTTCCTTTTGCTTATTTCCCACAAAAGAAAAAAAATCCAGAATGGAATATATGTATCTGAATATATATAGGAATATATACATATATATGCTTGTTTATATGCATACATAAACACAGACAGATAAACACACATATATGAACATATTTTTCATAAGGTTGCATACACTCCCTTCTTTACTTTGTTCCCCAGGCCTTTATATGTCCTCAAATCCTTCTTCCCCTGCTGTATTTGCTAGATTTATAACCAGAAAAAGGAAAATGTCCTTTGACTGAACATTAATTGAAACCATCTTTTCCCCTATGTTTAACATGAAATAATAAATTATTATGAAAGAAATTATTATACTAAAGTTAAAAATTAATTAATTTTAATAATTATCCATTTATTTTAAACACCAATATAGAAAAGAGATATTGAGAAACACCTGTTTGGAATAACACATAGATGATTGATTCCAAACTGGGGCATCATATATGTGTGCAGACATTACCCCTATATTTCTTCTGGGATGCAACTGAGCTGAATGTTGCATGGTGAAAATATTCTGGACATGTTCAATCCTGCCCAGCTGTAGAATGATTAGAAAACTGAAGTGGGGGCATAATACACATTTGTTAAGTTGTCTGGATCTTCTGTGCATCTTTTGTGCTTTTCACTGTAAAGTTTTTTTTGTATAATGAACTTCAAATGCAATCGGGAATACTCTGAAGATTTATATTGCACAAAACTGTATTTTGTTTTTCTTGATTTTTATGGAGGTGCCATCACAGAGGATGAAGATTTTCTATAACATTATGCTGTTGTGAAAGGAGGTTACAGATAAAAAGCATGAGGTATACCATGTGTATGACACAGATCAAGGACCAGAAAAAGATGGTTTAACCTTGTAATTTAGTACAGAAACTTGCTGCATGTTTAAGAAGAGGTAAAACAGCTTTTCACAATGGGCAGTGGAAGTCCCAGAGATGTTTTTGTGTGTGATATGCTAAAAGTATAAAGGCAGTGGTTGCATAGTGTCCTAAAATGACAAAGATGAACTTGCTGGTACAATATAAATCTAAGACATTTTCTATTACCACTCCCCCCCACCCCCCATCACCTACAACATTAAATGAAACGCAGTTACCAAGAAAGACAACTGTTTTTGTTGTCTGCAGCAGAAAGGAAGCTATAAGCATATTTAATTAGTTATTGTTTACAAAGCACTTTAGATCTCTGGATGAAAGGTGCTAGATAAATGCTAAGCATGATCATAATTATGCTTTTTTGCTGTAGTCTGGCAATGTAATTATGATGTCTGCACTGCCTTTTCAATGAACAGGCTAGAGAAGAATTGAATTTTGAGATTTTTTTTTTTTTTCTTACTAGTGCTAGACAGCAATAAGGCTGAATTTTTGTTTCCAGTTTATGTCATTGACAAGTTCATTTATCAATATGTCCTTGACACTCAGCTACATGAGAAACTTACTCTGAATTTTCCTGACATATATATTTTTAGCAATGCAGATGCATTTCATTATTTCATCTTTTTCTACAACAGTGCATATTCATATTTATCATGAAAAATTTGTCAGGACCTGAAACTTTTTTAGAGGACAATTTGGACTTGATTATAACTTAACTGTTGACTGAGCTTTCTTATACAATAAAAAGAGCAAAACAAATGCATTATATTTTATATCATTAACTTTTTTTTTTTCCTTTCTTTTTTTTTTCCTTCAGTGTCAATAGGTAGCCATTTTATTTCAGATGTGTGTCAAATTATCCCAGTTATGAGTTGGTTTATGAGATACTTTGAACTCTACACAGCTCATTGCAAATGCCTAACCTTAAATATAGGATCTAATGCTGAAATTTAGGGTTTTCAAAGTCTGATCCAAGTAAGTTATCTATATCTCTCTTATAGGCAAGTGGAATGTTTTTATAGATAATTCATCCCACCTACCTGGCTTCTTCCCAGAAGACTTACCAAAGAGGGATGATAATTCTCTGAAAGACCTTTTATTTTGAAGGTGCAAGCAGAATAGCGTGCACTTTTTATTCATAAAACATTATTTTAAATTCAACCTGGCAAGAACAGCTGAAGGAGTTTACACCAGTACTCTTCCCCCTCTGTAAGACACTATCACCCTTAGATATATCCTAGTCTGATTCATAAAGGTAATACTATCCATTTCTTCAAAGAAAGCTTTGGCACTATGAAGACAATAAATCAAGTTCAGTAAAGAAACTGAAGTCAGATTTGGAGAAAGGATGAAGGAAATGTTGCAGAGAGAACAAAATGGAGCATGCTGACTAGAAAGTAGGACACAGTTGCAAGAAGGTTAAGGAAACCAGGATTCAAGTTTCTGGTCTCAAACTCTTTTTGTATTTTATCCAGTGACAGTTTAATGACAAAACTGGGACACGTGACGTGAACAGTGATAAATCTCTAGGCACCTGTAGACATGCAATGTGAAGAAGTTCAAAGACGTTAATCAAGATCTTTAAAGAGTTTCAGTAATACAGCTAGGAACATAGATCTAAATTAATAAAGTTAAAAAAAAAAAAAAAAAAGAACAACAAAAAAACCCAAACAATTCTAGAACATTTCAGTAATATCATAGGGCTGGTATGTCCAAATTTAATTAGTTTGTTTCCAAGGGAAATGTCTAGTTTTGATTTTGTGTTGAGTGCTACTAAATGACATTGAAAAGCCACTTTTCCGCAAAATAAAAAATAAAAAATCTAGTGAAACGAGAGACCGTCCATTATACATAGTTCAAAAATGTTGAAATCTTTCATTTATATGTCAATGTTCTTCATTCTCCCAGTCATTTCCTTTGCCTTCTGTGACTGGGGTGTTGTGTCTGGAGCACTTGGTGATGAAGACTAAGACAAAGAAGTCATTAATTACCTCAGCCTTCTCTCTAAATGCTTTCCCGGAAATGGCCCATTTTTTCCCTACTTTTCCTTTTATCACCAGCATACCAATAGAAGCTTTTTTGTTGCCTTTGATGTCCCTTAACAGATTTAATTCTTTAGTTTTTCCAATCTGATCCCTGACTGGTTGCACCATTTCTCTGTGTTCTTTGTGTGTGTTTGAGTATGTCTAGAAGCTTTTTGTTCATCTGTATGGACCTCCTGGCATTTTTGCCTGACTTCCACTTTGAGGGATGTATCATTCCTGAGCTTAGAGGAAGTGAACCTTGAATATCAAGCTCTTGTACCCTTCTTCCCTCTAGAGGCTTTATCCTATGGCAACTGTTCTAAGGAGATACTTGAAGAGACCAAAGTCTGCTCTCCTGAAGTCCAGGACACTGAGCTTGCTGCTCATCCTCCTCAGTGCCCTAAGGGTCTTGAAGTCCACCATTTCATGGTCACTAAAGCCAAGGCTGACCTTGGGCTTCACATTCCCCACCAGCCCCACCTTGTTGAAGAGAACAAGATCCAGCACAGTACCTCTCCTCTTTGGCTCCTCCATCACTTGGAGGAATTCCAGGAGGTTTATTCCCTGCTGTTTTTTCCCTCATATTAGGGTGCTTGAAGTTCCCCATGAGGTCCAGGTTTTTGAGAATGTTATGCTGCTGCTATCTGTCTAGAAGGCTTCATCCACTTGGTCTAGCTGGCTGGCTGGCCTGTAGCAGACCCCCACTATAATATCACCTCTATTTCCTCCCTTTAATTCTGACCCATAAGGCCTCCTTCGACTCCTTATCCATCCCCAGGTAGAGCTTCATGCACTCCAGTGGGTCATTGACTATGCTTTCCTCATTTCCCCTGCTTATTCTTCCTAAAAACCTTGTATCCTTCCATTCCGACATTCCAGTCATAGGAGTCATCTCACCACATCTCCATGATGCCAAAAAGACCATGGCCCTGCAGGTATGTACACATCTCTTAACTCCTCTTACTTATTCCCCATACTTTGTGTCTTTGAATAGAGGCATTTGAGTTAGGCATCTCTTGCTGCCCTTTGGATGTTTTCCTCCTGACCTGAAACCCCTCTCCAGGCTTTGCTCATCTTGTTCTGGAACTGGCATCAAACTGCCATCAAACTGGTAGGATTGGGAGAGACTGAAGATGAACCCCTGGCTGTGGCAACAGTCCTGTAACTGTTTGTTGATTAACCAGATTCAACTGGTCCCTTCTAACACCTTCCCTTTGCCCAGGGTCTGTTCTCCAGAGTCCCTTGCTGTTGTTTCCAGGGTTCTGTAATTGTTCATAGTACTCCTCAGGCTGCTCCTGGCTGTATTAATGGTGTGCACATGAAACAACAGCAGCAGGTAATAATCAGTGGGCTGTATGAGGCTTGGTAGTCTCTCTGACTACCCTGATATGAGTGAAAATCCCTGTTAAAATCCCTGATATGAGTGCCTGGTAAGTAGTACATCCTTTGAGAGGATGTGTTCGGTCAGGATAAACCTTTAGAGGTGCAGTCACTGCTACGTGAACTCATGGTCATGTGGTGTGTTGAATGTTTCTGCAACATACAGGATGCCCTCAGTGGGAAAACTGATCAATGGGAATTAAAGGAGTTACATACCATATTAAGTCGAATCATAAAAATCAAACATCTACAGTTAATCATTTGCAGTATGAGTATTTTCTTTGAATAAAGTGACATTGCCTATTTATAATAGTTGCTATTATAATAACAGTACTTATTCCATTCTCACTATTGGCATTCTATTTTACTTCCCTATCTCTGCGTTAGAAAAAAATAGTCCCTTGACTTTCATTATCTGTCCTCTCATTGCCACCCTTCATTATAAAACATTTTATCTATACTATATGAAGTTTCTAGCTACCAAAAATGCTGTCTTGAGTTCATTTGTTAAAACGTTTTCCTTTGTTTCTGCAAAAGAAAATTGGTAAATTGCTATGTTTTAGTGTGAAATAGCAATGAAAAGCAATGTTAAAGTTCATATCAGCCAAACACCTGCACAAAAGCAGAAAATGAAAAACAAATACTTCAGCTAGAAAAGACAAACTTTTAGTTTTTACTCCAGTTAATTATGACATTTCTGAATAAGATGTTTCTCTTCTGCTTGGTAAGAATTAACTTTGTTGTATTTTGAAAACGTTTAAAAAGAAAACTAGTAAGCATATGCAAAAATTTTGTAGCAGCATTTCTAATGGATACACAATGATTAAAAAATAAGGATTTTATAGATGCACATCAGGTGTGTGCGAAAAAACTAGTATTTGTACCATTCCTATTTGATATGTAATACTTCTAATCCTTTCTGAAAATCAGTTAGGTAATAAGACTTTGTTTCCTATCATATTCACTCAGACTTTAATTTCATGTTATTATTATGAATAAAAAGGTTAACTATATCCAATAAAATGCTAGTATATGAGACTCAGAAAATTAGACATAAATTGGTATATGGTCAAATTAAACATCTATGACTTATAATAACTTTGAATATTAAAGGGCAAAGTGATCTCTGAAGAACAGGGTTTTGTTTTTTCTTCTTTTCCAGTTACTGTAGAAAAAGCCCTTACAGTTTCTTAGAGAATTCTCCATTCACAGGAGGTTCTGATGAGCTACTTCAAGATTCAAGGCTATGAGCCTGTTGATTTCAGTCAGAAGCATTACTAAAACTGAGATGAAACAACCTACAGTAGAATAGGAACTTGATAGATCAAGACTACTGGTTCATGATCAAATTATTTTAAGCTAGTGTGTCCCACTAATGTATCCTAGTAACCTAAGGCAAGAGAGAGAAAACTGAAGACAAAAAGTCAAGTATTATATGGTTTATCATGATGACTATAGTGCAAGTGTCACGAAAATAAAACTAAAGTTTCAATGTGTTTAAGTGATTTTTTTAAAGAAATTTGTTTCCAGTTTAAGTTAGTTTTCAAACTCAGGTAATACTCAAAAAAAGAGAAATGAGTCATCCTCAGCTTTGGAAAGACAAAAGTTTAAAACAATAAAAAAATTACTGAACTGTTGCTTTGGGGTAGAAACTCTAAAACTCTCAGCTATTATATAACTGAACTTTAACATAAAATATATAAAGAATTATGTGCCATTCATATGTTGAGATCACAGACACTTAGAAGATTACTGAAAATGCACTATAGATGAACATATTTTCTATGCCTCTGAATTATTTTAACTGTGAAGGAAGAAAAGTAGCAACTTATCTAAAAAAAAAAAAAAAGCAAAAATGCAGACACTTTGAAATAAAAATACACAGAGAAAATAATACCTTTGTGAGAGTTATTTTTTAACAAGTCAAAGGATATTTCTGAAAGTCCAGGTTCATAACCTGTACTTTTTTAAAAGTGTTGAAAGTTAGAGACAACAAAACTGACCAAAAGACCTATTGCCAGGTTCTTCAAGGAAGGAAACAACATTTCCATGAGTAGAAAAAAAAGTAGTTTTTGTTTGTAAGGGTGATGGGCTGAATGGAAAAATTGCTATGTGGGATCTTTGCTGAGAAATGGTTAAATCCAGTTTGCCGTGACTTAGTCCCAGCTGGCAACTGAACACCACACAGCCACTTGCCCACTCACCCACTGTGAGATGGGGGAAAGAACTGAAAGAATAAAAGTGAGAAAACTCAACAGTTGAAATAAAGATGGTCTAATAAGTAAAAGCTGTGAATATAAGAAAGGAAAAATAAGGAATTCAAGCAAAACAAGGAATTCATTCACGTCTTCCCATGGGCAGGCAGGTGTTCAGCCATACCCAGGAAAGCAGGCTCCATCATGCATAGCAGTTGCTTGGGAATACAAACACCATCACTCCAAATGTCCCTTTCTTTTTTACCAGCTTTATACACTGAGCATGATGCCGTATGATATGAAATATCCCTTGGGTCAGTTGGAGTCAGCTGTCCTGGCTGTGTCTCCTCCTGACTGCTTGTGCACCCCAGGCTCCTCACTGGTGGGGTGATGTGAGAGGCAGAAAAGGCCTTGGTGCTATGTAGCCACTGCTCAGCAATAACAAAACATCAGTGTGTTATCAACACTATTTCAGAGGAAATCCAAAACATAGACTAATACTAGCTAGTATGAAAATTAACTCTACCCCAAACAAAACCAGCATGCAAATGGACAAATAAGATAGATCTTTCTGCCTTTAAAATCTACAAGCTTCAAAACAGCTTTCTCTTTTTGGCTGTTACGTAGGCATGCCTTTCTTCATTTCTGCCAGCATAAACCAAAGTGTTTTGTTTCTAGACCAAAACCTCCCTAGGACTGAATAAACTGCACTTGCACTATTATTACAGGGATGATGGAGTCCCTCTTTCAGCTCTTATCTGTGGGGATGTCTACAGAAGGGTAGGCAGATCTGAAAGGTCATAGGTTTCTGTGTTAGAGCTTTTGAACTGAACCTCAAACTACATGAAACAGAAAAACACAGAAGGTAAGTTAAAAATACAACTGTAAGAGAAAATAAGTGAACTGAAAGTGATGCTTTCTATCCATTTTGGGGAGAAGTACTCCAGTTTCAATTCACCATGCAGTTAAGCAGCCTTGAAACTGCTGGTGGCCTTCTGATCTACTTAACTATCTAGAGGCTGATTCTCACCTCTTCGCTTCTTGTTTAAAAATTGCTACTTATACATAATCATGAACTGAACAGAGTACAGAGTAAGCAGGGCAATGCATTCCTAGGAGCCAGGCAATCTGGAAATAATTTCTCAGTGTTTCTACAATCTGTGCCTTCTTTTAGATTGTTATCTTTGTTCACTGCCACAAGAATACCCTTGAAACTACTTTCAGCCTCACAAGTCCACATAATTGCACCTAAACAGCTTTCAGTTATTCTCCTTCTTAGTATTAACATGCTAGCAGATGTGTAAATGCACTCAGTACTCTCTTCCACAGAGCTGAAATCTATCTTTTCTCCACGTTTCAGAGAAGACTTTAAAGAGAGGGTTATACCCTTGCACACACAGAGTACACATGCAAATCTGCATCAGAGAATATGGTTGGTCAGCGAAAGAAGACATTTTCTTTGTTTAATTAGAAATGGTAATTACCTTGACAGAAGCAAAATAATTTTTAGTAAAACAAAAAAGTCAGATTAACAGATGGCCCAATTCTGCTTTCCTCTCACTTATGTAGTGATAATTTACCTCTGGAAATACCACTGCTAAACACTGGAATTGATTGGGGAGTAAAATACAATTTAATATGAGTAAGTTACAGGTCTGAACTGCTTCTGGATAAGTAAGTACTGGGCTGATAAGGATGAGGCAAGCTTCCAAGTCAATTTGAGTGTTAACTATTTTTTTCTGGGAAAGGCTATCACATATAACCTAAAGAGTCCTTCAACTAAATATGGAAGAAAATAACCAAGAAGAAAATAACTACATAGTGAAAAATCTGCATTTTGAGAAAAAAAGGATCTGCATGTTTGATTTCCATTTCCAGTTCAATTAGACATTGAAGAGGTCATGTGGTAACCCTAACACTTCATTATTAGTGTTAATATTTTCTGGGATCTAAAGCCCATTTTCATATATTATTTATAATGTTTGAACCCAGACATTACATTTACCAGAATAAATGGAACAAGAATTACACTGCTCTGTATTGGCAGTAAGAGGAAAACTTTTGAAACTTCCACCTTTTCATATTAAAGATGCTACCAGGCAATTCCTGTTAGGTATTGTGAACAATTAATGGTGACCTGTCATGGGTTTCTCTGATTAGGGTTTTTTTTAATAAGAGGAAGATTGGCTTCTATTGGAAGCCTGTGGAAGTTTCCCTCCATCCTATAGAGCAGAGCCAATGAGGGCCAGCTCTGAGGAAAACTTCCTGCATTTGAACCATTAAGTTATGCCCCTGTGTGAAAACATATTTAAGAAGGTGTTGCACAGTTAGAAATTGGCAGCCATGGATTAACAACATCACAAAGCAGACATCAAGGTCAGTGCAGGAGAAAGAAACAGGGGGAGGGATCCCACGGATCAGGGAGAGGACTTAAAACTGTTATTTCCTGAATAGGTGGTGATGACCATGGTGATTATGAGTTGTCCCCTCGAAGCCCATGGGATCTGTTGGGGTGCAAAGACCCCCCTGACAGAGAAGGGGAATGCATGAAAGAACCTGTTACCTTGTGGGAAGCCCCTAAGATGGAGCGAAGGTCCTGCAAAGATTTGCAGCTGAGACCCACAGAGGGAGAAGCCCACACTAAGCAGGTACAGCCAGCTTTTCATGAGAGACTGTACCCCATGGAATGACCCACGAGAAAGCAGAGCATCTCTCTTGTGGGAGGGGACCCCATGGAACTCAGGGGAAGGACTCAGAGTTATGATTCCCTTGTGACCATGGTGACGACTGTGGTGAAGCAAGCTGTCCCCTTTGCTGTCCCCTTTGCAGCCAACAGGAAAGCCCCTTGAGACAGAACTGCTACTTAAGTTTTGGACTTACATCTGCGAATGGCTGACCCAACAACAACTGACTGTAAACCTTCCATTTCCCTGTCCCCTGCACCGTCAGGGGAAGGAGGGAGCATGGGCAGACTGAGGGGTGGTGGTGGAAAGGTGTTTCTAACCTGTTTCTATTTCTTTTTTCTAGTTTTTAGTTTGTTAGTAATAAATTTAATCATTGTTCTAAGTTCTGCTTTGCCTGTGGTATTAATCAAAACTCTTCTTTTGGTTGCTATCTCTAGCCGTAAATCCCTAGCTGGTTTTTTTTTCCCTTCCCTCTGGAAGGCAAAAGGGGGGGAGGAAAAAGGGCCTTGAAAAAGTTTTGCTGGACACCAGGCATTTATCCAGGGTCAAAACACCAGAAGACCAAATTGAGTCACATGTATCAAGGATTGGAGGCCTCATATAATACTTATTTTCCAAAACTAAAAATGCAGTTTCTCTATATTTTATCATCTTTCTGTTCTTTCCCCACCCCAAAGTTCACTAGTTTCACAGAGGTTATCACAGCACTGTTTGTCCACAGTTTTCAGAAGAGGCTAAATCATGCTATAGCACAATGTGGAACCTGTGAGTAGTGTGATCAACTTCTCTATCTACCAGAATTTAAACTGTTCGGTAGGAACCCATGAAGGCAACTCCTGTCCTTATTAGGAGGGGTACTAGAGAGCATCAGAAAAAATAAAATATTAAGAAATAGGCTATGATCAATGGCTCTATGGCAGCGTGGAGGCTGGTGATGAGTGATGCTCTTCAGGGCTCTGTCTTGAGACTGGTACTTTTCAATATCTTCAGTAACAGACACATGTGATGATATAGACAATGAGATTGAGTGCACCCTCAGCAGGTTTGCAGATGACACAAAGCTGAGCAGTGCAGTTGACACAACAGAAGAATGGGATGCCATCCATTAAAGTCTGGATGAACTTGAGAAATGGGCCCACAAGAACCTCATGAAGATCAACAAGTCCAAGTACGAGGTGCTGCACCTGAGTGGTGACAATCCCAGACTTGAGTATGGACTGGAAGAAGAAGTCATTCAGAGCAGCGCCACAGAGCAGGATTTGGGGGTACTGGTGGATGAAAGGCCGGACATGAGCCATCAGCACGTGCTCACAGCCAAGAAGGCCAACTGCGTCCTGAGCTGCATCCAAACAAGGGAGGTCAGCAGGTCAAAAGAAATGATTCTCCCCCTCTACTTCAGTGCCCTTCAGAGGCCCCAGCTGGAGGCCTCTGTGTCTAGCTCTGGAGTCCTCAGCACAAGAAAGATGTGGGCCTGTTAGAGTCGGCCCAGAGGAGAGCCACAAAGATGATCAGAGGACTGAAGCACTTCTACAAAGACAGGCGGAGAGAGTTCGGGTTGTTCATGTGGGAGAAGAAAAATCTATGAGGAGACCTTAGAGCAACCTTCCACTAGCTGAAGGGGCCTACAAGTGAGCTGGAGAAGGACTGCTTCCAGGGAGATGTAGTGATAGGACAAGGGGGGATGGTTTTAAACTAAGAGAGAGATTTAGATTAGAGGTTAAGAACATGTTCTTTACTGTGAGAGTAGTGAGACACTGAAACAGGTTTCCCAGAGAAGCTGTGGCTGCCCCATCTGAGGAAACAAGTATTCAAGGCTAGTTTGGATGGGACCCTGACCAACCTGATCTAGTGAATGGCATCTCTACCCATGACAGGGGGCCTGGAACTAAATTATCTTTAAGGTCCCTTCCAACCCAAGCTATTCTATAATTCTATGATTATTCAATTAGTAACCCTTTTTGAACTTTATGAGGTTCTGCAATTCCCACTTCCACAGCCTCTCAGTGTCTGTCTGAATGGCACCACCGCCACTGGTGAATCACTCTCCAGTTTTGTATTATTGCAGCATTTCTCAGAATTCATACTGCCCCATCACACCATCATGCACAATATTGTTCATAACAAAATTCACTGGCTAGCAGTGTGTTCTCTTTATTGACACATGAGTAAGAAAAAAACTAAAAAAAAAAAAAAAAAGGAAAAGGTAATATGCCACATGGTTTGACAAGCCTGTCATTTTGAAGACTAAATGCATCTTATGAAGGAAATAATAATTTCTGTAGCTATTGGCTTTCCTGGAGGGAAAATAAAGCTGTCCACCTTATGTCTTTTAATCAGATGTTACTTAGTGAACTTTGCTAAACAAGCTACTCAGAGTCTGGCATTCTCTTTCTAATTAAAAATGATATCCCCATGAGTTCAGTGGAAGTCTTGATAAGATTAAATTTTCAACGGTTGTCTGTTTCTGTTGCTGAATGTATTTTAGAGAGTGTCAGAATGCTTACCATCCTGGAGCAGCTATTTGTAGACAGATTTGCAGGGAACAGCTGCAGGTAACAATCAATCATATTTGGTTCAGTGACAGAATTTAATTAGCTGACAACACAGTGAAATATGCTATAAAATAAATGCATTGTTATTCATGTACAAATACATTTCCTTTTCAGTTCTTTATATAACACATAAATGACAAATGAAAGATCAGCACATAATGATGATCCATGACTGACTTCAAAATCAGAGGTAGAAGTATCACCCCTTCCCTCTCCCTGTTGCCAGGATGCTTGTCTTGTAATTAGTAATATGCAGCTTCTTTCACCAACAAAATTCTTTTTCTTTCTTTATGCTCAGTGCTTTCCCTCACATATCTGCTTTTTCTATTGATTTTTAGTGTAAGATGGGTCAGCTGGTTACAGTTATACTAATTCTTGAGGAATGCAAGTCTTGCTTCTGCATGAGTGAAGAGCAGAGTCAGATATTCTTCTACAGATGGAATAGTGACTTTAGAAAGTCAATTAAAATAGTGAAGTATCCATTTCTTCCATTTTACTATCTAGATGAGTTTACACTCCAGTTGGGTACTTTGGACCCCTTAGGCATTGGGAAAACTGATATTCCCTAGAAAACAACACTTTGAGGAAACACAATAGCTGTAGTGGGAAAAAATTATGTCTACTGTAGGAAAGAACAAAAAAGGGGCTTGACTTCTACATTTTGCCCAGAAGACATCAAGTTGAATTAGACTTCTTTTGGGGTCATTGCAGGCAAAAATAGCAAGAATTCTTTTATATATACAATGGTGCAGTACTGAATTGGCAAAGTGTCTTTATGTTCTTTACACATCTTATAACAGTATTTTAATCAGTTATTGAGTTACAGAGTGGTTTGAAAGTGGACTTTGTGAATGACTTATTACAAAGTTAATAAATTCTGTAGGAAAAGAAGAAATAAAATGTTACAGAAGGCATGATGTGATTCAATAAACAAACATTCAGATTCTGGCCAAATAAACTATAATGATGTAACTCCCACCAAAGCTTGAAATGTATAAGAAAACACTGAGTGATTCAGTAACGTCACATATTTGGTGATACAGTTTGTTAACTGACTAGAGGTAGCATATTTCTGTCTAGAATACATGTGCTGTGCCGTTCTTCCCATGTGTACAAACTCATTTCCCAGAAGCCTTACTTACTCCAGTAAAATGCACAATAGCCCTGATCGTGTAGTGAAGGATTAGATGTGACCAGAGGGCATATGCTCTAGGAACAATCCTTTCCCAGGTATATGAAAAATCAATCAAAGATCCAATATGAATCTTAGAAAATATTCAAAGTTTTGCCAGTTCAATAAGTACACATACATTTTTGTGGAAGGAGAGGATGTGTGGGAACACAAACACATATATATATACATATATATATATGCATAATATTAAAAAGATACTGGGTATTCTATGCTTTCATAAAATTTATGTGTGCCTAACTGCCCAAAATTTATCATCTTTCATTTCACATAGTAGCATGAAAATGACACATGGGTCTTGTCTAATTGACTCTATCAGCATTTCAGATGAAGAAAAAAAGAGCATATTTTGCTTGCATTTACCCTGTGCTGTTCCTGAACAATGTTTACACTCCTCAGTGTCCTCTGCATCTTAGCATTAGAAGAAAGAGCCTTCAGGTTATTTAGAGACAGCAGGAAAGAGGACTGTTCAGAGGAGAAGGTTGTGTAAAGGTGAGCTAAAAAGCCACATTTTCACATTCCTTTTGACTGCCCCCAGTGATCTCACCAGCCACTAGCACACAGTACTCAAATAGCAAAGCATCTATGGTAAATGTGCTTTTGTGGAGAAGCACCATCAGACTGCAGCTATTCTTTCTTTCTGAAGAACATATTTTTATTTTTTTTAATGAAATGCTTAATAACCTAAGATGTCTTGGACAAACTCTTCTGCTACTGGCAGTACTCCCTTAGCTATTGGAAAAATAGTAAAAGTTAAGTTTTTACACATTTTTATTTTTTTTTAAGAAATCAATGTTAATAGTAGCAAGAGTAGTTTCAAAGTTTTTAACATATTGATTTAAAAGTTCCTTCACTCTGAAGTAATATGTGAAGTGGAAAATATAAATATAGTACATTTTTGTGTGGATTTTACCACCATAAAGTTCAGCAGAAAGATTAAAAGAGGGTTTAAGGAAATCAGGTAAAGTAGTTTGGTCAAAAGGAAATTCCTGATTTTACTGGTGTTCTGCTATGAGTCTTAGGGTAGGTCTGATTTCTTTTGTGGAGCTGAAGGGCAAAAAATTTGCCCTGTCCTTACAAGATTGTGCAGAAAATGCAGCTCAGATGTTTTATTTTTGTCAGTTTTCTACTTGAGAAAAGGGTTGGGATGCTTCCAATATCAAAAGATTATTGAGAATTCACTGAATTTTATTGACCTGCATTAAAGACGTATGGAGCATGCAGTTTCACATCTGACTGCACATGCCAATCAGGTAACTGTAGGCTTAAGTGCCTATTTATATGCAAGAGCAGTTTAATCTACATAGATAATTACAGATAAAACATATGTAAATGATGTTCACAGTGGTTCCTGCAAAAAAGCCCATTAGTTTGTGTACTGACCCTGTTTAAATGTAAGGATTTTGTCCAAAACTCCTCCTGCTTTATTTTATATTTCTTTTTATCCGTGGAATGATGGAAGCAGATAAAGAAAACCAAAATGTAAAATAACACAGACCTTCATTCATGCTAACAATGAAGAGTAATATTGAAAATAAAGTACTGAGGAAGACTCAAAATAAGATGTAATAACAACTTTATGAACTTTGTTTGGAAATAAACATTGCCGTATTTTCTTAACTGTACTACAGTTTATTTCTGTATTCTTAAAATCACACAGAGGTAGATGTGGAAAAAAAACAAAACAAAAAAACTACACTGGATAACAAGGCAAGAATAAGAACAGAAAGATTAACAAATTTATAACAACCACAAATTTAAGAACACCGTTCACCTGTCATTGCAGCACACATTTTTCTGTGCATTAAGAATGTACTGTTGCTTAGAAGTTTTTGTTAGTTGCATTAAATCTGACCAATTTCTGGGACTAAATCTTCTTTGAAGAATGTATGAAGATAAAAGTTTGCATACAAAGTTAAAATGTCAGGTAAGGAAAAAGTGAATTAGTATGTTGATATATACTGAATAGGGAGAACACCACTTTGGGTACAACATCCGTGAGGTTCTGATTTTCCTAATGGAAGCCATGATACTATGTCCTTTCAGCACTCAACCCTGTGATACAGGTTCAAGAACAAAGATTAATGTTGTCATCTCTATTTGTCTCCAGCTGAAATAGAATTTCTGAAACAAAAATTGAAATTGTGAAGTGATATTCACCTGTAGGGACAGATGTCTATATATTGAACATGTTAATGTTACCAGGATAATTCCAAGTCAATACAAAGGGAAACTTCATAAATATAGTATACCATAGCTACATGATCTTTTGTTTTGGTTTGGTTTTGGGTGTTTTGGGTATTTTAGGGTTTTTTTGGTTGGTTGGTTTGGTTTGGTTTTGGGTTTTTTTGCTTGTTTTCTTCATTATAGGGATGAAAAATGTTTCAGGAGACAATCAGAGGTGGACTAATATCTGTCTTGGAAGTTGACATACATTATCACTAAGTCTACAAGAAACTGAAAGCAACAAATACTTGTTTTCCTCAGGTAGAAAAATGTGATTCTCCACATATGTATCCAGGAATGAGTAAAAAGTTTCCTCTAACCTTTCCATCAATTTAGACAGATTTAAAATTCCTCTTCATTTTAATTATGTGCTTTTCTTGGGTTTAGTCATCATATAGACAGCAAATTTCCACTCTATTATTGGGGTTAAATATAAAGTTCAAATTTCACCAGCCAGGGAGAAAAGTAACTAGCTCTCTTTTTAATCATCAGGGAATTTCCCGTTTACTTCAACAGCAGCTGGATCAAGCTTGTGGACAAGTATTTCTCTCTGTGCCCATTTTTCATTAAGGGTCTTTGATGTTTTGTCCTTTAAAATTCACTCATTTAATATTATTAAAGAGTCTGAAGTTCCTGGATAGTTTGACAAAGTGTGACCAGCAAGGATGAAATGGCCTGGCTGGAGTCAGCAGTGAGCAGAGGCAGAGAATTTTGACTAGACTGCTTAGGGGACGCTGCCCAGCACAGGCAGGACCAGTGGTGTCTGGCAGGGATGTGTGAGGGCAGCCACCCCTAACAGCTCCTGACCTGGGAGCCCCCAGCTTCCAGCAGGTCCCTGCTGTTGCACTCTGGAAGACACAGAAGTCCAAGGACAGGGATAGCTGTGAGATCTGTCTGCCTCGTTAGGAACCTCAGCCCTCCTGGGGACCCTTTTCTCCAGCCTGCGCTCTGTCCAGGGTCATTGCAGGGGTGACTGTGCCTGTCTGAGTGTTCTCCTGGTGAATTCTGCACTTTCTTCAGCTCTGCTTTAGTAGGTTACTCTTACTGAAAGTGGAGAGTAACCTCTATCTGTTTATTCCTTGGGCAACAGTGATAAAGCAATAGAATAATTAAAGTCAGGAGTCTAAGGTCTCTGAAAAAAAGGAGGGTAGTCTTTCTGGGTTTCTAGAGTCAATGGAAATGGGAAAGCTTAGCTGGAGACTCAGGAAAGAAGATTAACCAATGTTCCCTAAATTAGTGCCTACACTGATCTCTATCTTTCCTTCTCTTTATTGCCTTCTAACCTCAGCATCTAGTAATATGATTATTCCAAAATTCCAGTAGTCAGTTTGAGTCAGTTGAGATAATTTTCCTATGCTTCAGTGTTTTGCACTTTTGAAACTCAAAAGATTCCCTAATGTCCTAGTTGAAAGAAAGCGAAGAAACAAGTGGTTGAATTTGGGAATTAAATTGTAAGACTGACATGATATCTCTCTTGCAGTTTTCTATTCGGATGAAATAATTAGTTCATTATCGCTTAACAGCTTGTTTTCCAGAGGACTGAAAAATAATGAAATTTTATAACTCTCCCCCAAACTGCTACAAAAAGCTATTTTGTTTTGCAAATGCTCCCATTATTTAATAGTTTGCAAGCTTAATCCTACAGAAAACCCAGGTACTGAAAAGTGGTTAGAAAATGAGGTATTATGTAAAAGAACTTAATTAAATGTCTAATACTAAATGTATTAAATGAAATCGCATGTGCTGGTATTTACAGAGATGATGTTGTGTCTTACAGTATGCTGAATTAACGATATTCCAAATCATCACATTCTTTCATAAATGTACATTTAATCCATTCCAGGGAAAAACATTGTTTTAAAGATTTTCAGAATGAAGAAATTTATATTTGACTGATTTAAGCATAATTGTTTAACTCCCAAAGGAGCAAACTCAGAAATATGTATTGACATCTGGATACATGAAAGTGAAAAGTCCTTTGATGTCAGAGATGATATGGATTTTAGAAGGTTTCTATGAAGATTTTTTCAAGTAGTCTTCAAGAATTATTTTCCTTTGCAATCTTAGGGATAAATGTTTGCCTTAATCAAACACATCAAAAGTAAACTTACTGTAAGATTATCTGTAATATTTTTAGAGGTGATATTAAAAACAACTGGTAAATTTAGACTTCATATGAAATGATTGCTATTTATCTTGTATATCTGTGGCTGGACAATGGCAAGTATAAAAATCACCTTTTGAATGTTTTTGGATATTAATTGAACTGGCATTCACTTAGGACAGAGTTTGAATACTTTGAGACAAATTTTAATAACCTGACAGGTAATTATATTTAGTATCATATTACTTTTAAAGAAAAATCAGGCATAAAGACTTTTTTTTTTTTAATTAACCATCCATTTTTTATTGATTAGAATAAGAAAGGAAGGGATAGAAAATGCTTGATTTTTAGCAAATGAACCTTGAAATGGAGGATCACATAAAAAAACACAGAAACAACCTCAAGAAAATTATAGTCTGCATCAAACAGATCAGGAGTAATTACCAATACCCTTGCTGTTCACTTCATTATAAACAATAATACAAATAAAATTATATATTAGTCTATAATACTGGATCGACACTACCAGAAGTAGCAGATAGGGTTACTCAATATTTTATGTGTCAGTTTGTAGGATGCCATAGTTATGGATTAAGCATTTAATCATTTGGTATTCTAGGCATGAAAAGGGTTGTAATGCAGTGTTTAATCTGCATGTGAAATTATTCAGTAGCTGCTAATGTCACATGAAGCAAGAATGACTCTTGTTCCCGGTTGCATGAGAAGAGCAAGGTATGAGATTCCAGAGTGCAGAGAAAATTAAACCAAGTTCCACCCATTATTAACACTCACTTACAAAACACAATCTGTAAATAACAAGGTCATGGATAATATTGCATGATTGAGGCTGTTTGCTTACATTTCAGGAGCCACATGACTGATACAAAGAGAACAGTCTAGACACAAATCAGACAATTCTGGTAAACACTCTAAGCCATATTTCCAATGTACTTAAAAAGGGGTCATAAGTCCAGTTTTCAAGGATAACTTTGACCCTCCTTCTCATAAAAAATATGACCCCAACTTTCACCAGAGGAGGTTTGCATTGGATATTAGGGAAAAAAAATTCACTGAAAGAGTTGTCAAACATTGGAACATGCTGCCAGGGGCAGTGACTGAGTCACCATCCCTAGAGGTAATTAAAAGGCACTTAGTGTCCTCTATCTTCATTTAACCTTTATGCATTTGGCTGTCTGGGATAGTTTGGGGCACGTATCAGTCTGTTGCCTGACCTTAAAACCTAGGTAAGCTATGATTTTCCTTCACCCAAAAGGTCAGAAACAAAAGCAAGTAAACTCTACCTTGAAGAATATCTAGATGCCACTTACTTTCCTGCTCCTTTTCAGTGTTTAAGGATACTTGGTTTCAAAGCACTGGGTAAGGGGAGAGTTTCTGAGTACTGAGAAACTAAAATACTGAAAATGCTTTCTGGTACTAATGTTTTGTCTGTATCACTCTTCTGCCTTTCTAATAAGCCTTAGGGCAAGGCTATGTCTGTCTCCTGCTCCCTGGCTATCTCCACAAATTACTTGGCAGCTTGTGATCACCTAACTGTGAAGTAATATTATACCAATGTAGGCCTCTGTCATATATATGTTCAACATATTGCTCTCATCTGGAAAAGCTTTAGGCAATCAGTATATGATACTACATCATGGGTTGGTTAGAACATTTTCATTTAAGGCTACTTCGAGCTACTGCTTCAGCTGTTCCTTTAAGTTTATTTTCTGGCCTGTTCTCAAGAATTGCTTGTTGAAGCTATTCTGCCATGCTTCTTATGGTAATCTAACACAATATGTATCTTTAAGCATACAAAATACGTTGTATAAAACTTACATTAGATACATCTTAAGAGAAAAAGATCTTGAAAAAATTCTTATGTAAGCAGTTCCTTTTTTTAAGTTGATGGCTAGGTATTTTAAAGCAGATCAATAAAAAATTAGGCTGATGTTGAAGAATACTGTAGAAAACTGTTTCCATCATGTTGCCATATAGACAAAGACTTTGTCTTACTGCTTTACAGAGATGATATACACAAGATAAATATTCACCTAAATTTTCTCATAATAGTTCTGTCCTGGAAATAGTAAGCTATCTGCAAAAGTTAACAGGGATTCTTAATTTTCTATTTAATTTAGTTGCTTTGGTTTTAATACTTTCATATCATTTTTTTAAAGTAAGAATTTGGAAAAGATAGGGCAAGAAAGTGTGCAAGGATGGAAAGAAGACAAAGACAGAAATTAAAATTTCCAGTAGGTATCAGTATGCCCAGGAAATGGACTTACAGTGTTGTCAAGCTTTTCAGTATGGTATGAATTAATGGAAGTTTTTATTCTACTGTTTATATATGTCAAGTTAAGTAGCTACTTTTTTCATGCTAACTGAAAAGAAGAATTAGTTTTATACATCCAACAAAAAGTAAAAAAGAGGTATTTTTTTCCGTACTAAAATATATATTGTATATTTCATTATCTGAAAGAAAAAATTGAAGCAGAATATTAAAAAAAAAAAATATTTTAGATAAAATGCAATTTTTCATTTTTCTATATGGAATCAATTTTTAAATTGTTTACCTATTTTTAAGTTATTTCTGCTGTTACCAAGTTTCACATCCCATACTTGACTTTTCTTCACTAAAATTCAGAAAAAAATTGCTTATCATTAATTCAGTTTATGGCACACAAGAAATTAGGTATGAATTGTAGTTATTATTTACATACTTATTTTTTATTTAGTTAATTGTCTAAATTTCAGCATTAAATTTGGATGGAAATCAAAGGTTTCATGTTGAGCTGAGACAGAGAGCTTCATTTCATTTTAATGAATATCTTCAAAAGAGTGTCTGTGGCAGCAGCAAAACCAAAATAAGTCATAGACAAAACTAATTAGCTAAAATAATCTCATTAGCTAAAATAACATAAGGTCTTGTCTTGGTTATGTTACCAAAAGAGAAATTTTAACACATGCCTGACCAAGCATCACTGGAGTGAGCAAATATTTTATTCCAAGTTAATTGCAAGTTTTAAAGTTAGAATATGTTATAATGAGTGTCTGTGAAGACAGTGCAACATCCATTTTTAAAGCATTTATTACATTTCTTTACAATTATTTGTAGAGTTTTGAAATCTGATGTATGAAAGCTGCTGTGGTGCAGTTTTTCCAGTGATCCACTCTTAAAACAATTATCAGAAAACAACTGTGAGCTGTTTAATTTGAACAGTGTTGATTGAGTACTGAGCAAACTACGAACTGCATTATTATAACATTGCACAGAGCTATACACTTTCAAACTTTTGTTCCTGTAAAGGCAAACTCTGCATTCCTTTCTTTGCTTCATATGCTGAATTACAGATTGATGGGTAAAAGACTCTTAAAATTTGAAAGACAGAGTTGTTCTTATCATCAGCCTGACTGGAGCTTCAACTCAGATATTTTTAGTTTTCTGAAAGTGTTCAAACCAATAGTCTTTACAGAAAAGAGGCCTATGTTTAGCAATAAATGTGTATTTGTTATAGACATATCTGACTTCATTTCCTGCAGTTTTTGATTCAGTGAGTGTGGCTGCACTCTGTAAATGCTAAGATCAGACTCTTTCAGAGTCATTTGTGGTATTAGATTCAGTGTCTATACCTACAATTAAATCCTAATCAGTTCTGTTCAGTGGATACCAATTTTCCACTAAAATCACCAGATGAGGACTCAGCTCCAGGTGGACTGAAATCCTAAGGATAGAATTGAATCCAAAGCACTGATATGCAAAATAAACACCCTGATCAAGTATTGGATAAAAGGAAGTCACCACTACCATCTTCTCTGAAAGATACTTTTCCTGTTCATCAAGGACATAACATTACATAAGAAGTTGATTCCTGGAAGTGAGAAAAGCAGGAGACTGTCTGATATAAGAAGGAATCTTATCAGCAGAAATTGTGATGGTAGAGTCAAGTAAGAAGGAGGAATGAGAGCAGTTGCACAGTATGACATTGATTGAACTTTTTTTAGCTATCATTCTGTTTTGAGCCATCTAAAAGACCCAGTCAATTTCTGGTGAAATAATTCAGACCTCAGACCACAGATTATGACTGAAATAAAGAAAATGAGATCTAGCTACTGAGTGAAGTTTCTGAGGTAGTTTCATATTCACATTTCTTGAAGGAGGATGATGTAAATTACCAAGTTATGGGATGTTCTGGATAGAGATGCTTTGGATATCTGTCATGTAGTTGCTCTTTTTTGCAGTGATCTAATAATGGAGGTGAAGGACAAAATTATTGGGAAGCCTCATTTCACAAGTTTCTTTACCTATAAACTTGAGTAATTGTCTAATATCAAACATATAGAGCACAGAATAAAATTGAGAGCAATTTCTTTTAGACAGGCTGTCATAGTTTAGAAACGGTATTGATGCCTTAGGGTTTTCATGAATTTGAAGATTTTTATACTTCTAGGTAGTTTCTCACATATAGAGTGGCTAGCAAGCTCTAACCCTGTGCTAGCTGTCTTAGGGGTCAGATAATAGCTGGAACACCATGCCTGGGAAACGTACCAGAGCTAAGACAACTAGATACCATGTTAGTCAAAA
>JAWWTY010000077.1:134396253-134407079 GCA_035222235.1 Margarornis squamiger
CTTGCTAGCCACTCTATATGTGAGAAACTACCTAGAAGTATAAAAATCTTCAAATTCATGAAAACCCTAAGGCATCATATATAAAATATAATGATAAATATTTTTTTTTTATAATCAGTTGGATTTTATTGAAAAAATGAGGTGTAATGACCAAGTGAACAGGCACAGTCAGGATTGGTTTATGAAAAGCAGGTGAAGGGTCTGGAGCAATAGTTTAACAAGGAACAGCTGAGGGAACTGGAGTTGTTTAGCCTAAAGAAAAGGAGGTTGAGGGAAGACCTTATTACTATCTACAACTACATGAAAGAAAGTTGTAGAGAGGTGGGGATTGGTCTATTATCCCAAGTAATGAGTGATAGGGCAAGAGGAAATGGTCTCAAATTGCACCAGAGGAGGTTTGGACTGGATATTAGGGAAAATTGTTATCAAGCGTTGCAAAATGCTGCCCAGGGAAGTGGCTGAGTCATCATTCCTGGAGGTAGTTAAAAGACATGTAGACATGGTGTTTAGGAACATGTTTAGTGTTTAGTAGTGGTCTTCATAGTGTTTAGGTGTTTAGTGGTAGACTTCATTGTGTTAGCTTTTTGGACTCGATGGTCTTAGAGATCTTTTCCAACCAATATGTAAATGATTCTAAATGACAGTGAAATGAGGATGTTGCCAAGTAAAAAACTGAATAACTTGTGAAAGTGTTAGTAATTTTTTATAGAAAATATTTCCAGTCTAAATGTTAAAATATTTGAAATTATCTTGGTTAGATGTGCAAAGTAATACTGAATTCCCTTTGTACTACCATAGTGCATTGCTATTGTACTACACACCATGCTTAATGAGCTACTTGATCACTCTTTTTGAAGAGGCAAATCTCATCATACTTGGTCTTTCATGTTACTGTGTCTCATGTTATTATGTCTCTTTTGGCACATGATCTAAGAAAGTTTACTTCAATTTTAGAATATATTGCTTTTTTGTTCTAGGAATCCTTTCAACCTTTTTTTTTTTCTTCTCTTTTTTTTTTTTTTTCCTTTTTCTTTCCTCCACCTAAGTGGAAGAGCAAATAATCAAGAACATGACAGCTAAGGGGTCAGGTTCCATGAGCTAGGGTGACTTGGCAGAGCTAGTGAAAAGGGGACATGTCCTCCAGAGTTTAGGCAGAGCCAAGATGTTCCTGAGTCCTGCCCTGGCAGATGCTTTTACCATGGGAGAGTACTGTGCCTTTAGATAATAGCATAATGAGGAATCATTCTGATTAAAATGAAATTACCTTTTCCTTCTCTTTCCTCAGAATTGATCCAATTACTGGGTTTAGAATGTTGAAAAGAGCTCTGAATATTTAAGGCAGACATAGACCAATTCTTAAGAAAATGTGCTTATCTGGAAGGAACTTGTATTGCCTCATCAGTTCATAATGTCAGTATCAGCTCTTCTTCAACTATTATGCCACAAAGGAAAAGAAAATTGTATAATTACTTCTCCTTAAGCAAAATTTAAAGGACTGCTGAAATTTATCACCTTATTACCATGTGTTCTATGACGACAGAATTCTGACATGAGAGATATGAGAGCAACTTTTTTTTTTTTTTTAGAAAGAATAAGTTGATTCAATGCCACACAACAGTGATTTACTTATAGAACTACTCAGATACTCATAGAAAAAAAAAATCTCCTAATGATTCCCAAAATGAAACTACCACCAGAGCAGGAATAGCAACCATGATAATACACAGAAGAAATAACAGGTATATGCAATTGTTGTCCTTCATGCCCCATCATGTTTATTTATACACAAAGTATTTCTGCTGCCTTGAATTAGGGAAAAAAATATCACTTCCTCATTTTTGTAACTTTGATCACCAGGGAAAATGGAGTTGATGCTAAGCAGTGACCTAGTGAAATTTTCCTGCTAGTTATTTTTCAGCTACTTGTGAAATTACTTCTTAGATAAGAGAATATAATGTACTTTTCCAGAACTGGGATGTGCCTAACTGAAGTAATTAAGTCACATTTATCCATTTAGATTATGATTTGGCTTTAGGCTTTGCCATTTTTCTGAAAGTGGATTTTCACTTATCTGTTAAGAGACTTGCAGTTTAGCTGCAGGTTTGATTTTCATTCTTCCTTGATATTTCTAGATTTCCTAGATCTATTTGATACGTATAAACCGTAAGATTCCACGGAGTCATCAGCAAGGCTGATTCATACACATTTTCTCCAGAATCTCTCATAAACAGATGTGTGTTAAATTGCTCAATATTAATATTGTCAGTCCTTTTTACATAAAGAACTCTGGAAATTAGAAACAAAATATAAATGAGCAAAACTCAATGCTTCTGAATGGAAACCTGATTTTTTAAAGAGAAATTCTTGAATACCCCTGTTTGTTTTAAGTAATCACAGTAATGCTGCTGAAAAAACATTAATTATAAATATGTATTTCTCACCTTTTCCCCAGAAGGTATTTTTATTTTGCTTTTGATTTTCCAGTCTTCAGTGAAGTCTCTAGTATTACTGAGTATATAGGTACCTGCTCTGCACCAGCAATTTAAAATAGCGTTACCATCATTAACTTCCTCTAAAGTTAGAAATTTGTGGACTATATTAATGACTTTTTTTGTGCAATATTGATTATTCTAAAATACTCCAAATATATGAGAAACTGAGTAACTAATTACCCTGTTCACTACTGTGAACTCATTTTAGAGCATCTAGCCTCCAAACTCTCTTCAGAAACTTTTTACCTGAATGTTTCCTCCTTGTTTGGTTCATATTCCCCATAGTTTTACAAACTGTTGGAAAACAATGACCAATAAAACAATTTATACATGCATTTGTTTTGTACATAGGTTAAGAACTGCTTTTAGAGAGAAGAAAACCCTTCCTTACAATGTGAAAACCCTTCACTGCATAAAAAATTTTGAACTGTTCATTTTAAATGAAAATATAAAATCTCCATTCTGAGAATCTTAAAACCAGCTCAAAACTTATTCACAAACAAAAAAAACCCCAAACAGATAAAACCCACAATCTATTGACAAAATCCTTTCAGGAACAATTATTTCAGCTGAAAACAGAAGTAAAATTTACACTGAAATGCCATTTGGCATTGTCAATCCACTAGATACAAGAGGATGGTATTAAAAATCTAATTCTGAATGTCTGATTCTGAAATAAACATTTATCTTATAATAAAATAATTCTCTTCATGTCTACTGACTTTGCTTGCTCATTTTTCTCCAATAAATGTCAGGGTTTTGAGGCCAGATGTATAGACAGCAAATAGGTACCAAACATGATCTACAGAACTGTAGCAATGAGTGTGTGCACATTAAACACTTAAAAAAAAACAAAACAAAACAACCAAACAAAAAACCCCAACTAAAAACCTAAACCCCTAAACACTAAAATACTAGGATCTTTTTTCTTTCACAGTAGTCTGCCTACATCCCTTCTAGTTTCTCATGTTTTCGGTGTTTATAGTGTAGCATTTGTTTCTCAAGTGGCTACGTGGCAGTGACAGAAAGAATGCACAAAGCGACTCTCCCCGTAGCTGCCAGTTAGCTTCTGCTACATTTCCTTTGTTTACAGTTTTGCAGCATGGTGTGTTTTGCTAATGAATGATAGTTCTAATGAGTGAATGAGTTCCAGCATTCTGCCAAAGTATGCCAAAGATGGTCTGCAAGATCTCTCTCCTATATTTTTAAATATGGGACACTGTGGGGTGAACTACATATTTTGATAGATGATGCAGTATGTTCCTGACAGTAACAAGTTTGTATCTATTCTGAGAATTTGAGATAATGCTGCGCACTAGACTGACGTAAAAAAACCTTGTATTTCACAGATCTCATCTGATGTTCAAGTCTGCAGGAAACAGTGAAGACACCCCTAAATCTTGTATCCTAGGGTTTTAAAATGAATAGAATCATATCTTGGTTTTAATAATATAGACAACTTTTAGAGAAGACAATAATTCAGTCTTCAGATTTGGCACTTTATTTAAAAAGAAAATATGCAAAAATACACTTCAATATTTCACCGATTTTTTCTTTTTTCTTTTTTTTTTTTTTTTTTTTTTCCCTTTCTTATGGATTAAAATCATAATCTCAAAATGCAACTTTTGTTCTGGGTGATTGGACCCTTCACTGTGCAATGTATGTAATTTTACATGTACAAGTAGAATGCTGGCAAACTCATGAATGTCTAGAAGGAAGTCAAGCCATCCATATCCTGGAAAAAAAAGAAAAAATATATATATTTAAATGTTTATTATTATGCTCAGGAAAAGCTGAACATATTATTAAACTAAGTAAACAAAATTGTGGAAGACCAGGATCTATTGTAATTCTCTATGAATCATAAAAATCTGACAAGATAAATAAATATCTGATTGAATGGTAAGTTGACCAAATAATCTTCTCTCCATCCATTACTAATTGAAAATCTGGCTGTACAGAGACTAGTTGATGTCACTGCTTAGACACACAGACACAAACACAAAGACCCATTAAACTGAAACCTTAGAGTTAGTGCCTCAAGACTGTGATGCAGGGTTACAATGTGAAAAATATCACAGATTACAGCTCTGATTCACCTCTGAATGTAAATGACGACAATTAGTTCCTATGACAACCACTTCTGTGAGTATTGTTTTCTGTGATGATAAACAAATGCTTGATGCATTATGTATCAAATACATCTTATAGACAGTTCTGGGCCTGCTTCTATGGATGAAATTACAACACTTAAAGCTTGGTGATATATATGAGGAAGGAACATCTACTTGATTGAAGAAGTGATTGTGAAGTTACATGTATCAAGTTTGCTAACTTCTCATGTGAGCATTTCCAACCTTTAAAAAGGCACAAAAAGATTCGTTTAAACCATGCTTAGTCTATAAGTTAGAGAGATATAACAGAACTGCACTTGAATAGCCTTCAGCACAATCTGAGAAAGTTTCATTAACTATAGTGGTTTAGATCATGTAAATATCAGGAAGCAGAGCAGATGCTGATGGTGATAGAACTCCATATATTGCTTTACCAATAAAATAGCTATTCTTAAACCCTATTCTAGATGTCATTTGTCTCTGGATTTGAATTACTCTGACTCACTGTGGAAGACACATAAATATTAATTTATGTCAAGGACAAGCTGTCAAAAATAGGCAAGATGTTACTGCTTTCCAGTTTCTAAGCATCTTTATACATGTGTAAAATTTAGGTCTTAGAGTAGTATGAAAGATGACAAAACATGAAGAGATTAAGATAAAAGTTCACCCTGAATACCTGATTTTTCCCGAGTTCTCCTCAAATATCCTCTAGACAGTTAGCATGGTTTCATCAAGGGCAAATCTTCCCCGACCAGCCTAGGGGCATTTTGTGATAGTGAACTAATCAGTGGACAAGGTAAGACCTGCAAATGTCATCTACCTGGACTTCTGAAAAACCTCTCACATGGTCCCCTACAACATCCTTCATTCCAAATTGGAGAGAGATGGATACGTTGGAAGGACTGGTTCCACATCCAGATGGAGATCAGTGACAAGTGGTGTCCCTCAATGGTCTGTATCAGGACCAATACTGTTTAATATCTTCATCAATGACTTAAACAGTGAGATCGAGGTCACTCTCAGCAAGCTTGCAGACAATACTAAGCTTACTGTTGCAGGTGACAAACCTGAAGGACAGGATGCCATCCAGAGGGATCATGTAAATCTCATGAGGTTCAACAAGGCCATGTGCAAGATCTTGTACTGTGATTGGGGCAACCCCTGACATGAATATAGGCTGGAGGATAAAGGAATTAATCAGTTCAAGGAAATACCTTGAAGTTGTGCCAGTGGAGGTTTAGATTAAACAGTAAGAAACATTTCTTCACAGAAAGGGTTGTCAAGAATCGGAACAGGCTGCTCAGGGCAGTGGTTGAGTCAACAACCCCAGAGATGTTTAAAAGACAGGTAGACATGACACTAAAGGACACGATTTAGTGGTGGAGTGCCAGGTTTATGGTTACACTCAATAATTTTATAGGTCTTTTCCAAAGTAAATTATTCTATGATTTTACTGCCAGTAACCAGTCACCTTTCCCTTTAACATTCATTAACTTTCAAATTTAGACAAAAGTATATTATTATTAGTGTGGAACATACATGGAAACAATTTCTTCCACTTTTTTTGTACTTGCTAATACTTGCCTTCTGACATACTGCCTTTACTTGTCAGGCAACTACTTGATGCACAATCTATCCTCATTACTTAGTTAAGATTAAGAAATTGGAAGATACCAATATTTTTTCTACAAAACTTTCTAGCCAAGGGTTGCTGGAAAGTGATGTTGTATATATGTTCTAGTGAAATTTTCTTTGTTAAATTTGTCCTTAGGGCCAGATCAAAGCAAATATCTGTATAGAGTTGCAAAATACAACAAAATCAAAAGTCTAGCTCCAGCTCTTTCTGTTAGATGATTTTTATCTCTCAATGGCCTATTTTTCTCTCTCTCATTGCTGTCTTTATACTTAACTAACACCTTAGTGCTCTTTTAATATTGTTAAAGTGCATGATAAAGTGCATATAGTAGCCAAGGAAATGTTCTCTGTGTATTGCAAGACACTCTTCCTCTGAGTGGAACAGCTGGTGAAAATAGAGTAGGGTGGAAGGTGAAAGGAAAGAAAGGGAATCCTTCTAATGTTTCAACCATTAGAAGTTGTGTCACATAAAAGTTTTCTAGTTCTAGATACAGCAACTCATTAAAACATAAGGCTCTGGTCTTGATTCTTGACTATGAGCAGAAAATATTCTAGATATTCCTGAGACACATTCTCTGCCTTTTTGTATTACAGAGCTAGCATAGTGTAATCCCCAGAACTTGTGTTTTAACCAGCGTAATTGTTTGGGATCTTTGGCTTTTGACAAATATTTCACACCTGTGGGAGCACATAGAGACACACACATTGACTCTGCTCAAGACAGTGTGACTGGAGAAATACTTTTGACAGGCTTGGGCAGCAAATAAAAAGTTAGGCTTTGCAAAAACATTGCATTTGGGTTACACTTCCAGAAATATAGCATATTTAGGTGAACTTATGTCACATAAACCTCCAGGCTGTCATTTACTTTTCCTGTTAGTTGTCTTGCTCGTTGTAAAGTTTCTCCCATGTAGTAACAAAACATCATAATACTTAGCCCTAGCTTAGTGTAGGGAAAGAAAGTTAGACACGAAAGATCTATTCAAGGAGGAAAAAGAGTTTCACTCAAGGAGGTTTTCACTTATGGGAAAACTTAGCCTAGGAAAAATCTGGTGTGGTAGAAAAATTTTTTCCATGAATAGCACTACCTATTTTCTGCCTCTCTGTTTTGAGAAGTTAACCTCTCAGTTGCAAGAAGAGATAAAAGTTCTCACAGATGTGATTAAGATACCTGCTGGGAGTGAGGGAGACCATAAAAGCAAAAAGAAGAACACAGCCTTGAAGTTATGCACATGTGAAAAGTGTCATTATAGAAGCTTGATTTAGGGAAGGGAATGCTTCAGACCCTTTTAACATTTCTCCAGGTGACATTTAGTCTCTTTTGATGGTTCTAAGTTGCCTTGCCACAGTATCATTGGGCTCAACATGGAATAGTAGGAGCTGATGATAACCCGTAGGGTTCACCAGCCTCAGCAACCTGTCAGTGATGTCACAAACGTGAGTTCCTGGTACACAGAAAAGTTTTCAAGAGAAATTGTCTGTATGGTACCTGGGTGCTTCAGTGCCTCCCAGTAAGGAATCTCTGATTCCTAATACTTTATGTGCTTTTCTGTTGGCAATGGTCCTAATGCACATTGAAAGATGGACAAACTTTCCATAAATGGCTTCTCCTGTTTTCTACCTGTTACTCACATGCTCAACAATCACCATCCATGTTTTATTTCAGTGACTTTTTTCACCAATGGATCAGTATTGTGAAGTCTTTCTGGAAGTTCTTATAGTCAGCTTTAGATCTGAAAATGGAATCTTCACTCATGTGTCTTCTAATTTCATTTCTTTCTCTAGGATTATGAGTTAGTTTCAAATCAAAATTGCTGATCTATAATTCTCCAGAAAACATCAGGAGGTCTTTATAGACCCTTTCTTTTTTTTTTTTTTTTTTTTTTTTTTTTTTTTTTCATATACTGCTTCTGATTTTGAAGTGAATTTAAAATGTATTTTGTACATCATTATTTCAAGTTCAATGGGTTCGTGTTCCCCTAGCATTTTTTCAGTTAATATATTTAAGTGATAGCACACTATTATTATTTGAATTAGCAGTTTTGAATATCTTCTAGTGACACTTCTTTCTGAAGCAGTTCCCCAGATTTCTTCTCCTTTGCTGTAGAAACTTCTTAAATTTCTCTGTAGTCAACACTGAAATTATCTTCCTTGAGTATGGATTTTATTTATTCTACTTTTTCATCCTAACTATATACTGTGTTAGTGTTAACGTATAGAAGGCTGTTGGCTTATTATAAGTTGAAACATTTTATTATTAGTTTTAGTGCTTTGAGCATTTGCTTCTCAAAATCTCTAAAAGGTTCTTTTCGATTCTACTCATTTTGACATGCCTTCTACTTTTGAAAGGTACTTTGTATCCACTAATGGCCTCTTTTAGACAGCTCTCTAATCATGCTGAGGAATTATTTCCTTCTTTCTGTGATCTTTTCATAGTCCATTTTGAATGGCAATCTACATTTAGCCTACGCTTCTAATATTGCATCTTTCTGCAAGGATACAGTGAATAAGCATTTTATTCTTTCAGGTGAGCAATTTAATTTTTTTCAAAGGCACCTCTTCATCTTCAAAGCTCCAAAGTAGAATTTTTGGCCTTCCAGGTAAAAGACAGCTGGTTTTATGTACTTCCTTTTTTTTTTTTTTTTTTTTTTTTTTACATTTTACTGTTATATTATAATATTAAGTGGCTTTTATAATATAAAATCTTGAATTATCACTTAACAGGATTAAATTGGGTATTTTTTCCTATGTGAATCTTCGAGGTAGTTACTCCAAGAAACAATGATTGATAGCTTTAAAATACTTAATCTTCATCATGTCCTGATGTGTAATTTTTCTGACCTTTATAGTGCCAGTCCACAGTTATTACTTTGTTTTTAATGTTGGCAAATTATCTGATCTCTTGTAGTGCTTCATGGTCCTTGTCTTAATCATTCTACTATGCCAGGGAATCCATGCCAGATCCCTCCATACACTGGAACTAGGTCAGGCACATACAGAGTGAAACAGTGGATTTACTGTCCTGTTCCAAACTGCTATACTCAGATACAGAGCTGCTCAAAAAACACTATCAAACAGCACAAATCACATGATCTGCAACTTATATACCCTATTTCTTCCTTTTATTTTCCTCGTTCTTCTCCCTTTACCACTCTCATCCTCTGCCAAATAAATTCTTTCATTTAGTTGTTTTGTGGTTTGTTTGTTTTTTTCCCACTGGTCCCAGATTTGCTACATGGATACCCCAATTTGGTATTTGTGATAATGCTAAGTCAGTGATTTTGGCAGTGCACAGCAATACTGGCAGGGTTACCCTGGTGCTGCTGACCTTGAGCAATAACCCTGAGATTAGCTCAGTTGGTTAGATCCGGTGCTGATAATGCCAAGGTTGTGGCTTCAATCCCTGGAGGGGCTATTTACTGAAGAACTGGACTTGAAGATCCTTGTGAGTCCCTTCCAACTCAGCATATTCTGTGATTCTGTGACTTGCACTCTCTGAGAGCTTCAGCAACTCCTCCAAGGGTTTCAGAGGCTTACCCCTTTCCCATGGAACTTCTCTTGCACACTTGTGAGACCCTTCAGAGTTGCCTGTATCTGGTGTTGGCTTTTCACATTTTTATCCAGTGGTCTCCTGATGTCATGTACAGTAGTTTCTCATGTCCAGTTCAATGAGCTTAACCTCAGTCAAGGGCCAAATAAGCAGCCCAGACATCTGTCTGCAGCCTTAATACTCCAGTAAAACTCAGACATACCAATACTCCCCAAAGCTTAAAGGAAGGGCTTGAACTACCCTCAAAGAAGAATCAGATCTGTCACAACCTTACACGGGAATTTATTCATTGCTAGCAAGATTTTTAGGGACTGATAGCTTGTTTGTGTTTATTTTTTATACCATTATTTTCTTTGAAAGACTACAGAAAATATAGATAGCCACAACAAGGTGAATGTCCTAAAACTCTAGGATTGTAGTTGTTCATATCTAGTTGCGCTTAAGGAAAAAGAGAAATAACAGAGAAAGAAATGATGGAATTTATGGCTGAAAAAGAAAAATTAATAAACTCAACTGTCTAAAGTTGAAGAAGACACCAAACAAACATTTTGAGATTAAAAAAACAAATAAACAAAAACCACTTCGGTTCTCCTTATAGCTTTAGACATTTTGCAGAATGAGACAGAAAGTCTAAAATACTGGATACAAGGCTTCAAAGGGTGAATGAGATGAATCCTGAGAAGTAGTATGGGATATCACTGAAAAATGGAAATAGATTAAATCAGATATGCAGAAAATGGAAGAACTTTCCTTTGTCTAGAGCACTAATCAAGTGGAAAAAATGAACAACATAACTGGAATTAATGATGTTGTTCTCCATTTCAGAGCAAGAAATATAGGAGTATTAATGCTTTACTGATACCTCCTAGAATGTTTCAGGGTTATTTCATATCAATATAGATTTGATTTCATTGGATTTCTAGTAAATAAAAGGAATTTATACCCTCCCATGCTGGGGAACGCAGCACTGATTATAGCAGGTGGAAGAAAACGAAAGTGAAAGATGAAAGGCCTCGGGGAATGGACTGACTG
>JAWWTY010000077.1:134407179-134420188 GCA_035222235.1 Margarornis squamiger
GAGCTTAGCCCTATATAAACCCAAATCTCATTATAATAAACGGCCATTCCACAATTCATCCCCTGCATGTGTGGAGTAGTCCGTTACCGTGTTCCCGGGCAGGTCTGTGGCACTCCCATACCATAAAACCCAGAAGTACCACTGGAAGCCTGTTATGGAAAGCAAAACACACATCATATGTTTCCCATGGGCTTATAATTAAATTTTGGATATGATCAAAGAGACACTGAAGTTTGGCAGGGGGAATAAAAAAGACAGTTTGTGTAAGATCATAGATGTCATCAGATGGTTTTGATAGTTTTTGGTTTCAGCATTCTGTCTCAAGGAATGATGAGGTATTTTCCTTATTATCTTTACTCTTCCTTCCACTTTTCTAATTCAGCTAACCCCTCATCATCTCTAATATATTGCCTTTCAGAGACTTTTTAAAGATGATAAATATAATTCTTAGATGTATTTGATATGTGTATTTGGTTCGCTTCAAATATATATTTTGCTGTATTCCCTTGGATTGTTTAACCAGTGATGTGCAAAAAGGTAAACATTTTATTTGTAAGTGAAGTCAAGAATTTATTATTAGTTTTGTTCAAAATTTTTACTAGTGTAACCAAAATACAACAGACAATTATTACTATTAACCCAGTTACAATGATGCTAACACTCACTATCAAAATCAGTAATTCTAAATAAATCTTGTTAACAATATCACAATTGCAAGTTCTTCTACAAAGAACTCTCTCTAATATCTTCACCTCTTTTTGTTGGCATTATTCCACTACTTCTCTGGGGTTTAGTGTCAATAGTTTCTGCAGGGAGGGGAGAATTGCAGCAATTTGTTGGCATCCTGAGTGTGATGTTTACAGAACTAATGTTCTTCTTTTTTGGTAGTAGGAACAAAAAATTGATATTCAAGTATTTTCTCTTCCTCACCCTAGCGTTTGCTTAGGATTACTTCTATTGTTTGATTTGCACGCTTCACACCTTCTCAGAATCAGAATCATAAAATGTTTTAGTTTGGAGGAGAATTTAAAAGTTAGTCCAAACTTCCTGAAATGAGCAGGGGCATCTTCAACCAGATCAGATTGCTCAGAACGCCATCCAACCTGACCTTGAATGTTTCTATGGATGGGGTATCTACCATCTCTCTGGGCAACCTATTCATCATCCTCATTGTAAAAAAATTCTTCCTTTGATGTAGTTTTAATCTACCTTCTTAGTTTAAAACCAGCCTGTCCCCTTCTTTCATATAAGCCCCTTTTAAGTATTAAAAGGGTGCAATAGGGTCTCCCTGGCTTCTCCAGGATGAAAAACCTGAACTGTCTCAGGCTATAGGAGAGATGCTCCAGCCCTTTGGTAATTTTTGTGGTCTTTTTTATTGAAACACCATGTTGTATCTCCCTTTTATAATTTTGGCACATTTTATGTGCATTAGATATATCTTGTTTTTCATTTTTATTGCACCTAAAACTAGTTTTGTAGAGCTCCTTTATTTGCATTACTACCAAGATAGGACTACTGATTTCTTGATAGACTTGGCTTCTCCATTGTCATATTCTGCTAATATTTCCACTCTCACTGTATGCCTGCATTCCTTTAACTGTGTTTTTGTCCTGGGGTCAGTTCCCAGTACACAGCACAACTTCTTGATACTACTGTCTATATCAAAAATTTTAACAGTGCTTGTTAAAATTTAAAAACATTATACCACAGATTAAACATTATACTCCAGATATAACCATAATATACACTAAGTTAAATGAAGATAAAGCAAACTCAATAACAGCTATATGGTTATTACACAAATGCTGCTATAGATAAATAAAATAAAGCTATAAGAAAGAGAAATTCAGAGAAAGTGTGTGTGATAGGCTCAGGCCTGAGTAATGTGAGGAGGGGTCTGTTATTGTTCATATCAGTACTTTAATTAATAAGTAGAGAGCTAAAAGGTCTTTGACAATGGACATCTCCTTCTGTTCTAAATATTTCTGTTAGAATAGTTTTGTTCTTGCCTGAATTACAGTGCTACCATAGAAAGAAAGAAAAAGAAAAGATGACTCTTGATAAACGAAGATGCCACACTGCACACTGGATAGCCTTTTGAACATTGTCACAAAGCAATTACAGAGAAGCTCAGGGAAGAACTGACTCTAGGGAAAAATTTACTACAAATGAACCAGAGCAAATATGCTGACTTGCCCTACTGTATTACATGCACTCCAGCCCATGATATAGTAGAGAACATAATGAAGAATTAGAGCACATTAGCTAAGAATTCAAGGTGAGGTCTAGAATACACCAAGAAGTATAGCAAGGAAAAAAAAAATCTAAAGGAAATAGTTTGTTATGAACATTGAACCTTAATGACATACAGTCAATCTGTTCATCAGTTAGTTTTGAGCAGAATGCACAGGTGAGTTTTCAGCAGAGGCTGTTTCATTTCACACATGGCTTAAACTTTAAGATGGCAGTTATTTCTCCCAAAAAACAGAGTATTAAAAATAAAGCTTCAGAAAACATTGTATACTGCAATCAGTACTTTGACATATGTACTAGAATTCATTTCAGGTGTAAATTTGTCCTCTTCATGACTGCATAATATTATCAATTCATGGTCACATTGTGATCAACCAATATATTCACATATTTCTTCTACTTACATTTTAGATCATGGGATTTCAGAACATGGAATTTTACTGAGAAATTCTTACTAGTCTATAAAAATTAGAGAGAGACATTGAATATATTTATTCTATTTCCTTTGTCTCTTCAAATCCAGTCCATTTTTAAATACAATCTTTTTGCAATTTTTTTACGATGTTGATTATGTGTCATTTGTGTGAGATCATTATTGTAAATACTAAACCAGATCAGTTTAAAAAAAAAAATAAATATTTGAGGCATACCATCTTCCTCTACGTTCCATCTCTCCAAGCTTTGTGATCAAACAATAAAAGAGACATATAATATATACCTGACAGTAGATTATGCAATAAGTTCTTTGATTTTCCTTTGTCAGGGTACAAATCTTTAGCAGCATTACAAATTCCTTTCTTTTTTATTTTTAAATTCAGATGGTTTTCCTTTTTAGTAAATTACTACATGTCATTGCTCTTATAGCATTTTGGAATGTTAGTTAACTACACTTTCAGTGGCTAGGGTACTTCTGCAAACAAAGATTATAATCAAGGGAGAAACAGTCTTTCATATCTAACCTCCTAAAATGTCAAGGAAAGCTAAAAAAAAATATGAGCATCATGTGGTTTGTAAATCTGTCTTCAAATTTGTCATTCCTGAAACTGTGTTCCTGATATGTAAACACCCTCAGCAAATAAATATCTGTCATGTTTGCCATCTGTGCTAAACTCATCCATACACTTTTTTAAGAAAACAAAATTTTACTAGTGCAGGATGTTCATTCCCTGAAATATTTATCTAAAAAGAAACAGACAATATTTCTATAGAGGATTTGTTCTGTTTTGTTGAGAGTTTTGTGGGTTTGGGGTTTTAAGGATTTTTCCTCTTTGTTTTGGGGTTTGGGGTTTTTTTGGTTTTTTTGGTTTTTTTTTTTTTTTAGAACTGAATTATTCATTCAACTCATGAAGCAGAATATTCCTGCCTTGTGGTTAGGAAATCTACTTTTATTTTTTTTTTATGGTATTACTTTCATCGTCTGTCATTTGCTTTGTTAAATTCCACACATCAAAATGTGTTGTTTTTCAGAGTTGTGGTATATAGAATGAGTTTCTTCACTCTCACCAAGATGCTGCCCAACGTCTTTCCTTGGTGCTCTTCATGGACAATGTTGTAATACCTACTTGGTCTAGCATGCACACAGAGCAAAAATGGATGTGCAAGTGGAGAAATAGTTGGGACAATGTTCTCACAGGAGTGAAAAAACGGGCAAGGATTTAGAATAAGAAACCAATGCTCTAATGGTCTGATGGAAAACCCATTTCATGAAGGAAGAAATAAGAGTATGTGTTAACAAGCAAGATAGTAGGTAACGGAGAGGAAAGAACTCCTCATAAAAATGGAGGTAAAATATCTAGATTATGTTAGGTAGTAAATGGACTGGAAACAAAACTTTATTAGTGGACTGCACAAAATGGTCCCATTAAAAAAATCGACTGATATAATGAAATCTGAACAGTTTGTTAGCTTTATAGTGAAATCAAAACAAGAATATCTATAGATATAAAATGGTACAGACCTATTTAAAAAGCCTTTTTTTTCCTTGTGTTTTTGTTGTTGTTGTTGTTGTTTTGTTTTGTTTTGTTTTTGACTTGGTTTGGGTTTTTATTTGTTTAGGGTCTTTTTGTTTAGTTGGGGGTTTTGTTTGTTTTTGTTTGTTTGGGGTTTTTTAACAAACAGTTTCCTACAAATATCATTTCACTGTAGCAAACCTTGGTTCATTCCTTGAAGGTTTAGTTAGCTGGAGTTTTTGGTCTTTTTTCATATATTTCTTTTTTTCTTCTCTTTTGTGTTTGGAGGCAGTAATAGAGTGGCACAATGTGAATATTGTCATAGGAGAAGGATTGAAGAGATCAGGGATAATGGTTCTTGGATAGGATTCAAAAGAAAAAAAGTAGGATCCTTTTTTGATATACAAGTCATCAGTTCTCTAGTTATAGGCCTTCCACAAAAGACCAACCATTACTCCACCAAAAAAAGCTGTCCTTCCAGAGGAACCCATCCATCAGCTTTCTTAAGAAAGGCCCTTTAATATATTCATCCTTTTCTCCACCTAACTGTTCTCCACTCACAGATCTTTGAAAAGTGATCCATCAATCAATGCCATCCACAATCTCTCTTTTCATTACTCACTTCTTAGCCTTATTTCTCTATTGTTAGCACTATTTCAGAAAGTAAGGCACAGAACAGCTGAACAAGTCACTACGTAAGGATGAAATAGGGAAACAAACAAAGAAAACAGAAAACAACCTCTCCAGAGTAGTGCAACCATTGCATCTGAATTAGACCCAAATCTCATGAGTGCCAGACCAAAACCACATGACATATATGGGATAAAGAAACATATCTTACTCATCAATTGAGAAATTTACTAATAGTCTCATTAGAGTGCTAATAGTCTATTCAAAATTTATTGCTATTTGAACTACAATGTTGCTAACATTTTTAGTCTGAATTTCTTGTAAATATTCTCTGTCCAAGAAAGGATGTCTTGATCATCATTTGCTCACCAGAACTGCCTTTGACAGATTATATAAAAAAAAAAATAAATCACAATAATATATTTGTCACTGTCACTTATTACAAGAGAATGCAGCTGCTATAAAGCAATTTTGTTTAAATTACATGAGACTTGAAAATCAATAAAAGCAGTAATATTGAATGAAGTATTATGGCAACAAGCAAGGCTTCTTATGTATACCAAGAAATTATGATGGCAGCTGTAGCTGTACATTCTTCTCAGCTTATGATTAATACTTCATCCTGAAAATGTCAGATTGGTCTTAAATCTTGCAGTGTTCTCATATGGTAGGATTGTGCCAGGACTCCTGCTCACTGTCCAGTTTACTATTTCACCATCTGTTAAAACATAAACACGCTCCCCAGGGCAGTGGTCACAGCACCAAACCTGACAGAGTTCAAGAAGCATTTGGACAATACTTTTAGGTTTATGGTGTGACTCTTGGCGATGGTTCTGTGCTGGACCAGAAGTTGTACTCAATGATCCTTGTGGGTCTCTTTCAACTCTGCATTCTGTGATTCTGTGGTTCTGTGATGAAATTTGCTTCAAATTTTAGGACTGCCACCAAAAGTAGAAACACTTGTTACACCAAACACTGATCTGAATAGATTTGTTCATCAAATTTATTATTAGCTTCCAGTATCATGCCAATTCAGAGCCATATTCTAAGTCCAAATTCCTCTCTGTATTTTTATGACAAAACTCCAAATGGTGTTCTTTCCTACCCCTAATGGAAAGGAACAAATCCAAAACCAATTATTTCTTTTAGGATTTTGTATAGCTGCAGAAGCAATATCAGAAAGATGCCTAAAGCAAGATAGTTGTTTAAAGCTGGCCCTAAACTATCCTACTCATAGAATATTATCATGCATTTGTCATAAACAATATTCTCTTTGAGCAGGGTGTAGGCTAGTAAAAACACTTACAGTGGAGGCCTCCTACAGCTGCACAAAAATTAACACTGGAGAGAAAAAAAAATACACAGTCGGCAGTGCTTTTTAGTAATATGCATGTGTTCAAATTACAATATTTTGAAGTTCTGATTTTCAGAAAGTGTTTAATTAATACTTCAAAGAAGTACACTTCTTACAGAAGTCTTAAATTGTTGAGGCCAATCTTCAGTTTTGTTTTCTCCTCTTAACCTTGCCTTCTGACCAAGGAGAGAAAGTCCTATCTTGTTCCTGCAGAAAATACGAAGGCTTGCCTATATGTATCTATGCCTCTTTAAAAACATAGGACACAGTACCCTACATTCAGACTTTCAGTGTTTACAGACCTCTGTCTGGTGCTTTACATCTTTAGGCAAGTACATGGCTTGTTTTATGGACAGTGTCAAATCCAGTTTACTTCATAACACTTTTTTCTGTCACAGATTGCTTACAAACAGACTGCCCTAGGAATGTGTATTCGTGTCACATAAGTTTAAATATCATAAGTGGTCTTTCTTTTGTAATAAGTTTTGCTCAGGGGAAGTAATAAGTGACCAACAGATTTATCTCTTTTCTCTTTGTCAAATATCTGTTGTTTGTAAATCAGAAAAATAAAATGTCTGTTTGCTACTTCTCTTAACCTAATATGTGACTATATATTGTGATACCAAACTGACAGTGCTAATAGTATTTATGTGACATTTATCATAGGAAAAAAATATTTTCCCCCTCACCAAATATATTTAGAATAATTACATGTTCTCTTTCAGATCTTGTATGAAGAACAAAGGTGAAGACTGTTTATTTGTTATATATTCCTTCCATTCATTGCACAACATCATCTTTCATATTTTGCAAAAGTTTTTCTGAGATTAAAAACAGTGCCCAGTGGCTGGCTTGTGGTGCTGTACTTAACATTTCCAGTAAAATTTAGCACATTGAAACCAGTATCTACTAGTTACAGTAGCATAGCACTCGGTAGACAACCTTTGGAAAAGAAGCTACACAAGCAGGCTTAGGTTGTTTGTAGTCACTATTCTTTGGAACATTCCTTTCATTGTCATAGCCTATCTATTTTTACTGTGCTATTTCAAATCAATATGAGTGAAATTAAAAAAAAAACCCAAACACTATTGTTTAACCTTTTTTATCTTTATTCTATTTATCTATTTTTTAGATAAATATTCTAATTTTTATCTATTCTTTATTCTAGTTGTAATTGCAACTTATAATTACTGGTTCTGGTTTGTGTTAGAGTTTGATTTGTTCTTTGGTTTTGGTCTTGTATCTGTTTTATTTTATTTCCTCTTTAAAGGAAATGAAATTGAGCCTTTGTTCTTTTTCTAACACTTTTGGATACAATTTGTGCCCTTTAATTTGCAAATTTGTAATTTAAAACAGATTTAATGAGATTTTAAAGCAAATCTGATAGGTGACAAAACCAGAATAATGGTGGCAGGAAGAAACTGATTTAAAGTTTATGTCACTTTTGAAATAGATTCTAGGCCTACTTTCACATTGCTAAATGCTTCTACTTCAGTGACTGAGCCCCAAACCCTAGACCAAGGCTGCAAATTGTTTGCACTTCATGTACAGTTGTATGAGCTGATTGAGTCTTACATGGTGCCTGGAGGTTCTAAGAGAAGTTCGAAATTTAAGGGGACACTTCAGTTCTAAGTTTCTGAGTTCAAGTGAAGAATAAAGCATGCTCCAGTGGAGTACCTATGATATATATGAGAGGAATGGAAGTGTGGGTGACAGAATATCAGAAAAGTTCTAGAGGTTCTAAAAATTGTGATATCAGACAAAGTAGTGTTAGCTCACTAAACAGAAAACAGGAACATAAACATGGTGTGTTCTCATCCATAAACACTATCAAAAAGGCACCTGGAGTGAACTATCCCCAAGAATCAAGAAATTGCATTTTGTTTTGGAGAAGACTGGTTTTCTTTCCAGAAAGAGAAGCCACAGTGGTGTGCAATGTGGACTATCAGGAGACTGAAACCTGGGAGTGAGTTAGAAATTGAATTATTTCACAGTGCAGGTGGTTTCTCAATTTTGTAGGTAGCACAGAAAAGCAAATGTCAAAATGTGGCAATCTTATTCTAGAACATTGCTACTATTAGTGAGAAACTACTACATGCTATACAAGAATCATTTACTCAGATATTTAGACTCCACTGTTGTACCCAGAGATGCAGAGCTGTGTAGAGCAATTGTACATATAAAAGGCCAGTCTGTAACTAATAATGTCAAAAGTTCAGAAGGAAAAAATGGAAAACCAAGAGGCCTGATAACCCTCACTGCTGTATGAACACAGCATAGACTAGAAGAATTATCTGTGCATTCAGAGGTAAAATCAAATATCTCCTCCCAGAAAAGCCCACCTCTATCTGTCAGATTCATCATTGTCAAAATTATATCTGTATGAGGCATATCCAGAAACTTAAGGAACCTGGTTTGCAGCAGATATTTCTTGTTACAAAAACATCATGCAAACTGAAAAAAAAGTCCCACGTTTCTCAATGCTTACTTGGTCAGCATGTCTTTGACTTTTCATGGAACTAGAAATTACTCTGTCTAGTGTGCAGTCTGTACATTATAACTATTGAAGATGAGATGTTTAATCCCATGTGTACATCATCTGTATAGAGGGGTGAATAAAACAGATTGCGCTTCAGCACCTTGATGTGTGTATTTATTAATGAAGTGTCAAAGGCCACATGTGCACCATATCTGGGGAACCAGAAGCATAAGCAGTCATAAACAGAGTATCCATAAGTAACACTGTCATATTTATTTTCTCTCTGGTATAATGAATCATAAATACACTGCTAAGCAGTCAGAGAAATATTCTAAGAAATGAAAAATGTATTTCAATCCTCTAATCAGACAGAACATAATTTTCAAATCTTCCACACCCTAGAAATTTTTCTACCATGTCCTCTTTCGCTGTGTTTTAAAATTGATAGTCACTTCTCTTTCCAAGCTTAATTTTCTTTGACAAGAAATCGCAGAAATGGCTACTCCTTCCCAACCCACAATTAGAGGAAGCATATATCTGAGGAAGAAGGATACACATATTTCCTCTCTTTCTGATGGTTATCTTGAGTGTATTTCTACACAGCTGTATGGCTATTGCAAACACTAATAAATGTTCCCAGTGCACTTTCTGGAGTCCTATTTTCTTTTAGATTTTGTTTTTGTTGAGGTTGTCTGTGTGTGTATGTGTTTGGTTGGTTAGTTGGTTGTTTTTCCATTTTATTTTAGTGACTATAGACCTTAAAGACCAGTCCAGAGTTTAAATGGATCCTTAGACTACCTAAGCTGCAATTTAGTTATAGTATGGCTTCTTGTTCAGGATTAAGGTTAGAAAAGCCCTGTCTAAAACTTAGGGGTTTAAAGCTTTGTTAGGCACCCAGGGTCAAAGTTATTGCTGACCATGCATCTAAATTCTACCAAAGTCATTTAGGATCCAGAAAACAGATATTTTAGGGTTTAAAACCTTTTTCGGAAAACCTATTTAGACTCATGGAATAATATAGGGTGAGACAGCTGAAAGCCATCTAGTCTGTTTTCTTTTACTAAGGATAGCTTTGAAGGTAGGTAAGGCTTCCCAACTGTCTAGCTGAATTGTCAATACTTGCAGGGGTAAAGATTCCACATACTCTGCTGTAGCGCTTTCCCTGTGATTTAATTTTTCCTTATATCTAGCCAAATTTTTCAGTGTTATAACTTGTTCCTTATATATGTTACATTAAACAAATAACATTAAAACCCCTCTTTGGTAAGTAGTGCTATTTTAGACTCGCCTTTGGTCTCCATGAAATTTGCCACCTGGTTTTGTAATGACCCAGCATCAGTGGAAAAGACTTAAAATACTTTTCATTCTGATTACAAGGTCAGCTTCAAAGCACACATAAGGCAGCCGGTTGCATAAAGCAACAAAGTGCCAGAGGCCTGACAAGCAGCAATAACAGCCCATTTAGACCATTATGCAAACCACTCTTTTAGATTAAAATAGCAAAGAATGTGCCTAAGTCAATAACAATGTTTGAGATTCATCTAGTTTTTCAGAGAGGCATATGGCAAAATAGTGAAAATCTTTTCTCTGTTCTTTCTTACAGGCTTTTTAGTAGCTGACAGATGCTGAAAGCACAGCCAAAACATTTTGTTTTCTTTGCTGTTCTTTTAATGCAAGGTCTTATGTCAGCCAACCTTTAGGCACTGCCCAGCTGAGAATCAAGTTGTCTAAATGTATTTGCTAAATCTAACAATTTTTTATTTAGTTTTGAGAAGGAAGATTAAGACAGTTATTTCTGGAGTACAGATGAATATCACAAACGTGATACATGAAATTCAGTAAACTAGTTTATGTCTTTTTTTTCAGTGGACCATTTCATCTGCATTGTTGAGTTGCTTTATTTTGCTTTCTGCTTGCTGATGTGCATTACACAATACATTTCTCAGACCAAACTTTTCATTATTTACTTGACAGAATTCACTTTTGTACATCATAAAGTGAAATATTTTAAGTAAAAAGCACATGTTCCAATAAAACAGTGTAGAAAAGAGGCAGGAGGAATAGTTTGATTCTTTTATCCACAGTAATAATTTCCTTCTTTATCCTGTCCTCACTCAATGATTTTTACAACTCACATTTAAGACCTTACTGAAACATCTCTCTTCCCTACAGACCTTACTTTTAGTCTATCTCCATTGCAAAGATTGCAATGGAGATAGAGGAAACCATGAAATAAATTTTTGAGATAATATATCTTTTCTGCAAAAAGAATTGAAAAGGCTGACAGATCCCTGCTGGCAAGTTACCTAGTGATAAAAGAAGAATGCCTACTAAACTTCTGTATGATCATCTGGGAAATACTAAGTGTTAATGAAGAACAAGACCATCAAGGGTGTGTATGTCTAAGACATAATTTTGAGAGGCAAAGTATTTCTGTGGCTTATATTTGTTCTTTACTGTGTGTGTGGTGGGGAGGGGGGGGGAAGGAGGAGTATGTTATTTCTTTTTTTTTCTATAAGGAATATTTACATGATGATAATTTATGTATTATGGTGGTCAGGCATTGGAGTAGGTTGTCCAGGGAAGTGGTGGAGTCACTATCCCTGGAAGTGTTTAAGAGACATCTGTTTCTGGTGCTGGGTGATACTCTTTGTGGTTTAGGTGTTACAGTGGTAGTGCTGATTTGATGGTTGGACTTGATGAACTTAAAGGTTTCTTCCAACCCTGACAATTCTATGACTCTCTGTTACTTAAGAAATATGCCATAGAGAGCACAACCTAGAATCATCAGATTTTTTTTTTAATAGTATTTTTAAAGGTTCTAAAGAGCAGTAAATAGAGAGGTTAATTAATTCAAGCACAGGATTACTCATGAGTACAGTAATATTAATAAGAAATAGTTTTTTTCTTAATCTGAAATAGTATTTTATACATCTATAAATATCACATTTGCTTTCCATGTATTCCTGGGGACCTCCTTGCCAAACAAAGCATATGATGGTAATCCTTAATGCCTGCAGGATATTTTTCATGAAGAAATCTTCAGACACATAAAAAAAGATTAGACATTGTATAAAAAAGATTAATATAATTATTCTGATTTGAAAATTCACATTTATATTTGTAAAACTTTTGAAAATGCACATTACACCATATATATGTCAGGCTTTCTAGTTTGTAGTTAAAATTTCAATGAAATCTTAAAAGGAGTGGTGTGATATGCATTAAGATATCCCAGAACATTCAAACTATCATATTGATCTTATAAATATGTTGTGGTTTTGTAGGAATACAAAACTGAAAAATACCAGATTGCAGGAAGCTTCCCAAAGAAGAGCTAATCCAACCTGCAGACACTGACCCATCTCCAGACCTAAAGACTCTATTTGCATTTGACAAGATTTGCAGTTTTGCGTATTCCCTGTCCCCTGCCGAAACTCACCTGACCACATGTATTGTTCCCCCTACCCTTGTGTTCATGAATAATGGATTAACTCTAGATAGCTGTTTCCCCCCTAGTTAACATAATGTATTCTCTTAGTTACCACGCTCCATCCCCTGCTTAGCATAACCCAGCCTCCTAATTGTAATAACCCTATATACATTGAAATGTGCTTACAATAAATGATTTTGTTTTACCCCCGTAACAGGGTCCGTGTAACTGACCACCACATGGTTTAACCTTGGCTGAACACCTGGTGTCCACACAAACCACCCCACTACAAACTCACTACAAACTACTTTTAAGATCATGTTAATTATTGGACTCAGAACAACTGACTTTCTTTGGCAGAATTAAGATCAGTGGGAGACAATCAAATTAAAACATCCAATACCTCAATATTGTTAGATAACACAACTTTTAATGTTTCATTCCCTTCCCTGTCTTAATAGAAGGAAAAAAAAAGAACATTATCTAAATCAAATATCCTGAGTTTACAGTTCAGCCAGTACTGATCCACACTAGCCAACAATAGCTGATCCTGGATTAACACAAAATTCCTTAGAACTACTAAAGATTTCACAAGAACCTAAGAAGACAACAAACACCACAAAACTAAAAATCCTCCAATTTTATAATGTTTCAGTTGTCATTTATTTTGGCTTAAGGGAAATATTGGAGAAAATATGAAAGCATAACAGGATTAACATTCATATGGAGTTTACATTTTCTGGTAGCTTACACTAAAATAAAAACCAAAACACCCCCCCAAAAAAAATCAAAAATCCCACCACCAAAACACAAAGACTGTTTTTTTTGAAAACTATCAAGAAATCCAGGAATTGCTGTCAAAGAAGAGAACTGCTCACCAAGCACACCTCGCTCAGCCATCTTGCCATGTA
>JAWWTY010000077.1:134436828-134473823 GCA_035222235.1 Margarornis squamiger
GCAGGGACACCCACCATCACCTGTGAGCCAGCTGAGCCTTGAGGATGCAGCCACTGCTCGGGGAGTCTGGGCATTCCGGGCGTCGATGAGACAACTCCATGGGGGACACCTGGGCAGTTTGGGTGTTTGCACCTGGAGGCTTATTTTCTCTTCTCTCCCTATTGGGTTTCTTTTCTGTTTACTTGGCCGCCTTTGGTAATAAAACTACTGTTTGGGTTAAGTTTTCTGCGGTGTCTCCCTTTCGGCTTCCATGTCCCTTCGGACCCCTATTTTCTCCCTGGAACACTAGTGAAGGTCATTTTAGAATAGGACATAGGAAAAGAGATTTTACACTTGGTCTGTAACAGATGACTGCAATATCAACAGCTTCAAGACTAAAAGACTGGTCAGAAGGGTTTCATCAGCTTCTACTATGACAGTATCAAAATTGTGGAATTTGAATGACTGGATGTTCCTCATTATTGACATACACACAACAAATTTCAGGCTTTGTTGTGCAGTTGTGATGTGCTTTATATTAGTTCCTCAATATTTTACTGTGTTCTTTTAAATTAACAGAGGTATCCCTGTGTAAATTAAAATGAAAGATCAAGTCCTAGCAGAAATAACCACAAAAGTACTCTATCCCTGAGGCAAATTAATGGAGTGTAAAATATTTAAAGTATTTATACAATTATGAACTTGTGATAATGTGAAGTGCAGGTTGGTTTTGTGTTTGTTTTTGGTCTTCTTTTAATAAGTGATTGATGTATAATATTGTAAAGCGCTTTGGGCTCTTTTTATTAGCAGTTCTAGAATAAGTTAGCTAGAATAGAAGTGTTTTGAGACATGATCAAAAATACATGAGGGTGGATGTGACATGTACCTGCTTCTTCATGTGATCAGTTTCTCAAGTGTGTGTGGGCTGGTGGCTTTGGGTGGGTTTTCTTGTTTTGTTTGGTTTTTTGTTGTTGTTGTTGTTTTGTTTTGAGTTAGGGTTCTTGTTTGTCTGTTTGTTTGTGTTTTGGTTTGGTTTATATTTTTTATCTGTAGGCATCTATGGCTAGATTCCTGTCTGGGTGAAAATTAATAATGCATTACTTCATTAACTGCCTACCAGTCTAGACAAAAGAGACATCTCCCTTGCCTTAACATGATTTTCTACACTATTTTAATGAAATTTCTGATTGTAGCAGTACTTTCAGTTGTTTTGTCAAACAATTTTGTTTTGTTCTGTTTGGAGATTTTAGTTGAATTTAGCTTGCTTAATTGGTTGATGGAAAAGAGCCATTCTGACACTAAGTATGCTAAAACTTGTCCCAGTTGCATATATCTTTTGAAAAAGAGGCCAGATAAGATTTATTCTAACAACATGGAAATTAAAGCACATGTAAGAATAAATTGCTTTAAAGGATTTAATGCAAATAAATGTTTAGGATTACAGCAATTTGAATGAAACTGCCTGACAACTAACTAAAAGCCATCATAGCAACAATCCACAACTGGAGACATCTTCCTTATGCCAACCTATTGCATCTTTTGCTCAGTGTTATTGTTGCTTTATTTAGTATATTGTAGCAACAGCTACGTGGCTTGAAGTCACAGATCAAGGATCCTTCCTGTTATGTGTGGTACAAACAGCTAAAAAGAATAAAGACTTCTGCACAAAGAGAAAGCAGTCTGAGAAAATCCAGTATTAATGCAACCAGGAAAACATCTACACCATTGAGACTAAGACACAATCATTTCGCCTCTGAAAACTTAGAAATGGTTGTTTTTCGAAACTCAAGACATTCAGCTTTGTAGGTTATTACATTCTATGTGGACCATATATTGATTTATCACTGCAAAACCTGAGTAGCACTGCTCTAAAAAATTTCATTATCAACAATTCAGAATGTTTAAAAAGAAGTGTAATTTAAGCCTATGAAACTGTAGGTTCAAAACTGCAATAAATGTCATCATACATTTACTTTGAACATAAACAGTTCATGGTAAATCTCATGTTGCCTTTATGTCCTCTTGAAGGATATACCACTGTACAAGTTATACAAATAAATATATTGGAATACTAAGATATAATAGTGCTTTATAAGATGTTACTAGATCAAAGATAATATTGTAAACATAAACAAAATTCAACACTTTCATGTTACAACATATATTACCTATGTTTGCTGAAAAAAACTGATAAATAAAAAAGTTATACAGCTACATAAATATGCAAATATAATAAGTGTTGCATGGTTAATAACTCTCACTAGAATCAGGGAGAAAAAACATCTGATTAACCTCCTTACTTGTAGACAAAAGGCTGTGTTGCAAGCTTTTGAAACCTGCAACTTTTTCCTGTCACAGCATCATATTTTCTCATGATACTACTGAATCTATGTCTCACATCAATTTCCTATTTAGTAATGGTTGTTCCCCACCTGTTACAGAAGCCTGTACATCACTTTCATGCTACTCCATCTCTTTCTTTCTTTCTTTCCTTGTTATTCTTTCGTCTTCCTGATTTTTATATCTTCTACTCTTTCTTATTTATTTTTTTTTTGCTTTCTTAATCTTGTCAGAGTTCAAGTTCTGGTTTTCCTGTTCATGCAAACTTCGAAAACTTTTTCTAGTAGACTCACACTAGCAACTCCGTAAAATGCAAAAGATTTTGTTTTCCTTTCTTGACTAGAAACTCTTTGTTGGTATTTTACAGCTTTTTTTAGTGTAAAGTGCATTTTTACTAGACATCATCATGCTCACTGGAGAGTTTTACCATTTTCTAAGCATAGGGAAGTTTCAAACAGTGTTACATCTCATAAAACCCTAGAGTATAGTTCTCAGCTGATGTTTCTCTCCTGTGTCTGTTCATTGGTACTTGTCACTTTTGAGGATTCTTCAATTATGGAAGATATTTTGTGCTTAATGAATCACAAAGTTGCTGCCATTTATCTGACTGTGCATAATAATTGACCAGCTTAAAATATTAAAGGTAAATGACCACTAGTCCAGTTTATAGGATCAGAAAGGGGGGGGGGGGGGGGGGGGGGATATGGTGGTGATGGGAAAGGGGGAATCAAATGTCAGAATGGAAGATCATTTTAAAACAAGTAATGATTCCTGGATGAAATTCTGTCCCTGTTAACATTCTAAGCAAAAACCTTGCAGATTGACTTGAAAAATTTTGACTTGTGACTATATATAGAAAATTCAAGGAGAAGATGGGTGTAATTTCATAGAGTAGTTTTTCATGCATAAGAAAACATTATATTGTTTAAATGCCTTCTAGTCTTCTACCAAAAGAAGAATTTAGAATCTCAGTTGTTGATACACTGAAGAAAGCAAAACTGCTTCTCCATTTGTTCAAGGGTACTTCAGGAAGTTGATATAAAAACTTCACTGAAGTGTAAGCATGTGCTGCAGCATAAGCTGTGCAAGTACCTACAGATTTTGCAAGCTAGTTAGCAAATTCTTTTGTTTAGACTAAAGCAGATGTTTCTCTTTGTGCAGTGAATTTAAAATCTCTTTCTGGGAAATAAGTGAGACCAAACACTGAAGAGAGTATTAGCCTAAAAGACTTTCCTATATCATCTTCACTATGTACAGTCCTTTCTCTATTATACAATAACCAACAAGAACAAGATGTCCAAAACTTGGTGCTCAGTCCGATATTTTAATCATTTTGTAATTGGAACTCTAGCATCCAGCTTCTTTATTTCCGACAGGATTTAGTTTTATGATGTAAGTCATGGCTTAAGCCAGTTTTCACAGATATAGAAAATTATTTTATCTCCTCCAGTAGCCATTTGGATTCCAAGTTTCAGTTTCCACCTTTTTTCAGTAGAAAAAAAACATCTCACTGCATCTTGAGTGTCTTACGTAACACTGCTCTCTAAAATCATCCTGAGGTTTATAAGGATATCTTGGTGACAGTTATCCCTTCACAATAAAGGGATAAACAAGAAACAAAGACAATAAATTAAAAACCCTGATATACAAACCATAAGAAAAACTGGATTTCTAAGAAAATAAACCCCAGAGCTCTCAGGCCACTAACGTCTGGGACTTTAAAGAAATAGTACAACGCAGAGTTGAAGAGGTTCAACCACCTCTGTTCTGTGCGTGTGTATATGTTTGCATATGTGAATGGGTTTGTGTATGGGATTCATCATTTTTCCTCAAGCTGAACTGCTCAGCAAGTTAGAGGTGATCAGTCTGGAAAAAGCCAGGGTCAGGACTGAAGCCTGGACAAACCAAGCCTGAGGCAGGGGCTGAGACTCTGGGCAAATACAATTGGTACAGACTTGTCAGGGTTTGAGACCTGCAGATGGGCCTGTGTCAGTACATTAAGGGAGTGTTTGGGGTGGGAGAAGTGATAAAACAGGGGAACTCCTGGCCTGATATGATGGAGTAAAAGAAGAAAATTTGGCTGAGTTTTTCATGGCTGTGGGTGTTGATGGCGTTATGTGAATGCTGGGAAGACCATTGCCCTCTGTCTGTGTCAGTCTGTATAGCTGCATCTCTTCATTGTGTGCATATGTATCTTTATTTTCAGAGTACATGCTCTTGATTGCTGCCATGAGACAATCAAAAAGAAACAGCAGCAAACAGACTGGGGATGAGTGCTCCCCTAAATCCCCTAATATTAGGTGTGACATTAACAACATTAATAAATACTGATATATTACTCATAAAAATACTTTAAATGAAAACTGTAATCTAAGAATTGGCAAGAAAATAGGTGAAATATTTGTGATATAAGACTTTCCATTCCTGAAAATAATATTTTTAATTAAACAAGCATCAGTTTCAAGTAACTACATTTTGACTTTAATAAGATCATTTAAAAATAAAACATAAAAATTAGATGGACTTTTTTGCTTGACTTTGTACTTCAAAAGGAGCCTACAATAAACCTTAAAGTTAATGAATATTCTGGATAATTCCATGGGAACCTGACACTACAAATATCTCCTTCACTCTTTATATATAAACACAGTAGTTGAAGCTAACTGGCTCCCAGATGATATTTCCACAAAAGTACACCTGCTTTGTTTGTTGAGTATGATAATTGTTCTAAAGATCATCCTGAAAACAGAAACCCCTGAAAACTTATTTCAATTTTCAAAATAAAGCTGCTTAAAATTAAGTCAAGCAAGCTGAAATTATGTAAAAATATAGCAAAATCTCAAAAACATATTCAACAGAACATGCAAAACCTGCTAAAGAGACGAGAATAAAAAATCAAATTTAGCAACAAGGTAATTTTTGTATTGTCCACCAGTTGCATGACTGATTAGAATTGAATGCTTGTTTCATTTTCACAATCTGCATTATTGTTTCAAAAATAATGTACCCACACATTTTATAACTGATTACAATGCATACACAACTCTTAGGCGGAATGCATATTGGGAAGCAAACAGTAATAAGAACACGTTACGCCAATACAGTAATAATTCTAAACTACATCATTGATGAACTCTTATTTTGCCAGTGTTCAGATTATCAATATGTGTAAATTGCCTTAATATCCAGTGTTGAAAGCCAATGCGCTGAAAAGCAGTATTGACATATAGAAGCAATATTACACAAAATTATGTATTTGGCTGTACGTTTTCCCCTCCTCATGTGGCTTGATGTTATAGGCATACTCTACCTACACATAGGTTTGGGCTTTTTATAAGTGGATGAAGGAAAATCTAGAAATACAGCTTTTCATTTCCATACTCACATGCTTGTTTCTACTTCTTCACATCTACACTAAGGTGCAGCAGAGCAAAGAGTCTGAGGAGTGGATCTCACAGCAGGATAGACAGGGGCGGGTCAGTGATTACGGTAGCAACAAGATAAATAGGAACACTGTGTTTCTCTCTTTCCTCCGATGCAAAGAGAATGGACTTTCTTGTTCCACAACTTTCAGGATCAAGGCTGGTATGCTTCTGTAAGATGATTAGCAGGGATATGCGAATCTCCAGTGTGAAGCAGGCAAAACAGAATTTTTTTTATCACATCTTCATCACTTATATGTCATACTCAGCTGGCTTCTGGACTATTTCTTATTCTCTTTCTGACTTATTTTCTGTATGCAGAATAATAAATCTTGAAAAACTTAAGGAAGATTAAAAAGAATTCTGTCTCAACTGCCTTTGGTAGCAGTGAAGATAAAAGCTTATGATAAGGTTTCAAAATAGGCATTAGGAAGATGTGACAAAATATTAATAAGAATCTACAGTATAATCTGAATTAGAAAAAAAAAATGCTGCTTACAAGGCATGTGCAATACTCACAAAGGAAGGAATAGGAGGAAAAATGCTCTAGTTTTGAGTTTATGTTTTTGAATTTGTCATATGTTACAGGCATAGTGGGAGCTTTGAACAAAGTTAGAGAAGCCCTTTAATTACCATGAGGTGCAGAGAGGACTCCCTTGCTTTCTAAACTCCTTTTCAGAGAGGAGCCTGGTTGCAACTGAATCCAATCTTAACCCCAAACTTCATAAATAGTTTATGTGTAAAGGATTTTAGGTGTAATTGAACCTTTTTACAACTTTTTCCCACAAGATTAAGTATGACAAACCAGGTACATTTATATAAATATATATGATTTTTTATGATAATGTTTACACACACAAAAAAAAAAAAAATCTTAATCAGAATTATTTACTACAAATTATAGCAACATAAAAACTAATATAGTGCACTAGGAAGCAATATTGAAACAATTATATTAAAGCAATTGTATTAAAGCTAAAAACCCCACAATTATTAAGTAAAAATTGATGTTACTCACCCATGCTGATGACCATGGACAAATCTCTTTTGCTCAGCCTTGACAAGCAACCTTGAGGAGCAGTCCCGTTCAAGGAGGAATCTCCACACATACACTCCAAAAAGGGGTGTACTAGAAGATCCTACCATTAAAATTTGGACTGGATTTTTGCAGCATAAAGTGATTGACTGTCAGTCATATGTCTCCTGGCCAGCTGCATCAGCTCAACAGCTTTGGATAAGTTATGACTAGTACCACATTTTGGTTCCATTATCCAGCTATTTTACCAGGTCTACCACATCTTCATCTCACTATCAAGATGTTTAATTTCGGGATTGATGAGTCAGACTGGTTTCAGCATTATTTAACACCAAAAGCACTCTTCCTCATTTACCATAGATATCTTTGGAAATAGGATATTATTCAAGTTGTTTTACCCCATTCCAGGCAGGGAATCCTGTTACCCCATACCAGTCTAGTCTTCTTTAAGAAGCCAATCCAGTGTCATTGAAATCTCAAAATTAAAGACAATGCAGCATTTTAAATGAATGCTATCATGCTCCATGTACTGACTCTTAGAAAATAATTAGTTGTCTTGCTGACAAGACAGCTGCAGGCAATGCAACACTTCCTAGTTAGAAGATACTGTCTATATAAAAATGTAAATGGCAGTTTCTTGCTCTGTAGTAGATACTATCCAGTTTTACATCATAACTTCTGGCTTCAAATTATAAGATAATATCAGTGGGAATAACATTGACAACATCATTATACTGCTTGGAGATTATTCATTGTCCCCTTCAGTGGTACTGGAAAAAGTGATATAATGATATAATGCACATGCAAACAGATAGTTAGATTCCTATCTAACCATATTACAAAACATGTATTGTGTTTGCATGAATGTAAATGTCGTAGAGTATTATGATAAAATAATATATCTGACCTTTTAGCAATAGAGATTTTTATTCAATTACTATTGAGTAAGTAGCCTATGATTGTGGTTTCTAGATATACTAGCAAAACTTATTCTGAAATTTGTTAAATCACCTAAATCCAAAGTTATTCGAGTACATAATTAAAACCACTAAAATAATGTATTAGTTAGTCAAGATTGCAGAGAAAAAATATGTAATAGCCTTCATCTTTTTTTTATTTTGAGTTAAGCTTTTATTGCCAAGAGAGATAAAGAATACATAACAACTTATTATTTATTTTTACAGCTATTATAACAATGTCACTAATTCCACAGAATTATTTGTAATGCACAAATTCAAATACTGTATCACACTCAGTACAGAGAGCAAAATAAGGAATACTCCATTAGTGTATTATAAACCTCTTACTCATAAAATAGTTTTATGAGTCACATTTTTCCTTTTTCAGTTATTCTTTTGATATTCTGTGTAGAATTTCTATATAAAATTACTATCAGTTATAATAATTTAATTATGCTATCTCACACTGACTTTCCAAATGAAAGTCATAGTTCTTTTAACAAGATTTTCATAACTATATAATACTCTGCTATCATAAGGGGGCAAATTTGCAAGCAGAATTGCAAGATGTGGACTAATTTACAAGGCAGTAAATTGCTGCCTATGCTGATTTTGGCTGGGTCAGAGTTAATTTTCTTCATACTGGGTGGTATGAAACCATGTATTGGACTCGTGCTGGAAACAGTGTTGATAACAAAGGGGTGCTCCTGTTATTGCTGATCAGAGCTTGCAGGGTGCCAAGGCCTTTTCTACTTCTCACACCACCCCAGCAACAAGGAAGATGGTGGTACACAGGAAGCTTGGAGTAGACACAACCAGGAAAGCTGATCCAACTGACCAAAGAAATAATACATACCATATGGTGTCATGCTTAGCATATAAAGCTGGAGGAAGAAGAAGGAAGGGTGGAATGTTCAGAGTGATGTATTCTGTCTACCCAAGTCTCTGTTATGTGTGATAGAGCCCTGCTTCCTTGGTGATGGCTGAACACCTGCCTGCACATTGGAAGTGGTGAATGAATTCCTTGTTTCACTTGGCTTGTATTCTTGGCTGTTTCTTTACTTATTAACTGTCCTTATCTCAACCACCATGGTTTAAACCTATCCAGCAAGAAAATACCATGCAGCCACTTGTCCACTCCTCCTCCTCCACGTTCCTGGTGAGACGAAGACAAGAATCAGAAAAAGACAAAAACTGTGCGTTGCATTAAGAACACTTTAGTAATTGAAAACAAGTAAAATATTATAACAATAATAATCATAATAATAGAAGAATAGAGTAATAAAGAGGAATATAACAAAAAAAAGAGGGAAACAAACCCCAAGAAAAATAAATGATGTGCAATGCAATTGCTCACCACCCACTCACCAATGTGCAACCTGTCCCCCCCAGCAGCAACTGAGCCATCCTGTCCAGGTTCCACTAATTTATATATTGAGCATGAGGTAATATGGTATGAAATACCCATTTGGCCAGTTTGGGTCAGCTGTCCTGGCCATTGCCAGGACTTAGCACAGTTGCCTGTTTCAAACACTGTCAAGACCACAGAAGGAACTTGTCATAAGATAAGACACCACACTGGGAACTTGAGTTATACAGAAGGGAGGAATTCAAGACAGGAAGGTGCTAAGTCCCGGTCTGGTGGGGGCAAGATCCAATTAGCATTTGGACAAAAATTCCCACTGTGGCAAACTGTGGGAAAGGAAACTACTGCTCATACACTTTTCACTCTAAGTTATGGGAATGGCATCTGTCCCTTGTGGATACATGGAACTTGGTCTGTATAAAGGTGGCACCGTCAGAAGAATGACTCCAGGACCCCCACCACCAAGAAGCCCAGGGTGAAGGACCCCTCTTGATCCACGGGTAGTGACTGTCTTCTGTTTCTTTTCTATTTCTTTCCAGCTTTCTACTTCACATTTATTCTTTAATAAAATCTGTGATATTGACTTTGGCATATGGTCGCGTTTGAATTTGGGCAGAGTCATCTCTCATTAATCAGATCTTGACATTAAGCTTTGTGTGGAACTCCTCACTGGCAGAGGATGGGAAACAGAAAAGTCTTTGACTTAGTGCAAGCACTGTTCAGGAAAAACTAACACAACGGTGTATTAGCAGCATCATTCTCTTACTAAATCTGAAAGAAAACACTGTAGCAGTGTCATGCGAAAAGGGGAAATTTCCTCAACCCTTAGTGATTTATTTGTCTGTCAGTGCCCTAGGAAAGCTGAGACCTTTGTGCCCGACCAATCTGTCAGCATCCCATTATGGGGACCCTTCACTGATCCGTCCTGCTGGATTGGAGGGCGATTTAACTCCCCCTTTCAGGGAGTTATGCCAACAGCATAGGGGAGACCTCTCAGCAGATATTCCCACTTTGAGCATGTTACCCGCTGCTTGTGATTGCTAGTGCCTGGGAAGAACTCACACTGACAGTTTATGGAATAACACTCTTTATTAATAGAAAATGGTGACAGGTTAAGGTTCAAAGATTGCCAGTGACAGTATCTGGCTGCAAAAATGTATTCAAAGCAACGTACAGACAAGCTCTAATCCCCAATAAAAGTATTCAGTGTGCAAAGAGTATGGCTCTTACCCAATAGGCATCTCTATGGGGGAGAAGTCAGGTTCAGCCCTTCAACTGATCCCAGTAGCTCCAATGGAGTCTTCCCTAACTTTTCCCCCATTCTCAACTTACTTTTATACTATTTCCTTGTGTTTAGGTGGAGTTTGAGTGACTTTGGTCATAAATACCTTTGTTACCAATTCACTTCACTTCACTTTTAAAAATACAGTCAAAAAAATATAAAGTGCCTGCCCAGTGAGAGGTGGTTGTACTTTCAAGGGGAGTAACTTTGGGATGGAGGTGTGTGTTAATATTACAATTAGGCTTTAATGAAACAAGTTCATCTGAGGAGAGATATTTTGCCACAATTGTTGACTCAGCATCAGGACATCTATCTCCTATCTCCCTTGGCTGAGAGGTGCTATGTGATTTTATCAACTGCAAAGTACCACCGATTTGACCTCCCTACAAGGATTTCTGCAGAGTTTGATCAAGGTGTCTGCACTCTGTTCCACCCTCCATTCCAGCCCTCTTAGCAGGTGCTTACTGTTGTATGGGGAATCATCGTGGACCTGCCAACCACATTCTATCTAGAAAGTAACAGCTGCATTTTTCCATACTGTTATGATTTCTGTTAGGATGTGATTATAACTTCTCAGTTTCCTCTAATTTTTGCTCCCAGCCATCTTCCCACAAACAGCTACTAGGAAAAAAAAAAAAAATAGACAAAACCAGGACATCAATCTACAAGATTTTTTCACTTTTACTCTTCCAGTTCTCCCTCCCTTCCTATCCAGGGGAAGTGAATGAGTGTATTGTGCTTAGGTGCTGACTGGACTTAAACACTGGCATTGCCTTTCAGTAGTAGTCTATATTTAAAGTTATTAGACTAAACTTTTATCTATTATAAACTTATTATTAACTTTATTTAGAAATTTGGTAAAGCATTACTTTGTGTTGCTTAAGGTAAGAGACATCAGGAATAAATACATTTCTTTTTCAAAATATTTTTCACTGCAGTCTGGTTTAAAATGTTACTTACATCTAAGAAAAGATAAGGACATTAAAACTTTCCAAGTATTATGTCATGTAAACAATTGCGTTAGCATTGAGAAAGGAAGGAGAGCATGTATGTGGGTCAAAGGAAAGATACAAATCTTGGACAATAAGATAATTTATTAAAATATGACTAAGTCATTGAAATTGGTAGAAATCCCAATGTTCTGAATTATAGCCTCCTAAGTAGAATACCAGTAAACAATCAAGTTCTATACTGTTATTGTATTTAATATTTGAAAATGGTTTGAGATTTTTCAGACATTTGCTCATTGAGTGAAGACTGTGGGTAGAGTACCACCCTCTGAACACTTTTTAACAAATCTAGCTCAGAAGACAAATTTCACATTTTGATAGACTAAAAATATATAATTTAAGGTGGTTTTGTTTTTTGTGGGTTTTTTGTTTGTTTGTTTTGTTGGTTGGTTGGGTTTTTCTGTTTTGTTTTGTTTTGTTTGGGGTTTTCTTTGTCTGAATTTCTTCATATTCAGTCCAGTCTTGCTTGTTTTGGAAGGGTTGAAATTATGTTAAAACTGATATGTATTTTTCTAGCAATTAATTTTATGTCCATAATTTATTCTGACTCCTAACTCCAAGCAACCAGAAATTAATTTGTATAGTGTTATTATGAGTGAAGGTTTTATTCAGATCCTTGAACAGACAGCAATACTATAAAATACTGAAATTCTATTAATTATCAAAATAGTGAAAAAAAAAATACTGAGAAGTTCTTAGGTATCATGGATTAGCTATTTTATATAGCTGCATTCCTTCACTAGATTTGATAATAGAGCAGAGTACTTGTCAGGCTTTGTGTTTAAGGGGAATGGGGGAACGTAGAGAAAATCAGGAATTGAATATATTACTGAGACACACTTATCCTGCAAAATCCATGACCATAGCTTTTCTGTTTTGTTAACCACTGTGAAATATATGTTATGCTAGGTCATTGTGGCACCTCGATGGTACGTATTCCCATCTTCACCTCCTGAAATTGCCTGTAAAATTTCAATTTTCCTAGTGAAGTTGCCTGTGAATACTATTCTTATATGGTCAGTCACTTCTGCAGGCTCTTTTAGGCTTAAAATAAGGCATTCAACATCATTTTCCTGAAACTATGATTTGAATGCTTCTAGGATAATCTGCAAAAGGACACTGACATGGCACAACTTAGACTGCTAAGGGTTATAAAGGACCTTTCCAATACAAAAGGGAACAAAGGTGGCACAGTTCATTCACATATGTTTAGTAGGCTCCAAAGAGTGCTAAGTTACCGCTCATGAGTCCTGGAGAAGGTGAATTAGGTTTATCACTTAAAGGAGTCATTGATGTCTGTGATCAGTTCCCAGGTAAGTGGATACGAGTGGATGAAAAATTGGATAAGAGCTGGAAACATTTGCTTGCAACCCAGAAAGCCAAGTGTATAATGGGTTGCATCAAAAGCAGCATGGCCAGCAGGTCAGGGGAGGTGACTCTACCTCTCTCCTCCTCTCTAATTAGAGCCCACCAGAAGTACTGAGTCCTGAAAGGGGGCTTATAAGAAAGGTCCCTTCCAATCCAAACTGCTCTATGATACTCTGATGTTACGATTCTCTGATTTTGTGTTCATGAGTGGACTTGCAGTGCATGTATTTGAATGATATGATCCTTAATAATCAGAAGTGAAACTTTGGGGATATAATAGCTATCTATTATTACATTATTCATGTGAACATAGCTCAGTTTTCAGTGTCAATAAAGAAAATAATAAGTTTTTTAAAAGAACAGCGTATACAATTATTATAAACCTACAGTTTTCCTCCCAGTGAATACACTATGCAACACTGTTGAAAGTAAGGGGAAGGCTAACACCCATAATTGAAAGTATGGCATCAGATTTTCTGATGCTTGCTCTAATTTAACTATCCTATTATCCTATGAGCTGTTATAGGTCTTTAGAAATTATGTGTAGGATAGGTGACAGTGTATAGCAAATGTATAAAAATTCTCACAAGCGTGAGAATCTATTACCTATTAACTGTTCAATCTCCTTTTTGCTGAGGAAAGCATTGCTGAAGTCTTCAATTCAGCCTAGTAACAAACAATGTCCAATAATAGGGTTGTCTACAGAAAAATAAGGCAGGAGAAAATGTAGGCAGGGAAATCAGGATAGCAAAGTCCTGGTAAGCAACAGCACAAAAATATAATTAAATAAATTACTTCAAAAGCTGTAAGGAAAGGAGATATAGCACATTAACTAGATATTCATTGAAACCAAAGTTAGAGTAAAGCTATGCCATTTGGGGAACCCTGAATGAATCACCATTAACTGGAAACTGATAAGTCCACTCTGAATAGGGCCTGTAGGCAAAAGCTTTATATATTAAGATATTTATAACCAGGTCTATAGCCTAGATTTCAGTCTGATTGCAGGGCACAGAGACCGTGTAGTTTAACAGATACAAATGTTCCATGAGAGATGATGACCAGGAAGTGAGTGTTATGTGTTCATACTTTCCATCTTCTGCAGTAAGGTTTAGAGAGAAACAGACTGAAGGGAATTAATAGTAACACTAAAATTATTGTCCGGGAAACAAAGAATGAAATAATGATTTTTCAAGGAGGTTGATCTATGAGTTATAACATAGCTATGGAATAAAAGAGCAACATACAACTCCAGAGACTCACTGGCATCCATGTATTCATATTGCAAAAGGGCACTGAGGTTAAACCATCTAGAAACTGTCTCTTCAATTACTTTAAAAGGCTAAAAGAATGGTGATCTTTTTCTAAGGCCTTGTTACGCTGGATAGTCCCTGCAGGTGAAAAAAGATAATCAGACTGACAAAATTCAGTGAATGGACAGTAAGTGCTTTGTACTGCACAAGCCAACAGCCTGGAGACAAGGGAGGAATGTCAAGTTCCAGTTTATTATTGCTTCACTAGGCTTTTTAACTGTTGCTTTTTCCAGTTGCATAACATTGATGATATTTTCGATGTCACTTGAATCTTTTCCTGCATGCTTAGCTCCTTTTAAATGTTTGCTTTAAGCGCTGGAGCAAACTGTAATCTCAGCTATCACAGTATAAATCAAGAGTAACTCCAGTCCACACACTGGAGTGACATGGTATAAAGCTAAACTCAGTTCAGAAAGAAACTCACTGAATATACACTGTGAACTTGTTAAAGAGTCTTTTCTGGCATATAGGTACATGTGAAATTATCCCTGAAAAGCTTTTATATAGCTATCCAGCATGTGTGTTTGTTCTTCCTTCTGAAAACAACTAAACTATTCTTCCCTGTGTTTCTGACTCATCCAGTCATTCTCCCACTCCTAGATTTTCTATGTTTATGTGCACAGTAAGGAACAGACATGCTGAAAGAGTTCTCAAAAAACATCCCCAAGAATTTTGATGCCAGAATGAGAAATTCTGATTGCTGTGCTCAAAATTTTATTTATGGGCAAAGACAAAGATCACTTTATATACATATAATATAAATATCTTATTCTTGTTATAATTGATATCTAATAATTGTTAGGCAAATAATTATTACAGTAAAGCAAAAAATACTAATATACTTAAAATTGTTAAATACACATTTCTGAGCTTTTACTCCTTCTCCTGGTGTTATGCTTACCCTTCTCCTGCTCCTGTACCCTAAGGTTTTTTTGTGTTGACCTGTGAGATGGAGTGTTACAGGGAATTTTTAGTATCTGAAGTACTTTGCCAAGACTATAAGATAGGAAGTTCATGTTGATAGTTTCTTCATCCTCTGTCTTCAGTCCCCTAGGAGTAATTTTCATGTTATGATCTTTCTTCAGTGGCCTGCAGCTCCAAGCTACTTTCAAATTAGCCATATATGCTCATTTGAAATATGTTAGTACATATCTGTTCTCTTTGTTAATCTCAGAAGTAGTTTTGTCCAGCTCTAGGGCTGCATTTCTTTAAATGCTCATGGATAAGCTGTTCACAGCCAAGGGGTGTTTAGTGAAAAGCCTATGTCCCATGCCTATACTCTATGCTGCATCCTGTTTCCACATTTTTCAAGGACTGTGCTTTCATATCAAGCCTACATTTTTTCACCATACATCACTTCTGCAACTGAGTGAACAGCATTAGTAGACAAGGGAAGAACAACTGATGTCATCTGGCATGATAATCGCTGTCCACAACATTCTTATCTCTACAGTGGAGAGATACAGGTTTGAAGGGTGAAGTATTTGATGGATATGGAATTGGCTGGATGGATGCATTCAAGTTACAGTCGATGGCTCAAATGGAATGTCCAAATGGAAATGCCCAAAATGGAAAACACTGTTGTTCCTCAAGGGTACCCATACTGAGACCAATATTATTTCATGACTTAATTCATTACATAAATGGTAGGATTGAATGCACTTTCCTTGAGTTTGCAGATGACACCAAGATGAGTAGTGCCATCAGTATGTTTAAAGGAAGTGATACCATCCAGCTGGAACTGGACAAGCCTGAGGAATGGGAAAATGTGAATCTCATGAAGTTCAACAAGGCCAAGTACAAGATCCTACACCTGGGTCAGGGCAGTCAATCCCAAGTATCAATACAGACTGGGCAATGAATATGTTGAGGACAGCCTTGTGAAGAATGACTTAGGGTATACTGGTGGATTCACACAGAGAAAACCTGATCAACCCTAGTCCTGAGCTTTGTTATCTTGGTATATAGTTCAAAAAGCAGCAATGACAATGCTGTACGATTGAGCTATAGACTAACAGATACAGCTTGCAGTTCCTGCTGTGGCTTGTACTTTGTGGTTTTTTGGAAGGACATCAGCAGCTGATATGTGTAATTGGATGTGTCTGTCTCACCTAACAAAACAATCTACTCATTTTTTTCTCTTTTTTTTTTTCCCACTATTTGCTTTTGATTAATGGTTTTAGGTTTTCTGTGGGTTTGTTTGTTTGTCTGGGGGGTTTTATGTTTGCTTTTTTTGTTTCTGTTTTGTGGTTTTGGGTTTTTTGGGGTAATTTTTTTTTGTTTGGTGGGGTTTTTTTTTTTTGGTTGCTTGGTTGGTTGCAGTTTTTTTGTTTGTTTGGTCTTTGTTTTTCTTTGTTGTTGCTGTTGTTGTCTTTTTCACTGGGAAGGAATAATGTAGTGTCACTGCTTCTCAAATGGGCAGAGAAATATAGAGCTCATCTGCCATTGTCCACATGTGTTCCCATGTAAAGTCTACAAAAACACTAAAAGAAAAGAAGGATAAGATTATTGGCCCCAGCTCAAAACGCATGAGAAGATCTATAACATATTGATAGACTTGCAGAATGTCAGCTTCTAAAATATCTGTAGGCAGTAAAAATTCTTTATATAGGGCTAAGTCGTGTTTTTCTGCTGTGCTCTCCTTGTAATTGATGCTTTTTCTCCTACTGTGTTCTTTGCTGTCTGCTTACTGCATCATGAGGAAATATTAGCTGAGACAAAATAAGGTTAAAACCACCGTGGAAATCATCTAACTGATTTGGCTTCTTAAATTAGTCTTGGTATGAATTGCAGTACTAAGGAACTTTCACTCTTTTTGGCCCTGAAAAAAACTGTACCAAATCATTCTAGGAAATGTGAGTATCCACAAAAATTACCAATCAGCATTATTAACACTCTCCATAATATCATTACATTTTTGTGCTGGTTAAATAAACAACTTTGCAAGTATGATAATAAGTAATTGTAACTAAAACCTTCTGCTTCATGGAGAAAGAAATTAATTATTAACCTGATATTTTCAATAGTTTGATAGTGGCTAAGTTTCAGTGGATCTTTTAGATGTGTTATAGAAACACAGCAATACGTTCATAATGGGTTTATTTTTTTCAATAGCTTCTATTAAAAATTCTCATTAAAAATTATAAAAAGTAAAAGAAAATGAAGCTGAAATTCTAAAAATATCTCTAGAATCCAGTGTCCTTAGTTGACTATAAAAACATGAGTTAGCTACCTAAACAGTGTGAAAAGAAGAATTAAACACATCAGGAGCCACCCAAGCCATATACCTCCATATTCATATTTCAGTCCTCCCAATTACATATACCTGCAACACATTTTGAAATAAATACTACCTCTTTTTCTTCAAAGTGCTGCTAGATGAGTTTTATAGAATTGTTAGACTCTGAGTAAGTATTTTGTTCTCTTCTGCCCCTGCAAGAACTCTGAACCAGTTTTCATGTCCTCATAGATTCTTTACTCAGTATGATGTTATAAAGTACTCTTTTATCATCTCGTTAACATGGAAGCAGTTACATGCCATAATTAAAGACAGAGAGGAAGAAAATATCTGGTATTTCAGCAGTTTGTCCAGAGAGTCACATGGGAGTAGGAGGCAAAGGTTTCATCTTGCTTCAGTACAGCTTATAACCTTATGTTGCTTTACAATGACTGCAGTGTTAAAATAGATGTTGACTTTCATGCACAGAAATAGAGCTTAAACAAGGGAAAGGGCCTGTGAAGTACTTCAGGCAATCCTGATGAAGATGGGAATTTGCTTGCCTAGATTTGAAACTGTTTTAAACCAATGGCATCCACTGTAAGTGGATATGCAATGGCATAGAGTAGCCACAGTCACATTTTCACCAACATTCACCACCAATATTTTCAGATAGGCTGTGCACAGTACCACCTAAGTTGTTCATACCAATACAACATATCAAAGCATGATATCACTTAAAACTGCCAATATACAGAATTTGATGTCCCAACTTAATTTAAATAAGTAACATTTTAAATGATATTGCATTCTACTTGCTGCTTTGGTTTATATCTTATATCTGAACCTTTCTTACAGGAAACTTTCTTAACAATTCAGACACAGCCAAGTAAAATGGCCTAATTTTATGTGCCTAGGTTTGTATTTGGTTCTCATTCATAGTAGTTAATTTGATGAGGGCATGGAAATATCGACAAATAATTGGGAAGTCCTTAATCATAAATTAGTTAATAGCAAATTAAAAAGAAAACTTAATATATCTAGGAAACCATGAGACTTTTATGTCTATCCATGTATATTTTTTATGGGAAAGAGATGAGATCTTTAGATATTCTATTGTTTTTAGTATTCTCCCAGGCAAATACAATACTAGAGGCAGAGGACCCCTGGTACGACTGCTAGAAGGTAGAAACTGAGTGAATAGAGATCTAAAATTTGAAAAGGTCAATATCCCTTCACATTTAGACTGACTTTTAAAACCTCTGTTGAGGTATATATATATATGTATAACTATAAATAAACCTGAGGAGTATGTGTTCCACAATTGTTTACCGGAACACATAAATTAGAATATGCTTGTTGTAGTGAACTTAACTGAGTCTGGCCAATCCTACAGTGCTGATACAGTGTTGGTGGATAATGGAAGAATGACTGATGTCATCTACCTGGACTTTTGCAAAGCATTTAACACTGTTCCACACAACATCCTTGTCTCTAAAACGGAGAGAAAAGTATGGATTTGACAGATAGACAGCTTGGTAGATAAGGAATTGGCTGGATGGTCACACTCAAAGGGTTGTGATTAATGGCTTGATGTCCAAGTGGAGACAGTAACAACAGATGTTCCTCAAGGGTCAGCATTGGCACTGGGGCTGCTTAAGGTCTTTGCTGGTAACATGGACAGTGGGATTGAGTGCACATCCTAATCCAGTCTGATGGAGAGACACCAAGCTGCGTGGTGCAGTCAACACACTGGAGTGAAGGGATGCTGCCCAGAGGGACCTGGACAAGTCTGAGGAATGGTTCTGTGTGAAGCTCGTGAATCATAGAGGGTTAAGGATTGCAAGAGTCATCTAGTCCTGACTCCTCTGCCATGGGCAGGGACATCTCCCACTAGACCATCCACAGCTTCCCTGGGCAAACTGTTCCAGTATCTCACCACCTTCACCGTAAAGAATTTCTTCCTAATATCTGACTTAAATTTCCTCTCTTTCAGTTGGTACCCTTTCTCCCTTGTCCTATCACTACAGTTTCTGATGAAGAGTTCCTCTCTGGCTTCCCTGTAGGCCCCCTGCAGATACTGAAAGGTTGCTGTGAGCTCTCCACACAACCTGCTCTTCTCCAGGCTGAACAGCCTCAACTTTCTCAGCCTGTCTTCTTAGGAAAGGTGCTCTGGTCCTCTTAACTTCGTGGCATCCTCTGGACTTGTTCCAACAGGTTCATATCCTTCTGTAGGAGGCATCAGAACTGGATGCAATAATCCAAGTGGGGCCTCACAAGAGTAGAGTCAAGAGGGAAAATCACCTACCTCTATTTGCTGGCCATGCACCTTTTGACGCAGCCCAGGACATGATTGGCTTTCTGGGCTGCGAACAAAGATTACCAGTTCATGTTATGTTTTTCATTAACCGTCACCCTCAAGTCTTTCTTGGCAAGGCTGCTTTCAATCACTTCTCCACTCAGCCTGTAGGCTGAACTTTGCACAGCCTTTTCACCTTTATTGAACTTCATGAGGCTTGCACAGGCCTACTTCTCACACATCTCAAAGTCCCTCTGGATGGCATCCCTTCCCTCCAGCATGCTGACTGCACCACATAGCTTGGTGTTGTCAGAGACCAAGCACTTTTGCTAAGGGTGCACTCAATCCCACTGTCCATGTTGCCAACAAAGATGTTGAAGAGTGTCAGACCCAGTATCAACCCCCAAGGGGCACCGCTCATCACTGGTCTCCATGCGGACAGTGAGCCATTGACCACAACTCTTTATATGGACAGTGAAAGATCCTGCATTTGGATTGGGGCGATCCCAAGTGCAAGTACAAGCTGCAAAGAAAATGGATTGAGAGCAGCAAGGTTTTATCAAATACATTCGCTACACTATGCAACAGCTTTGGGCTCTTATTGATGAAAATGGCCAAGTTTCAGCTAGAAAACAAACAAAAGCAAACCCTGCAAAATTGAAAAGCTTTTGTTTTTTAGTTTGTTTTTGTTTCAAGACAATATTTCATGACCAAATTTACTTGAATTGCAGCTTAATCTATAATTTGCCATCTGGGTTTTCTTTTGTACAATTTGAGGTTAGAAGTTACTTCTATATATTTTTTTTTATCTGACCAGTAAATTCAAAAATAGTCTTCAAAAAATTCTCTTCCATCAAATTTTTCTTCTATCAATAAATTGCATTAAAACAAAATTAGGCAGGTTAATTGAACTGGGATTTACAGTTCAATTGTGCCTTCACTAAATTTGAATTCATATAATCATGGATTCATAGAACTGTTTGAGTTGGAAGGGACCTTAAAAATCATCCAGTTCACACCACTCTGCCATGGGCAGGGATGTCACCCACTAGGTCATGTTGCTCAAAGCCCCATCCAACCTGTCCTTGAATGTTTCCAGGGATGGGGCAACCACATCTTTTCTGGACAACCTGTTCCAGTGCCTCACCACCCTCACAGTAAAAAAATTTCTTCATAACATCTAATGTAAATCTACTCTCTTTCAGTTTATAGCCATAACCCCTTGTTCTATCACTACATGACCTTGTAAAATGTCCTTTTCTGAAAAATCTGATCCATAATTAGCACTAGTAAAATATGCAGTGATTATTTTTTGACTATTTAATATATAAAAAGTATTAAATAATTTAAGTTAAATATTAAAAGATGTGCTTTTAAAGATCTCTTTGTTCTTCAACTCTATTTTCAGATCTCAGATGCCTAAGATTGATTCTTGTGGTATTTTACCTACTGTTTACTATCCTTTTTAGGAATTTCACTACTGTATTCCTTCCAAGATCCTGCTGCAGTACTTATATGGAACTTAGGAAGACCTTGTAGTCTATTAAAAAGCCCAAGCACAACAAAATGTCCTTGAAGATCTAAAGGAGTATTTAGAAGTCAGATATCCTCTCACTTGTTTCAACAATGAGGCTAATCCTGGTAGACTTGCTAAGCCAGAAAAGTAATTAGAAAGAGAAGAAAATGGGGATGGATAGTCAAGCCAATGTTTAATAGCTCGGTCACTAACTTTTCTGGTAGATTCGAAACAGACATCTAAAACAACATCCTTGGATAAATATTCATCTCCACTGTTGGTGCTGTTGCATAGATAGATTTGACCTTCTGGTGCTGGACGAACTGCAGGGCAGGAACCACTATAATGTGAGAAGAGGAGCAGGTCTGAATTGAAAGGCAGACATCTTATGACAAATTCAGCTTAACTTTATGAGGGAGTGACATTGCAAGATTATAAATAAAGATATATGATATTCTCTTGTTGGCTGACTGTGGGTCAAATCCTAACAAAATAATAATAAATAACTATAGTAGAGGAAACTAATATATATTCATCAGTTGACATCAATGACTAGGCATAGAAAACCAGCTGAACACAGTACAGTGGGACTGAAACAGCAGAATTAAATTTCAGGAATAGCAGGAAATTTCATGAGGACTTGAGACTAATCTGCATAAAAAGTAGGTATTTAATGAGATTTATGTAATAATAACTTCAAAGTAATTTAAGAACATAAATTCCCATTGATTTAAACCGCATCTAAGAATCTAAATATCCTTAACAACTGTATAATAGGCATATGTGTTTATTTTTTTTTTATTACTGAAGAGATTTAAAGATCCTCAGAAAATACTTCTAGAAACACAAATCAATTCAGTTTTCCCAAATTTAATTTTTCAAGTCTATAACTTTTCAAGGCTCAGAAATGTTTGCTCCATATCATCTTTAGGAATCAGCCAAGTTCACCACATACTGTCTCTTAATCCCATTTTTAATTATTTAAAACTTTTCCAGGTTGGTCTATGACAAAAGGATGTGGGATTTTGTCTCTGTTTTTGTTTTCTGGTTTTGGGTTTTTTGGGTTTTTTTTTTTTTTTTGGGGGGGGGGAGCGGTTTGTGGGTTTTGGGTTTTTTTGTGGGGATTTTGTTTTTTGGTTGGTTGGTTGGTTGGTTTTGAGTTTTGGTTTTTTTTTCCTTATGAATAAAAGACAGATAGTTTTGCAAATCAGGCAATGTATGAGAGTTTAAATTTTAGTCACTGGAACATGTGTTTGAGCACCTGCCTTCTTGTCTCACACACACTATTACAGGATTTTTTCGTCCTCATTGAAAATGACTCTAAAGACTCTCAGACTCCAACAGTTACCTGAGTTTCTTGTGCAATATGCATAATAATAGAAACAGAAAATTCATGGAATTCTGATTTTGATAAACCAAGATATTTTAAAAAGAGAAGAAAACCAAAACAAGAGTTACAATTTTAGTTTATGAGAGCAAAAAACCACATTGTGACCATATTAGATTAAAATGCATCTGGAGAGAGGATGACTTGAATTACTGAGATTTAAGAATGTCAATTTAACTATTGAAAGAAACTTGAGGTTCCTGAAAATAAAGGACAATAAATATTTCATACATATGAGGAAACTTTTTTAACAGGACCTGAAAAAAAAATTATTAGGAATTTTTATTAATGTGCCTTTGACTACTCTTTCTTTAAAAATCTTTATCTGAGTCTTTACTAAATCTTTTCTTCTGTAAAGAAAGGTAATCAATGTTATACCTGGCAAGTGTGGCTTCTATCAATGGAAAGGAATCTTCAACACTGAATATGACTAATAACACCAGCATGAACTCAGAGTAAACTAGCTGAACCTTTGAAAAGACAGCACAGTCTCTGCAACTCTCCCTTTTTAAGGTATGCATCTCACAGCCACTTGACTTCTGAAGATTCGAGGCGGTGACTCATAACATCCAGAGGGCTTAATACTACAGTCCTGAAAGATGTGGCCATGAATCTTGCCTTCTGCCTCATCTGTGATTTATTTTTTTAAAGACTGTTTCTTAGTGTATGTCATAAAGTCTACAACAAAAGGTACATGTACTCTCTTTTTGCTCTTCACAAAATACCTATGCTGCATTGCCTAGAAAGTGTTTGACAGCTCTGACAGTGTGGATGTCCTAAGATCAGAATCCAAATTGCTCTTCTCCTGCCTGTCTTTCTGCCTCTCTACTCTCTCTTTATTCATATCAGAATGGTAAGGACATGAAAAGAAAGACTCTTGTTTTGATTTCATGTTTATACAGCACGGTAATTAACATGTGTTTGTGGACAAATCTCCAAGGTAATAAAAATGCAAACACACAATGATTTTTTTATTGGTTCAATACAGTTTGGAACAAGTGCTCTAAGCAGTTTAGCTGGCAAAATTATAGTGCAGTAGTATAAATAACTTCTGTTCTTGTTTTCTGATTTTTAATGAACAGATTTAGTTTTCATTTATGATTGTAAGTTCAGAAAAAATGTCGTGAAGTACAAGAGCTATTGTTCATTTTTTCAGACTAGATATTTTAAAAACAAAGGAAAAAATATTATCTAACCAGTTCCCTTCATCAAGGGAGAGGGTTATATTTATTTTTACTCCGTCATTTATTTTGATGTGCATGTGCAATACTCATTATGTCAATATTTATGAATGCACTTTTAGTTATCAAATTATGTGTGGAATCCTACATGTTGAGTGTGCTGTTACATAATCCTGAGGGACACCCAAATTTTCTGTTGAAAGATATCATTCCAGTTGGTTATTACTTTTCCAGATGTCAACATTTCAAATTGAGGTGTTATAACAATATTAAGGTATTGCTTTTCGATTTTTTTGGTTTTGTTGTTTTGTTTTGTGGTTTTTTTTTTTCCTTAGAAGACAATCTTTAAGACTTTTCAACAGCATCCCATTCAAAAGCTAAATCAGAAGACAAAGGAATAAACAAAGTTTAAGGTTCTGTTGAGACAGGGACTACTTTTCATGTAATCCAAAGTGTTCTTAAAACCTTAAGGAAACGTAAGTAACTGTGGGGTTCAGCTTGGTAAATTTTCAAACAGTTAATTTACCTCACAGATACTCAGTTATTGCAATTGTTCAAAATAACACAGATGCTATGGATGGTTTCTGTCTCATACCTAACAACCTAGGAGTTATCCATGATAAAACGTTTTTAAAACATCTGCTGACTGAGGTAAAGTTCCCCAGGCAGTTACCAGGAGACACACTTTAAATATTAACCCACTTTTGTTAGGGACTGCTTGATTCTTTTTCCATATCTTTCTAAATCTCTGCCATTACACAGGAGAAAAAAAAAAAAAAAAAATTGAATGGTTTCTGGGGTGAAATGCTGCACTAGCAAAAGGCAACATGACTATTTAATGTAGTAGCAGTCGTCAGACAATTAGTATGTTGAGAGAAGACAAATCTTAGAGTTTCCAGTCCCTGGGTTGCCCTTGACTTTGGATTAAAAGCCCTTAAATTTAGAAATATAACAAGAATACAAAGCACACTCAAGGAAGTTCTCAAAAAGTATTTCAAGAGGTTAGACAGATCTGAAGCCAGGAAGGGCACTGAATTCTCTGCTCTCCTACTTCTTGAACGAGGGGTCTAAACATTTGGTCATTATAAAAAGTGTCTCTTTCCACCTCTACAATGAGCTTCATTTACAAGCAAATACAGTACTAGATTCATTTCTCTAATGCTCTGAATCTTCTGGCATGTTGTATATATCATCTAATCACATCTTAATAAACAAGGCATCTGAGAGAATGTAATTTTCCTCTGCTTAACTGTTTATTATTTTTTTCTGTAATTCAGACAAGATGCAGATAGACACCTGCTGAGATATATATTCTCTAAAGAAAATCAGATGGCTAGAAGTGGGGAACAGTCCTGTGTTCAGGTAATTTCAGGTCATGGACCTGCTGAGCGGAGGGAGTACTCAGCTTTTATTTTATTTAAGGCCTGAACAAGCCCTTTCTTGATCTGTGTGCTTAGCAATTAAGACTAAAAGTATCTTTTATTTTATAGTCTGAAGGCCTGAAGATCCAAAGTTAGGGAAAAAGTAGTAGGCATTAGTAGGCAGCAATTATGTAGGTCTATAGTTGTAAATTCAATATATCTGCCACTATTTTCTATGAGGCTGGCTACTCTGGAATGGCTTTCTTTTCCATTGTAGTGTCATATTCTTAACTTTGCTATGAGCACCTAATCTCTTTATTCTTTGGCATAAGGGAGCTAAAAACAGCAGGACAGTATTTATACAGATAATGAAAAAGCTGCTGGGCTAGACCAGGAAACTGAATCTTTGTTAGAAGGTATTTCATTAGAGAATTTTATTTCCTTCTTATCATATCCAGGAGAAAGAAAAGAAACTAATGCCAGTCTAGATCAAAAAATTAGTATGCTGTGACTATAAGTACGCATTTTCTTTCATGGCCAAAAATGTCTGTCTTTCAGCTTGAAGTGTTCTTTGGATGCCTTCTTAAATAACAGGAAAGTATAAATGTAAGGGCCCTATATGCTGTATCTACAACAGAAAATTTCACACGCTTTGGACTACCCTGACACTGAGAGGAACCATTGTTCAAACTACCTCATCTTATTTCCCTGAAGAGCATTTTATCATGTCAAAACTGCCTACTGGAAATTATCTCTAACAAATAGTAACCTCTGAGCCTCATTTTGGATTTGTCTGAGGAAAGTTTTGCAAACCCAAATCAAAGATAAAGTGTGAGTTTTAAGTCCATAGTCTAACTGAGGAAATTCTTCCAACTTAAAGACATCAAGTTCCAATGTCTGTAAATATTCCCTCTCTTTCACCACCTTTCTAAGGAAGGACAGGCAACTCAGAAGGACTATCATGAGTCAGAACTCAGAGGATGTCATGAGGTTATGCAGGGAGAACATTTAAAGGACCAACACTCAACTAGAATTTAATCTGACTAGTGCTGTGATAAGCAACAAAAAATTGTTTTATAAATATGTCAGCAACAATAGGAATGCTAAGGAGAATCCCCATCCTTTACGCAACAACCCCATGTAGTGCTACAGGCTGGAGGCAAAGTGGCTGGAAAGCTGCCTGGCAGAGAAGGTGTTAGTTGACAGCTGGCTGGGCATGAGCCAACAGTGTGCCCAGGTGGCCAAGAACAGCAATGGCATCCTGGCTTGTGTCAGAAATAGTGTGGCCAGAAGGACCAGGACAGTGACCTGGCAGTCCCCCTCTAATGGGCACTTGTAAGGCCACACTTCAAATCCTCTGTTAATTTCTGGACCCTCACTACAAGAAAGACAATGAGGTGTTGGAGCTTGTCCACAGAAGGGCAGCGAAGATGGTGAAGGCTCTGGAGCACAAATCTTATGAAGACCAGCTGAAGGAGCTGGGGTTGTTTAGCCTGGAGAGAAGGAAGGCTGGGAGGACCTTATCGCTCTCTCTACAACTACACAAAAGGTAGTTGAAGATTGGTGGGTTTCAGTCTCTTCTTCAAAGTAAGAAGCCGTAGGATGAGAGGAAACAGTGGATTCAAGTGGTTTCAGGGGAAGTTTAGATTGGATATTAGGAAAAAAATCTTCACCAAAAGTGTAGTCAAGCATTGTAACAAGCTGCCAAGGGATATGGTGGAATCACCATCCCTGGAATTATTCAAAATATATCTAGATGGGGCACATTGGGAGATGATTTATTGGAAAGGTGGCCGTGACACTTAAGTGGGACTCAATGATCTTTGAGGTCTTTTCTAACCTTAATTCTATTCTTAATTTAACATACTGTTAAAAATATAGGCTGTTCTCTGGCCAGCTCAAATTCACTTCAGAAGAAGCTGTGAATATAACATTTCAATAAATATCTTGACTATCTTCTTTTTAGTAGGATTTTAAAAAATTATTCACAAAATTCTAAACACAAGTATCAAGATTTTACAGCTGCTTTGTCCAGCATTATATGAACCTGTGCAGCAAATTCAAGTTTAATATACATTTCCAAAAATAATATTCTACTAACTATAAATGTTAATTTATGGTACTATAATGTCTCGGCTCTAACTACTCAATTTAAGGCTCAGTAACAAAAGGACACTTTGTTCTTCCCATACTGAACAATTCTATTTCTGCAGGCAAAAAAGACAGAGGTCTTGTAGAAAATATTAAATTTACAGGCTCATTAAAATGATATTGCAAAGAATATATGTAGGTAAATTAAGGAATTAAAAATTGCATAGATGAAATTTGAGGGCTTAATTTGTGAAGTTAAGAACATAAATAATAGAATTTTGGTGTTCGAAGTCATCATAGGTATATGTGCATATAAATGTATATGCTTGTAGACATACTGGCTGATGTTACATTTTGAGATTAAAGTATATAATAGATTTTGATGAAGGAAAAATTGTGTATATTCAGATGAAAAATTCACTTACATTATAAAATCCAAATATCAGCATATACAGTAAACAAATTCTGGTTTAATACAGTATTCTCTGAAAAAACTCTCAGCTTAAATGTCAGGAACTAACAAATGAGGTCGGAAAATGATAATTGAGATGATTAATGTACTGTGACAAGCTGGGGAAAATGAAGCACTTTGATGCTATATGGATGAAAGTGCTACCCCTTTTAAAGCGGCTAACAGAGCCATTTGTAGAACATGTTAATATGAAGCTTTTGTCATGGGTGTCATACACATTCTGAATACAGAGCATGAGAGGAGCACCTCTTCTACATTCTGTTTAATGTTTGCAATTTCTGTAGCAGTTTGTTCAGGTACCTGTGATGAGGAATTAGGACACAGACTTAACTGAGAAATTTTTTTTTGTTTGTTTGTTTTTTTCTTTAGGAAAACGACAGTCATAGAAACCTATTAGCTGAACAATAGTAATAAAAATAATAGTTGCCTTAAGAACTGGGAAAGCTCCTCTTTTTCAGAAAAGCAAGATTCTGTATTGATGTTAGTTTAAAAAAATATTGTCACAGATGAATTAGTACGCCTAAAAGACAGCACTTAAATTTGGGGGTTTTTTTGAGTAATTTGGGAATATGCACTCAAAATGTCTAATTTTTGATTAGACAATGAGATCTTCAGAGAATATCTAGCAAGTTTTTGTCAAAAGCTCCTTGGGGGAACAGCATAAGTCAGAAATCATGATCTGAGATAGATCTAACAGCTTCAATTTTAACTTGAAAATAAAAGAATCACACTTAAAATAGGAAAAGTACTCATTTCTTTGAATTTTCTATTTAAATTAGCTCCTCTGATAACTTCTGAATAATGACATACATTAATGTCATGAGTGAAATCACACCATGCATTGAAAAATTACTTCAAGATGTAGGCTTATTTCTGAATTATTGTGTTTTAGTTGCCTGAAATGATAATATGTTTTACTTCAAAGATGCTCAAAAATATTAATAAACTAGCTTTTCACTTAGAGTACATAACAGTAAACAGGTTTATAGAAAAAGTGACCTGAATCTCTAATTCATTCTTACTCTTTTCAGTGTCTAAAAAAGGCATAGAATGACTTGTTCGTGAAATCCAAATTTTAAGATGTGAACAGATCATTCATTTTTTTAAAAAAACAGGGGAAAAAAGCTGGAAATACTAAGAGAAAGACAAAAGCCATGTGTATGTATGTGTATGTATGCATGTAAATATATATATGCACATATGAAAATTATAATATAATATGTAATATATTATATGGTAAGATATACTTTAAGCTTTATATATTTATGCGTATGTATTAAGCAAAAAGTAAGAGATGTAGCCATATACTAAAGCATTCAGGCATTAGATTTTTATACCTTTTACTTTTAGGAAAGCTAAGCAGCTAGAAGAAAGCTGTCATCCTGAAAGTGAGATGAAAAAGAGTCTTGAAGTGGGAAATACAATACAGAAGAAGTGAAGGTATGGGGGTGATGACAGACATGTTTGTAATCATTTATGTGAGAGGAGAAGCAAGTGCCAGATCAGCATTCATATGAAATAATACTGGAAGGACAGAGTAAACTTGTATTTTTTCTTTCATATAAGTGCCTATTGGGGAAGAAAAACAGTTGTTAACAGAAGGAGAGCTGAAGGGATTGTCCAGCAAGCCCTGGGCAGCAGATACAGAGAGGGTTTCCTCCCTTTGATAAGACAGGAGCCTCACACGAGAGGATACCTTGGGGACCAGGACTGTTTTCAGCTATCTATGTGTATTAGCCCTATCTCCCCTTGCAAGATATGGAACATGGGGTAATACATTTAGAACCCCTTTGTTCTCCTCTCCAAGTGGCCTTGATGTGGAGAAATGCTTACCGTATGATGAAATATAGTGACTGGATTTCCTAAGCCCTAGTTAACATAACTTGTCTCCCTTATTAATGTGTCCTGCCTCCTCATTAACGTACCCCACTCCTCTGGTCTATATATTGTAACGGGAGTGATCAATAAATGTCTCACTTTATACCCCCAGACTGGGAACATGTAGATTATTGACCAGCCAACAAGTACCAAGATAGTGTTCACAGACACCGAAGGAAATAAAAATAAAAGTTCACCAAAAATAATGGAGATGAAAGTCCATTACTGACTCACACAAGGACCTTGATGAGTTCATAAATAACTAGTGTTTGCCTTGTATGTCAAGGCAAAATAAAAGTCCTCTTGAATCTAAAATGCACAGTAATAGATTTTTGAGAAGAAAATTACTCTATTGCAAGAGTTCACTGACAATTCTAAATGGGCAGGAAGATACAGCTTTGCTTAACAAACTGTCAGAATCATGTGGAGGGTTGACACTGCTGTTGGGATACTTTAGCTACTTTGTGTGGTACCATGAGAGGTAGGAGAGCATGACATGTAGGGTCGGATTTTGCCTCACCTAATTCTGGGTAGCTGCACAAGTGCTTATCAGCTAAACTGGCTATGTGGGAATAAAACACTAGCTTAGATGACATCACTCATGACATTAAAGTTGGTTTTTGTTTGTTGCTTTACAGACTATAAAGAGAATCTAGGTGGCCAACTCAGGTGTAGTAGCTATTGGTAAAGATGTAATGTTTTGTAAACTGAATTTCAGTGGAATTTTTTTAATATGAAGTATTTGTAACATTTTTTGAACAGGTTATCCTACATATCATTTAAAAACTTGGAATATTGAGAATATCAAGATGGAAATTAATTTAGGTCAGAGTAGTCACAAAATGAATGTTCATAATTCTTGTGTTAAGAAGCAAAAAAAATATAAAAATGTAGACTATAATAGAATTAAATAATTTGGGTTTATTACATTAGTAGAACTATGGAAAAAATATTTTTTATTATATTTTAGCACATTAAGTTGAACTAATAAACTCTGAGACTCTGTAAAACATCCTAAGAAATAGGTAAAAAAGTGATAAGAAAGTCTCACAGTATGGCTGATTTTTTAATGAAGAGCATTGAAGATACAGATACAAAAATTGTTCTACAGCAGAAAAACTTGGGCATTTTTTTTTAAAAATCAGCTTGGCTAAATCTGGGTATTTCTTCATGAATCTCAAGCACAAAAGAGATGCATAAAAAAACTGAAGCCTAGGACAAGGTACTAAGCATAAGTTGACATGAGCAAAATCAGAAAGACTACTGCACAAATGAAAAGTACTAAAGAAAACAAGCTAAGGATTAATACACTAAGGATAAAGGTACAAAGGATACACAAAGCAATTATTCTGCAATTAGTCTAACAGTGAGATGGAGATTATAAAATTTCTGCTAATGCCAAAAATAATAAAGCAAATCATATCATGCTAAATTATGAATGCAGTAATATGGTGATAATTACAATGAGAAAGATGGAAACTTAGGAATAAGCAAGAAACTACTTTTAAAATAGTTAGAGAATTCACACATTTTCATTTTATAGGCTAATTTCATTAAAAAAATATATATATATAAACCTTTGCTAATGAGGTAAAGTCCTTCATCAAAGTCCTTTATCTCTCGAGATCTCGGAGAAGATTGTTGAATTTTTGGAAGACTGGAAAAAAGCTCTATGATCACTATTTTTATAAAATCAGAAAGGAAGAATCAGTAAATATAGGTATACCTGGTTAACATCAGTTCCTTGAAAAAATATTGAGCAGGTAATCAAACCAACTATGTTTTCCCATTTTACTACTTTCTGTACATGCATGTGTAGCATCAATAATAATTGTAGCCAAGAAATCAAAGAGATGAGACATCTGGTGGTAAGGATAGAACACTACTGCACTAGAGTGGCAAGGCTGTGGAGCCTCCACCACGACTACTAAAAACAGACTAGGAAGAACATCTGCCAAAAACGACCCAAAGATATTTAAATAGAAAGTGAGTTAGATGCATGCATGAGATCCCTTGGAACCCAGCAATTCTATGAACTGAGTTAAAAGAATAGACCAAGAAATGCCTCGGTAGCATTGAAGAACCATTCAGAATTGAGTTTCTATATAATCGTAGATGTAGTTTCAATTAATAAAATTAATTAAGTTTATCTAATTTATGTAACTTTTTAAACTGAGTAGCAGACAACAAAAATATTAAAATTATATAAATAATAACAATATATAATGACCAAATAATTCTTCTCTTGATTAAAATAAATTTACAGAACAAAGAATATTCAATTTAAACTTGAAAAAATTAAATTTAAATTAAATTTAGATTTAAACTTGATATAAAAGTCTTCATTGAATTTTTTATGTTATTTTAAACTACTCATGCTGCTCGAAAACTTATGTCTGCATGACTTTCAATAAATTATCACAATTCATTTTATATAATTTCATTTCAATATACTTGAAATTCTTGTTATCTTGATTCCTTGGCTTAAGAATATATAACCTCTCTTAAAATATCTCAAATATAATTATATATTTTACCAAAAGTTTCATATAATAAACAAACAACTTATTTTGGTACAAGCTCAGAGAACCACTTTGTGTTAATTATACTAAAACAGTGTCTTACTAACCACTTGTTTTTAACACAGACTTTTGACTCCATTTGTGCCTTTTCAATTGTTCACTAATTTATTCGTATTGCTTAAGCAGAAAGGAGAAATAGTGAACAATCCAGATACAAATGCATTGAATTTAATACCAGAAGGAATAATTGGGTTGTGTGGCCTGAACTGCTTTTTTTTTTTTTTTTTTTTTTTTTAACGAAATTTATCTACATGAAGCCCAGTTGGTTCTAACATCTTAGAAATTTTTTTTCTCTTTTGTTTTTCCTCCCGATCAGTCATGTAAGGAAACTACAAAAATGTTAGCTTTATCTGGTGAAGGTCAGTCTCCTAGTCTTCTTGCATGAATGGAAGCCAAACTCTCAAAAGGTGTTCTGAGGGAGTACAGAGACATTAGATTTCCTGCATTAAAGATGGCATCTGCCAGTGAAATGAACAGTTTCCACTGAAGATGGGAGGAGAACGAGGAGGACAAGGAGGACAATGAGACCTTGCTGGTTTCTTTCCTCAGTGACAACCATATATGTATAAAATAGACCTGTGTGGTCATGGGTGTGAACTATCTGAGAGCTGCAAAATGTTGTGCATTAGAATTATAATGCAGTGTGAGAGAATATTTACATTCTTGGCCTCAGAGATAAGTCATAGAAATTGGAAACTATCCAGAAATTACTGGAAGAGGCTGTAAGACTCACTACAGTACAGAACAAAGTAGGAATAGTTCAAGGAGACCATGAAAACGGGGAAAGAATTTAGAAAAAAAAGATCTCTTTGCAGATAAATAAATTTCTCACTTTTCTTGCAAAGGAACAACACAAGGGAAAGAATATTGATGTGGAATAAACCAAGCACTCAAGCTACATAAAGGTTATAGACCTCTTATGAAGAAAATGATTTTAAATTAACTTAGTTTTGAAATTTTGTAAGAATGTAACAATATTGCCGATCTGTAGGTTTGTCTCCTAGTGACTGCTTCCTACCTCTTCCTCTGTTGTTTCTTCTCTTTATTATTTACTTTATTCTTCTAAGCATCTGTACTGTTTCTTATATTTTCATTTCTTCATTCTGTGTCACACTGCATCAGAGATGAAAAGGTATATTCTACTTCATGTCACTTTTACTTTGGGATCTTTCAATTTCGATATGATTAGGATCTTTCAAATTTATTTGATGTGATCTTACTTAATTATATGATCTGTAATTGATTTATTTTTCTTATTCCTATTCTTATATATACTTCTTTATATTGTATGGACTTCTTACAGTGTGGATTAATGCATGTCTTTTTTTCTCCTGTGTTAGCATAGTACCTGTCACAATGACTGATTTCTGAGTCACGGAACACCATAATATACAAATACGAATATTGATAATATATTATTAATAAGTAATATATTCAAATTCTAAAGAGTGTATGATTACCTAATTAACAATAGATTTTTAATAAAATGTCTATGTATACCTGAATATATGGAAAGAGACAGAGAGATTTATAGTTGCATCTTCATCTTTCAGCTAATAAAAGAGCAGATTAGGAAGGGCCTTTGAATATGTCTTTTACCTTCTCCCATAAGAAACACACACTAAAAAAAAAAAAAAAAGAAAAAAGAAAAGAAATCTGTTTTCTATACCTGTGCACCAAAAATGTCTAACGAATCCGATTAAACTACATCATTAATATTTAGCATTTTATCCCAAATAATATGAGAGTGAAATTAGGTCAAATTCCACCAATCCATTTAATATCTCCAAAATCATATGAACAGAAAATTGCTGACATAGATAAGCTATTATTTGTGGAATTCTTCCTCCATTGCATTGACAAGGATCCCCTTTCCTAAAATCTACTTATTTTCACAGCTTTTTACATAGCTTTATGCCACATCCCAACACTTATATTTCTTAGTAAATCTTTACTTCACAACTGTCTTCTATTATGCGACACAAGTGTGTAAGCTGGGCTTATCTGATTCATGCTTAAGGGTGTGTACAGACACACAAAATCCATGCTGAAGGTCAGTTAATTTCCTAGAAAATACATGAAGTGGACAAGCTTATCTCCAATCACAATATTGCAAACATTTGTGTGTTTTTTAATGAACTGGAAAAAATATCTAGCTTCAATGAGGGACAAAATTCTTCCCAGTCTTCACATTTTGACGTCCTGAAACAGATCTGTGTGAGATCAAGTCCATTGGGGGAAATTAGAGCCTAAACTACTTTTGCCTTGGACTTTTAAAAAATTCACTGTTGCCCAGAAAAAAAGATAATTATTTGCAATCACACATGTATTATGTGTGCAAACACATATAGATATATGTAAAATACACCTAGTTTATATTAAGTGTGCATGTGATCATACATATGTAATTTGCAATAAATCAGTCTTAAAACTCATAAATTGTGCTCCCTGTCACTTTCTTTATAGGCTATTACAAGTGCTGCCATACTGAAGCCTAAGGAGAAGGTTCATCTATACTTTTCCTTTTGTCAGCTTTTAATAGTTCTAATTGCCTAATTATCTGCTTCAGTGCAGTGGTGGAATACTGTAACGTTTCTCCTCTCCCCCGGGGAATGTGCACAGTCTCTGGGAAGTTGCCATCTGCTTCCATTTAGAATACTGGTGAAACACTCATTTAAGCACTGAGGGTTGCCAACTTCCTCTGTCACTAAGCATCGTTCAGAAAGGATTGACCATTTTATTATTCTGATTCCTGTTAAATTTGTAAAGAACATCCTGCTAGGAAGAACAGTTTATCATCAGAAAAGAAAAGATGTATTTGTTACTGAAAATGACCACAACACCAACAACCTCTCTGCACATAGAAAGCAGCGGAAGTCAGACATTTCAATAGCATTATTTTCACTTTGCTGATCCTGATTTGATCAGTTTATAAAACACATGTTCTAAAATATTTACATGACCACATACAGCAGATGTTAAAACCAAAGTAAAACGCTACCACCTGGAAAGCAAACATTTATGGTTTACTTACAGAGTGCATTGCCACTCCCTTCAGTACTTCACTTCAATTACCATCTGTAAAAATAGAGGAACTTGAGTGCTCTAACAAACCATATGATCTGATAATTATTACATGGTGAAACTGAAACCAGTGCTATTGTAATCTGCTTGTGCTTCTTATAAGAGATTTCACCATTTTCTTGCTCTGGGTAACCTGCAGACATGGAACATATATTTTCTAAAAGGTTGACAGTAGAAATAATGAGAAATATTTTCTCTGAAGACCTGTCCATGCAGTCTATCAGAATAGTGGTTGAAATTCTTCCAGTGTTCTGCAGAGTGGGATTAGAAACTAGTCAAATATCAGGTTCTACATCATCTAGCATGTTTGTAATAAAGAGACATAACAGCTGGTAATATTTAGAGAAAAATCAATCCCAATATTTGACTGGGTAGGCAGTTCTAGTAAACAAAATTTTGCCAGAATTGAGATCATATTTATAAGCTAAAGATCTGTAAGGTCAGTCTCTGATTTTCTAGTCAAGATTTTGGGTTGTATAAGCAGTTTTCCAAAATAAATTTTTTCTGGCAGTTTCCCCTCTCATTTTTAATGCACTGAAGCAGTTCTAATCCTGACCTTTGCATGTCACTGTGACATTTCTCCATCCAATGTAGAGTAAGAACCCAAAATTTTGTCTTTTTTAAGACATTCCTTCTCTGGTACACATTCTATATGGCAATATCATCTACCCTCTATGGAACAACTGAAGCAAATTTGAGAAGTTCTGTACTACTTTGTTGAATTAGGGATGCGTTTATAAAGTAAGCTGTAAAACGGTAGGGAAAATATTTTCTTAATTTTATATATGTTTAGATAGCAAGGTAATGGGTATAAGAGACCTTATATTTATGAAAAGTTGACCATCCTGCTATATCACAGGTTCTTTCCTGCACGTGAAATCAAAAACTGCTACAAGAAAACAAATTCAATAGCTAGAGGGATTCTTTTATACTAGCTTACTATGTGAATTCCATGCCAGCAGATTATTATTTTTCTTTCCCAGAACTTATGTGGAAATGATTAATTGTGTAATCATGTTACTGCAGCACCAAAATCATGTAATATGAAATAATTTTAAGTTGTTAATTTTTCACCAGAAGACACACTAATATAATTGTTGAAACCATGCAGTCTCTATTACACCACAGTGTGTCTCTCTTTGCTAAGACTAAAAGTGTAAAATAATGGCTATTTTTAATCACTTTGAAATTGGTGTCCTGCTGCTATTATGCAATGTTCACATAATTGAAGTCAAATAATGAGTTAAGAAATCTGTTTTTAAACTTGTATACGGAAAGCAGCAAAGAATCCTCATCAAAGGTGGAGGAGCTTCCTTAATGAAGCAGGAGTTGATGTTGTGGTTGCATTGTGATTGCCATGTTATTTTTCTGCAAATTCTGATCATGACTTTTTGCATAGTTAAAGACCACTGGGACAAAAAGATGACTAGGGAACTGAAACAAACCAAACCTAACCAATTAATTAACGTTAGTTACAAATTAAAATAAACAATTTTCCCCTCAATGCTTTGAAACTGAACTGCATTGTGAACTACTACATTCTCTTCTTGTCTTTCATTCCCAAAACAGCTGAACCAAAACTATCAACATGTAAAGCAAGTCTAATTTATTTTTTCCTTTAAAACCAATATTTATACATTTTTCCAGGATTTTTTTTTTTAGATGCTTGTCTTCCATAATTGCAAATGAACACATTCATGAAAAAAAGTACAGTAAGTCTTTATCTTGCCATTAAATGAAACTGATTATACTGATATGGATCTGTAGACATCCCCATGTGGGAAAACCCTGGCTGCAGAACTCACAGAACAACCCAGAAGAAAGTTTCCAGGACTGGATGGAACTGACAGAT
>JAWWTY010000077.1:134488937-134508547 GCA_035222235.1 Margarornis squamiger
CAGTTTAAAACATATATATATATATATAACTTCTCTTGGTTTAATTTCTAGCAAATTATAAAATTCACCTTTTACAAAAGCATGTGAATAGTTAACAAAACCTTGGAAAGCAAAAGGAAAAAAAAATGCCTTTAACTTATGCTGAGATGAAAATTAAGATTTACTGACCGGAGAGGTAAATTTTGTCCAAGATTTACCTCTTAGTGAGTAGCATTTTCAGAGATGTCTTCTTCAGACTTGAGATTAATATTTTGTATGTGTGTGTTTCTCCATGCCTATAGCTGATCAATCTCTTTTGATTTTAACTTTTAAAAAATAAAAAAAATCAAAATATAGGGTTTTTTTGAATAAACAGAAAACAGTCTTTATTTCTTTTTCCATTTGAATAAATTTTGACAGAGAATCACAGAATAATAGAATATTCTGAGCTGGAAGGGATCCACAAGAATCATCAAAGTCCAACTGCTGGCCTGCATGGGACCATCTGCTAGAGTCACACCATGTCCATGGGAGCCTCTTGACTTCTGATAGGCTTGGTGCCATTCCCTGTGGAGCTAGTTCCAATGTCTATCCATCCTCTGTGTTAAGAACCTTTTCTTAACATCTAATCTAAATCTCCCATGACATTTTCTTGCAATTCCTTTATGTCCTATCACTAATTACAACACAGAAGAGAACGGTTCCTGCCCATGCAGGAATTTTTCTTCCTGTTGTGAGAAAACTATAGACTGCAATGAGGGCTCCCCTCAGTCTCCTCTACTCTAGCTGAACAAGCCAAATGACCTCAACAAATCTTCATATGGCTTCTCCTCACCCCATTCCCATGGTTGGCTCAGAACAGAAGAGTGTGGAGGCAGAATTGTTGGTGTTCTGCAATGTTGTTCTTGGAACACCAGTGTCCCTGGAGCTGTAGGTTTTCTGGATCTCTGGACCTTAACCATGAACATAATAAAAGTTTGGCACTGAAATTGAAGTCCCCTGCATGATTGGGTGTCCCTGATATGAAAGATGTGGAGTTAGAATTGTTGATGCCCTGCCATGACCACCTTGGAATGACTCTTCCAGCCTCAGTGGTCCTGAAGGTGTAGGCTTTCTGGATCTCTGAACCCTAATTCTAACTGTAATGGCAGCTTGGCTCTGAGATGGAGGTCCCCATCATCATGAGTAGCCCAAAGTAAAAAGATGCAAAGGCAGCAGTGTTTTTTGCTCTGCCATGATCCTCTTTGAATGGCTTTTCGAGTCCCAGAGTCCCTGGGGCTGTAGGCTTTCTGACTCCTTGAACCCTAATCCTAGCCCTAATGGCAGCTTGGCACTGACATCCACATTGTCATGAGATCACAAAACTGTTAAGGCAGCAATGTTGGGGCCCTGCCCTGATCTCCTTGGTATGTCTTTTCCATCTCCAGTATCCCTAGAGCTATTAGGTCTGTGGCTCTTGGAACCCTAACCCTAATGGGAGCTTGGCACTATGGCTGAGTTCCAATCACCATGGTGGCCAAGATTAAAAAGGTGTGGAGTCAGCAATATTAATGCTGTGCTACACTCTGCAAAGGCCTGGAGTATCCAGAGGCTCTTATTCGGACTCAAGTGACAAAATGGCATTTCTAGAAACTGAAAAAGTTCAATTAAGGTCAATTTAACCTTAAATTCTGGTGACAAGGTTTCTAAAAGAAGAATGAAGATAAATACCTGGGATTCTCCCGTGGCAGATGAGTGGCAGCTGAAGCTTGAGAGTGTCCTGTATTGGTGAATCAAACTTACATACTCACATTTCATTCTAGACTCTGCAGAGACTGAAAGAGGTAGTATTTGACTGTTCTGCAGGATGGAAAGGTTTTATATTTTGCATGTAAAATTAAGATTTCAAAATTCAAAACCAATGGTAACCCAAAAAAGACGTAAGTTCTAACATATTTTTTACAAGTTAAAGAATAATTTTTACTTTAAAATATATTAGATAATATTAAGTTGTACTTTCTCTTATGACTTCTTGACTATAATGGTATTTTGGGATAAGGAGGACTTCGAAAAATGAATTGCTGAGAAAATAAATACAGGAGAACAATTATGTTAGTTACCTCTATTATTTCATTTCAGCATATTCAATGACACCGACTCTTCAAACCATCAGTGCACATAAATCTTATTGTGGAGAACTGAGAGGCCATGGTAGGAGAATAATATGCTCAGAGAATAAGGCCGGGCTGGATGGGACTTTGAGCAACCTGATCTGGTGGAAGGTGTCCCTGTCCATGGCAGGGGTAAACCCCTTCCGTGGTTTAGGTCCCTTCCCACCCAAACCATTCTATGAGTCTATGATAATAAGCAATAGAAACAAACTAGAATTGTACAAAATCTTCTGTATACATTTTCCCTAAACCAGAGTTTGCTTTAATAGAAACTTACAAGCACTTACTAGATTGAAAAAACAAGGGGATGAAGCTGTCTGGTCATACATAAAATAGGGTGGGGAGGGAAGAGAAGATGGAAATAACTTGTTTAAAGTATTTTAATGTTGTTTTCTCATAAACAACTAATATATTCCTTTCCTTGGATCTATTTTTGTATTTTTCATTTTAATTAGTTTGGTCAATACGGAAAAAAAAGGAAAGAACGTAACCACGTACAGAACTCATTGAAGGAATTGCAAGCTTTAAAAGAACAAGAAACACAACATAATTGAATTAATGAAACTTCTTCACAGACATTCTGGATCCACTTAAAGCCTTAATGGCTTTGGGGGGCAGAGCAGACCCTCCCAAGCAGGGCACAAGGTGTGCAGTTACAGCAGGCTCCAGAGCAGCAGAAGTTAACAAGCAGCTCAGCTATGGACATCTCATTGCAAAACAGCTTAGAGAACATGGGGACTAATTGAATTTTGCTCTCCTTAATGGTTGGTTGGTCAGGATAATCAAAGCTTGTCACATTTGACAAAAGCCCAGGAAACTGCTGAAGACCCGCACTCCTCTGCTATGCATCTAACTATGGAAGTAAAGTAGCCCTGGTATAAGCTAAAGGGAAAGGACCGTGGGTCACAAATTTCTTCCCTAATTCCTCCTAACAATACCCGCATCACTTTTCTAGCAATTTTCAAATCATGACTCCACTTTTTTTCCAGATGTTGACTTGTTTTAGCTAACAAAGTGAGTTATAAAACGATGCTGAGGAATGTTATGCAAATTCCTATGAGTTCATCCTTGACTGGATTCACCCCAGTTTATATCCTGGAATATTTTGTTTAAAATGCCCATAAATATAACTTCATGTTTTATTTATTTGTTTATTTTACTTATTTATTTATTTATTTCTGTATCAACTGTGTTATCAGCTGTGTATCAGCTATGTCACTGTTATGCACATAATGCACAGCGTCACAAAAGGACTACCAGAAACTCCTTAGAAAATAAGCATTGTAGATGTTTCTGCTTAGGTCCTTCAGGCTGTCAGCTAAGTGACACAGACTGAGCTTCTGGAGACTTGAGGACTGGAACAAGCACGCAGGTAGAGAAAAATGTGCAGTTCTGACAGAAAGCTCCAGGAAAGGAAAGTAGGGCATGTTGGCAAAAATTTGTTTGGTTTTAGTAAATCAAAACATTATGATGAAAACAATACAAGAAAATACTGGACAGTAATGCATAATACTGCACATTTTCTGCCCATGTCAAAGGAACATTTATATGTCTCTTGCTCTTCTTGCTCTTCCTGCTATCGAAAGTTTCTTTGAAGGTCAATAATAAAATAAAATTGATTTCAGCTTCCAAAGCTAGAAGCTCATTTAAGAGACAATACATTCAAAGTTAATAGATATGCATTCATGCAATATTGCATCAAATTAATAAAGTTCAGAGCAATACCTTGCAACCCAACTTCGGAGCAAAACTAACCTAATGAAGAATGTAATATTTTTCTACCCAAAAGCAAATAAATATGCCAGTCCTAATATTTATATGAACATTTGATCTTCCCATTTTTTGTTTAAAGGGGAGATGAGAGATAAGAAGTAAAATTTAAGGAACTTTTATTATAGAAATCTGGGTAATGAAGTACTGTTAGCCAATTCAGCAGAAAAAAAAAAGACTGAAACAAGTCAATACAGGGAGATCCTTGAGTGCTGAATCAGACTCTTCATCCCCTTGTACCCAGAGCTAAAAAAAAAATGCTGAGGTGTTTTCTGCATCAAAGTAAAATATACTGTGGTTATGAGCATGTTTTCTCATGTTTTCTGACTTTCACTTCACTGTGTTCTCTGGAACATTATATTTTTTACAAAAGGGATACCGAGTTACTAGATGCACAAACTGCATAAAATAAACATGCCTAGAGCATCCTCTAGCACTAAAGTGGTTGGCAAAGAATTACCTGTACTCATAATGGATAATTCATTTAGCCACCAGTACATTGGCCGCATGCAAACTGAGTACTGGAAATGTTTTCTTCCTAGTGCTAACTCTCAAACATTAGTGTGGTCCAAACCTGTGCCATGGACTAGTCTGATCATTTTAATAATATAATAGTTTAATAATATAGTTGACTGAATTCTTTAAATAACTCATATTTCAGAGTTGATAATGAAGTTGTAACATGCATTGTGTTGGCATTGTATTTCAAAAGCAGGTAATTTAAGGAGTGGATTTTTTTAAGCACCATATTGTGATAAGTCAAAGATTTATTTTTTTTTCCTGCTGAATTTATACAATGATGTCTGAACATGGACTCTAAAAAAAAATACAAGTCCATTTTATAGTTCACTAAGAGAAATAATTAATTGATCCAGATGCAACACATAATGGAGATATTACACTTTCTCCATTAGGAGAGTCTAGCACTGAAAACAGGTTCTTTAGAGACAACGTCCTGTCTCCATCCCTGGAAGTGATTAAGACTCAAATGGAAATGTGTTTTGACCTCATGCCTGATTCTAGAGACCCTGTGAATTTGAATCATCACATGAACCTACAATTTTAGTAGTGGAAAAGATTGTTTTAGTTTTAGAAAACGACATTAAAGTATCATAGTTTTTATTTATTTATTTCAGTGATTTAACTTGCTTTCACTCTCATATCTGCTCACTCATAAACACCAAGAAACATATGCCTGAGTAGTTTGTTTGTTACTCATACTCCAAGGCACATATAACCAATGCTCTGTCTGGCCTTCAGGCACAGTGATATATGTATTCATGCAGCTTGCAGACGTAACCTTGCAATGAAATGAAGGGCAGATGATGGCATCAATCAAGTACACATCATATCTCCTTGGTTCTTCTTAAATTGATGATAATGTGCTGGATCTGGATATATCTTCTTTGTAATCTTTGATACATGACAGTGTTGAGTCTTTCCATCCTGCATCAGCAACTGCAGTCCTTTCTTTCCCAGGCTGTGTGTCCTAAGAAGCTGCACAAAGATGTGCTGCAGTCTTGTTGACCTAAGAGTATATCCAGCATCAGTATATGTTATTATTATAGGCTTCTGTAATTTCTTCTGGTGCTTCTGCATTCAGATATTCACATTCATTCTCCATTCATAGAATTTTAAAGATTGATTACAATTCTCTACAAAGTAATTAATGATAACATTATAATCTCAGTATTTCTTACTTTTGAAATTCATCAGGTATATCACTGTTTGACCAGATTAACTATGAGAATTGCCAGACTGGAAAAGAGTGGAAGGATGGTTCAAGAGCAGTTTGTAAAAAAAAGGCTTAAAAAGGTATTCAGAAAAGAAAGAGCAGCAAAACATAGAAAATAAAAGTGAGTTTGAAAGAATCAGATGGAAGACTCATAGCCAAGCTATTTTCACAGCAATGTAAGTTCACTTATTCATGGTACAACAAAATGTATTAGAGTAATAGATAGAAGTGGAAATGTTCTTAATTTGGAATTAGAATTTGAAAGAAAAGCAAGTTTGGGGTTGCTCTGTATTCTATCATATAATTTTTCAACAATAATAATTGAATATGGAAACGTACTCATGAATGAAGAGTTTTCCAAAAGCTAAATTAAACTGTGTTTAATAAGAATGAAATTCTCCTGAAGACCAGAAAGCCTTGTCAAATTGCATACTAAATAGAAAAATCCTAAAAATAATTACAACAAATATACAAATTATACAAGATTACTACTGAGAATAATAAAAAAAAAAAAAATCTTTTCCAAGCAATTATAAGGTTTCCTTCCAATTTATTGCAAAGGATAACAAGAGTCATGTCTTTGACTTATGAACGCACCTGAGGTGAGTGAAAGACTCCAGCTACTTGGATTAGGTCAATCCTGCTGAAATGTTCTTTAGATTTAATAGCTAATAAAAATCTGAAGGAGTGTCAATTCAGTAATGTATTTAATGTATAAAATTACCTAAAATAAGATTATAAATTCTTATTTTAAAATAGAATAGCCCTACAGCTTAGAGTCCTAGGTTATTCTTCTTTTTTTTTTTTTTTTAAGTTTGTTAACTAAGAGTTTCATTTAAGCAACAAAATTAAATGAAAATATGAAATAGAAAAAAATAAAATCACATTACATCTACTAAGAAGAGACAGCTCTACAAAAAACTTCATGCAAAATTCAGCCAAGTTCAGAGAGACATTTAGGAAACTTACAGATGACCGACAATGACCTTTGAAATGTCAAAATTTTGCTGTCTTGGCTTTTTGTTTCCCTATGTGGTCAGTTTCTGAAACATATGAATTAAATTTTATATCCCTGTAAATAAATTGCAAATAACAGGAGTTTGTTTTTTGTTTGCTTGTTTGTGCTTGTTTTGTTTTGTTTTCTTACTCATAGTTATACTCTGAACATTCTATGGGGCCTTCACATCATAGATAAAATGACCAGTAGTAGGAAGAAGACCAGTAGCTTATTCTTTGTCAACACTGGACTACTAAAGCCTGGGGAAAAGTCAGTAATCTGCTGCTACAAAAGACAGTTACAAAATATTCTACTTACAATTACATTGGAGAGAAGACTGAAACATTTTTCTTCCCTTGGACAGCAACTTGGTCTCCCTCTACTTAGATGAAAATTTAGCCTATAACATCAGATTTTAACTGGTTTTATTTTCAAACAGGCCTCAGTGACTGAAAACTTGAAACATCTGACATACTGACTCAGTCATTGTTTTTAAATGTCTATATAATTCATGCTCAATTATTAAGCTTTATCTTTCTCTTTTAGAAAACATGAATTCTACTGGTTCATCTGTTCCTGTAGGAAAGGGTTTGTGGTGGGTAGGCTTGTTAGAAAAGACAGAATGGATTATTTCACTTAATATGCACAGTGACAAAAGTAGGAGAAATTGTAATTTCCTAACTGTAGAGCAGAAGATTTTCAGCTCAAATATAGAGGAGATGCCTCTTTGAAATACATTTCATCACTGTTGAAAAGTGACCCAACTACTGAACTTATTTTTCTTTCATTTTTGAGAACATTGTAGGATTTAGGGAAGGGGTCTATGTTCTTTTTGTTTTGTTTGGGTTTGGGTTTTGGTTGTGTGGTTTTTTTGTTGTTGGTTTGTTGTTTTTTTTTTCTTCCCCTTATTTAGATGATCTTGTCTCGCAGTCCATCAGTGCTGGTTTTGGCCTGGGTAAAGTTAATTTTTTCATAATAATAAGCATGGGACTACTTTTTGGACTTGTGCTGGAAACTCAAATAATACAGAGATGTTTTTCTTAATGCTGAGTTGTGTTTACACAGTGTCAAGGCCTTTTCTGCTTCTCGCCGCGCTCCACCGGTGAAGAGACTGGGGCTGCACAAGCAGCTGGGAGGGGACACAAACCTGGACAACTGACCAAAGAGATATTCCATAACATACGGTGTCCTGCTCACTATATAAACCTGGGAGAAGAAGAAAGAAGGGGGAGATATTTGGAATGCTAGTGTTTGTCTTCCCAAGTCACCATTCTTTGTGATGAAGCCCTGCTTTCCTGGGGATGGCCAAACACCTCCCTGCCCATGGGAAGTGGTAGATGAATTCCTTGTTTCGATTTGCTCGTGTGCTCAGGTTTTGCTTTACCTATCTAACTGCCTTCATCTCAGCCCACAAGCCTTCTCACTTTCACTCTTGTGATTCTCTCCCCTATTCCATCGGGGAAGCAAGTTGTGAGGGGTGGTAAGCAAGCAGCTGTATGGGACTTGGTTGATGGTTGGTGTTAAAACATGACCCTGGCCTAAATAGCTTACATGTTAAATAACTTAACTAAATTTTAACACTACTATAGTACTTTGTTAAATTGGGAGAAGGGCCTGAAATTGTTGCTTTTCGGTGCTTGTATGGTTTGTGTTTTGTTTTGTTTGTTTGTTTGTTTGTTTAAAATAATAATGGAAAAACAAAGCCTAATAAAGCAAAACAGCTGATACTCTGGGTTGACTTATTAATACCTACATAATTGTCCCACCAATGAGGAATTTATTTTTTTTTTTTTCTGTCAAAAGAATGTAATTTTGCTACCTATTTCTTTTGTATGCAAACACTCTGTGGCAAAATAGTGAAGTTCAGATTTAAAAATTAGTAGTTTAGTCTGCATTTCAGTGTATTATTTCTTGAAGACTACTGTTTTAAATTACAAAAGATTATAACATGGTACAGCTATAGTGAAATCCATGGGTCAACATTTTTAATTGAGAAATTCCATTTTATAGCAACCTACATAAGCAAGACAGTTGTTCTCAGTGAACACGATATTATGAAGCAATGGTATGTAGAACTAGTATGTTTAACTTAGTGGAATAGACATGGGCCATGTTTTCACACTCTTTCCTTGTTTCTCTCTAGGACCCTGGTCCCTTAATTATCCCTCTGTGTACATACTTCCCCCTGCAGTGACTCAGATATTTCCCTCCAAAACAAAATCATGTCAGAATTGGCAGAAGAGCTTTTCCAATCTGTCCCAAACACCTACCATGAATCTGTTGTGCATGATTTCTTCCACCTGACTTAGTCCTCTACCAGACTGCAAGCCTGAACAGGACTTGCACCTTACAGTATGTCAACACGGCCTCACACTGTGCCCCAAGGCAACACATGGTGCCAGTGCCCTCTGAACAAAGGCATCACTCTTGCTTTAGGTTAAGTGCTTTCGACTGTAAAATGCACACAAAAAGCAGGTCTCAGGAAAAGTCAAGTTCCACTGAGTCTGTATTAGCCATCAGTCCAGTTCCGACAGGGCTAGAAGGGTAATGCATCTCTAGGTGAATGCACAGCTAGATCCTTCACCCGGAGTGCTTTCCCTGTGCTGGAAAATAGCCACAGGCATCCAATCATATACTTAGACTCTTACTAAGACAAACTTTAGTACTGTCCCTTCCTTCAAAACAGGAGTTGTGCCTTTATTATTCCTAAGCATTTCTAAAGAGAGAAAAGGATCTTATCAACTTAGTTGTGAAGGACTTTGTATTAAATTCTCTCTTCTTTATGAGCTGGTGCTAATGAATCTCTTCTAGCTTCCAGGAGAGGATTCTATCAGTCAAGATACATATATAAAAGTTAGTCTAGGTGATGTCATCTTTTACAGCCTGTATTGACTCTAGGTTGCAGCCCAGACAAAAGCACCTGTTCTGAAAAATACTCACTGTATGTAATGTCTCATAGATGATGTCATTATGACATACATTTTAAAAGGAAAGATAGAACACTTACTTCAGATTTGGATTCTGATCAAAATCAGTCATGCATATATAGTTAAAACTAAAATTCAAAAATTATTTTGTCTACTCATATTAAAATCTCATTCTAACTGCTTATTTTTCCTGTCGAAGATTTCCAAGCAAATTATACAAAGGATTCTAGTAGTAGGTAGAACAATCTCTCAAAAAAGTTAAGTACTTTTAATAGCTTAACATTTCTTGTCTTTGTAGCAGAGATGTAAAAACAATGTGGATATGAGAGAGGAAAAAGAAGAAAAATGACTGCTGAATTGTAAGAGCTTTTTTTCACAAGCCTTACTAGTACATGAGACAGAAAAGGAGGGCTGTCTCTTCCAACCCTCCTAGTAACTCTATGCCTTAAAAGGATAGATGTCAAAAGTCCTGAAAGTTTTTTTCACTGGAGCTGCTGTTGCTGCAAGCTCTTTGGTATCACTTCTATGCTATGACTGTTCTTTGTACGTAGCAGCAGGCTATTAAGATACCTGATATCCAGCAGGTTGTTCTGAGATGTGGGTGTAAGAGAACATTCATATACAAGGGTTATACCACTCACTCTGTCACTGATGCTGCTGTAGTTACATATTTTCATGACTTGACTGAAGATGAATATTATGGCAAGATTATAATTGGATACGGTCTACCTTTTCCAGAAGAAAAAAATATACAAGCAACAATGTAACCCCTGCATTTTATATTTTCAGGCTGAAGAAAGTTTAAAAGCACCTGAAGGCTCACTGCTGCTTTTTCTGTGTGACAGCACACAGCACTATAGACTCTAATTTATGCAGGGTTCTGAGTCATTTTACACCTAGCACAAACTGCATTTAATTCTGAAATACTTCATAATAAAACAGATGAATCATGTACAAAAACTTCCTCAGCTGTATTATCTCATTTGATTTATGCTTTTAAAATGCTGCTAGGTATCTCCACAGCTTATTAACTTAATACAAAGGATCTACCACTACAGGATATTCACGGTTCTAGCTCTGTGAAGAGACTTATTTCATCCACCTGAAGGAAGTATGAATAAACTGCTGAGAGCAGTCTTCTCCTAATGTCAGAAAAAACATATTAAAAAAGAAAAAACGTGCAACAGCTCTTCAAAAATATGAACTTTTGGAAAAATATTGTCCAGAAGGAATAAAAGAAAAATGTACTTGTAACTTGTTCAGATCTAGTTATTAAAACTATTAGAGAGATGCCTATGCCCAAATTAAGGTGCAAATGAGACCATAAGAATATATGCCCAAGTCAATAGTGTGGATTTTACTTAACAGTAAATGTGAGGCACAGAGAGAGACACAGAAAGGAAACAGGAAGAAGGAGGGGGCAGGGAAGAAAGAGAGTGACAGAGAGACCCATGGAACCTGACAGCATTCCATGGGCTCCCTTATTGTGGTCTTCTTTGTGGTGAGGGTCCCAAAAACACAGTCAAATTATATGAATATACATTCCGGAGATGACCAGTCACCTCCCCTGGAGGAAGATGTTTTGTGACAGACTCTGGATTTGTTGCATCACTTGGATCATGCACAGTTGTCCAGTGTGAAGGCCTCAGGAATGAGTCTAGGGGGTGTTTTGGGTGTCTTTGATAGTTTATGGGCCCTTCTCAGTGGCCTTTCATGTCAATGTTCCATGTGTATGTGGTCTTCCCAGAGCAGGGGGAAGTTACTCCTTCTTTTTGTGGAGAGATTTCACCATAACACAACACAAACCCTTTTCCTTCTCCTTCTCTGTCTACCAAGCCCAGCTAGGGCTGATTCTTAGTGCAGTTGCTGAATTTGGCTTACTTTGTGGATACATTCTTCTTCCTTGAGCCTTGTGTACTAGACCTGAGATAACTGGACAATAGTCTTATCTCAAAATGGTGCCATAGTCCAAATTCCAGCTAAGACACACATTGGCACACGTGTGTGTGTGTGTTTCAGTGGTCACAGATGGGTGGTTGCTCCTTTGCAGTTTGACAAAAAATCTTTCTATGAGTTTGACAATGTTTAAGACATTAGCAACATTTCAGTCTCTCACACAACTTTCATGCTTATAGCAACAGGTGTTTTATGGTGTCAAACAATTCTAAAAAATATGAAGTTAGGAAAGAATAGCAGGTGGCCTGTGTGGATGAATAAGGAGCTCCTCTTCAAACTCAAACAGGAAGAGGGAATTCTACAGGGATAGGAAGAAATCAGGGAGCCATAATCTGAGAGGACTGCAGAAACATTGTCTGACCATCCAGGGATGAAGTTAGGAAATCCAGATACCAAATGGAATTGAATCTGGACAGGGATGACAAAGAAAGCAAGAAGGGCTTCTATAAGCACATAAGTGACTAAAGGGACACTAGGGGAAATGTGAACCCATCGGTTAACAAGTCAGGGGACATGGGAAAGACTCAGTTACTGAAGGTCTTTGCCTCAATCTTTACTAGCAAAATTGTCCTTCGGGAAAAGATCTCAGAGACCAAGGGAAAAGGCTGGAGCAAGAAAGTTATATACTGTGTGGAAGAGATCAGGTTGGGCAACACTTGTGCAAAATGGATATACATTAAGTTCACGGGCCCTGATGGGATGCACCCATGAGTGTTGAGAGAGCTGCCCTTTTATTGACCAGGGAGACTAGGAGAAGTGCTAGAAAACTGAAAGAAGGCAAGGTTGAGGAGGAATCAGGGAATTATAGACCAGTCAGTCTCACCTCATTCCCAGGGAACGTGATGAAGCAGTTAATCCTGAAAAGTATTTCTAGGCTCATTAAGGATGAGAAAATATTCAGGATGGGTAAGCATGACTTCAGCAAGCTTGATGATCTTGATAAACTTTTATGATAAAGTGACTGGCCTGGCATATGAGGAAAGAGCAGTATAACTTTAATACCTGGATTTCAGCAAGCCTTTTGACACTGTCTCCCAGTGCCTTAGACAAGTAGTTAATGTATTCACTGGATGAGCAGACACTAAAGTGAATTGAAATCTGACAGAATGATCAAGGCCAGAGTGTGGGGATCAGTGATGCAAAGTCTAATTGGAGATTCATAGCTAGTGATGTAACCCAAGGATGAATACTGGATGCAGATCTGTCTTATCTTCTTTATAACTGGTCTCGGTCATAGCCCTGAGAGTACCCTCAGCAAGCTGACAGACAGCATCAAACTGGGAGGTGTGATTCCTACACCAGGGGGTTCTGCTGCCATGATGAAGGACCTTGACAGGCTGGAGAAATGGGCTGACAGGAATCTCAGGACATTCCACAAGGGAAGTGCAAAGTGTTGCACCTGTGGAGGAGCAGCCCCATGTACCAATTTATGCTGCAGGACACTCAGCTGTAAAACAGCTTGGCAAAAAAAGCACCTGGAGATCCTGATGGACACTAGGTTGAATAGAAGCCAGCAAAATGTGCCTGCAACAAAGACTAGTCCTAGGCTACATTAGGATTGTTGCCAGCACATCAGAAATCCTCCCCTCTATTCAACACTGGTGAGCCTACACTTGGAGCAATGTGTCCAGTTCTGAGCTCCTCAGTACAAAAGATATGTGAACGTGCTGGACAGAGTCTAATAAAGAGCCAAGAAAATGCTTAAGGGACTGCAACAGGTCTCATACAAGAAAAGGCTGAGAAAGATGGGACTGTTGAGCCTCAAGAAGAGAAGTCCTGGGGGGTGGATCTTGTCACAGTGTACAAATATCTGAAGGGAGGCTGTAAGAGATAGACTCAGGCTCTTTTCTGTCGTGCCCAGTGATTGACAAACTGAAACTGAAACCTAACAAAAAATGGGAGGTTCTGTCTGAACATCAGGAAACTTTCTTACTGTCCAAACATAGGCACAAGGTGCCTAGAGAAGTTGTGGATCTCCTCCTTGGGGCTATAAAGAAGCTATCCAAATATGGTCCTAGGCAACTTGCTGTAAGTGGACCTGCTTGAGCAAGGAGGTTGGATCAGGTGATATCCTGAGGTCCCTTCCAGTCTCAAACATCCTGTGATTCCATAATGCTTTATGATGTCTAACAATTCCAACCTGTGGATCATCACATCTATATGAAATCTCTGTTTTTCATAGACTAGGATTCAAATGCATAAATGAACAGGTCCCACTCTCAAATTTGCAATTGAAATGAAATTAAACTGAATATAAATCTTTAGTGATAATTTTATTCAGAAATTGTGATATTGAACACCAGGTCATAATGAGTAAAAATGTTAGTGAATTTCTTTGTACTGTATAACATGAAGCTGAACAACCTACCAGATTGTCTCACCTGGGTTTTCTTTTTAATAAGGATAGTACAGAATATAAGAATGGCAGTTGCACTCAAAACAGCTTTTGCATTAGCAACCTCTATTGATCTATTAGACTTCACTAACAGTATAGCTGCAGGAAATATTATCACACTGTGAAAAATATTATTGGCATTTTAAATCCACAGTTGTCTTTTTATTAGTAACAATCATATAAATTAAGAACACGACTGTTTCTAGATGCTTATGGAAGACACATTCCAATGCAAATTTCTTTCCACGTAAGAGTTAAATATTACATGCAATTACAACTGCTTCTTGTTCTATTTGTATTAGATGTAAAGTGTAAAATGCCATCCTACCTGTAAGAGGTAGAATCTTATATAATTATGACTTATTTCAAGATTGTAAGTAGATTAATCAAAATAACAGCAATTCCAATTAGGACACCAATGTTATTTAGGACACTATGGAATTAACTTTACCAAAAGCACAAGATGGGGCCCAAGACACTATGATTTATTCTAAATTGCTTTCCTCTTTTTCCTTTTTGCCTACAAAAAGGTTTTATCAGTTGTGAAGGAGGAGGTAAAAGAAAACATTAATTCTTTACATCACTTTGGGTTTCCCAGAAACTCTTTGTGTTTTTTTTTTTCTTTTTTTTTTTCTTTTTTTTTTCCTGGAGTAATTAATAAATAGATTTTGCAGGTACAATATTGTCTTTTTACTTTATGCAAATGTTCTAAATACTTAAAGATAATCTTACCCAGCTCTACATTGAAAATTTAATAGCTTCAGTCAAGATATTCCCTTAGCAATTTAGTAATTTTGATTTTTTGTCTTAGGACTTCACAATTAATTTTGGAATCAATACCTTTAGAGGTCAATTTTCTCTTACCTCATAATCTATGTCATAATAATCTCTCATAACCTATGTCTCATAATTTATGTCCTCACTCATCTTATTTTTTCCTTCCTGCTTTTCTGTATGTGTGCTTACTTTTCTATCTTTTAGAAAATCACTATATCAACTCTATCAAGCACTATCCATAGCCTGTTATTCCTATATTTTAAGAGACTAATTCTAGTAGCTACTGCACTACCTCTGTTAGTGCTCTTTGTTATACAGTTGATTGGGTACCTTTACGGAATGGCTTCCTTTCAGTTTTTCTGCATGCTTTTGTTGGCATGAAAATTAAGCTTGAATCACAGATAATATTTGTGTCTGATTAGAAACTGTCAAAGCCAGATCGTTCACTGACCTTCCTGTCATTCAAACTGTTAAACAGGTGCAGATGTATCAACAAAATAGACATAAAACCTGTCTGCTACATTAATGGTGAGAAGACACTATAGAAAACAGATTGCATAGGCAGATAATGAGTTGTTCAGGTTGCTTCTCATCATTCAATGTCAACTTATAGAGCAGTTGAACCACACAGATATGTGTCAGGTGCAAGCTGACTAGTAATGCAAGAAAAAGGTTTTGGACCAGAGCTGGCCTTAACATAAAAACATCACTTTTGCACCTTTGAAAAAAAAAAATAAAATAAAAAACATTACTATTTACTGCTTTAGAAATGTGACCTGCAACCAAATGATGGTGTCAGTATAGGGACTTTAGAATTCCCTTTCTTGGTCAGACTTTCGTCTCTTGACATGAGTCCTGGAAGGGTGAAATCTTGGTATATTTCTCTTTTTTTAGCAATCTCCTCAGATTACATATTTTCCTGCTGATTTCTCTTGGTATCCCTGCTATATCTTGGAAATCTTGAATATCTCAGGGAATAATCTGAAAAATAAATACATTAGAGTAGCTACCTTAATTTTGAAGTTAAAATATATTTATTTTTTTTTTAAACTTTACTATATCTGACTACACAATAATATTGTATCATGATAATATGGTTTTTAATAGTAAATTCAATTTTGGAGAATTATATCATAAATATATCTGTGTACAAAGGCTGAAATGACCACCCAAGATTTTTATAGGTCAGGTATTCAGAAGAACAAGATCTCGAGTTTCCACTAAAAAATCCAGTGTGTACGTTTCTTTACATAAAATTCACTTTTTTTCTTTGTTTGTTTTTGACGCTTACCTTCTTGAGTGATCCCTTAAACTTAAAACTTCAAACCTTAAATTTTCTTTTTCAAATACCACTTAACTTGGAGGTGTGTAAACCAGCCAAAAAGCTTTTATGTTTCTAAGTCCTGCACTGGTTTGGTTTCATTGACATATATTTGGAATTTTCCCAAATTATCAGAAAAGGAGATAATTTTATTTTTTAGTCTCATGGAATATGCATAGACTAGAAATTGAAATAAAAACTGTCATTTTATCTTAAAACATCTGCATGTTATCCACTCCCTTTCTTAAATTGTCTGTGATTAAAAATCCCCCCCAAAACTGAAATTGCAGTTAAGGCCCTAACTTTTTTCAGTCTTCCAAGGCTAATTCATCTCAAATAGTTTATAACACATCTGAGTAGGTGTGACTGAGCACTGTCCCCACATTCAGGCCACACATCCTATGGGCAAATTCTCAGGGCACACTGTAAAACAACAAAAAGTAAGGAGTTGAGTCCTTGGAGGTTAAAAAAAAAAAATAATAATAATAATAATAAAAAAAAAAATAGGTGTCTCCTATTTCTTGATTATCCCCTTAATTATCCTGGAAAACAAACAAACAAAACCCTAAAGATTGTTGTCATTCCTATGAAATTAAAGAACTTCATATTTGCCACTGTTTAAAATAGAAACTGACTGCCAGAATTGTTGTTTCTGACTGCAGACACCATACAAATAGTCTCTCTTGTGGTTTCTCATTCACAGGGAAAAAAGCAATTTCAGTCAAATCTTTCACATAATCATTTCATATTTGCTTGGTGTCAGCACCTGACTATTCAATGAAATGCCCTTTTTTTGTGCTGTACCAAGATTCTTATTTCTTGTCTCATGCCAGAAGTTAAACAGGGACATCTCATTTTAGGCTTCAAGGGTCTGTCACCAAAAGCCTTTCACTGCAGCATCTGAATGAATAGTAAGAGAAAAGGTGATATACAGGACCTGTCTGGATAGGAAGCAATATCCTTAATATCTAAAATTCTGAGAACTTCCAAGATGACCTTGGGATTAAACCCCATTCAATTTTGAGCTTCAGGGCAGATGTAAATAGTGTGCTGGTTTGGATCAGATGTTTTAAAAGAGCTGGGCCTCTGACGAGTGCTCTGGCTTTGAGTAAAAGGGATAGATCTGGTAATGTGGCCTCTACTGAATTCTAATTTTTAAGGGTAGAAGAAGTGGTGAATACAGAAGTGAAGCTGCAGATTATTACTAAAAAAGAATGGGTGTCATTGCGACAGAAGAGCCAAGAATTTCTACTTTTGTCATCACATATGTCTGCAATGGTTTTTAACAGTGGTACCTATGACCTCAGTTTCTTCTGGCATTGGTGGTGATGACTTTATTAGTCTCTGTTTGAATTTCTCCTTTCTTGTTATTATACCTTTCAAAGGTGTTCCCATCTTTTTAAGTTATTTAAATGATACCTGATCTGTGACAGGATAAAATTCGGTTATTTTAAAATTAATTATTAATTAATTTATTTTTTATTTTAATCCTTTCAATTACTTATGTGGCCAAGTAACTTCTTTTACCACAGCTCTGCTTCAGACCTCCCCAGGATTTATTAATCTGCAGCACATCATATTTCCCTCACTGGTCTTTTTCAGGTTTGTTCGACAATCTATTTTGATGCAAGTCCAGCACTAAAGCATGAAAGAATTTATGCTGCTGCTTATAAGTTTTGTCTTCCATAAATACATGGGAAGGAGGGGTCATTTATGTTTCTTTTTGGAGGGAGGTGGTGGGGTTTTTTGGATCTTTTTGATTGTTATTTTGTTTGTTTGTTTGCTTGTTTGTGGGTTTTTTGTTTTCTTTTGGTTTTTAGTAAAACAGGTCTGATTTTAAAGACAGTAAATACAAAACATAAGTTATTGTATTACCATGACATTTTTTTCAGGCCTTTTGACAGTTTAAACAGTCTTCTTCAAGCTCTTTTATTAACAACAGCAGCTATCCTCTTGCAGTCACTTGTAGTCTCAGAACTCTCAAGTGCCACGACAGGTTTATTTACTATTCTTGTGACTTTTCCCTGCTGACATGTCTTATGCATTGCCCGACTTCCCTGCATCTTCTTTTCTCTTTGTTTTGCTTTTGACTGTTCTTCAACTGTCAGGTCTCTCCTGGTGGATGATTTAGCATCCACTTTTTTTTAAATTCTGTAATCTAATTCAAATTCATTACTGGAATATATTGTCCTGAAATATTTGTTATTTAAACTAAACTTTATCTTTTATTATCTTTTTTTTACTCCTTTCTGTTTTTTCTTTATTTGATCTCACGCCAGCCTGGCATTATGAATGTGTCACTGTTTGCATGTCTACTGCTCTTCAAAATTTTTGATTGTCTCATCTATTCAGCATAGTTACAGTTGGGTTTTTTATTTTCTTTGCAGTTCATCATTTGAGTGCTTTCATAATACAGATGTGAACTTATACTTACAAATTAATTAAAAGGAAAATAAATAAAATATGAAAAAAAGTGAAAAATATTATGATAAGGTGAAACTAACATTTGTGGCTACAAGCTTTCTGTTTACCAGTAACCATGCTAATGTAGTGATCATATGTATATTTGTACAATTGAAAAATTATCACTTTTAAAGAATTTATTAAAAAATATTTAAAATTTTCTACAGTTTTTATTTCAAAACTTCTAAGAAAAATAATATTTTTTTGTCCTTAGAATTATTATATTATTATAATAATAATATAATTATATTATTATATTATTATTATTATAATTATTATTATTATTATATTATTATTATTATTATTCTCATTTTGCAGAATTTGATTAAGAGTTCATTAACCTGAGTGAAAATGCCCTTATTTTCTGAGTTGTCCAGCATCTTGGCATTGCCTTTGACGCTTCAAATGTTATTTGTCTTAGTTTTGAATAGTTCCACTATTTTTATAGTTAGATAGAGACTGAAACTTTCCCATCTACAAGGAAAACACTGTCCTACTCTCACATGTGACCCACCAAATATTCAGTAAACAAAATTCTCTGTTTTCTCACATTCTTCCAGAGTTTCTTAAGATTTTCACTTTCCAAATTTTTTTTGGGGAAAAAAACCCCACTCTTTTGCCATGAAAAATCAATACAGACTGTAATGGAAATTAATTTACTTTCACAAATATTTCCTTGCATGTTTCATTATATAGCACCATATGTTTACATTATATACATCACAATATATACATTTACCTTATGATTACCTCCAATCAGAATTTCTGTGAACACGACCAGACCCATGATTATTTATCACTAATAAGTAATGCATAACCTTTCATTACAGCTGAATCCAAATTATATGAGTGGATGATGAAACTGTAGTCAGTGTAACTATAACCATAGCTGCACAAATAATACCTAAGGTGTTTCTTGTACCTACTGAATTTATCGAAATTTTCTGCAAGGTCTTTCTAAAAGCTATGAGAAATTATTTTAAAATTATTTTTTCACTGTATCATTTGTATACTTGTGGTAGTTTAGTTTTCTTGGTTTTGGTTTAGGCCTTCCTTGGTTACTAGGTGATAACTAAGGAAGTATTCCACACCATTTCCTTCACGTAATCTGGGGTATATAAGATGGGGAGTTTCCTCCCT